>OX155974.1:0-1200000 GCA_944548615.1 Micropterix aruncella
TTAAAGTACTATTTTTTTATTTTTTATTTTTTTATTTTCTTTTATTCAGGAAAATAACAGTGTATAAAAGTAAGTAGCCAAACAAGATAGATATAAAAATTACACCAGAGACAATTTTCCACTAAATGTTAACATCAAGATTATCTAAATGATAAGAGACAGAAAAAAACGAGAAAAGAAAGAGGATAGGAAGGGAGGGACCAGGAAGGGAAGGAGGAACATAGGAAAAAAAAATACATTATGTTGATGGGTGTCCACGTATTTAACAAATTTACTCGTACGATATTTGAAGTTGAGACAGTTAAGTTGGTATGAATAAGTACAAGTGCAAAAAGTAGATAATAAGTAATAAATTTTAAATAATAATAATTATTAAATTTTAAATATTAAGTGTTAAATATCGCCCTCTTTAACAAATTTCTGAATCCAATGTTCGATTCAGCGAAGATATCTATTGATGCGTATCGATCATCGTAAACCCTACACACACGGTTTAAGAAAGAGTTCTTACGGTAGTTGTTATTGCAACGGCTAATGTGAAACAATGAGGACTGTCTTGTCGTTCTTGATGGGGTCCGGAAATGTATTAGTTGGACCAAGTCCATGCAGTTTAATTTGTTGTTCAAGATTTTATGTAGGAAGACTAGATCATGGTACATCCTTCGATTAGCCAAAGAAGTAAAGTTGTACGAGTGGTGAACGTTGATGCCGTAAGAATTGTCAAGTGTCAAGTAAAATCTATAGTTTAAGTATTTCAAGAATTTAGTCTGGATGCGCTCGATTCTGTTATTATGGATGGCATATGAGGGGTTCCACACTTGCGAGCAGTATTCAAGATGCGGGCGGACGTAGGCATAGTAAAGCGTTTTAATAGTGTGTATATTAAAGAGTGATTTAGAAGTCCTTAGAATGAAACCCAACATTCCAAATGCTTTATTCGTTATTGTGTCGATATGATCAATAAACTGCAGTTTGTCGTCCAATAGAATACCTAGGTCTTTGGTTACGGATTTAGAATGGATGTCAATATTAAAGAGTTGGTATTGGTGTTTAATCATATCTCTTTTCCTGGTAAATCGAACCAAGTGGCATTTGTGTACGTTGAGCTGTAGGTGGTTCAGTTTGCAATAGGTAGAAAATCGATTGAGGTCTTCTTGGAAGTTTAAACAATCGTGTATCGAGCTAATACGCATAAAGGCTTTCATATCGTCCGCGAATAGAAGGATTTTAGAATGCTTAAAACATTCGTCGATATCATTTATATATAATGTGTATAATAAAGGCCCAAGAATACTACCTTGCGGCACACCAGAGGTTACTAATTCTCTATTTGACTTGAAGCCTGCTGCTACTACAATTTGACTTCTTTTACTGATATATGATTTCAACCACCTCAGTAAGTCGCCATGTATACCTATCTTTAATAATTTCGATATTAGAGTAGGATGGTTTACTTTATCGAAGGCCTTACTAAAGTCTGTGTAGATGGCGTCTGTCTGGTAACGTTTATCCATATTTGTCAGCAAGGTCTCAGTGAACAGAATCAGGTTGGATGTGGTTGATCGTCCTGATTGGAAGCCGTGTTGGGAGTCGCTGATATATGTTTTCACTGCTGCATGTAACTACGAAACTACTACACCAATCATAAAAAGAACAACTGCAAAATGATTGCATTGAAATTTCGAATATAGAATATTGAAATATCATTTTGTAAAACAATTAGATAATTATGAATAAATATGAGAACGTCAAAGAAGTGAAAAAAACGCGCGACCAGATTTGGTCGACTCGTACTCAACGGATAATTGTTTCGCGACCAGATTTGGTTGACTCATACTCAACGGGTTAAAATTTTGTTTATTTCAAATATTGTTCAGGAGCCTCACAGACTTATCCAATTCACCATTGCACATTAACTGTACAGTGTAGAAATTCTATAAAAAGTGTATCTTATAATCAGATGAAATAAATCAAATACAAACGGAGCCGCCATGGAATTCACCGACCGAAATCGGGCCCATCATATATAATTATTACACTTCTGAGAGGTGAACGGTGGATTCCGGACTAACGACCGGCTGTGGTAGGTTTAGGACAGCTGTCTTGCCACATGTGAGCGTTCACCTTACCACCCATTCTTTCCCCCTTCGAAGCCATAGAATTTGAGATGCGCAAATCACAGTTTTAGATATTTTTTCTGGGAAAGAGTTGATTATTTTTCTGGAAAGGCCAAGATCGTTAAAGAGGTGAAATAGAGATTTAGCAAACATTTTTTGTTAAAAGTTAATTTAATAATACACGAATTAATCACAGTATCTTAATTACTGTGTTTAAGGTGCCTGCAGTTTTTTATTTATTTAAAAAATATATATTTATTTTACATGGCTAGAACACAGTAATGGGTAAAATTTACCTATAACACAGTAACCACTCAGTTACGGTGTTATAGCTTAAAAACGTAAAATTTATCAAATTATTTTCCTAATTTAACCCTTGGAGTAAATGGGTATTTTCATAGATGCATCTGTCTCTTTTGCAGGATTTTCGGCGACATCGACCTTAAAGTACTATAACTACGAAACTACTACACCAATCATAAAAAGAACAACTGCACAATGATTGCATTGAAATTTCGAATATAGAATATTGAAATATCATTTTGTAAAACAATTAGATAATTATGAATAAATATGAGAACGTCAAAGAAGTGAAAAAAACGCGCGACCAGATTTGGTCGACTCGTACTCAACGGATAATTGTTTCGCGACCAGATTTGGTTGACTCATACTCAACGGGTTAAAACACAATACCTAATTTAATTAATTAAACAATTATAATTTAATATATATTTGTATGCAGAATTGAAGTTCCAACTATTTTTAAACATTAAAGATTAAAAGAAATAATCTATATTGATTACTTTGTTCATGAAAACAAATATTTAACAACTGAACTTTGACCGCGTTTTTCTCAAAACATCTTTTTTCAAGTTACTGTGTTTTCATTTACGACGGCAGTATTGATGTTAACATGTGTTAGCGATAATTGGGATTTTTTTCGAGGTTTTTACAAAATGACTTTGGTGATGATGACAAAAGGTAACCTGAAACAAACTAAATTTCTTCAATATCAAATTATCACTGCAGGCAAAAAGTTTTGCCTGCGGTTGCCATGTGTTAACGATCATCTAAAACAATTGGATAATTTTCGAAGTTTTTGCGAAATGACTTTGTGTATTCTGCCCCCGATAATAAGAAGGGCGCATGTAGCATAAAGTCTAAACCGAGATAAAAAATGTTTTGTGTAAAAATTATTTAAATGCTAGCTGTCTCATAAAGAAAAACTATAGACACATTCTGTTAATGCAATAAATTGGGTTTGCGTTTCAACTATAATGTGTGTTTTATAATTTTTCTATATCCTAATTATTTATTGAATTATTAACATTTTTCCTTTTCATCTTAGTAAAAAAATTTAGGAAAATACTTGATATTAGGTTGAAAAGTCGTAAATAGCCATTTACGTCTTTTCAACTGAGCAAAGTCAATGAACTGCTTTTAGAAAGGTCGCAATTGGCTACTTGCGCCTTTTTAATGTAGTATTGGTTATACTTGCAATATTCCTATTCTTAATTAAGCGTCCAAACATCTAAAGGAATTACTAAATATAAAAGGCCCATTTGCCACATGCGCTTAAACTACTTAGTGAATTAATAGATTGCAAAGACGCAAGTGACCACTAACCTACTTAGTACAGAAGAAAATGCGTCTTTTCAATTTCTGACCTGATGGAAATTTTCCAAAAGAAAAGAACACATATACGCAAATAAGCCTTTTCATTCTAGTTTACATTCAATGCGTCCTTTTAGCTTAGTATTCGTAGAAAAATACATGTACTTGCGTCCTTTGACGTTACTGTAACTTCGTGTACAGTCAAGCTAGAAAAATATAAAAAATATGAGCAGACGCGTCTTTTTTTGCTGATCACGGCAATATATATAACTCTATTTCGGAAAAAATGTTAGGTGCGCCCTATCGTTTTACTATCGGGGGCAGTATTGATGACTAAAGGTAACCTGAAACAAACGACATTTCAGGATATCTTCTGTCATCAATATGCAGTCATTGAAAAAACATCAAAAATAGTGCCCTTTTTTTAAAGTTTTACAAAAATATATATTTTTCCGATCGTTTTTTTTTTTCAAAATATTTCATTTAATCGAAAAACTCTGCAAATTGTCATAATTTCTGTGATATCGCTAATTGTTATCGATATTACGATATACTCGAATGTGACGATATACACAAACGAAACTCGGTATACTCGGTATACTCGGAAACTCGATATACTACGATATACACAAACGAAATGGTCGCAACTTTTTTGACGTTGGAATAAAAATTTTGAACGCCTATATCTTGCTTATTTATTGAGATCGAATAAAAATTATGGAAGATTCGTAATCAGCGTGGTGAATATAGCGAGGTGATTTTTTAATTTTTTTTTTTGGCCTGTTTGTTTACATATAAAATTTAAACTTTGAATGCCTATATCTCGCTTATTTATAGCATACATTATCTTCCAGATTTAGCATTAAAATGAAACAATCTATTAGTCTATTTTTTTTATTTTTTTTGGAGAGGGGTTCCTATACTGCAGTTATTCCAAACTAGCTGACCCGTGCCCACCTCGTTGGGCGGTAAACATTTTTACTTGTGATGAAATTATGAGTGTGGTTCGGTTAGTACTGAGCGCTATGATTTACTCCTGACTGCCAAAAGGAGGGTTATATTTTTACTGCATATGCATGTATGTATTTGCATGCCAATTTGGCTATATTACCGGGTTCCAAATGAGTGAATGAAATGATTATGATTGAATAAATTATGTTTTTTTTAATTGTTCAAAACTTCTCTGTATACTATATTAGATGTAATGTTATTGTCTATATATTGTCTTTCAGGAGTTCCAACCCGAGATACGGTCGCGGTTCCATACCTATGTATGTCGTATTATCTCTTTAACCATTTATGCAGTAAAAAGGAAATTATATGCAGTAAAAGGGAAAAGTCTTTTGTTTTAAACACTTTAGACGATAAATTTACTTATTTTGATAAGAATTCATAATTGTTTATAACATGACCTAACGATTTAAATTATTTTTTAATATAAAATACTACAGTTTGTTACTTAAATATAAAAGTTAAACATATGCTGTTGCTGAATTTTTTGTAGGCATTATCAAGCTCTACAACTTTTCTCTAAAACTTAATCATATATCTCTCATCGTTAAGGCAGCGTCCGTTAGAAACGTTTTCGTTCGACCGTTTTTTCCGACTTACTTTGGAAATCCGACTACCACGAAAAAGTCTTTTCATTTTTCGGATTAATATATAGCCTATGACACTCACAAATAACGTGGATTTCTATTAGTAGAAGAATTTTCAAAATCGGTTCAGTAGATCCAGAGAATACTTCCTACAACGTCACAAACTTTACCTCTTTATAATATTAGTATAGATTAGTGGTCATAAGTAAATTTCTACTAATATTGGCCTAATTTAAGCCTGTAGTAAGACTAGTAGTAATACAGTTATGCAGTAAAAGTGAAATTATATGCATTAAAAGGGAAAAGTTTTTTGTTTTAAACATTTGAGACGATAAATTTACTTATTTTGATATGAATTCATAATTGTTGATAATATGACCAATAAACATGACCTAATGATTTAAATTATTTTTTTAATATAAAAAACTACTTTTAGTGACTTAAATATAAAAGTTAAACATATGCTGTCGCTTATAACTTTTTTGTAGGCATTATCAAGCTCTAGAACTCAATCATATATCTCTCATCGTTAAGGCAGCGTTCGTAAGAAACCTTTTCATTCGACCGTTTTTTTTCTGACTTACTTTGCAAATCCGACTACCACGAAAAAGTCTTTTAATTTTTCGGATTAATATATAGCCTATGACACACAACTAACGTGGCTTTCTATTGGTAAAAGAATTTTTAAAATCGGTTCAGTAGATCCAGAGATTACTCCCTACAACCTCACAAACTTTACCTCTTTATAATATTAGTATATTATAAACAATTATAAAGTAGATACATTACATAAATATTATTAACCCGGTCGCTCCGAAACGTCCCTTGCGGGATGCACGATCGGCTCCCCCAATTTCCGTAACGTAATTTTTATATGTCAAATTTCAATGTGATAATTTTACAGTTCTTCTTTTTATGATCGGTATAGTGTTTTACAAGTTATGGACTCGCGCCGAGTTACGCGCGAAAATGTCGCGCGCAAAAGTGATAGCTGAATTTTTACTTCGTGAGAGGAGGGGACTGCATGTGAATAACAAAAGCGATTATTTTGCTAGCTCGGTTGCAAATATTTATAATGAGTGCACGGAAATTCAACTGCGTATCAAATATAATTGTCAGGTCCCTCAGCTCGGTTGACCTTTCTAAAATTGACCCTTTTAAAGTGTATGGGAAAAGGCAAGGAGTTTTCTTCTTATAAATTGTTAAAATAGAGCATTTTTTAGTGTTGAATTCCATGGCACAAGCTACTGTTTACACCAATTAGGAGGGTAGAAAAAGCATCAAGGGGGGGCGCAGAGAAGTGCTCAACTCGACTTTGCGGAAAGGCGCATCGTCGCGCGGACAAGTGTTTAGTTATCTAGAGTTAATTAATAGTTGTAGCTTCGAGTCTCAGAACTGCTGTATCAAATGATTGCGCTCCTTCTAGTGTTTTCATATCAGGGAATGACCGAGCATTTTGACACGAAAGTCGCTTTTCCTGAAGCGTAAAATTCTAGCCCCAAAATACATATTTACCGTAAAAATCGCTTAAAATACCTTGGATCTTGGGATTCAAAGCCGGATAAGTTCAAATAATGCGCTACAACAGCGTCTGGTATGGTCGGATGATAGTCTTCTAGTTGTAATAGGAAATCGCCGAGAGCGTGAGCTCCCCCGGAACCAGAAACGGAGTCGTCGTCCGCCGTAGAAGCCACCGACGGAGAACTGACGCGTCCCACGCCGATATTACTGCTTTTAAAGTTCATTTTCCGATTAAATTCCAAAAGAAAACACTAAAAAATTGCGAAAATAAAATACTCCGACCGATTTTTAACAATTTTTGACGTTTCTTGTTTGGTTTCTTGTAGAGTTGTGCCCGTTGATCGTGGATTATAATATATCAAATATTATGGAATGACAAGCACAAATGCAGAAGCAACGGCAACTTCCAGCATTTTTTTAATAGGCTTACAATCACAATTAAATATCAGGGGGATAAATTAATGAAAAATATACTTTAAAGTATACCACGAGCTTTGATTGTGTATCCAGGATTTTACTTCGAAACGCAACGTGTACATGGTTCTAAAAATTCTCATGAATTTGTTAATATTATTATGTTTACTGTAGATGGCTTTCTATACACGGTTATAAGGTATAAAATAATAATACAATTACAAAGGATTTTTTAAATCACAGTTCTCTATATTGTAATATTATTGACTTAAATATATTGATTTTTAATTTAGTATACAGGTGTCAATGCGTGTTAGCACTTTAAGTTCAGGTAGGCTAGTAGCTGGCATCTCTCCGTATTATTTACGTGATGTAATCATTCTATATTACAAATGCAATAGCACTAATAATTGAAAGGTATAGTTTTTATTATTGGTTAAATTGTTTTGTTTTTTTGTAATCAATGAATTATTTATCCCCTTACCGCATACGAAGCCATTTGTGGCTTCTAAAGTTTTGTAATTTTTTTTTCAGTTTTAGTTAATCATTAAATTATAGTAAAATAAATTGTATAATAAGAACTGTTTCTTGATAAAACGACACATATTTTTTTTGTCTGTGGTAAGTCATATCGGTCAAAACTATTTGAGGTTATTTTGTAACGTGGCCGGTGAGTGAAGTGCAACAAGATAGTGAAACTTTTATCAGTGAAAAAGAATAGTAATAAAGTGACTGAGATCTTCAATAAAAAATGCTATTTACTCTTAGAACCATCGACTACGATAACAGTAAGCTGTTTTTGTATTTAGTTTTATTTTTGTTTGATTTTGGAACTGTTTTTGCAAACTCCAAATATGGCTTGGTATGCGTTGCCGTCAAAATACTGCCCGTCAAATATGGCTTCCTATACACTCAAGCTTCTGTGTTATGCTTTTCAGAAATGGATCCTGGACGTTTTTATGGTTCTTCGAAGCATGTAAATCCTACACTCGGTGATGGTTTTTTGAGTGAAGATCAGCTTGCTTCCGACTCTGATCTGGAATACGAACCTTCCTCTTCCCGTTCACCTAAAAATAAAAATGTTATAGTACCCGAGTCTGACTCCGATAGATCCCCTTGATGATACACCTTTACAATACTTGCAGGCTGCAAAAAACGAAAGGTATAAAAGTAAAAAAAGACCCGATTGTATGAAAAAACGATAAACTGGAGCCTTATGTCAACGAAAACTTCAAATTCACGGGCAACACAGATTTGCCGGAGGAAATAAAACAGTTGGAATCACCAGTCGATTTTTTCAAATTTTGCTTCACACATGATATAATTGATTCCATAGTAAAGCAGCCAGATCTAAAATCTGTCCAAGATAACATCAACAAACCTGCAGGTATTGCATCAACAAACCGCATGTGAAAAATGCGAGGTCTTTCTATGCTATAATGACAAACGGAACTGTTTCAAAGATTTCCACAAAATTTAACCGCTATCCATACAAAGCCAGAAATGGCCTTACTTGATTTTCACTAGAATGCATACGAAGCTAGATGAGGCTCTTTCATGTAATTTCATAAATAATAACTGTAATTTTTTTCTTTTGTTTAAATTATGTTTAATAAAGATAAATAAACACGTTTCTACGAAAAAAACATTTTTTATTAACCTCCTTCATAATTCATGCGGTAAGGGGTTATACAAAAACAATCATTATTAATGTTTCTATGGATGGTAAAATACATTGTTTGGCCGTCCAATAATATTAGTTTGGCCGTCAATGCTATCAGCGGCACCTGCATTTCGCCTGCACATAAGGGTTGCCAAATCGTACTATGGTGTTACTCAATCTAATACATGATATAATCAGTGTTTCTATTAAGTGCATGTATTCCTATCAACTGGTTTATTAATAAAAATAAAAAAAAGGTTCTTTAACTACCACATACTCCTTAAATAAAATTGTTAGTATTAGATACACTCACAATTAAAAATCAGGGGGTCAGATTTATGAATAGAAATAATAAGAAAAAGGGGAAGAGTGGTCTAAAGCGGTCATACTGCCTTAAGCGGCTACTGTCGTGCATACAGTCATTTAAAAAATGGCACGCTCACGTACCGCGTAGATAAATCCTGCGTCCCTCTCAGCTTGTGGCAGTCACCTGGTTCGCCTGCGTCCTACGAGCACGTGTTAAAAAGCTAGACAAAATTTATATTTTAATCGAATTTTAACCAAATTACTAGGTATGTTCCTTGTGTTTACTCTATTTTGTGTATTATACGTTATTATAACAACTTATTAATCATTGAGTGTTTTTCTGTCCTTAATTTGGCTGTATTTACTTTCACTTGTCGCAAACTTTTAAAGTTAGCTCCTGACAGGAATTATTTAATGTCGAAAAAACCCGTGCCTACTTTAGCCCCCCTCCTCTTCAGGTAAAGCCGGCAATCGTGGAAGTTTCGTAATTTGACCATTTTTTTTTGTTTTTAGTTTTTTCGCATATTTTTACTAAACATTATTTAAAGCCCTCTAATCAAGCTTCTGGAGGTAAAAAGAAGTTGCTGTAGGTCATTTTTAATCAAAATAATACTCGTACATGTCAACTTTGCCACCTCCCTATACTTTAAAGTATACCATGAACTTCTATAAATGGAACATCTTTGATAATGGCATCAACTATATAAAATAAATAAATATTTTTTTGTATTTTTAAATATAAATCACGATTAATCTAGACCTTTCTTGTTCAATTATATTGTTTAAAATTAAAATAGCAACACTTTTCTCCACGTGATTATATAACCTTCGGGTCGATTGGTCGTCCCTAAACGATCCGCTCTTTGGTACGCTCGACAGCCGCCGTCGGACGACCGCTGCCGGTCGTTTTTGGTTTCCACCTGCGAATACTGAATCCGCGCTAAAGTAAGTTAATTTTGCAATAATTCATACATTTATATATATTTAAAGTGCCTCGCGGTTGCTTTCGCCATCCTACAAAAAATATCGATCGACGCATTGCCGCAAAAAATCAAATTTGGAATTCAATTATGACAAACGTCAAAAAGTACCAAGTTCATGATCGGGTTATGTAACCGAGTTGTCGTAATTTTCAAAGAAAATCGTTGTAAAACGTTGCAATTCTGTTAGAGAATGCGTGAAATGTCCCTCGTTTAAATAATTTGCCAAGTTTAAAGGTAATATAAGCATGTTTTTCTGACCGTGATTCGCGACCGAAAGATCACGCCAAAACTCGCGATTTAGCGTTTTTTTAGTTTTCTGCAGTATTGGTACAAACAGCAAATTATCGCTATGTGAGATCGTGCGTAATTGATATTGTCATCATGTAAATCTTGGGAATTATACTAAATTGTGTAGAAGGAAAATTTCGCCAAGAACAGTGATTGTCATGCATTAATCTCGTGAAGGGCAAAAACGGAGGGACTTGCTAAGGACAACAGAATCAGAAACATCAGAATCAGCAAATTCTACATTATAGATGTTTTAATGTCACTTCACTATTAAACACCCAAATCTATAAAAATCTTTGCTCTATCTCTATTAATACCTCGAGTGTTGACGTTTGAATTGTAGTTTCTCTTAGAGAACGCGAAGAAGAAGATTACATCACAACAAAAATATAGCGTTTCAGGAAAACGACGATTACTCCGAAACTACTATACGGATCGTATAAAAAAGACCTGTTTTATGTTCCTGTTGAAATTTGCTATTAGATACGTGTAATGTCAATTTGTAAAGCAATAATCGAGAAAGCTACAGATTGGATTCTGGAGGTTGATTCGGTCTCTAAGCAGTATAAATTCCCTGAAAGTCTCGGATGCACAGCCCTCCGTCCAGATATAACTCTTTACTCTCTATCTCGGAAGGTGGCTCTTATTGTAGAATTAACTGTTCCATGGGAATCAAATATCCCAAAAGACCACGAGTACAAATTAAATAAATACCATGATCTTGCAAATGCCGTAACCCGGAACGGCTTCACTGTTCACCTTCACGCGGTGGAAGTTGGCGCTCGTGGCCTGCCAGCTAAATCTCTATTTCACCTCTTTAAAGATCTTGGCCTTTCCAGAAAAATAATCAACTCTTTCTTAGAAAAATTATCTAAAACTGCGATTTGCGCATCTCAAATTCTATGGCTTCGAAGGGGGAGTGAATGGGTGGTAAGGTGAACGCTCACATGTGGCAAGACAGCTGTCCTAAACCTACTTTCCGGACTTACGAACAGCCGGTTCGTAAGTCCGGAATCCACTGCTCACCCCCCAGAAGTGTAAAAAAATAGTATTATGATGGGCCCGACTCCGGTCGGTGAATTCCATGGCAGCTCCGTTTGTATTTATTTATATATAAGCATTATTCAGAATTATCTGTCAAAGTTGTGGTACAGAAAAAACTGCCCTGTCCAACATTTCTATGTTTTTTCTGGAAATAAATCACCCTATGCAAGAAATTGTGAATACTTTTATAATAATTCTAATATGCTTCGTTCAACCTATGACTTTGTTTTACTTATACCCATACAAAAATAAAAAAATATTCGGTGTTGAAAATCAACATGAATATTGAAGTTTTTGGTTTGGTTTGGTTTGGTTCAATCATAGACTAAAAAATGGCGACTGTATGAAAAATAATGAACCAACTAGTTAACGACAGAGAATCTTCTCCTCTTTTCGCACATACCACAGGCCGTATGATTTATGTGAGGTATCAAGGGTAAATAATTGAAAAACATCGGCGCCGATCTCGGCTGGGACAGATGTCCCCTTTGCCGCTCTACGGTAATTTCAATTGTCGGACAATTGTCCCGTTTGCAGCTCAAGGGGTTAATACGCGAGATATATGCGTTTAGAGAAGCGTCAAACACCTACACTTCAGTACAAAAACGAAGTGTAATGTATTTAGGGTTCATCTATATATGATTTCCATTTCTTTATTCCACCATAACTTCTAACAGCCTTACCAATAAACGAGTTGTAAAATGTATACCTCTGTTATTACTAGGTATAAGAAAATCTGTGACCAATAAACGCGGTATAGCTTACACCACTGATCATCTCGGGTATAAGCATGGAATAGTGGTACTGGATTTCCATTCGCACTATAACTCCGCTATACCACCCCTAGGCCAGGTATAACAGCGTTTAGCGGAGTATTAACTTAAAAATGGCCGACCGGCGTAACAGCTGTTTCAAACTGACAGCCGCGGACGTGAAGCTTCTCGTTCGCGAATCGTGCGCTTTCGTTGTAATAACCGTGTTACGACGAGGATACGCCTTTTATACTGCTGTGAAATCCTGCGTTTTAGCCTAATAATGGATTTTGACGACGTGGATGATATGATCGATCTGGATTTATTGGAAGAAATCAAAATGCGTCGTGATAGGCGACCAAAAATTTACAAATTGCGATACAACCCGTTCGATTTGGATGATTACAATTTTAAAACTAAATATCTTTTCACTAAGCCATACGCCGCAAGAATCATCGATATCCTAAGAGCTGACCTGCAAAATGTCGACGGCAACTGTTCACGATTGAGATGGAAATACCACTATTATTTCGATCAGCATTCGCGTAACAAAACAATGGGCACGGGCTTTCTGACAACAAAAAGTGACATTTCATGTGCATTTCATGCCGCTTCAATTGGCCACACTGCTTCCAAGCGGGCGTTACCATGCTAGAAATATGACTTGTCTTTGGTTTCAGGGAGTAGTTATAACCGCGTTACAACTGTTTTATTGGTCACGATTTTAAAACTTCGTTATAACTCGGCTATACCGGGTATAACAATAACAAGGGTTTAACGCGGTTATAAGATCATTTTATTGGTAAGAGTGTTAACGTTTAAACCGTTTTAGAAGTGTGTGGTATTGTTGGAATTGTTAAGCCATTACAAGTCTCCTAGGGAACATTAACAGTCCAAACATTGGGTAAGTATTTGTCGAAATGTCGAAATATCAATAAATTAACCTAAATTTATCCTATTTAGTGTCAAATGAAAGGTGTGATCGAGTACATAGGTAAATACATCACAAATATTTAATAAAAAACCATAATAAAAATAATTATAATTGCAATAGTTCTTTTTCTGTAACGACAGTCGTGTTTTTTTATTCTTTTTTATATATTTACTTGTTTAACCCTTCAGGCCTCGGCCCCTCAGCCGATTCACAAGTTGCTGTCACAAAAATTTTTAGTAAAAAAATTGAATTACGACACTGTCTCACCAAAATATTTGAATGAAATTTTATTTGAATGCCTTTCAGCATACACTTCCAGACCCCAGTAACCTCGCTCGTTGGAGCTTTGCCGAGGATAGTTCTTGTCCCCTCTGTAGCAATACCCCTTGCACAGCTAGACACATTCTAGCTGGCTGCAAGGTGGCCTTAGATCAAGGACGGTACACTTACCGCCATGACAAAGTTCTCGCTGTTATTCGCGAGGTAATTAGTCTCTCAGTGGCTCGTGCCAACGAGGGTTTGACAGTATCCTCCAAACCCCCAATACAGTTTGTGCGGGATGGCTCTAAAGGCAAAAAACATTTAACTACAAAACCTTTCTCAATAATCAAGAAAGCTACAGATTGGATTCTGGAGGTTGATTCGGTCTCTAAGCAGTATAAATTCCCTGAAAGTCTCGGATGCACAGCCCTCCGTCCAGATATAACTCTTTACTCTCTATCTCGGAAGGTGGCTCTTATTGTAGAATTAACTGTTCCATGGGAATCAAATATCCCAAAAGACCACGAGTACAAATTAAATAAATACCATGATCTTGCAAATGCCGTAACCCGGAACGGCTTCACTGTTCACCTTCACGCGGTGGAAGTTGGCGCTCGTGGCCTGCCAGCTAAATCTCTATTTCACCTCTTTAAAGATCTTGGCCTTTCCAGAAAAATAATCAACTCTTTGTTAGAAAAATTATCTAAAACTGCGATTTGCGCATCTCAAATTCTATGGCTTCGAAGGGGGAGTGAATGGGTGGCAAGGTGAACGCTCACATGTGGCAAGAGAGCTGTCCTAAACCTACCACAGCCGGTTCGTAAGTCCGGAATCCACTGCTCACCCCCCAGAAGTGTAAAAAATAGTATTATGATGGGCCCGACTCCGGTCGGTGAATTCCATGGCAGCTCCGTTTGTATTTATTTATTACTGCCAAGCCACTGTACCCATAATTAAAATGAAACATATTAACATAATAAAACATAATAAAATAAAACAAATTAAATTAAAATTAAATTAAAACGGGGCCGTCATGCTGAATCGTTTTGTGGCCGATATCGGCCAATCGGGGCTTGAGGGGTTAAGTGTCTGCGGGGTCGGTACAAACAGCAAGTTGTTGCTGTGTTGCATGGTGCTGAAGTGATATTTTTATCTTTTAAGGGCCGATTTTTCAATCGTCAGATAAACTGTCTATTAAGTATCCAAGGAATTATTTTATCTGTCTATTTATTCATCGAATAACATTGGCGAGTTTTTCAATCATCAAATAACTGTCAAATAGTTATTGGAAGATTTTTCGCTATGTTGGCAGCACTAACTTCAGACAATAAACGAAAAGCGAGACAGAATGATTGAACCACTCTATATGCTAGAGCGAGAAGCTCTTAAAAAATATCTATTTGACATTTGCTTTCAACATAACCTCGAATTGCGCGCTTTGTCTGTTTGTCCTGTGCGTCTTTTGTGAATTTGCTAGTTTGTCGTTTAAAAATGGAAAGTTTAATAATAAAACGAGATAGGCCTGTTAGTTTCACGACAAGTAATTGCATCATAGGTGGTTTGATGCATCATCATAAGCATGAACTAACCTTAATTTGGTCTTCAATCAATATCAGCAGATACTGGACAGTTTCTTTTTGTAGTCTGAATCTTCGCTTAAATTCCACATCATCCCATTGTACAACATTATCCGGTCTGTTTCTCACTACTCTTTGTTTTCTCAGAACCGGATTTAGGTAATTATAATTTCTGCCTCTTCTTCAATAGCAACTAGATCTAACATAGCGAATATATCCATTTCTCAACGCAAAAGATCACCAGAAATTATCACAACCTTACCTCTCACTGTCAAAATCAGTTTGACGGATCAATTTATTGAACGAATAACTCGTTATCTGACCCTCGGAGCAGCGGATAACTTTATTCAGCGAATAGTATTTTTATTCCTTTGATATCTGTTAACTAACTATTGAAAAATTAAATTTTTTACTATCTAATGAATAAGTCCTATCCGACTGTTTATCTGACGATTGAAAAATCGGCCCTAAATCTCGTGAGTTATTCAAAAAAATTCTGAAAAAAAATATAGCAAAATACAGTGATCATCGTGCATTTATCTCGTAAAGGGGAATGTCATAGACGGAGAGGCTAGCTAGGGACAACAAAATTAAAAGTATATATTTTTTGGTCTTTTTTTAGTTTAGCAATCTCGACTGAAGATATAAAATCGAAGACTATCGCGGTTGTTTGACATTATAAATAGGATAAAAAACGAAATTACCGCATAAAATTTGTAGCACCCGACGTTTCGGTGACGTTGCAGCCGCCGTTGTCCAGGGTAGACTGAAGAGCTGTAAATTCGTTGTTTTGCGGGTAGGAGGCCTGTAAAGGATGTAATACCTTTTGAGGCCTGTAAAGGATGTAATACCACTGCAAACCCCGGGTGTGTATAAAGTCGAATGCAGTTGCGGTCTAGCCTACGTTGGACAAACGAAACGGCAGAAAAAATATATTGGATAGCGGAAGTAACCACTGGATGCAGTTTCAAAATCCCATTGTGCTATCCAAAGAACAATTCTACTTTCCTCGCATGGTCCGGGAAGCCATTGAAATAAGAAGAACCCCGAACTTCAATAGAGACGACGGTTACAAACTCTCTTCTACGTGGAACCCTCTTCTTAAAATGTTCCCGCCGCCGAACGCAAAGACGTATAACAGGATACAGTGAGTGTTGTGTGCAAGACGGATTTTCAAAATTCCCGCGCTCCGAGCCCGGCCCCCCACCACCGCTATAACCTACGCAGTGGCGGAAGCGGTATGCGGCCTACCCGCAAAACAACGGATTGACAGCTCTTCAGTCTACCCTGGACAACGGCGGCTGCAACGTCACTGAAACGTCGGGTGCTACAAATTTCACGCGGTAAATTCGTTTTCTATCCTATCTACTGAAGATGTGTTTCAGTTTTTTGTTTAGCAGTCTACTAGCAATCTCTACTGAAGATATCGGCCACAACACGATTTAGCGTGACGGCCCCGTTTTAATTTTATTTTAATTTAACCCTTCAGGCCTCGGCCCCTCAGCCGATTGATAAGTTGCTGTCCAAATAAATTTTAGTAAAAATTAGTAAAAAAATTGAATTACGACACTGTCTCACCAAAACATTAATTACTGCCAAACCACTGTACCCATAATTAAAATGAAACATATTAACATAATAAAACATAATAAAATCAAACAAATTAAATTAAATTAAAACGGGGCCTTCACGCTGAATCGTGTTGTGGCCGATATCGGCCAATCGGGGCCTGAGGGGTTAATTTGTTTTATTTTATTATGTTTTATTATATTAATATGTTTTATTTTAATTATGGGTACAGTGATTTGGCAGTAATTAATGTTTTGGTGAGACAGTGTCATAATTCAATTTTTTTACTAATTTTTACAAAAATTTTTTGGGACATCAACTTGTCAATCGGCTGAGGGGCCGAGGCCTGAAGGGTTAATGTCAACTTGCTATATCATCACACTTATTCGAATCTGTAAAAATCTGTTCTATCTCTATAAATAAGCGAGATATAGACGCTTAAAGACGTGTCAAATACCGAAATTTCGGTAGGTTAATTTTTTTTTTTTTAAAACAATTCATAACTACATATATGGTGGTAAGCTTCATAAACACCTTTTTGGCATTAGGTTGTTAGTTTAAAAAAAAATATGGCAGCTAAACTACATAAATTATCGGAGAGGCTTGCTAGAGACAACAGAATGAGAAGCGTATATTTTTTTTCATCATAGTATTTTAATTTTTATAGATGTTTTCATCGCTGATTGACGCGGCCCGCAACTCTCCGTTCAAAGGGCCTTTAACTCCGGCGCAATGCGAGGCGGTTTCTACTCCAAATATCGCCAACCAGGTATGTGTACCTCTATCCAATATTACCAATTTTAAGAAATGTACACTGATGACATACATATTGTTTCTATCGGTGGGTATGTGTTTTCTAGTGTGACTGGTCAAGGACTTAAGTAATTTTTTTGACTCCCGGCTTAACTTTAAGGACCACATTAGGCAACTATCTATAACTTCTTTCTAATATTTAACCCTTGGAGTAAATGGGTATTTTCATGGATGCATTTGTCTCTTTTGCAGGATTTTCGGCGACATCGACGGCGCTCGACTTAAAGTACTATAACTGCGAAACTACTACACCAATCATAAAAAGAACAACTGCACAATGATTGCATTGAAATTTCGAATATAGAATATTGAAATATCATTTTGTAAAACAATTAGATAATTATGAATAAATATGAGAACGTCAAAGAAGTGAAAAAACAATGGCCGACTTTGGCATTTGCGGACATTCAAAGACCCGAAATACTTTATATACACGATAAATGGTACATCTAATCAGTTTAGGGGGACTATATGATGTTGTAGAAATGGTTTTACTTACGATTCGTTGAAATAAACACCGAAAACTACACGAAAAACGTATCCGAAAACGAAACACACGCTCCGCGGATTTTGACGTTTCGGGAAGGCGGGCGTTCAATTCGCAGCGGTCCGTAATAATATGTTACGTGGAATGCTAACAGAGAGAATTTAATTCTGTACCGATCTGCCATACGCATGAAAGAGACAAAATGCTTTCGATGGTAAAAAAAGAGTTCGAAAGCGCGCGCGCCGAGCGGAACCAGATCTGGTCGTATCATACTCAACGGATAATTGTTTCACAACCAGATTTGGTCGTATCATACTCAACGGGTTAATGTGCGGATATCAACAAGTTCAAGTTCAAGTTCTTTATTGTGTGAATTATTAAAAAAACATAGAATGTTTAAGTAACAAACTGCCCAGAGAGCATGGGACTCTCACGGGTTGTGACGTAGCTGGACGTAGATGTACTGTCCAAAGTCTCTACGTTCACTGCAGGGCGATAGAACGACTAATCGTTAAAACGTCCTGTGGTGACGGGCTCGCCCGTTGTAGTTGACACCGCAAGATGCCCAGAGAGCATACAACATTTCGTTTTAGAAGAAACTTCATAAAGTAGAAGCTATATAAGGCGCAATCAGCAAGCAGTAAAACTAAAACCGTCAACAATTAACATAATCAATATCAGAAATGATCAAACAAAAGCAATACTCATCAATAATCAGATAAACAATCAGACTAATTTTTATAATGTTTTGTCCAAGAAGAATCTAATACATTGTAATTATATTTAAATATAGGATACCATATAACTAAAACAATCAATAAAATAATTAACTCAAGCTAAAACAATCAACAAATGAAATAATCAGTATACGCATTACGTTCTAAGGGAGAGGACCGCGCAAGCGACCTCGAACTCGTACCCAGTCGAGAGACCGGAGTAATCTGGTCGCAATTAGAAGTAAGGGCGTGAGTGTACGCCCGCTGGGTAACATACCTGGTTATCTCGCGGATAAGGCGTTGGCCTCTTACGGGCATGTGGCGGAGCTTGACGGTGGACTGTTTTTGTCCAAGTCCTCTGCGCTCACTTCAGGGAGACAGAACGACTAATCGTTAAAACTTCCTGAGGTGACGGGCTCGCCCGCTGTAGTTGACAACTCTAGTTGTAGCAATATCCCTTGCACAGCTAGACATGGCTGGAAGTCGGTCGGTACACTTACCGCCATGACAAAATCCTTGCTGTTATTCGCGAGGTAATTGGCTGCTATTATAAAATATACTTATGTATCTAAATTTTAGTTTAATTTAGTAATGGAGAATGTTCACTAATTTTTATTTTTAGCTCTCCGTATTGTCTTCTAAATATAAAATAAATATTTCGATACGTCCATTAGTTTTCGAGATATGAAATTTTAAATATAGATTTTACGCTATAGCTAGTTTTTTCCGCTGGCGCTCGCTGTTCAATACTCGCTCAGTCCGTCGCGCGCCACCGTACGGTTTACAAGGTTTCATTAGAAGATTACGCTAATATCTTTTGAAATGTCTATTCCAAATAGTAGAAAATTGTGTTTTGTACCAAAATGTAAAACCGCAACCACCAATGAATCGAGAAAGTTGTTTTTTCTTGTTCCAACGAATGTCAAAATGCGAAAAAACGTTTAGTACATCTCTCCGTTTCACTGTATTCGCAATAAGTCAAATTATTTTATTAAAATTTTATTAAAAAGAATAATTAGATATGTAGGTACGTATTAACATTTCACTATTTATATATTACACAAAACTTAAAAGATTTGGTACTTGCGCTGCGTTTGCGAAATTGGTTATTATATGGTATTCGTTAAATTAGATTTTCAAAATAGCTATGTTAAGCGGCCGACAGGTATATTAACTTACTTTTGCATTATTACTCCTCGCATTTCGGCGGCAAAAAAATCACTATTATTCGAAAAATAATGGGCAACCATAAATCCATCTATTTTAGGTAGATTATCCGATTGCCCTTTTTCAAATCCTTCGTCCATTGTGCTGCACTTAATTAATTGAATACACTATGGGCTCGATTGCGTTTCTTCGTGAACTAAAATCAGAAATTAGTCCGTGTGAACGAGACAGGGCAATACGCTAGAGCGAAATGTGTGATGACCGGTTGTCACTTTTTGCATTAAAACTGCCCGCCAAGGTCAAGTCTTACACCGCACGAAATATGCTCGAATTTATTCGGACGAGTATAAGTTCGGCAGGTAGTATTTATCGACGATCGTTCGTTTCATATACCGCTCTAACGTATTGCACTGTCTCGTTCGCTTGGACTAATTTTAGTTTTAGTTCACAAAGAAACGCAATCGGGCCCTCTATGAACGTAACAGTATAATGCTCGGACTAAACAAAACAAAATGAAATCCATTAACGAGTAGGTTTCGTTAATTCATAGCAAAATACACATCTTGCGGTGTCGACTACAACGGGCGAGCCCGTCACCACAGGACGTTTTAACGATTAGTCGTTCTGTCGCCCTGCAGTGAACGTAGAAGACTTTGAACAGTACAATTCTACGTCCAGCTACGTCACAACCAGTGAGAGTCCAACGCCTTACCGCGAGTTAGCCAGGAATAAACCCGGCGGGCCCTCACTTCCAATTGTGACCAGATTTCTCCGGTCTCTCGATTGATTCCGAGTTCGAGGTCGCTTGCGCGGTCCTCTCCCTTACGAAGCGGTGAAACGGTGTGCACCGAATCTATCGCGGACCAAGGCTCCCTTTGCCCGACTCTGAACCGGGATCGGATGGCCAATGGTCATTTCAAGAGCAGTCGCCGTAAGGTAGACAACTACCCCCGCTCTGTAGGAAACAATACAGTTCCCAGACTCCCCCGTCTGTTAGTCGGAGAGCACAATCGATTGGCTTGCGCCGCACGGTGTGCAGACCGTCCAGGAGCGCCAGAGGTTTGATTCCCAGGGGAGACTGGTTGACCCAGTGTCCTACCCAGGCTCGCACCCCATGCGTGGAGGCCATCGGATGGGTGTTGACCAGTGAGTGTGACCGACCCTGAACACATGGGTCATCGTGGCCACCTCATCATGGGCCCATTAGCTCCCGCAAAATACACAGTGCAACCTCTGACAACCGGCAGTGCTCTAATAACGAGAGCGTGCGAGCGATCGGAGTGTTGGAAAATGACGTCACACAGTAGCCGGCCGCCCGAGTGTGCAAAACAAAAACTACATGGTATTTTTGAACGAAACAAAAGCTAATGTATTTGTATACATATAAGCTCTAATATGACGAAGTTTCAAGCGAATTTGCGGATCCATTAACATTCTCCATTGTAAGACCTTAATTATTTAAAAACCGTATTATGTTGTTAGAAAATCGGTCGTTGCAAACCCCTGAAAGTCTTTTATGAAGTCGTTACAAACCCCTGAAAATCTATATACGCTAGACAATCATTTCAGTTCGTTTGATACAAAATTATCTGCCTACCTGCATTATGAATAGATATTATACAGTGAAACGGGCGGAGTTTGTATGAATACGATGCGATGGTCACCTCTATACGGCAAAAGAATGGAATTTGCAATTGTAGATTTTAGCGGTTTAAATAATTGGTTATACCACTAAAAAAAAACAAATATATTATCTTATTTTTTTCCTTTGACACAACAGTGGCACTTTAGTGGGACTCCAAAAGTGGCCTCGCCTTGACACAGGGGTGCCTAGCAAGCAGGGTTGGCAAAACCCCAAGTTTTATCAAAAAATATCTGCCCACTGGGTTATTTCGGGATTTTTCGGGCTTTTTTGGGGAATTTTGAGTTTTTTCGGAGTTAATGAGAATTTTAATTTTACATTTAATTTAAATTTATTACCATTTTACTGCATTTTTTTCTCCCAATCCAAATCTATTTACTACTGAATAAAGTTGTAACACGAAGGGAACCATGAAGGGAATTCCCCCGAAAATCGTTATTGCCAGTTGTCGGGGCGATCCCCTTTATTTTCACAACAGGATAAGAGTTAACACTAACAACCGCTAGTGGCGCTGTTTCGGCGCGAAAGTATTGAGTAGTAGTGCAAACGATTTTAGAACTAAATAGTGTATATTGAAGTGTGTATAAGGGTCTTTGTCGCTTGAAGAGTGTTGTAATAGTTTTGTAATAAATCAAGTTGAGCGTTCTACCGTGTTTTTGCATCTTCTGCTGCCTATCCACGTAACAATATTATCCATAAGTCATCTTATAAATCATGCCAAAAGTAGTCGGCATTACACTTGTCCGGTCAGTTCTGCATCAACTGAAAGACTTCTCAACATTTGGAATGGTGTGGAGTAAATTACGGAACAGACTGGGTGTGTCACAAATACATCCTTTTTTTCTTTTTGATAAAATATAATATAAATGCTATATCCGTTCATTGATTTAATTCTTATAAACAAGCATTTTTTCTAAAATTCACATTCGTCAATAACCCTCGGTTTTTTCAGGTGGGTTTTACCTAATTTAATCCAGTGGGTTTTTTCGGGTTGGGGAAAATCAAGCCAACCCTGCTAGCAAGGCGGGCTCGGTTACACTGCTTATCATAATAGAAAGATAAACATTTGCGTTTAAAGTATATGCTATGTAACCTGGGCTCAGACAGATGTTGTAAATTCATTTTCTGTTCTGCTCATGCATTTGAATGTATATGTAAATGAAAATAAATAAAAAAAAAAACAAATAGGGTCCTGAAAGTATCCTCCAAACCCCCAATTCAGTTTGTGCTAGATGGCTCTAAAGGCGAAAAATTGCCACAACAAAACCTTTCTCAATAATCGTGAAAGCTTCAGATTGGATCATGGAGGTCGATTCGGTCTCTAAGCAGTATAAATTCCCTGAAAGTCTCGGATGTACAGCCCTCCGTCCAGATATAACTTTTTCATCCCGATCTCGGTAGATAGCCTTTGTTGTAGAATTAACTGTTCCGTGGGAATCAAATATCCCAAAAGACCACGAGTATATATTTGCTGAATAGCAGCACATTACATTTGGTTAAGGCCGTTGCCAAGGGCAACGGCCTTAACCCCTCCTCTCGCGAAGTAAAAACTCACCTATCACTTTTGCGCGCGACATATTCGGGCAAAAAATCACGCGAGTCAACGGCCTTGAGAAAAACGATCATAACTTATAAACCACTAAACGGATTAAAAAAAGATAAAGAGAAAAATGATCGCATTGAAATTTGACATATAAAACATTATAACCTTATCTCGTAAAACAATTAAGATAATAATGAATAAATATTACAAAATTGGCAAACTGAAAAAACTCGCCTATAAAATCATTTCGATTTTTTTGTCACAAAATACGTAAAATATGCAAAAATTGTAAATACAGTTATGTTCTTTATTAAATGCTTTACCAAAACGATAATTTTTTTTTACTTATTTGCATACAAAAATATTTATTTATTCAGCCAAGAAAAATTTTATGTATTCTCGTAAAAAAAAAATTTTTTAATTTTTAATTTGTGACTACTTATGGTATTTTTTTATATGAAATTCTTTCAAAATAACTTTATTACTACATCACACTTCTTAGAAATCACACCAGAACTTTGGGCTTTGTCTGATATTATAGAAAAATTTTGAGAGTTTGCGTCCGAACTTAATAATAAACTTTGAATGCTCATAATATAAAATTCGTTAGATTTTTTCAATTATATTGTCTTATCCTAGACTTATTATATGTCTCATAACTAATTACTATACTCCAAAGAGTCACATTTCATCGAAAAACTATGGAAAATCGCACTTTATTCTCTCATAGTAATTATCAAAACAAGTTTCTTTGCGCGATTCATATTACAAAACAAGATATAATGTTCAAAATACGCCTAATTATGTGATAACTTAGGATGTAAATGAAGCAATACTTATTTTGTTAGTAAATTAAAGCGACATTACGTCATATTTCGCGATATATCAGGATATTTCATAAACATTACAAAATAATAACAACCATTTTTTCGCGAGCCGTTTGTTGTCGCCGAAGTGTTTTCTTTAAAAATTCGTGAACAACAGCAAATGGACTATCTCAATTGACTAATCCTCATGCCTAAACTACTTAAAAATGCAAATTACTCACTGTTATCCAGTAAATGGCACAAAACACTGCACAAAACACTGTTTTTATCAACCATTTCGCGGAACTATACGCGGCCGCGGCGGTGGCCGATGGACACAGCCGTTTTGACGTCTATGCTCACTTTTTAAATCGCCGTTCGATATTGCCACCCAGAAATCTTGAATTAAAGATATTTTGGCCATATCGTTGCGCCCTCAGAAAGCATATAGTACGACGTTTCGAATCGTAAATTGCATTTTTCGCAGCGGCGAGCGCTTTGTCCGGTAGCGGACGTTTCGGTGTTTAGGCGGCCGACATAAATGTCCCCAATCGGATGTTACGGAGTGAGCGGGTTAATGCAAGAATATATAAATGGTAATGTTGCTTTTTTTTGTTTGTGTAGACGAGAACCATCGCAGCGGCGGCCGCTGTAGTACCAGTGGAGGACTCATGCGAGTTCGGGTCCAATAAATATTTCGCCCTCTGCGGGCTTGGTGGTGTGCTGTCATGTGGTAAGTACACATTGTCATACTTCTCAGTCTCGTACGATAGGTCATTGAGTGTTATAAATAGGATAAAACGAATTTACCGCGTGAAGCTTGTAGCACCCGACGTTTGCGTCGTTTCGTTGACGGGTGTTAGTTACTACAGGCAAACCCGCCACTCCAGAGAGTATCCATTACGTTCGCGCATCAACTCGAGAACTCGGAGACGGTGCGCGCATCAACTCGAGAACATCGAGTGCTCCGTAGTTTTCAATCGAACATTGACCGAACATGTCGTCGCCAGAATTTGTAGGTAGTGTGGAATACATTTTAATTAATTATATCCTTCACGACTATAAAAAGCCACCTCGGTTTTGGGAACCTGATCTTTTAAAAGAAAAGAAGCAAGAATACATTGTTATTGGATCTCAAATCTCAAGAAATAAGTTGACATTACATATAATTTTGGTAGTCCTCAATTAGAACTAGACATGGATTCGCAGTTACTGGACACCGAACGCGAACCGAGACATATCCACCGACGTCTCACTTAGCTCGCGTCCATGACAGGGTTGGCTTGATTTTCCCCAACCCGAAAAAACCCACTGGGTTAAATTGGGTAAAACCCACCTGAAAAAACCCGAAGGTTTTTGACGAATGTGGGTTTTTGACAAAATACTTGTTTATAATAATTAAACGATGAATGGATAGCATTTATATTATATTTTATCAAAAAGAAAAAAAGGATGTATTTGTGACACCCAGTCTGTTCCGTAATTTACTCCAGACCATTCCAAATGTTGAGAAGTCTTTCAATTGAACTTTTGGCATGATTTATAAGATAACTTATGGATAATATTGTTACGTGGATAGGCAGCAGATGCATAAACACGGCAGAACACTCAACTTGATTTATTACAAAACTATTACAATACTCTTCAAGCGACAAAGACCCTTATACACACTTAAATATACACTATTTAGTTCTAAAATCGTTTGCACTACTAAATACTTTTGCGCCGAAACGCTGCCAATACTTCGCGCCAATACTGCCAATACTACTCAATACTTTCGCGCCGAAACAGCGCCACTATCGGTTGTTAGTGTTAAATCTTATCCTATTGTGAAAATAAAGGGATCTCCGATACAACTGACAATAACGATTTTCGGAGGAATTCCCTTCATGGTAGTGTTACAACTTTATTCAGTAGTAAATAAATTTGGATTGGGAGAAAAAATGCAATAAAATGGTAATAAAATAAAATTTAATGTAAAATAAAAATATATATTTTTTTAATTCTCATTAACTCCGAAAAAACCCGAAATTCCCCAAAAAAGCCCGAAAATCCCCGAAAAAACCCGAAATAACCCAGTGGGCAGATATTTTTTGATAAAACCCGGGTTTTTGCCAACCCTGGTCCATGAACACACTGCGCTCTTTTTTGTGTTCTCAACATTTACCGCCGCAGAGCATGCAACGTTGCACGCTCTCCACAAACGTATCCACTACTGGAGCTGTTGCGGATGCGCGGGGCAGAGTTGATGCGCATACCCACCTCTATAACGACATCAATTAATTTTGTCTCCCATCGAGTGAAAGCAAAGACGGACAACACAATCCACAGTCAAACTACGCGAACAGCTCTTAACCCCTTGAGTATGATACGACCAAATCTGGTTCTGAAACAATTATCCGTTGAGTATGATACGACCAGATCTGGTTCCGCGTTTTTTTTCACTTCTTTGACGTTCTCATATTTATTCATAATTATCTAATTGTTTTACAAAATGATATTTCAATATTCTATATTCGAAATTTCAATGCAATCATTGTGCAGTTGTTCTTTTTATGATTGGTGTAGTAGTTTCGTAGTTAAAGTACTTTAAGGTCGATGTCGCCGAAAATCCTGCAAAAGAGACAGATGCATCCATGAAAATACCCATTTACTCCAAGGGTTAAGAGTCCGACGCCTTACCGCAAGGGACTGGGAAGTGCAACTCAGCGGGCAATTCTCACGCTCACTACCAGTTTTGGATACTACCGCAGTGAGTACTCGCTGCGAGTTGAATTCACTTTAACAACTCGCTGCCAATCTGTAACTCGTAGCGAGTGTGATTCGCGCGTTTCACTCGATTTCTACACTCAGTTGCCCCAAGCATGGCTATTCGCAGCTGATGCCCTGTCACTCGAATCGCGCTGCGCTGCCATCGCGGCGAGTAGTGCGCTTGCGGTGATAATCATTGAACTCGTTCAATTCTACTCGCTGCGATTCGCCGACGACACAACCAACATAGGTGCCGATAAAATGAGTTGGCGACCCTATTACACAGGGTGGAGAAGGAAAGCAAGGAGTATGGACTGCACATGAACCGCAGCAAGACCAAACTCATGTTTGTGGACCGGGCTGGAACCATGCAACGCACCAACGAGCTGAGTGACCTTCGAGCTGTGAAAGACTTTGTCTATCTGGGCTCCATGATATGCAACGACGGAAACTGCGAAAAGGAGGTCTCTCGCAGAAGCCAGATGGCAAGATCGGCCATGAGCAAGCTAGAAAGGCTGTGGAAGAATCGGGGTGTAAGTCAGCAGACTAAGGTCAGGCTGGTTCGAGCTCTGGTTTTCTCGATCTTTCTCTATGCATCGGAGACATGGACCCTGAAGGCTCGGATTCGCACCAAAATCGATGCTCTGGAGACGTGGTGGTAGCGTAAAATACTAGGAATCCCATGGACAGCACGCCGCGCCAACAAATATGTCCTGGAAGAACTTGGCATCTAAGTGAGACTCTCCACCGTATGCATGAGAAGGGTCCTGCAGTTCTTCGGTCATGTTGCCAGGAGAAACCCAGAGAATCTGGAGAAAATGCTTTCCGGGGGTCGAGTGGAGGGAAGAAGAAGCAGAGGCAGATCACCGGCCAGATGGAACGACCTCAGCAAAGAAGTTACAAAAGGGTCAATACAATCTGCGACCCGCCATGCAGAAGACAGGTCGAAGTGGAAGAGCCTCGTAGGCAAACTGTTGTCTAGTGGCCATGATCCTCAGTAATGAGGGAACGACGGAGAAGAAGAGAAATAAATTTAATCCTGGTTGGGTCACCATTGTCCGTTTGGATCAAATTAACGGAATTGCATTTCAATTATTTCACACATGTCACACGCACACATACATATGAACACTTTATAGTAAGTGTTGGTTGTAAGAGATTGTCGTATGATAATAAACCCGTCCATTGTGATGTAGAGTAGAAACTAACTAATGAATCTAATCATAGCGAGTTGCTTCTCACACCAGGCGAGTCTGCTCGCGACGACTGCATTCGCAGCGAGTATTTGCTCCGTGTGAGCAAAGCTTTAAAAAAAAAATATGTACAGGGTGCGGCAGTGAGGACGGACGGTTTTAAAAAAATCATAAAATAGTTATTTTTTACTCAAAAACATATTTATTGATGGAATCAGGTTCGCAAGGAAATAGCATTTGAGACAGTCAAGTGTGGAAAATCACATCAGGCATGTGGTGGCCGAAATCGTTGATGCAGTGCTGGAGGCGTTCTTGGAAATTCGCGTAGACTCTCTCCAACATCGCTCTTTCAACTTGGGCGACTTCCACGCGAATTGCGTGAAATGATTTTTTCTTATGGGGACACCTCAAGGCTAGAGTATACGAGAACAAGCCCCGAACTCTTTTCTGATAGTTATAATCTGAAATGAAATAAAATGAAAAAACTTTTTATTGCACAATGAAAAGAAGGTACAATGACGAACTTATCGCTACCTCTATTTGATTCCCATGGAACAGTTAATTCTACGATAAGGGCCATCTTCCGAGATAGAGAGTAAAGAGTTATATCTGGACGCAGGGCTGTGCATTTTTATTTGGGCCTGGGGAATGGGCATCAAGGGTTCCGGTCCATATACTATTTCCTTTGATCCCCTTTTGGCCAGTTCGTCCGCCGCGTCATTGCCCAGTGAGTCACTGTGCCCTTTAATCCATTGCAGGGTCACTTTATTTGACCCTGCAATGGATTGAAGCGCATTGTGGCATTCCAGTGCGAGGACTGAGTTTATCGTATTTTTTGCTAGCGCTTGTAGCACGGAGGCACTGTCGGAGACAAATTTCAAGCTTAGGTCTCCGACATCTTTTGCTGCAATTGCCTGTGCTGCTCTGGTGATGCCAATGCATTCTGCTTAGAAGATCGGAGATTCGTATCGAAGACAATTCAAGTTGTGCATCTTAACAATTCTAGATGGCTAATAATAAATCAAAGACCTTGTAGTGACGGTCTATATTCGTCCAAATGTTACGTTAAAAGGTCTCATCATTCACTCCGTCGAATTCCTTCCTAGATACATGGCAGCTTGCCATCCCAAGAAGCACAGTCAAAGTATCCAGGTCACTGTCACACATTGTCCATGTTTATTTTCGGTTTGCCAATGACAGCTATCAGATAAATGAACCCATTCACTCTTTCACAAGAAAGTTTTTAACAGGCTTGAATGGGATCAAATATAGGCAATTTTAAGTAAGCACGATCCCAGACAAATTCATATCACTGCAAAAGAGAATGCACAAAGTTTAACATAAAAATTAAAAAAACATACAAACGGAGTTGCCATGGAATTCACCAACGACTGAAATCGGGCCCAACATATACTATTATTACACTTCTGGGGGTGGACGGTGGATTCCGGACTACCGACCGGCTATAGTAGGTTTAGGACAGCTGTCTTGCCACATGTGACCGTTCACCTTACCACCCATTCAATCCCCCTTCGAAGCCATTGAATTTGAGATGCGGAATTTGCGGTTTTAGATATTTTTTCTAGGAAGGAGTTGATAATTTTCCTGGAGAGACCAAGATCTTTAAAAAGGTGGAACAGAGATTTAGCTGGCAGGCCACGCACGCCAACTTCCACCGCGTGAAGGTGAACAGTTAAGCCGTTCCGGGTGATGGCATTTGCGAGATCATGGTATTTATTTAATTTGTACTCGTGGTCTTTTTGGATATTTGATTCCCATGGAACAGTTAATTCTACGATAAGGGCTATCTTTCGAGATAGAGAGTAAAGAGTTATATCTGGACGCAGGAATGTGCATCCGAGATTCAGGGAATTTATACTGCTCAGAGACTGAATCGACCTCCAGAATCCAATCTGAAGCTTTCTCGATTATTGAGAAATGTTTTGTAGTGAAATGTTTTTCGCCTTTAGAGCCACTTCACACAAACTGTATTAGGGGTTTGGAGGGTACTGTCAAACTCTTGTTGGCACAAGCGACTAATTACCTCGCGAATAACAGCAAGTACTTTGTCATGTTAGTAAGTGTACCGTTCTTGATCTAAGGCCTTCTTGCAGCCAGATAGAATATGTCTAGCTGTGCAAGGGGTATTACTACAAAACATGAACTATCCTTGGTATAGCTCCAACGAGCGAGGTTACTGGGATCTGGAAGTTGGTCTGAAATATACGAATAATATTATTATTTATTCTGGATTAATAATAATAGATATCAGCTTTGCTGATACGTCCAGATCAGATGTTGTAAAAACATATAGAGTTGTCAACTACAACGGGCGAACCTGTCACCTCAGAAAGTTTTAACGATTAGTCGTTCTCTCTCCCGTGAAGGGAACGCAGAAGTCTTGGACAAAACAATCCACCGCAACATGCCCGCAAGAGGCCTACGCCTTAACCGCGAGATAGCCAGGAGTGTTACCCAGCGGACTTACACTCACGCCCTTGCTTCCAATTGCGACCAGATTACTCCGGTCTCTGGATTGGTCCAGAGTTCGAGGTCGCTTGCGCGGTCCTCTCCCTTACGAAGCGGTGTGTACCGAATCTATCGCGGACCACGGCATCCTTTGCCCGGCTGTTCACCCAGGATCGGGTAGCCGATGGTCGTTTCAAGAGCAGTCGCCGTAATGTCCGCAACCACCCTAGCTCTATAGGAAACAGTACTGCTTCCAGACTCCCCCGACTGTTAGTCAGAGTGCACAGTCGGTCGGCTTACGCCGAACGGTGCGCAGACCGCCCAGGAGCGCCAGAAGGTTGATTCCTAGGGGAAACTAACCCCGGGCTCGCACTTCATGCGTGGAGGCCGCTGGATGGGTGTTGTCCCGTGAGTGTGACCAACCCTGAACAGAATGGGTCTTCTTGAGATCATCACTGTTATTCCGAGGTCTTTATGTTGCTTACCTGCTTCTATTAAATGGCGTACTGATGGGTCCAAATCACGACTTGACGTAGGCTGCGGTATATATGGAGAGCGACCAAACATCGAAAGAAATGTAAACTTGGGGAAATACGCCTCCATATTCCAAGCGGAGGTATACGCCATTATTGAATATCAACTTCCATAAGACCTACGCCAACCACCGTATCTATATCCACTCGGATAGCAAGGCAGCTCTTATGGCACTAGCCTCGAATACCATTAATTCAAAGCTGGTGCAAAACTGCATATCACTACTGAATTCCCTGGGCGAAAAGAGCAGGGTAATTCTAAGATGCAGGAATCGAGGGAAATGAAAAAGCATACGAACTTGCTAAGACGGGAGCAAAGGGAACGTTATACGGCCCTGAACCTTGCTATGGCGTACCAAAAAGCCTTGCATACCTAATGCTCAAACAAATATGTTTAGAACAATCCGTCAACCACTGGAACAACACACCAGGGTTGAACCAATTGAAGCGCTAATTAAGGTTCACGACCCTAAGACGGCCCGTGAGGCCTTATCGCTAAATAGGAATAATCTATGCATACTGGTGAGGGCCTAGGAAACTCCCCTGCACCTCATGTGCGAGTGTGGTCCGCTGATGCGTAAAAGATACACCCACTTGGGTGGTCATTACCTCCAACCTGAGGAGGTAAAACAATCTGGCGCCGAAAGTCTATTGCGGTTCTTAAATGACACCAGGCTTAGCGCAGAACTATAGTAGGTGGCGAACACAATAGATCAGCAATGATCACAGTGTTACAAGGCTCATAAAGACCTTAGAAAAGCCCCACACAACAAATTTTAAAAAAATAGCTGCTTCTAATTAAGCATTTACCAGATAATATTGTGACGAAGAGTCTCCGGTTGCAACTTCTGCAACTGCGACTGTTTGCTGTAAAGTGTGTGGTGTGCAGAAGCAAGAAGCACAGAAGCAAAGAAGCAAGAACTTTTGACGGAGGTTCTGTTGTTTATTCATGAGCCTCTCCACAGTTGTTTGCAGTTATTGATAATACACATTTGCTGTAACGGTAGTGCCGGACCGCAACAAACTATTCGAAAATGTTTCAAATTTTCAACTTTTTCTTTATTGCACACTTGGAAATATCTGAGCGATAACGCATTTAATCATTGTAGCACTGACATACTCATATATGTTTAGGGAAAATTTTCATAACAGCGACTGTCGAACTGTCAAATGTATTTTTAAGTTATGAATGATTCTTCAAGATATAACATCATGACTAGGACAGAAAACAGAGGAATTATTATTCAAAATTATTTTACGTAGACCATATCGCCATCCCACTAATAAACTTTATAAAGAAGCGAATGTCCTTGATTGTAGGCAACTTTTTCTAAAAACTTCCCTCTTAAGGCTATTTTTGGACAATAACTCAAATCTAGGAATAATTCAGATCCGAAGACCAACGAGACAAGTTATACAAAATAGCCTTATAATACCCAGAATGAAAACATCATTTGGACAAAGACATTATTCTTTCATTGCGCCGAGATTTTACAATCTGATCAATATGGAAATAAAAATGAATTTGACATTTAGGTAATTCAAAAATAAATTAAAGAAATGGTTATCGAATTATGACAGACTAACCATACATCAAATGTGAGAAATAATAGTTTAATAAAACTTAGGTGCACAAATTTACCCATATTTTTACACATGTATGTTGAATATATTTTAACATTGAACTAACTACCAAAAATTATATGACTTTGTTGTTATATATTATTTTGACAATGAATTGTACTTTTTTTGACTAGATATTTTCATATTAAACCCTTTATTACTTAACATATATTAAATATTAATGACTGTTTCTTTCTTTTCTCACATATAATTTTATTTATATTATTTAATCGAATTTTATATTATTGCCAATTATATAATGGAAATGCATTTTATTTATTATTTTATCTTTTAATATTTTTTATTATTAATATTATTTTTAAAATTTTTTTTGAAGACCACATTTTAGGGCAATTTAGTGTTATTAACTTTTTACTAAAACTTGTACATCTGTAAGCAATCAAGCAAACTTTGATTGTAATATTAGAGTCCTGTCCACCCTAGAACGGGCTAGTCCCGGTTGGATGACAGAATCAAATAAGCAAAAGGTTACAGTTTTGCCATTCGGTTCCTGTTATTTTTGTAAGCAAATCAATGTTTTATAGTAATTAATTCTTAAATAAATAAATAAAATACATAAATAAATAATCCTGAAAAAACTAAAACCCCATACAAATAACCTGCCGGGTGCTTTTTTGCATTTTTTTTTACAAAATCAATAATTGTTGCATCCCTAATTGTTGTTATTTTTGTCAGGCATCACCCACACTGCCATTGTGCCTCTGGATTTGGTCAAGTGTCGACTTCAAGTAGACTCTGAAAAGTACAAGAATGTCGTCAACGGCTTCAAGGTCTCCGTAAGGGAGGAGGGGATGCGGGGACTCGCCAAAGGATGGGCCCCTACTTTCATCGGGTACTCCCTTCAGGTAATTGCCTGCAAATATGTGAACTTTTACCCTCTTAAGTTACTATTCTTTATTGTGTAAGGAGAATGCTACTAATTGTATGTGCTCTGCACCCACCAGTTAATGAGCTTGAGAGTGGCGTATATATTTAGGCATATTTTGGTCATATAAAAACTAAATGTCACCTCTAATATCTTGATACTATTTGAGTTTTATATATTAGGACCTTGCATTGATAAATAAAATACAAACAGAGGTGCCATGGAATTCACCGACCGAAGTCGGGCCCATCATATAGTGTTATTACACTTCTGGGGGGTGAGCAGTGGATTCCGGACTAACGACCGGCTGTGGTAGGTTTAGGACAGCTGTCTTGCCACATGTGAGCGTTCACCTTACCACCCGTTCACTCCCCCTTCGAAGCCATAGAATTTGAGATGCGCAAATCGCGGTTTTAGATAATTTTTCTAGGAAAGTGTTGATTATTTTTCTGGAAAGGCCAAGATCTTTAAAGAGGTGAAATAGAGATTTAGCTGGCAGGCCATGAGCGCCAACTTCCACCGCATGAAGGTGAACAGTGAAGCCGTTCCGGGTTACGGCATTTGCGAGATCATGGTATTTATTTAATTTGTACTCGAGGTCTTTTGACATATTTGATTTCCATGGAACAGTTAATTCTACAATAAGGGCCACCTTCCGAGATAGAGAGTAAAGAGTTATATCTGGACGGAGGGCTGTGCATCCGAGACTTTCAGGGAATTTATACTGCTTAGAGACCGAATTTGCTTCCAGAATACAATCTGAAGCTTTCTCAATTATTGAGAAAGGTTTTGTAGTTAAATGTTTTTTGCCTTTAGAGCCATCCCGCACAAACTGTATTGGGGGTTTGGAGGATACTGTTAAACTCTCGTTGACACGAGCCACTGAGAGGCTAATTACCTCGCGAATAACAGTGAGAATTTTGTCATGGCGGTAAGTGTACCGTCTTTGATCTAAGGCCACCTTGCAGCCAGCTAGAATATGTCTAGCTTTGCAAGGGGTATTGCTACAAAGGGGACATGAACTATCCTCCGCATAGCTCTAACGAGCGAGGTTACTGGGGTCTGGAGTCTTGTATTTAGGGGGTAATCTCCGAAACTAATCATCCGATGTCAAACATTCTTTTACTAATGGGAAGCTCCATTATCATCGAGTGATATAGGCTATATTTTATTGCGATAAATATTGGTTTTCAATACAAAATCACTAGATTTTTGAATCAAGTTGGAGAAAAATGAGCTGGCGAGTTGTTTATCGATGTGCGCCGATGGAAACAGTTTGATCTGAAAACTATATATAACATAAATATTGGCCTCAAAGAGATCTACAAAAAAGTTGGCGACAGCATATATCTAACTTTTATATTTAAGTTACAACAACTGCTTTTATTTCTCAAAAAATTAAGAAAAACAATTAGGCAGTGCTTGTTGACAATATTAGCAATAAAATAAGAATTGTCATCAAAATAAATTAATCCATTATCACGGGTGTTTAATACAGATAAAATTACCCATTTACTGTAAGTTTTTGGGTGGTATAGTTATAGAGATATCTTACAGCAGATCACTCTGGTACAAATGAAGTAAGGATATACACAGATGGCTCCAAAACCACTCAAGGTACCGGAGCCGGCGTCTTCTCAAATGATCTAAACATCAAAATATCAACTACTCTAGGCAACTTAAATACGATCTTCCAAGCAGAATGCATCGGCATCACCAGAGCAGCACAGGCAATTGCAGCAAAAGATATCGGAGACCTAAGCTTGAAATTTGTCTCCGACAGTGCCTCCGTGCTACAAGCGCTAGCAAAAAATACTATAACCTCTGTCCTTGTACTGGAATGCCACAATGCGCTTCAATCCATTGCAAGGTCAAATAGAATGACCCTGCAATGTATTAAGGGGCACAGCGACTCACTGGGCAACGATGCGGCAGACGAACTGGCCAAAAGGGGATCAAAGGAAATAGTATATGTACCGGAACCCTTGATGCTCATACCCCAGGCCCAAATAAAAACATGGCTACGCAGGAACACCGATGAAACCCACCTTAAAGAATGAAAAAAAAACGCAGGATGCAGGCAAACAAAGAACGCGGTTCCGGAAGCGTCTAAAAAACTTGCCCGCAACCTCACCAGATTAAAAAGGGAGAAAATCCGTAAAGTCATAGGTACTATGACAGGCCACTGTTCCCTAAACAAACACCTGTTTACCATAGGTGTGACGGACAGCCCTCTATGCAGAGGATGCATGGAGGAAGAAGAAACGCCACAGCATGTGCTCATGGAATGCAGGAGCGTGGCAGAGCAACGGGCAAGAATACTACAATCTCCAGCATCTGTCCCGGAGGCCTGTAGCAACCCAAACAGGCTGCTAACCTTCTGGGACAGCCTGGGTTGGCTGAAGTAACATAAATAGAAACATGAGCTACGCATAGCGGCCCAATCAAGAGGCCAAGTGCGGAAAACAGCCCAGACAAATTAACTAACTAACTAGATATATCTTAAAATTAGTGACGCGTGCAATCACATTGGAATACCTAGGTCAGCGTATAGCGAAAGACGACGCGGGTGGCGAGGAACAAGAGTTGTAAGTATACGAGATAGGTAGCACGATTCCTGAGGGTGGGGGGACGTCTTGCACTATATCTAAAGGTAGCGTCTGAAAGGTAAATAAACGCCACCCGACTTAAATTAACAAATCGATTCAAAACTTTACGCAAAGCGAAGCCGCGGGCAACAGCTAGTTAGTTAGTTAGTTAGTTTTTCTGGGCTTTTTCCCGCACTTGGCCTCTCGATTGGGCCGTTGTGCGTGGCTCATGTTTCTATTTATGTTACTCCAGCCAAACCAGGCTGTCCCAGAAGGTTAGCACCCTGTTTGGGTTGCTACAGGCCTCCGGGACAGATGCTGGAGATTGTAGTATTCTTGCCCGTTGCTCTGCCACGCTCCTGCATTCCATGAGCACATGCTGTGGCGTTTCTTTTTCCTCCATACATCCTCTGCATAGAGGGCTGTCCGTCACACCTACGGTAAACAGGTGTTTGTTTAGGGGACAGTGGCCTATCGTAGTACCTATGACTTTACGGATTTTGTCCCTTTTTAATCTGGTGAGGTTGCGGGCAAGTTGCAACAGCTAGTTTAAAATATTTTGATTTAATTTGATTAATGTCTGATTAGGATGTTGCTAGAGCCGCGGTGTATTTTTCTAATTGTCTTTTTGTGTTTCAGGGTCTGTGCAAATTTGGATTATACGAAGTGTTCAAAGTACAGTACGGCAGTATGATCTCGGAGGAAACTGCCTACACATACCGTACTTTACTGTATCTGGCTGCTTCTGCCAGCGCTGAATTCTTCGCCGATATTGCCTTGTCTCCCATGGAGGCCGCTAAGGTAAGAACCACGAAGAAACAAGTTCCTTGTTTTTGAATCATTTCCAACGCATGCAAAATCTCTTGGAAATGGCTCGGCGGGTAATTTATTTATTTATTTATTTATTTCCTAAACATAATTAACCTTACAGATGATTTCAAATCGTTATTATTTATCTAGGCTATTATTCTAGATTATAACTATTATTCTACTCTAGACTATTATTATAATTCTACTGTTAATAATATTATTATTACTCTACTTACTATTACTATCATTATTATTCTAATATATAGATAAATAAAAATAAAATAAAATACAAACGGAGTTGCCATGGAAACCGAAGTGTTATTACATATAGTGTTATTACACTTCGTGGGGGTGAGCAGTGGATTTTGGACTAACTACCGGCTGTGGTAAGTTTAGGACAGCTGTCTTGCCACATGTGAGCGTTCACCTTACCACCCATTCACTCCCCCTTCGAAGCCATAGAATTTGAGATGCGTAAATCGCAGTTTTAGATAATTTTTCTAGAAAGGAGTTGATTATTTTCCTGGAGAGACCAAGATCTTTAAAAAGGTGAAACAAAGATTTAGCTGGCAGGCCACGAGCGCCTACTTCCACCGCGTGAAGGTGAACAGTGAAGCCGTTCCGGGTGACGGCATTTGCGAGGTCATGGTATTTATTTAATTTGTACTCGTGGTCTTTTGGAATATTTGATTCCCATGGAACAGTTAATTCTACGATAAGGGCCATCTTCCGAGATAGAGAGTAAAGAGTTATATCTGGACGCAGGGCTGTGCATCCAAGACTCAGGGAATTTATACTGCTTAGAGACCGAATCGACCTCCATAATCCAATCTGAAGCTTTCTCGATTATTGAGAAAGGTTTTGTAGTGAAATGTTTTTTGCCTTTAGAGCCATCCCGCACAAACTGTATTGGGGGTTTGGAGGGTACTGTCAAACCCTTGTTGGCACGAGCCACTGAGAAGCTAATTACCTCGCGAATAATAGCAAGGACTTTGTCGTGGCAGTAAGTGTACTGTCCTTAATCTAAGGCCACCTTGCAGCCAGCTAGAATATGCCTGGCTGTGCAAGGGGTATTGCTACAAAGGGGGCATGAATGTTATTATAGACTATGGCAAACGAGACAGTGAAATACGTTAGAGCGTAATATTAAACGATTATACTTACATAATGCTTATCTAACCTTTCTTATTATACTAGTTACTACTTTTTAACAATTTTAATACTACATGCTACATATTTATCTAATTACTTGATTGCTAAGAAATGCCATTACCGTACTTTGCAGTTGTGCTAAGTTCACTGTCCATATATTTAATTCTGGCTCAGTCGAACATAGTGCATTTAGGGTACGAAGCGTCCGCACCATGAAGCAGTGTTGAACGATGTTAGTTCTAGCTCGCGGTAACGCGAGCAATATGCGAGTCCTAGCACGGTAGTAATTGGCGGGTACAAACAGACCGATTCTTCTAAGGATAGTCGGATTATCAACGAACCCCCTAAGCAGTTTATATATGTGGCAGATTGACAGCCAATCTCTTCTTACGCTTAGTGAGTTGGACCCAACCATTCCCAGAATAAATGCCGTAGGATATAGAAAGGGATAATATCCATGCTGTTTAAATTACAGGAACCTCAGAAAGCGTTTCTGTATGCTCTCCAGCCTGGATATGTAGCTATTTTCGTAAGGACTCCATATTTCCGCGTTGACTTCTAATCTGCTCCGAGTTAGGGAATTGAAAAGGAGGCGCATGACAAATTGAACTGTCTCATGCTCCTCATTACAAAACCTAGCAATTCGTAAGAATTATCAACTAGGGTGTAGATGTGCTGTCGGTATGTCAACCGTGAGTCAAAGGTCACTCCTAGGTCCATTGTTTGATTTACTCGTGATAGTGCCTTGCCATCAATATTATAACTATGTACAAGCGGGGCGTCACCTCGCGAGTACGCCATGATAGAACATTTGCCGATATTGAAGTATAGCTTGTAACTCCTAATGCCGAAGCAAGCTCTTCTTGCGTTTGGTACGGATCCTCATCGAGCAATGCTTCCAATTCAGCGTCTTCGAAGGATTTTGGCATTCCTTCACGCGGACGGTCGTCAACATAAAAATCATCGTCTTTGGAGCGACAGAACCAATCACGGCTCGTTTCACTTAGAGCAGCATCTCCGTAAACTTTTTGTACTCTCGATGCACTTCAGCCGCCGTATTCTTCGAATGAAAGAAGAAAATCAACACTTCTCGCAAATGCTGATGATTTGGCACAAAATTAGACATTTTCACACCACCAAAAGTATCTTTAATTTGTCAAAACGGTTTGTTTACTGTGGTAAAGCAGTAATTGCTGGTCGATTTTGACATATCCAAAACGCCATAAACCACGTCTAGACATAATATGTGTCCAAGCGTGGATATGTCAAAATCGACCAGCTGGTCCATCTATTATTACTGTTGAAGCCATCTATTGACAAACAGCGAGAACTTAGTTTATAGGCCTAATATATATGTACAAATTTATATAAAACCTATAGGAAGCTAATGGGCCCTTGCTGAGTTGGTCACGAAGACCCATTCTGTTCAGGGTTGGTCACACTCACGGGTCAACACCCATCCGGCGGCCTCCATGCATGAAGTGCGAGCCCGGGCATGCCTCTGGCCTTAGGGCTAGTTTCCCCTAGGAATCAACCTTCTGGCGCTCTTGGGCGGTCTGCGCACCGTGCAGCGTAAGCCAATCGACTGTGCACTCTGACTAACAGTCGGGGGAGACTGGAAGCAGTACTGTTTCTTATAGAGCTGGGGTGGTTAAGGATCTTACGGCGACTGCTCTTGAAACGACCATAGGCTACCCAATCCTGGGTGAACAGCAGGGCAAAGGATGCCGTGGTCCGCGATAGATTCGTTATACACCGTTTCACCGCTTCGTAAGGGAGAGGACTGCGCAAGCGACCTCGAACTCGTAACCAATCGAGAGACCGGAGTAATCTGGTCGCAATCGGAAGTAAGAGAGTAAGTGTAAGCCCGCTGGGTAACACACCTAGTTATCTCGCGGTTAAAGCGTTGGCCTCTTAGGGGCATGTGGCGGAGCTTGACGGTGGACTGTTTTGTCCATGTCTTCTGCGTTCACTTCACGGGAGAGAGGACGACTAATCGTTAAAACTTCCTGAGGTAGCGAGTTCGCCCGTTGTAGTGGACAACTCTATATATATATATATAAAACCTATATATAAAAACCGCATAAATAAACGGCTATATATTTTGTCTGATATATTTTTAAAAAGTATTGTTATTGAGAAATCTAATGAAAAAAAAAGCAAGGATTTACCTAATTTCGAATAATAACCCAGAGTACGGCGGTTAAACTCGCCCTGCATAGTCATTGTCGCCGATAAGCAAATCCGCAAATATTAAAGTTGCGATTAATGTAGCTGACTACTTACTATCACAACCAATACATTTGATGAGACAAGAGATGATAGGTTTGATTTCTGTTGCAGGTCCGTATTCAGACCATGCCTGGATTCGCCAACACCCTGCGGGAGGCCCTTCCCAAGATGGTCGGCCAGGAAGGTATCGGAACGTTCTACAAGGGTCTAGTACCTCTGTGGCTTAGGCAGATCCCCTACACCATGATGAAGTTCGCCTGCTTCGAAAAGACTGTCGAGCTCTTATACTCGTAAGTATATAATAGGCCCGATTGCGTTTCTTTGTGAACTAAAACTAAAGTTAGTGCAAGCGAACGAGACAGAGCAATACGTTAGAGCGGAATATGAAACGAACGATCGTCGATAAATACTACCTGCCGAACTTATACTCGTCCGAATAAATTTGAGCATATTTCGTGCGGTGTAAGATTTGACCTTGGCGGGCAGTTTTAATGCGAAAAGTGACAACCGGTCATCTCCCACTCCGCTCTAGCGTATTGCACTGTCTCGTTCACAACGGACTAATTTCCGATTTTAGTTCACGAAGAAACGCAATTGAGCCCAATATCATACTACAGGGATGTTACCCTGCGATGCTCAGATATCTGCTTCCTTCCCCCGTCCACTCTTACCACTCCCCCCCCCCCCCCCTACCACTTATATTAAGCCTATTATATAATATTATAACGGTAGTAAAGCCAATGATATTTTAATTTATTTGCGATATAAGGATTACAAAATATTCTAAACAATACAATACAAAGAAAACCAAAAAGAATTTAAAACAGTTAAAATCGCTTTGTGCAAGTGTATGGGTGTGGGGTGTGTTCGTGTGATGGAGAGCGTGTATGTGTGCATGTGCGTGTGTTTGTTTGTGTGCGCGTGTATGTGGGTGTGTGTATCTGTAGTGCGTATGTGCTTGTGAGTGCTTGTATGTGCAATGTGCATATGGAAATGTGGGATGCTAATTTAATCCGATCTGATAATCAGCTTTTCACGTACCTCCTTAACCCCTCAAGCGGCGGGTGTAAATCTTGGCAGTCACCTGTCATTTCTGAGAGTTTAACCCTTGGAGTAAATGGGTATTTTCATGGATGCATCTGTCTCTTTTGCAGGATTTTCGGCGACATCGACCTTAAAGTACTATAACTACGAAACTACTACACCAATCATAAAAAGAACAACTGCACAATGATTGCATTGAAATTTCGAATATAGAATATTGAAATATCATTTTGTAAAACAATTAGATAATTATGAATAAATATGAAAACGTCAAAGAAGTGAAAAAAACGCGCGACCAGATTTGGTCGACTTGTACTCAACGGATAATTGTTTCGCGACCAGATTTGGTTGACTCATACTCAACGGGTTAAGTAACAAACTGCCCAGAGAGCATACAACATTTCGTTTTAGAAAAAACTTCATAAAGTAGAAGCTATATAAGGCGCAATCAACAAGCAGTAAAACTAAAACCATCAACAATTAAAATTATCAATATAGAAATGATCAAACAAAAGCAATAATCATCAATAATCAGATAATCAATCAGACTAATTTGGGTTAAACGGGTTAAGGTCCAAAATATAGCACTTTAGATAAACGATCATAAGAAAGAAACTACTTTGTCGATGTTTTTATCACAAAATACTGAACTATATGCAGAAATTGTAAATACAGTTATGTTATATATTAAATGCTTTACCAAAACTATTATTTTGTTTTACTTATTTGCATACAAAAATATTTAGTTATTCAGTCATAATAACCAAGAAAAAATTGATGTATTCTCGTATATTTTTAAAAAAAATTTATATTTGTGACTACTTAGGGTCTTTATTTATATGAAATTCTTTCACAATAACTTTACCACTACATCACACCTCTTAGAAAATCACACCAGAACTTTCAGCTTTGCCTGATATTACAGGAAAATCTAAACTTTTTAGAGTTAGCGACGGAAACTTGGTATTAAACTTTGACGGCTCATAATACAAGCTCATGGTTAAAGTTTTTCAAATATATTGTCTCATTATATGCTTATTATATGTCCAATAACTAATTATTATACTCCAAAGAGTCACATTTCATAGAAAAACTATAGCAAATCACACTCAAAATATGGTAATTCTCCCATACTAATTACCTAAACAAATATGTATGCACGACTCAAATTATGAAACAACTTGTAATGATCAAAATACGGCTAATTCTGTGATTATTTACGATGTGAATGAAATAATAACTATTTTATCAGCGAGTTAAACCAATATTGCGTCATATTTCGCAATATTTCGGTCGTTTCATAAAAATTACGAAAAAAAATTTGGCCATTTTTTGCAATGCAGATGTTTGGGCCAAACGTTTTTGCTCAAAAATACGTGATAAAAAGCAAATGGGCTATCTGCAAGACTAATGCTCATTCATAAACTCTTTTAGAATGCAAATTACTCACCTTTCTGCAGGAAAGCACACTGCAAACATTTCAAAATCACAATTTTTGTCCAAAGTCGCGAGCACTGACACGCACTGACAGCCGCAAGGCCGTTCACTCACTTTGCAATAGACGTAATAAATCGATATTGGACGTCGCGGGCGGCAATCGAAAATTTTAATAGCGAGGGGGATTTGGCTATATTCTGGCGTAATTCGAAAGAAGACAGAAGCGCATTCAAATTTTTAAATGGAATTCGCGCAACGGTGAGCGCTGCGTCCCGCGCGGGACAGACATTTTGCCGTAGGTACGCGAGCGTCCCGAGCGGGTCGTTAGACATTGGAGGGTTATTTTTATTTGTTATATTCCCTTTTTAATTAATCGTAATTATCCAAGACAATTGTGGATTTATTTTTACGCTATCGTTGTTTTGGCGGAAATGCTTATTCTCGTGGCTTTAAACGAAAAAAGAGAAGAAGGGAACTGTCAGCTGTCAAGACGTTTGACATTTCGATATAACCTAATTTCCTATCGATTTATATCGAGTAAATCGAATAATATGTTTCTATGGCGTTTCCACGCGTGGAAATGTGATTCCCAAGATTTCCTCGTCGTGACAATACCTATGTATACCAATTTTCATGGCGATCGATTGAGTGCTGTAGAAGTTGATGCGTTGCAGCGCATCACTGTTTATTATGAATATAGTTATTCTCTTATTCTTTGTATTTATATAACTTATTCCTTTTTTCTATTTTTCGTTCTCATAAATTGTGTCATTACATAATTATATATTTTATTTTCTTATTACTATCTATTTAATAATAAATTAATTTATTACCATATTAATATACATGTTTATGAATCTATTTACTGTTTTTCCTGCTCTATTTACTTTATATTTACTCTTTTAATACTTTGGACTGTTTAGTAACTTAGCAATTACTTTTCAGAATATTTTCTGTTTATTTAAAAAAACCCTAATAATTTCACTTTTCACTTTAAAAAATGCTTGTATATTTTAAACTTTTCTTTTATATAGAATAACGCACTATATGACCGTTTAATTGGTGGAAACATATAAATGGTTTATGTTTGTTATATTTTGATTAAGTAAATATGTTTTTTGTGTTGTCTGTTTCCTGAATAAAATAAAATAAAATAAAATAGACACCATGAGCACCTCACGGATAAAGGAGTAGTACAACCGCTTCAGAGGTTCCCAATAGGCCTTTAACCCCTTGAGTATGATACGACCAAATCTGGTTCTGAAACAATTATCCGTTGAGTATGATACGACCAGATCTGGTTCCGCGTTTTTTTCACTTCTTTGACGTTCTCATATTTATTCATAATTATCTAATTGTTTTACAAAATGATATTTCAATATTCTATATTCGAAATTTCAATGCAATCATTGTGCAGTTGTTCTTTTTATGATTGGTGTAGTAGTTTCGTAGTTATAGTACTTTAAGGTCGATGTCGCCGAAAATCCTGCAAAAGAGACAGATGCATCCATGAAAATACCCATTTACTCCAAGGGTTAACTAGCCGAAAAGACAATGTCATTGACTAAGTGAAATTTGGTAACGCAGGATCCAACATTCCTGGTATTCCTTCGGTTCATCAGGCTCATTACTTCCTATTAATGGGTCCATGTGGTTTTTGGCTAATCCTCCAAGTTTTTGGCTAATCCTCCAAAATGCCATTGAAAGGAACCAATTCAAATCAAGAGTAATGAACAATACAAAATAAAATATCTTAAATTTCGACCTATGAAAATTGTCTTACATTTAAATAGTCAATTAAGGTTAATATAGCTTTTGGGTTATAGTACTTATAGTAGTGATGGGTGTGATCACGAATAGCAATAACAATAACGTGTGATATTTGCAATCACGAAGAACGCGTTACGAGAATTTGAAAGAACATGCTATTTGAATCACGGCTACGAACAGCACCGCGTTGCCATCACTCGGCGCCACTACGACGCGACCGATCACGCGTGATTATATGATCAGTGATTGGCCGTTCTCACTGAACGCCGTCGAACGACCGCACGGCGCGCCACTGAACGATGATCGGGGTGAGCGCCTAATTGAACCGTTCATTTGGTTTCGTTCATTCTTGATGTGATCGGCGATCCACTGTGGATCAGTGATTTGCCGTTCGTTCTGGGCGAACGCCCGCGCCGGCTGGACGATGACTGATGAGTGGCGCGTTCATTTCGTACGTAACGTGAATTTGGACACTGTTGTCGCATGAATTTGGACACTGTTATCGCTCGTGTCGTAATCGTTCGTGTAAATGAGTTTGCTCATGATTTGTTAAAGCAATAAAATAACATTATTTCAGAAAGACGAACTCGGCTTAGCACCAAAAGAGCAAGAGAGATAATCTTTCTGAACGCTAATTCTTCTAATTACTAATAAATATTAAGCAAATATAATGCGTGTTTCTTTTATCAGTTATCACATTATTTATTTATTTATTTATTTATTTATTTATTTATTTATAACGTACAAGAACAAAAAAATACAAGGACATGCATACTGTTGTACATGAGGAATAATTAAGAACAAACATTATAATAGCGAAAAACATAGCTCTATGGATATAAATATGCTAGCATATCCGAATGAGGCGAAATCGCACAACCAACTAGACCTAGAAGGTCTGTCTCTGGCTGTGCTGTGTTATACCAACTGTATTTTTGTAACTCGCGAACTGACGAAGGTGATCAATTTTAAATATTTCTAAATCTAACAAATGTGTTGTTTACACAAATTAAAGTAAAATTTAAAGTAGAAAAAAAAAATAATATATATGTATGCAATTAAGGGCTAAAAATAAAGTAAACTTTACATTATATACAATAAATTTAAGTGGAAAATAAGTAATAATATATACAAATATATGAATAAACACTACATTCTAGTATATATGTTTAAGAAAATGATATGTAATATTGCACAATTTTACAAATACATATTTTTTTTAAATATTCACCCTACAGTATTAATAAGGTCTTTAGTTTTTGAACGCCCAATATCTAGAAGCCAGTTTTTTACTTTACCTTTAAAAGTTACATAATTTTTCACGTTTTTCGTGGTTTCACATAGTGAGTTATAAACTTTCGGGGCGATAAAAAAACATTGTCTTCGGGCAAATGTGCTTTTAACCTTTGGAATTGTGAAAAATTCCTTACCAGCATTTCTCGTTAAGTACAATTGTTGACTTCTTGCTCTGTACTCTTTAGTTTTGTGAAAGCTTACAAGGCACTGCTTAATAAATAGCTGGCAGATATCCAAAACCTTAAACTCCGCAAAGAGGTGGTTTGAACTGTACCGAGGAGGCTTTTTGTTTATGACTCTTATTAGTAACTTTTGTGCTTTTAATAGTCGGTCCATTGTTGTTTTTGTACATGAGCCCCACGCTATAATTCCATGCACCCATATACTTTGACCAAGAGCCATATACACCATTCGCAGTGTTTCTTTACTCAGTACATTGACGAAACTTTGTTACTTAACGTTTCACAGTACATTTCAGTACAATCACGAAAATCACGAGTAGCAGTTATTATCACGCGTGAAAAAATACCAGTAACGTGATTGTTGCGTGATTTAAAATTGAGAATCACGCCCATCACTAACTTATAGTAATTGAAGGACAGTTCAGAAAAATATGTATTTATATATAATCGATTTGATACTGATATAATCGATCTGTATCTATATATTCTCATCACTACATATTCTCATACACTCTACATATTATTATTATTTATTTCCACATTACCAAATTTTATTTTAAAATGTACTTTCCCGCCCATTACACCCCTCTCCCAGCACCACAGAGGAATGCGGGTAGTTGCAGGTGACAGCTTCGACTGCAGTATTCTTCTTGCCGCTGAAGAAGGTGTCACGGGCTCCGAACCCATGTACAAAAAGAGATAAGCGCATTGCGCCATCTAGCTGTGGTAACAAACACTAAAAAAAATACAACCGAATTTATAACCTCCTTTTTTTGAAGTCGGTTAAATATACAAATAATTATAGTGTGATTACAAAAATATAACTATAGCATCAAATTCATGCACCAACAGATTCCTGCCTCTACCAACATATGGTGTTGTGTCTAAATTTTAATTGTAACTGTAATTTTGGTTTTTCTAGGAAAACTGTTTTTTTTTATACGAATATATAGTCGTATATGTTCATAACAAACTAGTGGCGAGTTACAACAAACTGGATAGTGCGAAAATATTATCCGTTCTCAAATACATACTGTTGGGGAGGCGTGATTGCTTGTGTATGTGTGTGGGTGTGTGTGGGTGTGTATGTGTGTGTGCAGCAACGTCTAGAGTCCTAAGGGTTGGCATATGGCCACTACTCCGCTGAAGCAGATATTTAAACTTTTAAGAAATTTGCTAACCTCCATGCGGGCATAACTCCTTCCCTTGCACCCTATCCCTGCCGCTCGAGAGTGCGCTACTGTTCTAACTCGGTATACTGTGTTTTAGGTATGTGGTGCCGAAGCCCCGCGACCAGTGCTCGAAGGGCGAGCAGCTGATCGTGACGTTTGCGGCCGGCTACATTGCGGGCGTGTTCTGCGCCATCGTCTCTCACCCCGCCGACACCGTTGTGTCTAAGCTGAACCAGGACAGCACAGCCACTGTTGGCTCCATTGTGGGCAAACTGGGCTTCGCGGGCGTGTGGAAGGGGCTCATGCCGAGGATCGTGATGATTGGAACGCTCACAGCCCTGCAGTGGTTCATCTATGACGCCGTCAAGGTACAAACCATTTTTTTTAAAAAGAAAATAAAGGCATAGTTCTGCGCTGCAGTGTAAAGTTTGTCGACCCCAGGCTGGTATAACGATATGTGATCGCTCTTTCGGCCATGGGATGAGCGTAGAAGAGAGGTACCGGGAAAAGTAATCAACTAGCTGCCTAGCCCCCTGCCTACCGGTTTTGGAAGGATATCTCCGTCTGGAATTAATCATCAGGATACCTCCAACCTCCCGACTGGTCACATGTCCGAAGTCGCTTGCGCGGCCTCTACCTGCCGTATATTCAGGGGTGATTCAGTTTGAACTGTCGCGGACCAAAGGTATCTTTTGCCCGGTTCTGAATTCAGGATCTGATAGACTAATGGTCACCACCATAATCCACCCCCACCGCTTAGGAGACAGTATATTTCCATAGTCTCCAGACTCCTTCAGCAATTAGTCAAGAGTGCACAACCAATTGGCATCGCCGACCGGTGCGCAAACCGCTCAGTAGCGCCGGGAGGCAATACCCAGGAGAAACTGATCAACCGGCCGTGAGGCCTGAGACACGATAGTCTTAACCAGGGTAGCCTTCCGCATGAGGAGGCTACTGCGGGCCGACACTCGCGCCCTGACTTCCAGTTGCAACCAGATTATTTTGTACGATTTGTACGATTGCATAAGCATCATGCATTGTTCGTCTACGATCTGCAACAATAGCTTCTCGCACTTTTGCGATGTTTTCTGGTGTTGTGTTTGTTGACGGTCGTCCTGGACGCTCTTCGTCCTGAACGCTCCACATTTTTATTTTTACTTTTTCGCATAGCACCCTCGCCAAATGCTTCCACAAGCATGCGATGGGTTTCTACAGCAGTTTTTTTAAAACTTGAAGCAAAATTTGATGCATCACTATCTCCTGATGCAGGCTATTTAAAATCTGCCATTTGAAAAATGGCCGATACACTAAAATACAATGTTGCACAACCGCACAAAACTCAACAATGCATCCACTCAGCTGCACGGCCATTGGCACACTGATTCACAAAGAGTACTGTTAGCCACATCTACCGGCCGCAATGGTTCGCACGCGACATTCAAATTCCCCGAACTTTTGGCTAGCCTCTCGTAAAATATACTCTTTTTTTTTGCAGGTTTACCTGAGGATGCCGCGCCCGCCGCCACCCGAAATGCCTGCATCCATGAAGCAACGACTAGAAGAAGAGGCCAAGAAGGCCAAGTGAAGCAGCTGATAGTCCAATCAATTTTAGCAAAGACCTAACTTATTGAAATAAATAACAAAAAATAAATGAAATAAATAAACCGCAACTTCCAATCGGTCGCCACGAAAAAGTATTATAATTCCCTTCGAATTCCAGAATTGAATTGGTTCAATTCTAACAGCAATATACCCTTTTGTAGATTGTAGTTTAGGTCGTTAATCAAAATTGAGAAATGTATATTTTTTCCGTATTTTTTTTGGTTCTAAGCGTATACAGCACGTCGTGATTTTGTGTTACCTATGCTGCGTAGGATGCGTCGATATTATTTGAAATATAATATTTATTTTTATTTCGGATTTGTGTTTTTTCTTCTATCGTCTGGATGAGCTGCAAGAACTTAATTGCTTCCCCAAATGAGGGATAGATTTGACTGTGTACCTATAAAACGTCTGACTCACAAGATGGAACACTTCGGAATCCGTGGAAAGTTACTGGCGTGGATGCAAGACTTTCTAACTGGTACGACGTTCACAGTGAGAGTTGGAGAATGTCATTCTGAACCGAATAAAGTCCTCAGTAGAGTCCCCCAAGAATCCCATTGCTGGGTTCTATTGCATTTGGTATATTCCTGACTGACCTAAATGCAATTATGGAATTAGATTTTGCTATATTTGTTGCCGACGACACCAAGTTTTTCACAAACCCACTCATAGCTCACCAGAACATCCAGGACAGCCTTAACTTTACAGTGCATTAGACCAATGAATGGCTGCTTTCTCTCAATGCAGATAAATGCTCTGACCTATCTCGAATACTCCTACCAGGTATGGAATCCTTAATTTCGGAAGGATATAGAGCACCTGGAAAGAGTTTAGAGAAGAGCACAAATTTGGTGCTATCGCTGAGGAACAAACCATACGAAGTACGACTGAAGGAACTTCGCCCGACAACATTAGAGGAACGTAGGCAGCGAGGAGCCCTAATAAAAAGCTACAAAATGCTTCATGGTTATTACAGGTCCCGCAGCAAAAGCTGGCACGTTCACAGTACTCACACTAATGCAATGTCGTGACGCGCGACGTGACTTTCACTGGATGCGCATCATAAAAAGTCTTTCCGTCTCTCTTGCTTGCGGTCAAGCTTATGAGTATGAAGGAGACCGTATTTTGTTACTGTTCAAACAGCTTGACATACAGAGTGTTCTTTTTTCGCATTCGAGTTATAACCGAATTAAAACACAGTTAGCTGGATATTTGACGTCTTTTTAGTGTATTATTAGCCCATGAACGGCTAGTATTAGTAATTCAACTAACAAAATTATTTCGATTGCTAATCTAGATAGTAGCAAAGTTACCTTAATGCCATTTTAGTCAAGCATGCGGTAAATGTTTTCTGTTTACGGTAATAAAATAAAACGACGTTATTGGCAATAACCGCTTTGTCGTCAATTTGAGACATTTAATATGTACGTACAATAATCTATATAATAAAAATGAGTCGGGTTTTATGTATGTTACCTAATAACTCACGAGCGGCTGGCCCGATTTGAATGATTCTTTTTTTGTTTTGTTCGTAATCATTTCGGTGTTGCTATAGGATATAAAAAAATTGGAAAATCTCTCGGAAAAGTGAGAAAAATGAGAAAAACCAAAAATTATTTTAGTACTGAGCTTGATCATAGATGGCGTTGTTTGACAAGAATAAAAATACGAAAATTCGAAAATCAAGATGGCGGCACGGTGCAAAAACTGACAGTTGACAGTAAGTTGAATTTTACGAACTTTTCATAGCGTTTTCGTGATTCTGAAGGTAACTCAACTGAATTAACTGAATTTGTGTAATTCGCGAATGTTTTTTCAGGTTTTACAATCATTTTTCACAGTTATACTCTTGCACAGACGATCCAATCTCAGCAAGGTGACCGCTCGAGCAGGACGACAAAGAGAGGTTCGACCAACTGAAAGCGATGAGCATCGCCAAGAATTGAATGAAGCGGCACGGATCCGTAATGTTGCAGTGCGAAGATGATTGAATATGAGACAAAACACATACAGAGAGGCATTCTATTATAATCTGGCGATTATGAATGCATGGAAATTGGAAAAATGGACCATTTGTGCCATATTGCAATGCCTTTAAGTACCGCCACGAACCACTCGGTTTGTGTTGCGCAGGAGGTAAAATGAGATTCACGCCATTAGTTCCACCACCAGAGAAATTAGGATCGTTGGTGTCTGGAAATGCACCAGATTCCAGGCATTTTCTGCCGTACATACAATATTACAATAACTGTTTCCAAATGACTTCATTTGGTGCAACACATATTATTCGCGACAATTTTATGCCCAAATCTGAAAAAAAAGAAGAAATCAATGGAGAGTCAAACAAAATCGTACTGTTTACACACTTTTCTCTTCCATTTCGAACACAACGAGCACAACGAATCCACAAGTGCCAATTGATGAAACTGCTCTTTTGGAAGATAAAAAATAAACAATCTTTAAATTTGTAATAATGTCAAACAACTGTCAATGAAAATTACCTAAGTTAACGTCATCTGCTGCCAAACGAACAAATTCGTGGCGAGACAAAGTTCGTCGGGTTCCGCTAGTCATAGCATAAAGATTCAATTCAATTCAATTCAATTTATTTTCCAAAATCTTTACAGATTGTTGAAACTTATTCTATATATAAAAAGAGTCTTTAACCCTAGAAAGATAATCTACGTCAAAATGACTCCCGCGCCGACGAAATTTTGTTGTAACTTTTTAAATTGTGTGAATCCGGTGACGTGCATTCCGGACATCTCAGTCCGCGCCGGGAACTAGCGAAGGGCGCACGTGTCAAACTGGTAAGTTCCCGCCATTTCAATATTTTACCGCCATAGGAGTCAAAATGACGTATAATTATCTTTTACGTGACTTTTACGATTTTTGATATAGCGTATAAGTTAGTTTTTTTTGTTGGATCGGTTTGTTTTTGCTGTTTTTGACATTTGTTTTTGTTTTATAGAGAGCTTGAACGTACATTCAGTAAAATGGCGAGAAGAAATTTAAACGAGGAAGGCATTCTGGCTGCACTTTTAGATAATGAGGAGGAGGCCATATCCGCTGATACAGACAGTGAAGTCGAAGATCACGTAAGTGAGGATGAAGTCCAGAGCGATTATGAGGAGAGATGTGAAGATGCTTCTGTCAATGAAACAACCGGCAAACCAGAAATGATTATGTTTTACAATCAAACCAAAGGCGGGGTGGACACGCTAGACCAAATGTGTTGCATAATGTCCTGTAGTAGAAACATTGCCGTTTTCTATGGGATGATAAATATTGCCTGCATAAATGCTTATATTATATACTCCCACAACGTTGCCAGTAAAGGCTCTGAATCGCAATAAATTTATGAAAAACCTAAGTAATGCTCTTACATCGCCCTTTATGACGAAGCGATTGGATATACCAACTTTGAAAAGGTATTTACGGGACAGTATCGCGTCTATCGTGCCAAAAAACCCTCAAGATCAAGAAGAAGAGCGTCCCGAGGTACCAGCAGCCAAGAATCGAGCCTATTGTAAATATTGTACTTCCAAAATAAAGAGGAAGGCGAATGCCTTGTGCATAAAATGCAAAGCAATAATTTGCCGAGAGCATGATGTTGACATGTGCCAAAAATATTTTTAGTGATGTTTCAATAGTTATTATCTAGTTTAAGGACAATAATATGTGATGTTACTTGAATTATAAGATAAAAAGGCTGATTAATGTAAAGGTAAAAAAAACTATACTGAAGAAAATAATGTTCCTATTTTTTGTTAATTTTTCAGAAGTTTGAGTTTTGTTGTAATTTTCTTAATAAAAAGTAAACGTAATTTCGTAAATATCGGATGTTTTATTTAAAAATACATGATACAACACATATCTTTTTAATTTATTAAAATGTATAAAAAACTATTGATTTTACAGCTAATTAAACCTATGGAGTCAATTTGACGTATGATTATCTTTAACGTACAACTAAATATGATTATCTTTCTAGGGTTAAATTACACGAATAAAAAATCAATCAAAATTTAAAATTACGAAAATTTAAAAATATATAATAATATTATATTTCATTCGGTTTTATGGATTTCAGCTTCCTACTTCACGCCAGGCTGCATTGCAAGTGTTTATTTCTATACTAATTACGATAAAGTTCTATATTAATTAAACGGTTTAACGTTGGTTGATTCACCAGCCGTTGGTCGCTAATAGCCTTTTCGTAAGTGGCTAATGCTGTTAAGCGCTTTGGAAATATTGTAATTTCGTCATGTAATTTTGTCGACATTTCGTATTTAGGTTCTTTTATCGCATTCGTTCGTTAGTGTCAACCACGAGTCAATCGACGACGCGCGGTTATTTTGTTCTGTACCTACTTGGAGGTTAAAATAAAATGTCTTTTGAAAGAATTGGTTCCGGCAAAACATTAACAGGCCAATCTCGTGAAGTAGTGTACAATGTTTTTAACTATTTCATGCATCATAATAAAAACTGTGATGGTGAAGGCCGTTTAATGAAATATTTGTACGGTTTGACATCAGAGGCGACTGGTGTTTCTCAGAGAAGTGTTCAACGAGTTGTTTGTGAAGTGCGCAATCAAGTTACAGCGGCTGTTAAAGCGTCAACATCACAACCATCTACCTCAAGGGAAGAAGAGCTACCAGTATGCAAAACATTGCCGACTGTACAAGTTACTTTCAGAACACCGGGTAAGAAGCGACCAAGGTTAGCAAAAAAATCTACAGTAGATAGTTTTGACCATCAAGTCATAAGGCGAACTATCTACGACTTCCATCTGGTTCATCGTGCATTTCCGACATTAAAAAAGGTATTCGAAGTGTTGAAAGACAGCATCAACTTTGAGGGTGGCATTACTACACTAAGGAACATCGTTAAGAGGCTAGGTTTCAGATGGAGAAAGACACAAAATAATAAAAAACTGCTCATTGAAAAAAGTCACATCAGACTCAAAAGAACATTATATCTTTCCAAACTACCTACAAGAGTATAGATCACAACGCCGACCTATAATATATACAGATGAATCTTACATTCACAGCTCACATACGTTGCCACGATCATGGTCCGACGAAACGAGCGAAGGTTGTAAAAAACCTATTTCCAAGGGCGATATGCTAGTGATCGTACATGCCTGCTCGGAACAAGGATTCATTCCAGAAGCTTTGCTTATCTATCCAGCAAAAAAGCAAACGGGAGATTATCACAGTAATATGAATGCTTGTAATTATCAGAAATGGATCAAAGAAAACTCCCAAATTTACCGCCAAAGTCAGTTTTAGTAGTCGATAACGCATCTTATCACAACGTCGTATCGGATCCAGTGCCCACATCTAATTCAAGAAAAGCTGACATGTTAGCTTGGTTGCACAAGTATAATATATCATATCCAGAAAGAAACACAAAACCAATACTATACGATATTATTAAAAAAAATAAGCCAAACCATGTACAATTTGTACTTGATAAAATCCTCGAATATCACGGACACAGTGTACTGCACCTACCGCCCTACCATCCAGAAGTAAACCCAATAGAGTTACTGTGGGGTATTATTAAAGGTAAGGTTGCATCACAAAATGTTAAGTTTAACTTGTTAAATGTGGAGGAATTATTTAGAAAAGAAGCAGAGTCTATTACCCTTGACATGTTTAGTGACGTTTGGAGAAAGACGAGAGAACACGAGGAAAAATATGTTAAACTAGAACCAAAAATGGATAATTTCACTGACACACTTATAATAACACTAGGAAATTCCGACTGCGACACATCAAGTTCTTCGAGCGATGGAAGTTTGAGTGGGGTAGAAGATTTAACTTACGATTCTGGTTAGAAGCATTATTAATTATAATACATCAGGTTATTAATTATAATACAACAACATTAGAGTGAATTTTAAATAAATGAATTTTATTACATTCATTAGATATGTTAGTATTCTGGTATTCTGTGGTATTGTGGTATTCGTGGTATTCTGTATATTCGTGGTATTCTCTTTATCCTTTTTATCTCAGGTACATTTTTATTGAAAGTTTTGTGCTATTTTTATCATAGTATTTTTACAATACTATGATATGGGGCATTGTCCATAACAACAATTGAGGCTTCAGTTAGATTGGGTAGGAGTCTCTCTGTAACCCATTTTTTAAATTATGAGCATTCATTTCAGAATGGTAATCTTCTTTTTGATTGTTGCCGCTGTTAAAAGAGCATTTGGAAAAAAACCTACTTCACTACCGGCATGTACTTATAATACATCTTTTGCCTATTGAAATATCACGTTTTACTCCTTTCATGTTTATAGTTGTACATAAAGGATTTATTTTAAAATTACTTGTTTTCTGCCTATCTCTTTTCTTTCTGTTTCATGTAATCCAAGGAAACTTCGAAGACGTGAAGAAAAGGACCGAGGACATGAAATATTTTTGAATTACATAGAATCCTAATAATACTTGACAATAATAGTACCAAAAAAGTGGTCACTGGTTTTCTTTGGCGGTTCTTTCCAGTGGAATCTTACTTGTAGAACTGGCCGAAAAAATAACAGAAAAAAGTACTATTATTGTGCATTCACGTTCAGTATGTGTACATTAGATATGGATTTACATTAAATAAATATATTTGAAACGTGTTAAAGTTTGTTTAATGGGGCAACGCACTTAGTTGGGCGATTCGTAATTAGGTCAATCGGTCATTAAGGATCATTAAATAACTAGACTTATTAAAAAGTTATTACGGTAATTATATAAGGTTATATTTGTATAATATCCACCTATATATAGGTAGATATTTTTTAATTATTGCATTTATTTTGAAACACACTGTATAGTGACATTGCATTAGTGTGAGTACTGTAAACGTGCCAGCTCTTATTGCGGGACCTGTAGGTACAGTGTGCCCAACCTCGAGAGCATGTATACCCTGAACACCAATAAGCAACTGCGTGGACATTTGTTGAAGCTAAATAAGACAATTGCAGCATCGAATCCCAGGAAATATTTTTTGACAAATCGTGTAGTTGATGCTTGGAAGTGGAAGTGATCAGTGAGCATTGCCAGAGGAAGTGATCAGTGCTATCTCTGTCAATAGCTTTAAAAACAAACTGGACATTTTTTTATCCCCTCCTATCGCGGGGTAAAAAATCCCCGTTTTGCGCGTGAAGTCGATGGCCTTGAGAAAAACGACCATAACTTTTAAACTACTGTTTTGCAGATACATATTACAGCGAAACAGGCTGCGATACAATTGCTAACAATACCAGCTATACTTTGCAATACTCGACAATATTGTTAGTATGTCCTGGCCACACATGTTCGGTGTGGCCGAAGCATTTTTGTGTTGCAGGCATGTTGGTGAACGATCGCTTAGCAATCGAAAATATTCCAATATTGCCCGGCCAGCTTTATTGTTGTTTCGTTTTGAGGCATAAGTGCGTCTCTTTCTGATGCGAGGCGCGACGCACGGCAAACTTCAGATCTTCGATTTGTATTCATATCATCTGATGATCAAATTTCGATCAATGATCGAATATAAAATATTATTACCTATTCTGATGTGTCGTCATATACAATTGCGGGAAATAAGTGATATTGTGTTTAAATGTTTATATACACCACTAGCTGACCCGTGCCCACTTCGTTGGGCGGTAAGCATTTTTACTTGTGATGAAATTATGAGTGTGGTTCGGTTAGTACTGAGCGCTATGATTTATTTCCTGACTGCCAAAAGGAGGGTTATATTTTTACTGCATATGCATGTATGTATTTGCATGCCAATTTGGCTATATTACCGGGTTTCAAATGAGTGAATAAATGATTATGATTGAATAAATTATGTTTATTTTAATTGTTCTAAACTTCTCTGTATACTATATTAGATGTAATGTTATTATTTGGTACCAAAATATATTGTCTTTCAGGAGTTCCAACCCTAGATACGGTCGCGGTTCTCTACCTATGTCGTATAATCTCTTTAACCATTTATGCAGTATAAAGGAAATTGTATTCAGTAAAGGGGAAAGTCTTTTTTTTTGAAAGTTTAAATATTTAATTTTTTAATTTGAAAGTTTGAAGAAGTTGACTGTTAGATAAAGGTTTGAGAAAAAATTGAGCGCGCTGCGCCGTCTATCGGTAGGTATTATATCGTAAATAAACAATATTAGTGACATTTTACTTACCGCTAGATAGCGTATCGTCATCATAGCTTTTTACACTATTAAAAAACACAAAACGTTAACTTTTAAAAAAATAAATCTTTTTTTTTACTTTTTTTCAAAAGTTTCTTATTTTGTTGTACTGATTCACCCACTCCAAAAAAGCCCTTTCAGTAAAAACAACTTGTATAAAAATTTATTTAATATTCCAATAAGTGGCAATACTAAGCACGAAACGTCAAAATAATCACATCTGTTTACGGTGTAGATCGTGTAGGTTTCTGCAGTTTTCCGCTTATTTTACCTCTATATATAATAAAAAGTATAAGTATTAATCATGGCAAAGCAGGAAAATGATGAAACTAACGCAGACATTAAAGTGGAGATAGAATTAGAGTCCGATGTCGAAGACAGGATGCCAAGTTGCTCTGACAATAAATACAGTGAAACGTTGAAACCAGAAAGCGATATTTGCTACAAAGAAGAGCAACCAAACTCTCCTTATATGGAAGCAAATATTCTGGAATTTGAAGAAGAGGCAGTGGCTTTCATAAAACCCGAACGAAGCGTGATGAAGGAGATCAAAGTATTATTACCGAAATTTGATAAATTCACCTGCGTTATCTGCGATCGCCATCTAGACAGGAGCGTGCCAATGGGAGCATGCAAGCATTCCAATGAAATTGTGTTATTTTGCAAAGATTGTGTTAAGCCAAATGGGAAGAAATATATGTGTGTCAAATGTAGCTATGAATCAAGTAGAAGATTTCATCTAATTGAGCATGTTGATATAGTGCATAGGAAATTTAAGAAATATACGTGTGAAGAGTGTGACAGCGCATTTTCATGTAGAGGAAGTTTAAAAACACACGTCCAATCGATCCATCGCAAACTAAAGCATGCGTGTCAGCAGTGTAAGAAAGTCTTTTCTAATCGTAGCAGCTTATATGAGCATGTAAAGTTCACTCACCGGCAGTTGAATGTATTCACGTGTGATTTATGCAACAAAGAATTTCCAAATCAAACAAGCTTTAAACGGCACATCGATGGCGTTCATAGAAAAATGAAGGAATTTGAATGTAAGGAATGCAAACGCGCTTTCTCTGAGAGTGGTAGTTTAATTAAACATGTCAATTCTGTCCACCGGAAATTGAAGCCTTTTGCGTGTGACAAATGCAATCGCAGTTTTGCAACGCGTGCACATTTAAAGGACCATATAAACTCAATCCATCTCAGAATTAGGTATGTTTGTGCGGAATGTAACGGAGCTTTCACACACAAGTCGACCTTAATCGGACATATAAATGTAATACACCGCAAATTGATGCCTTTCGCGTGTGACAAATGCAATCGCAGTTTTGCATTGCGAGGAGGGTTAAAGGTCCATATAAACTCAGTCCATCTCAGAATTAAGTATAGTTGTGCGGAATGTAACGGAGCTTTCACACAAAAGTCTTACTTAATCGGACATATAAATGTAGTACACCGAAAAATTAAGCCATTTGTTTGTACAATATGCAATCATGCATTTGGCCGGAAAAAGGATCATAAAAAGCACATGGCTGCTGCCAAATGCCAATTGAAAGATATTAAACAATCGATAAGCAACGGTCGGCGGTAGACCTTTGATGAGTAGGTACTCTTCGTCTTCTAAGCAAGCAGAATATAATGCATCGGTGGAGCACGAACACTTTTTTAGATGAAATCGAACAATTCGATCTCCAGTAGGTAATATATTCTATTGTATGTATGCATTTTATTTTTTAGTTACTTTTTGTGAATTTTTATTTATTATCTATTAACAGCCAAATACGGAACTGTCAAATGCATTTATTGATAATTCTAATGGTTTTAAATTTACATATATTTAAGCGTGTATGTTTATTATGAATTATAAGTCAGAAACCTAGTTTTTATCGAACAGTGGTTACTTGATTAACTTATTTTATTTTCGGATATAAATCATTTATTGTATCTTAGTTAAAATAATATAATGTGCAGGAGAGGGATTTTTGTTACAACGCGGAGAAAATGTAAATATAATGTTTTTAAAAACAATGCGATCTCCAGTAGGTAGTATATTCTATTGTATGTATGCATTTTATTTTTTAGTTAATTTTTGTAAACTTTTATTTATCTACGAACAGCCAATACGGAACAATCAAATGCATTTACTGATATGATTCTAATTGCTTAAAAACCTAGATTTAATTGTGTCTTTATTATATTATTTATACGGAATAGTCAAATGCATTTATTGATAATTTTAATGCCTTTAAATGTATCTAGATTTAAGTGTGTGTGTTTATTATGAATTATAGGTTATACACCTAGTTTTTATCGAACAGTAGTTACTTGTTTAATTAACCTATTTTATTATCGGATATAAATCATTTATTCTATCTTAGTTGAAATAATATAATGAGCAGGAGAAGGGAGAATTGCTGGTAACGCTTTTTAGAAAATCAAGGTCATCTTATACCACTCTATATTTTTATAAATAAATCAGTGATTTTACGTGTTTTTAAACTGGAAAAGGCTACATAGCCATAGTTCAAAATACGGACGATATTCTGCAAAAGGAATTACGGAAATCGGGGCGAAAACGGGTGAGGAATAGACCTTTTTACATTATTGAATTCGATAAGATTTAATTGGTCGGTACTCCCCGCTACCTATCATCCATCCGTTCACAAATAACGGCGCTGCCAACTGGCTTATACGAAAATACTCGAAATCTTCATCATCATCATCAAGCAAAATGTCTTTTACAAACGATGATATAATGGAAGCCATACAAAAAATCGGTACGAAACTGGATAATATGAATATTAAAATTATAAATAATAACAGTAAAATAGTGAAGCTAGACCAATCTAATTATATACGGCATACCAGAAACTGAAAAGCGTGAAACATACGAATGTTTGTTATCTACAATTTGCCACTTGATTCATAAGCAGATAAATATCCCGATTTAATGCAGACCATATTGCGTACCTATATTACGAGACTGGGTAGTAAAAATATAAAGAGGCCTATTATGGTAGAATTTGTTCATTTCGGCATGAAACTAAATTCTAAAGAACTCTTAAGAACGCCAAAAGACTAAAAGGATCGGAAATCTACATATCAGAAGATTATACTAATAACCAACGCGAAGAAAGAAGAGCATTGTATGTTCATTTAAAAATGGCTCGAAACGCAGTTCAATTAGCGCGTCTTGTCGGAACAAAACTGTACATAGACAATAGGCTATGGACGCATGAGATGCTAGCTGCGGCTTCAAAAAGTAGATCTGAAGGACCACAAACAGCAATATCCGAGATGCCGGGAAAATCTAGGGAGGACACATCATCAAATGAGGAAGAGACCTCGACGCCGGTTACATCCAGGAAATCACAGAATGAGCCGCAACTACGGAAGCACTTCCTGAGAAAGCCGCGACTACCATTACTTCGCCAAATGTATCCACCGGTAAACATACAAAAAAAAGTTGCTACTCGAAGCTGGGTCCGCAAAAACCCACATTTAATTCAAAAAGATACAATCACAGACGAGAAGGAAAGGGAAAGAGGACGCCAAAAAATAGAAGAAGGAGCAAAAGGCGATAAACCATCAACTTCCGCAATAAGTACATCAATGGGTGCTGCAGAAGCTAATGACTCCGGGCCACATTCAATCTTTTACGACACATCTCTACTAAAAAACTGAGGACGACAAAGCAAGAAATCACGATTTTTCACGGAAATATTCGAAGTATATACAACAAAATATCTGATATCGAACTTTTTCTAACACAAATGGAGAAAACCCCAGACATCCTCTATTTTAGTGAAACATGGTTAAATTCGAATAATTATCACATGGCCCATATAAATAATTACTATATGGCTGCTTGCCAATACCGAACCACTAGAGAACATGGAGGAACAGCGATTTACATCGGAAATAAGTATACAGTAAATATTTTAGACATCACTAGATTTAACGATGAACATAATTTTGAGGGTGCAGCGATAAGTGTAAAGGAATTGAACCTTACGATAGCGTGCGTACCTATACCACGGCACGGACTTTTAAAATTTTATTTTCACAATTGACTACTTGTTTATTTTATTTATTTTTTATTTTTTTAACTTCCATTTTAATCCTATTCTGAACACTCCATTTTATAGACAATTTACTTACTGATTATTTTATTTTATTTCATTTTATTAATTTTAGGAATCTTACAGCTAGGTATACGGTTATTACAAATTAATATGTATATAAGGCCAATTACAAGGTTCCACAAGTAAAAATGTATGAATAGATATATAAAAGGGGGAGAAAAAAAAGAAAAACAAGTAGACTAAGAAAAAACTAAACAAAATAGAACAAAGGATTAGCCAAAGAAGGCGTCAGCCAGTAACTTCTTGAGCTGCTGGACTGACATATTAAATAAGTCAATGTCATATTGGGTAGCTACATCATTGAAACTTTGGCTTGCTCTCAATAGATAACTGTTTAGCCTGTAATTGGTGTTAGCTCTGGGGATAAACAGAGTGCATGGTCTTCTGGTCTTCTGATATTCGTATTCTTTGCGATAAAAATGAACAAAACTATTCGAAGTGGAGCTAGAGAAGTCGTTTTTAGTATCTCTATATGTACTTCTAGATACATGTCTTGTTTTGTATTTTGTAGAGCTTAACCACAAATAGTTGCTACCTACCTGTCTCAATCGTAGTCAAAAGTAATGATTATTTAACGGAGGCATGACTAAACTTGTTTTTCTATTTCTTTTAAGCTCACAATAATTTAAATATCGAGGTTATGTGATGAAATCAGTAAAGGAGTACACTAGTATGATTACAATACGCCTCTTGGGAGATGGTTCTGAGACATCGGTCTCTAGATTATTTAGTTTACTATTCTCACATTACTGTTTCAATATAATTATTTTTCCCAAAACGTAGGGTCTACTCTTTCTGGCCAGACTGTAGATATTGAGGTGCTGAAATGTGTATACGAATCCACCTCGATCACCGTCCAAGTAGATACTAGACAAAGAAACGAAGTTCGTAGTATTGGGGAATGTCATCTCCCCGAAACTGTTCATTAAAACCCTCAAAGACGTCTTGAAATTGTTGAAACGGAGCGAAAGGGTTGTCAAGATTAACGGAAAACACATCTAGCGTAGAAGTAACAACAAAGAACTTTATTCTCTTGAAAACCGTGCTTTTCTTGGCGAAGCAATTGTTTCTAATAATTCTACAATAGTTAATATTTTTGTAACGGCAGTCGTGTTTTATATTAATACAGTCTTTGCAAAATAGCACAATTTCTTTGTTATGCTTACATGCTCCCATTGGCTCGCTGCTGTCTAGATGGCGATCGCAGACAACGCATGTGAATTTATCAAATTTCGTTAATAATACTTTGATCTCTTTTATCACGTTTCCTTCGGGTTTTATGAAAGCCAATGCCTCTTCTTCAAATTCCATTATATTTGCTTCCATATAAGAACAGTTTGGTTGTTCTTCTTTGTAGCAAATATCGCTTTCTGGTTTCAACGTTTCACTGTATATATTGTCAGAGCAACTGGGCATCCGGTCTTCGACATCGGACTCTAATTCTATCTTCACTTTAATGTCTGCATGATTTTCATCATTTTCCTGCCTTTCCATGGTGAATATTTATACTTTAGACTATATGTAGAGGTAAAATAAAGCAGAAAACTGGAGAAACTTAAACGACCTACACCGTAAACAGATTTTATTATTTTGACGTTTCGTGTTTAGTATTGCCACATATTGGAATATAAAATTCAATATTCATACAAGTTGTTTTTTCTGCAAGGCCTTTTTTTGAGTGGGTGAATCAGTACAACAATATAAGCAACTTTTGAAAAAAAGTAAAAAAAAAAAAATTTTTTTTTTTTAAATTAACGTTTTTTGTTTTTTTTAATAGTGCAAGAAGCTATGATCACGATGCGTTATCTAACGGTAAGTAAAATGTCACTAATATTGTTTATTTACGATATAATACTTACCGCTAGACGGCGCAGCGCGCTCAAATTTTCAAACCTTTTTCTAATAGTCAACCTCTTCAAACTTTCAAATTTAAAAAAAATCAAAAATGCGTTTTTTTTTTAAAACCTGTGTTTTTTGTTTTTTTTTAAGTTGCTTATTTCGTTGTATTGATTAACCCACTAAAAATGCCCGTGATGTAAAAACATCCTGTATATTAATCATATTTGGTTTAATATCTAGCTATTTCATAATAAGCTTGGGATCGGTTTTTTTAACACTTTTTTCCTAAAAGTACTTGTTTCAACTTAAAATACGGTATTTTTATTTTTTCTCTTGCACTTCAAATGACTTTGAAATTATTTTTTAAAAATTCGTAATAATGACCCCGCGCTTTTTTTTCCCTTGAAAGTCGTTTGCGCGCGGCGTGACGTCATCGCACACCATTCTTTCGCCCGCCTCGCTGGCGAAGGACGCATCGCGCGCGTAAAATCATTTCGTTTAGAAATATTATCAAAATGTCATCACGAAGTACGCATTATAAATACTGTATTGTTGCTTGGTGTGGGAGCTAATGGGCCCATGCTAGGTTGGCCACGAAGACCTATTCTGTTCAGGGTCGGTCACACACACGGGTCAACACCCATCCGACGGCCTCCATGCACGAGGTGCGAACCTGGGTAGGACTCTGCACTCAGAGAAATTTTTACTAGACAACGCTGCATTTTTACATTGCGAGCGAAAAATTGCGAAATTAACCATAGAATATTGTGGCAATGACAAATTACCCTTTGCGGGGTCAGCAACGCTTACTTTGTCGAATGCAAAAATTGCGGAATCAACAATATAAAATTGTGGCGCTAACAATTTTTTTCGACATTGTTATTACCTCAATGCTCTAAACTGCGGGGTTAACAATTTTACAGCTTGTGAGTTTAACAATGTAAACGTAACATTGATTTTATACGTTGCGGCGATAGCAATGTTCCGCTACTTTGATAAATTGACAACGTGCTAATCTGCGGAATTCACATAGTTAAAGATTGTGATTTTCACAATGTAAGCAGAATATTGATTTTATACATTGCGACGATGGCAACTTTACGGTACTTTGATAAATTAGCAATGTGCTAATCTGTGGAATTCACATAGGTGAGTATTGTGAGTTTCACAATGTAAGCGGAACATTGCTTTTTTAATGTTGTGGATAAATTAGCAATGTCCATGATTAACATAGTTGGTTTGTCAGTTCCACAATGTAAGCGAGACATTGATTTTATACGTTGCCGCGCTAGCAACTTTTACTAGCAACGCTAGCTAGTAACTACGTAAGTTGTGAATAAGGCAATGTTTTCATAATTCCTCAATGTTTTTAAATTGATATTAACACAACTTTGACGTAGATTTTTTCTCAATGGCAGATAGGTTTGAGAAAAACTCAAACTATAATTGTCAAAACCGCAACGTTTATTTTCTACAAAGTTGGGGGCTTTCCTATACGTTGTCAAAATCCCGCCGCGCGCGCAAGTCGCGACACGCTCGCCGCTCGGCTGTTTGTTTGCGACGCTATTCCAGTTGATTCCAGTCTGTAACAAGGGCGCGGGCGGAGCGCTCGCTCTGATCAAGTGCATTTTACGGCGTCGTATTTTCAAGAAAGAATTAAAAGCACAACTCCGAACTGTTCAAAAGTGCAATCAGTGATTAAGTGGCGACATCTCAGAAAAATGGAGAAAGAACTGCAGCTACTGCTGGATTTCTTAATATCGAACAACCTCGTACACCTGTCGCAACGTTCCAGGGTAAGTTTTTTGAAAAAAATATTTATCGAGTCTGTATTGGCGTCTCATCGCACGATAACATAAGAACACGCGGCCGTTCCGCCACCTTTGAGTTGTATGGCTGTGACTACATTGTACCGAAACTATTCTACTTTAGATACCTCGTTTCGGAATCAGCGTGGTGAATATAGTCGAATGATATTGAATAATACCTAAACTAAAGAATTTTTTTCTAGACAACGCTGCATTTTTACATTGCGAGCGAAAAATTGCGAAATTAACCATAGAATATTGTAACGAAGACAAATTACCCTTTGCGGGGTCAGCAACGTTTTCTTTGTCGAATGCAAAAATTGCGGTATCAACAATATAAAATTTTGGCGCTAACAATTTTTTTTGACATTGTTATTACCTCAATGCTCTAAACTGCGGGGTTAACAGTTTAACAGCTTGTGAGTTTAACAATTTTACAGCATGCCTTCACATGGCGGTTTGTGTAGATTTCATAGTGCACCATTTTAAATAAATTAATTAAAATTTCCACAGTAATTTAAAAATAACACATTTTGCTTGTATCGAATATAATTGAATGCCTATTGGTAAAAAAAACTGAATTAATTGCAATTTAGTTTTAACTGCAGTATATTTCCTATCATAGCATAATATGATATTGAACCTGTAATAAGGCTGGATATTTTTTTTGTTACAGAAGGGTCCTGAACACATACTGTCTCTTGGCGTAATACTCAGATTGATGCTACAGAGAAGTTTTTGTCATCTGCTGTGGCTGGTTCATCATCTGCCAGGGCGGCGGTGAGTTAGAAAAATCATAAAAGAGTTTATAAGGGAAACCTCTTGGAAACCTGCAACATCTTGTCAACATCTTGTAACATCTTGTAACTTTAAAAAGTGACAATCCATTTGCATTTTTATTAATTCTGATTATTCTAATGTTGATTTTGTTTTATTTATTATTTGGATTAGATTTAGTTTTATCGTATTTTATTTTTATTTTAAAAAGATTTGAATTTTCTATTTTTAATTTATTTTTTTGTAGACTATTTTAATAATTAGTTTTATTTGATTGTGTCTAGAAATATATGCATTGTTAATAAATAGTAATCATAATGCACAAAGAAAATTGCTCAAGTCTGCCTTAGAACAGGCTCAGGCCTAGTTAGGCGACTTTCGGTCATAACCATGTCTCAGTCACAATAAGAATCAGTTTTCTGCTATTGCCTCATTTACATACAGTGTGACATGGTAAAATGTACTAGTTAAATTTTGTAATACCTACTCTAAATAAATAAATCTTGGAAACCTGCAAATTTATAAGGGACCACGATCAGTATTTCAAAACAAACAATGTTGAACACGGCTATAACACACGAAATAAACATGAGCTACAAGCACCCAAGCCAAATTTAACTCTATTTAAAAAAGGAATGTTATACAATGCAATAAACATCTATAACCACCTACCTGCAAATATCAAAGAAATAAAAAGAAAAGAGTTTACCGCAGCGTTGAAAAAATGGCTTATTGATAAAAGCTTTTACACATTAAACGAATATTTCTCATAATATTATATTGTAGGCATGCATTTTCATTTTGTTTTTACAATAATTCAATTAGGAAGATTACAAATTTTCAATTATATACATTTCGTATTTATAGGCGGATTTTTGATTATTCCTTGATTTTGATTTTTTTTCATTATTTTTTATATTATTGGTGAATTATTTTTTATTAATTGTTTTCTACTGTTACATTTTAAATTATATACATTTCGTATTTATAGGCGGAATTTCGATTATTCCTTGATTTTGATTTTTTCTTTATTTTTTATATTATTGGTGAATTATTTTTTCTAATTGTCTTCTACTGTTAGTTCTACTTATCCGGTCTGTTTAGATTTTTTAGATGTTAAACCAGTGAAATAATTACATTTTTAATAAGATATTATAATTAGCAGATAAGTCAATTTAGCACATAAGTAAATTTGTCAATCTGTTTTAATAACAGGTAATTGTGAGATACATAGTTTTACGCATTATCACCATAAATGTACCACCACAATTTCGGACAATAAAAATATTTCTATTTCTATTTCTATACATGTATGAATAAAACTGTAATCTGTAAATTTATGGCTTCTTATGTTTGTTAATCTTGGCTTCTTATGTTTTAAGAGAAGACAGAGATTAACACGGAAATCATAGGTTTCTATACAAAATATTACAGAAACGTCTTTCAAGTTTTGGAAGACTATTTTGTATGGAAATTTTCTATTTCCGACCTAAACTCTGTCTCCACATAAAATTATTCGAGTAAAATTAAAATTAAACACTCCTTTTGTTATAACATGTATGTCAGTTGTAAGTAAATAAATGTTTTATTTTGTGTAACTGTTGTTTATGTTTTAGGTTATTGGATACACAAACATGCACAAGTAATGCAACATAGGCTTCAGATCTTCTTCAGGTTTTATTTGCAATGCTGTTCCTGGTCAACCGCAGTGTAAATATTGCAGGAATAGCAATAATGGATTTCGTTTTCCCTGCAATTAATATTTACACAGCGGTTGTACAGTATACAGCAGTACAAATAAAATATGCTGAAGATCTGAAGCAATGCGTACGTTGCTTTATTAGCAACTTTCAAGTTGTTAGAAACACAACTTGAAAGTTGCTAATAAAGCAAAGTGCGCATTGCTAAACCCACAAGGTTGAACCACAACTCTGTTAGAAACACAACTTTAAAGTTGCTAATAAAGCAAAGTGCGCATTGCTAAACCCACAAGGTTGAACCACAACTCTGTTAGAAACACAACTTGAAAGTTGCTAATAAAGCCAAGTGCGCATTGCTAAACCCACAAGGTTGAACCACAACTCTGTTAGAAACACAACTTGAAAGTTGCTAATAAAGCAAAGTGCGCATTGCTAAACCCACAAGGTTGAAAGGCGGAATTGATTGCGAATCAACAGAGTAAAGTTGTGAAATTCGCAATGTGTTAACATTGCGAATTTCACAAAGTAAAATTGTGAAATATGAGCCATCAAAGTAAAGCTGTGAAAGCGCGCCTTTGTGAAATTAACAATGCTATGCTCTGTCATATAAGCAATGTTTTTCGACAATTTTGGCGTTGTGGCTCCCACTATTTTACCTTGATGGCTCATATTTAACAACTTTTTGTTGTCAAATTCACCATGTTTTTTTCTGAGTGTGGCCTTGGTCAGTTTCCCCTGGGAATCAAACCTCTGGCGCTCCTGGACGGTCTGCGCACCGTGCGGCGTAAGCCAATCGATTGTGCACTCTGACTAACAACTTGAGTTGTCGACTACAACGGGCGAGCCCGTCACCACAGGAAGTTTTAACGATTAGTCGTTCTATCGACCTGCAGTGAGCGTAGAAGACTTTGGGCAAAACAATCCAGCGTCTAGCTACGCCACAACCCGTTAGAGACCAACGCCTTACCGCGAGATAGCCAGTTATGCTACCTGGCGGGCCCGACTCTCGCGCCCTAACTTCCAATTGTGACCAGATTTCTCCGGTCTCTCGATTGGTTCCGAGTTCAAGGTCGCTTGCGCAGTCCGCTCCCTTACGAAGCGGTGAAACGGTGTATACCGAATCCATCGGGGACCATGGCGTCCTTTGCCCGCCTCTTACCCGGGATCGGATGGCCAATGGTCATTTCAAGAGCAGTCGCCGTAAGGTAAGCAACCACCCCCGCTCTATAGGAAACAATACAGCTTTCAGACTCCCCCGACTGTTCCCCGGACGCCGTAGGACACTGGGTCAACCAGTCTCCCCTGGGAATCAAACCTCTGGCGCCCCTGGACGGTCTGCACTCCGTGCGGCGCAAGCCAATCGATTGTGCTCTCCGACTAACAGTCGGGGGAGTCTGGGAACTGTATTGTTTCCTATAGAGCGGGGGTGGTTGCGTACCTTATGGCGACTGCTCTGGAATTGACCATTGGCCATCCGATCCCGGGTAAGAGGCGGGCAAAGGACGCCTTGGTCCGCGTAGATTCGGTGCACTCCGTTTCACCGCTTCATAAGGGAGAGGACCGCGCAAGCGACCTCGAACTCGGAACCAATCGAGAGACCGGAGAAATCTGGTCACAATTGGAAGTGAGGGCGCGAGTATCTCGAGCCCGCCGGGTTTACTCCTGGCTTACTCGCGGTAAGGCGTTGGACTCTCACGGGTTGTGACGTAGCTGGACGTAGAATGTACTGTCCAAAGTCTCTACGTTCACTGCAGGGCGATAGAACGACTAATCGTTAAAACGTCCTGTGGTGACGGGCTCGCCCGTTGTAGTTGACACCGCAAGATGTTCCCCGGACGCCGTGGTCCGCGATAGATTCGGTAGACACCGTTTCACCGCTTCGTAAGGGAGAGGACCGCACAAGCGACCTCGAACTCGGAACCAATCGAGAGACCGGAGAAATTTGGTCACAATTGGAAGTAAGGGCGCGAGTGTCGGCCCGCCAGGTAACATTACTGGCTATCTCGCGGTTAAGGCGTTGGTCTCTTACGGGTTGTGGCGTAGCTAGATGGTGGACTGTTTTGTCTTAAGTCTTCTACGCTCACTGCAGGGAGATAGAACGACTAATCGTTAAAAACTTCCGGTGGTGACGGGCTCGCCCGTTGTAGTCGACAACCCGAGTTGTTGCTTGGTGTACGAATACATCCAGTACCTATAAGATCCATAGTGTTTTAATATTATGTCGTTCGGTTCAATATTATTAGTGTTTTATTCCACTTACTCCTTAATTTAAAAAAGTGCTGGTTTCTGCAATGGTTTATGGTAGTTATTAGTAGTTTAATTATAATTAATGTTATTATTATTATTAAACTTACCTTTCGCTACTATTAAGTGGTTTAATTTCATATCAAAATCTTGTCATTTGCCAGGTAAAAATTCGAATTTCGTTTGCCGCTCAGATCAACGAATGTAGTTCAAAACGGCAGATAAAATGTGTTATATCTAGGATATATCTTTCTTTCCATTTCATAATTTTTAATACGTTTTGAGGGTATACATGAACAGTATTGGTAAGTTGACATTCCCTTATATTACGGGCTTTGTTTCGTCGTCTAATATCTACTTGGATGGTGGTTTCGTAGAAACATTTAAAACTTAGCAACCTGACTACTGCAAGAAATTAAAAATTAATTAATTAATATAAAACACGACTGCCGTTACAAAAATAATAACCAACTATTGTAGAATTATTAGAAACAATTGCTTCGCGAAGAAAAGCACGGTTTTCAAGAGAATAAAGTTCTTTGTTGTTACTTCTACGCTAGATGTGTTTTCCGTTAATCTTGACAACCCTTTCGCTCCGTTTCAACAATTTCAAGACGTCTTTGAGGGTTTTAATGAACAGTTTCGGGGAGATGACATTCACCAATACTACGAACTTCGTTTCTTTCTCTAGTATCTACTTGGTCGGTGATCGAGGTGGATTCGTATACTATACACATTTCAGCACCTCAATATCTACAGTCTGGCCAGAAAGAGTAGACCCTACGTTTTGGGAAAAATAATTATATTGAAACAGTAATGTGAGAATAGTAGACTAAATAATCTAGAGACCGATGTCTCAGAACCATCTCCCAAGAGGCGTATTGTAATCATACTAGTGTACTCCTTTACTGATTCTATCACATAACATCGACGTTTAAATTTGAGCTTAAAAGAAATAGAAAAAAAAGTTTAGTCATGCCTCCGTTAAATAATCATTACTTTTGACTACGATTGAGACAGGTAGGTAGCAACTATTTGTGGTTAAACTCTACAAAATACAAAACAAGACACGTATCTAGAAGTACATATATAGAGATACTAAAAACGACTTCTCTAGCTCCACTTCGAATAGTTTTGTTCATTTTTATCGCAAAGAATACGAATAACGAGTATTAATGTCAAAATGAATGCGATTTCATTAACTGAACCAAGAGGACAAACTTTGTCTCACATAAAGTATTGTCAAATCAAAATATCCCCCCCCCCCCCCATGTCTACTCTTAATGGCCAGATTGTACTTACACTTGCAATCTTACAATAACCTTGCAACCTAACTACAACCGGATACTTTGGAGCTGTCGCCTGCAACGGGCGAGCCCGACACCTCAGGTTGTTATAACTGTATACAGATCCTTCTTTAAGCCGTGAAGTGACTATACAGGGACTTAGGGGCAAAACAGTCCACAGTCTAGCTCCGCCAACATGCCCGTGAGAAGCCGACGCCTTACTTCGAGGCACAGAAAAGTGAAAACAGTGAGACAACCTCACGCCCTTACTACCAGATTTGGCCGGATTTCTCCGTCCTACGGTCTGTTCAGTTTTTAACCAGACATCTTGCGGTGTCGACTACAACGGGCGAGCCCGTCACCACAGGACGTTTTAACGATTAGTCGTTCTGTCGCCCTGCAGTGAACGTAGAAGACTTTGGACAGTACAATTCTACGTCCAGCTACGTCACAACCCGCGAGAGTCCAACGCCTTACCGCGAGTTAGCCAGGAATAAACCCGGCGGGCTCGAGATACTCGCGCGCTCACTTCCAATTGTGACCAGATTTCTCCGGTCTCTCGATTGGTTCCGAGTTCGAGGTCGCTTGCGCGGTCCTCTCCCTTATGAAGCGGTGAAACGGAGTATATATGTATTGTATAGTGGATAAGTGGGAACAGCTCCATACAAAATGTTCTGCCACTAGGCCACCCGACTTTTTATCGGGCGCGACATCCGACTAGTGGGAACGGGCGGCACCTAACGGTTGACCAATACTAATATCTGTCGGTAAACCGATACCGATCGGTTTTTTATTGAAACGCAAATCATCGCAAACAAACGTATAGGTCGACCGAAACCGTTACCGACCGGTATCCGTCGCTTTTAGAAATCGGCCCCTAATCTACTATTCTATGTCACTGACACCACAAGTTATTATACTGTGCTGACACTAAGAATTATTAAAATGTATCGGTGTTGGCGCGAACAGTCGTCAAATTATTACGTGTGTCATATTAAACGGAATTAAAAAGCTCTTTTACTTAACTATTTATAATATTAAATATTTCGTGTGCAGCTTATAACAACCACAATCTAAAACTTCACTCATGTGTAGTACTGGTAGCTAAATATTTAGTGAATATTACTTATCTAGCAGCCTTTACACCGCGAATGTCACGCTTACCTACATATATAACTATTGTTCGAGGCAAAGTAACTCGCCATCGTGATTAAGTCTATTTGAGGCAAGTTATCGGATTGACACCCCTCAAATCCTTGCTCCATAATAATTTTAAATAGATACTCGTATAGTAATAATAGTAATAAATAAACCACTAATATTAATGAAAGCACTCGGAAACAATAGAAACACAAGACGAACGTAAGTCCGCCACTGTTGGCTCCATTGTGGGCAAACTGGGCTTCGCGGGCGTGTGGAAGGGGCTCATGCCGAGGATCGTGATGATTGGAACGCTCACAGCTCTGCAGTGGTTCATCTATGACGCCGTCAAGGTACAAGCCAATTTACAAAAAAAAGAAAAGAGAAATAGGCATAGTTCTGCGCTGCAATGTAAAGTTTGTCGACCTCAGGCTGGTATAACGATATGTGATCGCTCTTTCGGCCATGGGATGAGCGTAGAAGAGAGGTACCGGGAAAAGTAATCAACGTGCTGGCTCGCCCCCTGCCTACCGGTTTTGGAAGGATATCTCCGTCTGGAATTAATCATCAGGATACCTCCAACCTCCCGACTGGTCACATGTCCGAAGTCGCTTGCGCGGCCTCTACCTGCCGTATATTCAGGGGTGATTAAGTTTGAACTGTCGCGGACCAAAGGTACCTTTTGCCCGGTTCTGAATTCAGGATCTGATAGCCTAATGGTCACCACCATAATCCACCCCCACCTCTTAGGAGACAGTATATTTCCATAGTCTCCAGACTCCTTCAGCAATTAGTCAAGAGTGCACAACCAATTGGCATCGCCGACCGGTGCGCAAACCGCCCAGTAGCGCCGGGAGGCAATCTCCCAGGAGAAACTGATCAACCGGCCGTGAGGCCTGAGACTTGATAGTCTTAACCGTACCCCGGTTAAGACTATCAAGTCTCAGGCCTAAATAAATAAATACAATGTTGCACAACCGCACAAAACTCAACAATGCATCCACTCAGCTGCACGGCCATTGGCACACTGATTCACAAAGAGTACTGTTAGCCATATTTTAGCGGCCGCAGGTCGTACCACCAATGGTTCGCACGCGACATTCAAATTCCCCGAACTTTTGGCTAGCCTCTCGTAAAATATACTTTTTTTTTGCAGGTTTACCTGAGGATGCCGCGCCCGCCGCCACCCGAAATGCCTGCATCCATGAAGCAACGACTAGAAGAAGAGGCCAAGAAGGCCAAGTGAAGCAGCTGATAGTCCAATCAATTTTAGCAAAGACCTAACTGATTGAAATAAATAACAAAAAATAAATAAAATAAATAAACCGCAACTTCCAATCGGTCGCCACGAAAAAGTATTATAATTTCCTTCTAATTCCAGAATTGAATCGGTTCAATTCTAACAGCAATATACCCTTTTGTAGATTGTAGTTTAGGTCGTTAATCAAAATTGAGAAATGTATATTTTTTCCGTATTTTTTTTGGTTCTAAGCGTATACAGCACGTCGTGATTTTGTGTTACCTATGCTGCGTAGGATGCGTCGATATTATTTGAAATATAATATTTATTTTTATTTCGGATTTGTTTTTTTTCTTCTATCGTCTGGATGACCTGCAAGAACTTAATTGCTTCCCCAAATGAGGGATAGATTTGACCGTGTACCTATAAAACGTATGACTCACAAGATCGAACACTTCGGAATCCGTGGAAAGCTACTGGCGTGGATGCAAGACTTTCTAACTGGTAGGACGTTCACAGTGAGAGTTGGAGAATGTCATTCTGAACCGCATAAAGTCCTCAGTGGAGTCCCCCAAGGTTCAGTGCTGGGTCCTATTGCATTTTGTATACTCTGACTGACCTAAAAGCAATTATGGAATTAGATTTGCTATATTTGCCTACGACACCAAGTTTTTCGCAAACCGACTCATAGCTCATAACATTTAGGACAGCCTTAGCTTTACAGTGCAGTGGACCAAGGAATGGCTGCTTTCTCTCAATGCAGATAAATGCACTGTCCTTTATATCGGATCTCGAAATCCCAGGCTAGCATAATATACGATTGAGGGGAAAAAAGTACAGCCAGTTATGACCCAGAAAGACCTCGGCATCACTTATCTCCTGGGACCTCAAATTGGAAACTCACACAATCGAAACAGTTAAGAGAGCAAACTCACTTCTATATTTAATAAGAAAAGCTTTTTCCACTATCACCAGTGAACTTTTCCTCAAGCTCTATAAAACCTACATTCGCCCGCTCCTCGAATACTACCAGGTATGGAAGCCTTACTTTCGGAAGGATATAGAGCACCTGGAAAGAGTTCAGAGAAGAGCAATAAAGTTGGTTCTATCGCTGATGAACAAACCATACAAAGTACGACTGAAAGAACTTCGCCTGACAACATTAGAGGAACGTAGGCAGCGAGGAGACCTAATAGAAAGCTACAAAATGCTTCACGGTTATTACAGTGTGCCCAACCTCGAGAGCATGTATACCCTGAACACCAATAAGCAACTGCGTGGACAATCGTCGAAGCTAAATAAGACAATTGCAGCATCGAACCCCACGAAATATTTTTTGACAAATGGTGTAGTGGATGCTTGGAATGCGTTGCCAAAGGAAGTGATCAGTGCTATCTCTGCCAATAGCTTTAAAAACAAACTGGACATTTTTCTGCAAAACAGTCACAAGTTTAAAAACAAGTGCATGTGATATACACGCATCAGCCTTAAGCTGCTAGTGTATATAATAATAATAATAATAATAGTGCAGTCATTTATTAAGCAAAAAAAGGAAGAAGGAGAGATAATAAGATGGAAACTGTATACACCTTCATTTTAGCATTCTAAAAGTTGTCTCAAAAGTCTCATGCTAGGGCCACACTAACGGGAAACGTCGATGCCCATCATTGCAATCAATATTGCGTTAATTATTACCGCGTTTAATTGAGTGGCCACACTTGAACTGTCAACGTATGTCCATTCTTGAAAATTAAATTGGCATTAATGTTCCTTGATTTTTTTCTGAATATTCTGATTTTGGAGATGTTTTCGGTTTAAAAAGTACCTCATTCAAACAACAGTAGTTAACTTTTCTACTGACTGCTATTATTAGGTACTTACTTTTTTTTTTTTTTTTTTTTTATTTATTTATCCTATTTTTTATAGTTACATAAAAATATTGCGTTCATTTTTTTTAACACATTTTAAAAGAATTTTTTAACACATATGAAGAAAATCGCGAAAGGGCATTAACTTGTCAGGATTACATCACATCTGTGTTGGGGTGATGGATACATAGTTCTGTGGTATTATTTACTGAGCCTGTAGCCTTGCCTGCTGTCCTTCTTCCGTCTTAAAAAACAATACGTAATATAATTTAGCATAATATAATATAAATAATATAATATAACATATTACAATATAATATAATATCATACGTTATAACATATAAAATAATGTAGCATATTTATATATAATATAGTATAACATAATAAAATATAACATATTATAATCTGTATATCTGTATACATATCCATAATTTACATCTATATATCCTATAATTTGTGGTTAGAAATAAAATATTTTAATATATCATACTTTCGCATTCTTCTCTAGTATAATTTGAGAGCCAATGAGACACCCGTCTCTTGAACTGGTTGTCGGTTATGTTTAAGATCTGTCCTGTGTACGAGTATATAATAAATAAATAAATACAAACGGAGCTGCCATGGAATTCACCGACCGGAGTCAGGCCCATCATAATACTAATTTTTTTTTTACACTTCTGGGGGGCGAGCAGTGGATTCCGGACTTACGAACCGGCTGTGGTAGGTTTAGGACAGCTGTCTTGCCACATGTGAGCGTTCACCTTACAACCCATTCACTCCCCCTTCGAAGCCATAGAATTTGAGATGCGCAAATCGCAGTTTTAGATAATTTTTCTAAGAAAGAGTTGATTATTTTTCTGGAAAGGCCAAGATCTTTAAAGAGGTGAAATAGAGATTTAGCTGGCAGGCCACGAGCGCCAACTTCCACCGCGTGAAGGTGAACAGTGAAGCCGTTCCGGGTTACGGCATTTGCAAGATCATGGTATTTATTTAATTTGTACTCGTGGTCTTTTGGGATATTTGATTCCCATGGAACAGTTAATTCTACAATAAGAGCCACCTTCCGAGATAGAGAGTAAAGAGTTATATCTGGACGGAGGGCTGTGCATCCGAGACTTTCAGGGAATTTATAGATACTGCTTAGAGACCGAATCAACCTCCAGAATCCAATCTGTAGCTTTCTCGATTATTGAGAAAGGTTTTGTAGTTAAATGTTTTTTTGCCTTTAGAGCCATCCCGCACAAACTGTATTGGGGGTTTGGAGGATACTGTCAAACCCTTGTTGGCACGAGCCACTGAGAGACTAATTACCTCGCGAATAACAGCGAGAACGTTGTCATGGCGGTAAGTGTACCGTCCTTGATCTAAGGCCACCTTGCAGCCAGCTAGAATGTGTCTAACTGTGCAAGGGGTATTGCTACAGAGGGGACAAGAACTATCCTCGGCAAAGCTCCAACGAGCGAGGTTACTGGGGTCTGGAATCGTATGCTGAAAGGCATTCAAATAAAATTTCAGCATCTCTGGCGTCCAGTCATAGAGCATTACCTTCCAGTGCATTGGAGGCGGAATGCAAAAGTCCCCAATTGTTGTCCAATCATTCTGGCATTGAAGGCCAATAGCATGAGCCATACTCTTGCTGTCGTAATCTCCCCGCAAAAGAGACTTCTTCAAGTCCACGTGGCTTGTGGTTGTACTGCCATACCCCAGACCAGTGCCATTCTGGCTGATTCCAGTAAGGAACTTTTTGTGGAAGTCTACGCGGGCTTGTAGATCATTTGAATCACTACGGCCACTTATTACGTGCTTCGATATTGCCGGATCTTTGGAATTGCACAGAATCGAATTTTTGGTTATTCTGGAGTTGGCGTAGAGCAGAGAGGGCAGTTTAAGCGCTAGCCCAAAATTTTGTTTGGACCTGAAGAGAGTCGAGGGGTCAGCTGGTTTGGCTAAGGACAGCCAGGATTTTAAACTAGCTGTCACCAGCGCATCTAGACGGGACAGTTGGGTTTTGGTAAAATCGTAAATAAGAAAGGGCCATGACAAATGTGACGTTAGATAATTGTCATAGATCCAGGCCTTACGAGGGCCAGAAATTAGCAAGGCATCTATTTTCGCCAGGCAACTTTTGAAATGCTCTATAACATGATCGCCCGAGACGTCTTTTCCCTGATGGGTGATTTTTCTGCCGAGGAATTTGAAATGATTGTTTGGGTCTATAAGGGAGATATTAGAGCCCTTATAGACCATTTTGGGGTCAAAGGATGTAAATTTTGTGCCCATGCGGGCGAGTCCAAGGCAAAAACATTTGGAGGGCTTCACTTTTATACAGCCTGACCAGTCGCAGAAAAGCTCCACTTTCTGTAATAGCAGGGAAAGCTGCTTGGGGCTTCTGGTGATGAAAATTAGGTCCGGGATATGCGTTTAGGTCCGAGATAGAGTTTAGGTCCGAGATATGCGTAGTGTCGTTGTCCGTATACAGTCTTCATTTTTGGTTGAATCTGTTTGTCTTTGTGTCTACACTGAGAAAAATGGCCAAACAGATTTGCCGTTTTGGCGAATTCGTTTTGTTAGCAAAGGACTTTTCTGACTGCTCGAAAGCGAAAAATCTGACTAATTTTTTTCCTTTTGGTCCAATAAGGGATCTGACTGTCCCAACAGGAAAAATCTACTTGCACTGTCGATGGCATCGTTTTGGATGAAAACCAATAAGGACTTCTCATTGCTCTAGTCAGACTTAAAAGGATATCTACTTGCAGATTTGTAAATATTTTGGCAAGAAGATTTTGTTAAAGATATCTTATTGACCCAAAGAGATATCTGATTAGATCGCGCGCCATCTATATTTTTGTTTGAGTAACGCTTTATACGACGGTGCCGCCGGGCGCCGTGGACGGCTGACAGTCGATAAATGCATGACGGCCGCAGTGGACGGCTGGTGCCATAGATCCGCCATTGTTCCGTGAATTGTATTCCGTTTTTCGTTCCGTGCTTTGTGTCATAATTCCATGCGAGTGGAATATGGATGTTCGAGGCATTCTGTTGCAGATCGGGTTTTCCGACCTTACACCGACATTTATTGGTAAGTTGATTTATTTTGTAAACCAGCCAAAATGGCGGCGATTGAAAGAGCGGGCGATTTACATGTCATTTTGCAAGTTGAAAACCTATTATTGTTTCACATCGTCGCCTTAACTAGTTTGTGGTAGTTTTGTGCATGTGGAATGGTCTTTATACTTGTGTTTTGTGGTGTTTGTAGATAATGACTTTGACACCATCGAAGCTTTGGAAGGGCTAGAAGAAAGGCATTACGCGGAGCTATTCCCTGGTCGCAGTTTCGGCCAACGGGTGAAATTCTTCATAGCGCTGAGGAAATACCTGCAAGCTGTGCGTGGTGATTCTTTAGCGAATAAGCAATTTTAGCAGACACTAAATATAAGAAAATTCCTTGCACGTATGATTTAAGAGTTAACATCCGCATTAAAAAAAAAATCAGTACCGTAACATGGCGGGCGTTAAATTCTTTAATCTTATGTGCTTATTATAATTAATAATTTGTTACTTTTAATTACAGGTGAATAACACGAATCCACCAGGCACGCCTCAGCACAGTAATAGCTACTGCTCAACACCACAAAATGTTTCCTACGTCCCTCCTGAGCCAACGCAGCAATTAGTTCCATACATCTCCCCTGTGCCAACGCCACCACCGATGTACACCCCTTCAGTGCCTTTTCAACAAGAGACGGACCAATATGAGGATGTCCTGACTTTAATAGACAAGTGCACTCCTATACCGCACCACAACGTGCGGGTCGTGCTGACGGAAGACCCCCATTACGGCCCAGCCTTACTGGCCAAGGCTAACTCAGGCTGTGCACTTGCTCCAAAGGAGCGAATCCAGTAAGTTCTAATATTATCTGATTACTTATTTTGAGGTGCCAACATGTCCCTTCTGACCTGACAGATGTTTCTTGTGTGCCATTTCTTAAAAAAATATCTTTGCAGCTTGGTGAACGCGATTGTCGTATTTGAGTGGCGCCGACAGCAGGCCGCTAAGTCGGTATCTTCATCCATATGGCAGAGGTGGGCCAAGGGAATTAAGGCAGTCTTTCCCCTGGAGTCTGAATCAGCCTATTTCTCCCACACGACCGGCAGCAAGGAGCCTAGAGGAAAGCTGTACAGCCGCTACCACGCCTACCGCTTCGAGCTGAGGAAGTCAGGGTTGATCGCATCTGCCGCCATCGGAGCTCGTTCGCCATCTGATAGCGGGTCTGAATCTCCGTCCCCATCCACCGCCAGCCAGAAGCAACCCAGAAAAAGGAAACGTCTCGGCGAGAGGGCGGAACCCAGCCCACACAAGGAGAATACTATTGAGGAGGACGAGGCCCTGCTATGGCTTCACTCATCGTGGGAGCCTCGTGATGTGGCGGAGCTATTTTGGAAACAATCGTCAAAAGTCAGGCGGCGACTTTTACTTCGTGACCCTGAGCTCACTGCCGATAAATACTTGAGCCGGTACAAGGCAGCTTCTACGGCCCTGGGCTACCAACTGGTGAGTAATAATATATATTACAGGCTTTAAAGTAAGACATGTTCATTTGACCCATTACGTCAAAATATAAAAGCGCAATTTTCAGCGATTGCCGATACCTCGCACTAGCGGCACGCCGCCTAGGCGGTTAACCGCGCGGCTAGCCACTTTCTGATTTGAATATGCGACTACTCAATATTGTACGCACTAAACTGCCCCAAAATCCCAGAGACCCATCTTGACCACGCACTAGGCGAATCAGTTCGCTGAAAATTTTACATTTTGACGTAATTGTTTTTATTGCCTAAAAATATGGCTCTTGAAGATACCACAAAGTAATTTAAACGATTTCATATAGTTTTTGTCCAAATAGCAGTTTGAAATGTTAATATGGTATAAAGTTTTCTGATCTGCCCCCTTCACAAAGGAATTTATATGTTGTATTAAAATCGTCTTTCTCTTTTACAGTTAAGGATATATACGTGAGGATATATACGAAGTATACGTGAGGTACCGGGCCAGACTCTGATGATGTTTGGAACCCGAAGAATCCACTCCAAAGGAAAGGATGGGTTTTGAGCCAATCTCTGATTGGTTGGTTGCCGACCAATCAGGAATGCGCTCTAACGAGCCAGTAGCCGCCAACCAGAAACTGTTGGTCGGCCCTGAAGTCTGGACAAACACGGAGCGTACCGTAACGGCTTTTAGAGGAGAGGAGATAGCTTTTCTCCTAGGAGAGTGCGAGAGGTCGATAGAAAAGGGAAGATCCCCACCTTTCACGGAAAGCTGTCCGCGGCGTGTCCATTGGTGGACACGAAAGCAGGTGCACAGCAGGTGCACGGCGAGAACCGCGGAAGTGAGTACAAATATGGGCCCCTGGGCCATACCAAATCACTCGCTCTCTCAGTTCCACAGCAAACAGTCAACCGACTAGGAAGGAAGGAAGGAAGGAACCCCCAACGACTACTAGGACCGCGACCTGGAACCGCTCCGCTGCCCTTGCAGTCTGGAAGCCAGTCGCGAGCGGCTCTACTGCACCGTGCAGTATTGAGCGCTGTCCAAGTAAAGGACACTACGGTCGACGAGACACTCTCTCCTATTCGGGGAGTTGAGTGCCGGTCCGAGTCGGGAATTACGGTCCGACTCGTGATTTACGGTCGACGGGACGCTCGCTCCAGTCGTGGAGTTCGAGCGCCGGTCCAAGTTGGGACCATCGGAGAGCCGGGTCCACGCGGCGCACACGCGGTCAGACGGCGCACATAGGCGCAGTCGGACACACGCGGGCGCAGACGGGCGCACATAGGCGCAGTCTGGTGCGCATCGGCGCACACGCGGCACCCACGCGGCGCACACGCGGTCAGACGGCGCACACAGGCGCAGTCAGACACACGCGGGCGCAGACGGGCGCACAAAGGCGCAGTCTGGTGCGCATCGGCGCACACGCGGCACCCACGCGGCGCACACGCGGTCAGACGGCGCACACAGGCGCAGTCAGACACACGCGGGCGCAGACGGGCGCACAAAGGCGCAGTCTGGTGCGCATCGGCGCACACGCGGCACCCACGCGGCGCACACGCGGTCAGACGGCGCACACAGGCGCAGTCGGACGCACGCGGTCGCAGACGGGCGCACATAGGCGCAGTCAGGCGAACGCAGCACAGGCGGACGCAGCACAGGCGGACGCAGCACAGGCGGACGCAGCACAGACAAGCGCACCCAGGCGCAGTCAGGCACACGCAGACGCACACAGGCGCACACAGGCGCACCCAGGCGCACTCAGGAGCACGCAGGCGCACAGAGACGCCGCTCGACAACCGACCACGTTCGACCCGCTGCCCGGGAAGAACAGGATAGAGACACTTAGAAAATAAGAGTAATTGCTATATACTGATTTTTACTGTACAATAAAGAATTTTATAATATTGTGTATGTACCTAGGTTAATTGCGGTACCTAGGCTATGTCCTATTGTAAAATTGTATTTATACACCTTATGCACTTTGTTATGCATCCTAGACTAAGATCTCATATTTGTAAATTTATGGTGTGTCATTGAAGTTCATCGAAAAATAATATGCCGTGTTGGCACTTGTGAAAGGGAAGGCGTGTTTTATTGGTGCAGGGGACGGGGAGTAAAACGGTGGTAATAGAGACAGACTGAGGCGTATCGAGGCTTGCAGCAGGTGTCGTGGCCGCCCGTTACGGGGCAAGCGGCGACCAAGCGGTGGACCTCTTTTTACAGTCCTGGGTCCACACAGCGCTGGGTCGGTCCGTGCCACAGGGCACTGCATATGTTGGGCAACGGGCGCAACAGTTGTTTCGTTTGGAGGCATAAGTGCGTCTCTTTCTGATGCGAAGCACGACGCACGGCAAACTTCAGATCTTCGATTTGTATTCATATCATCTGATGATCAAATTTCGATCAATGATCGAATATAAAATATAATTATATATTCTGATGTGTCGTCATATACAATTGCGGGAAATAAGTGATATTGTGTTTAAATTTTTATATACACCACTAGCTGACCCGTGCCCACTTCGTTGGGCGGTAAGCATGTTTACTTATGATGAAATTATGAGTCTGGTTCGGTTAGTACTGACTGCTATGATTTATTTCCTGACTGCCAAAAGGAGCTAGCGGTGTTATTCAGAGTCCGGCTTAAACAGCGTGACTAACCTCTGATTAACAAATCACCAAACAAGCCTTGATTAACCCCACTCCTCCACAGGCTATGCAGAGTCATTCTTAAACAGATGTTTTGTAAATCACGGGATTAAGCTCCGCCCCCTGACAACAACCGTCATTTTAAGGAATATTGTCTATGGTAGTGAAGGGAGCTGTCACTTTCGAGCATTATTTCGCGCCATTTGTGTGTTGTCTTTTCGTTCTTTCCGGTAAAGACAGTGGACGTGAGCATTTATCGCGGAGTTCGAAGCAACTTTTATTTTAGATCATGGCCAGTGACAGTGCAAAGCGCCCGAAATTTCAACGGCAGCAAAATTGGGACGACAATGAACGCGCCATTCTGTTCGACCTCGTTAAAAGCCACATGGACATCGTTGAAAATAAGCAAGCGGACACCAATATTACCAAGATGAAACTGTCTTCTTGGACTGATATACACAAGAAGTACGTATTTATAAGTATAAATGGCGCCCGGATAACTAATTATCCTGTATGTAGCCTTGATTGTTTCTTACTGAAGTTTGAGCCAAGATCGTTGTTTGAAGCTAGCTCCAGTTGTAACATCAATCGTTTCTATTAGCCATTTGACAAATTGTATCAATAGTTATGTTATGAATGACATTTCCGATGATAGTAATATATTTTGAACCTTTTTTTTCAGTTTTTGTTTACTGGTCGGCAAGGAGAATCGAGCGATTGGTAAATTGAGAGAGCAGTGGCATAGAATGAAGCAAGCGGCGAAGAAGAACATTTCCATGTTTTTAAATGCGCAGAAACGCACTGGCGGCGGTTCGAATGAAGTAAAGGTGACGTCGATGGACTGGGCGATTAAGGAGGCCCTTCCACATATATTTGTGGAAGATCACTTCAGTTTGGATAGTGACGGCCACTACGAATCCACCGGTCTAGCTATGAATCCACCGGTCAACACCGACCCCTTGGACGAGATTTCAATTCTCGACAATGTGGTCATCGCCTATTCACAGGCCCCTTCGCCTTCAACACCCCATATGCCCATCGCAGGGTGTAGCATAGATGTTAATGCTCCCCTTATCGTGAATCGTTCACCGTCGTCAGATGTGGACAATGTCATCGCAGCAGGCAGTCAGCAGGAATTTCCTTCTCCCCGCCGCATCGCTAACTTCACTTGCATAGGAGATAGCAGCCAGCAGGAACCCCAACTTCGAGATATTGTCACACCTCATCGCCCGCAAACTGGTCTACTTTCAACCATGAATACAATGGGCGAACTCCGAGGAATCAGCAGCCACCAGGTCACATCTAATCGTGTTAAAGCTGCTGTTAGTATGAATTATAAATATTATATAATTTAGATGCTCAGTAGTCCAGATATAAAATATATATTTTTTAAATTACAGGGTCTGAAAAGGAAAAAGCCCGTATTCCAATATGGGGGAAAGTACGAGGAAACCCTTTGCAAAATGAAAGCGGAAACCCACGCTCTAAAGCTAAAACTGATGAAGGACGAATTCGACAATAAAGAGAAAAGGGAAGAGGAAAGGCACCAGTTATTGTTGGCTTACATGAAAAAAGAACACGAGTACAAGATGAGGAAGCTGAACACTTCCTCTGAACTGAACTGAACTGAAGGCAAACGACTAACTGACGATGCTGTACTTCAGTAACCAATAGACTCGCCCACTATGTAGTGTTCGCCATTATAACTTGACAAATCCTCACACATCCTGCCTACCGCTCCTGCAAAACCTCGTAATATGCACGCTGCCACTGCATCTCATCTTGCCAATTCTCCAACATCTCTCCTTGCTGCCAGTGATTCTACTGCATAAGATAAGTATTTGTATTGTAAGATTGTTGTATTTGTAAGTATATGTAAGATTACAAACAATAATCCGTTTGCAGGGAGTCCGGCCTTCAAATGACCAGTGCAGATCCAGCGACATGTGATTTGACAATCCACATATACAATTTTTGATGAAATCCTAAGTATATATTTTTTATTCGACAATTTTTACTGGTGATATTTATATGTTTGTTTTTTTTAGGTCGCTTTTGGCTCATGGATACAAACTGAGCTATTAACCCGGCCTTCGGGGGCCCGGAGGTTTTCCAGGCTCACCTGGGCAATTCTCGGTGGACGCGTTCTAGTCGCGGGAGTGAGTGCTGCTTAGCAGTAGCTGAGTTCCACCCGGGGACCTCCGCCCATGGGGTATATACATGGGTCCCTGCCCAGGGTAACGGGTGAAGACTCAATGTTGCGTTCCTGATCCATATAATAATGAAGCAGAACATGGACTCTGACTTGTTTTTAAATAACATACCTAATTATTTCTGTATATTTTAGCAATATTCTGTATAGTATTTTTGAGCAATAAATTGTTTATTTTTTGAGGAATGAATTTTTATTTTTTTGTTTACCATATACAACAATATCTGCCATGTGAATTTTACGCTCCCTGTATAGAGTGCAGCAATACTCGAGAAGCGACTAGAATATTCAGCGGCGAGAAGTATTCTTCTCGCCGCTGAGGAAGGAGCCACGGGGTCCGAAACGTTTGGCTAAGGTACTCACCTTTATCCTCTTACTAACTATAAATCTCAAATCTTATATATATATATATATATATATATATATATATATATATATATATATATATATATATATATATATATATATATATATATATATATATATATATATATATATATATATATATATATATATATATATATATATATATATATATATATATATATATATATATATATATATATATATATATATATATATATATATATATATATATATATATATATATATATATATATATATATATATATATATATATATATATATATATATATATATATATATATATATATATATATATTTATATTTGATAAGGTTTTGTAAATAATCCGTTCATAGGATGATGATTCGCAGTAAAATAAAATTAGTAAAAGCTACTTGAACAGCAGCGAAGGAAATCCCAGCTTGGATTGGGAAACGCTTATGTTTGAATGAGATATATATAAACTAACATGCACAATCGAAAGTCGTGCACATCCGTAAGTATATCTCATTCAAACATAAGCGTTTCCCAATCCAAGCTGGGATTTCCTTCGCTGCTGTTCAAGTAGCTTTTACTAATTTTATATATATATATATATATATATATATATATATATATATATATATATATATATATATACATATATATATATATATATATATATATATATATATATATATATATATATATATATATATATATATATATATATATATATATATATATATATATCTTATATATAAAATTCTCGTGTCACAATGTTCGTTCCCGTACTCCTCCGAAACGGCTTGACCGATTCTCATGAAATTTTGTGAGCATATTGAGTAGGTCTGAGAATCGGCCAACATCTATTTTTCATACCCCTTAGTGATAAGGGTTGTCCACCCTTAACATTTTTCTTTAATTTTTAGTCATTTTTTTAATTTCTTTATTTTTTTATTATGTCGCATTAAAAAATACATACAACCCTAAATTTTTACCCTTTTATCACCAACCCCTATTTTTTAATAGCCATTTTAGTAATTTAATCATTTTTCATCCCCGGTCGATAACTGATCAATCGTCATTTAATTAGTTATCCCCGCCAGTTGTCTACAGGTGTCACTTCTGACCCAGTAAACAGCACGGAGTAGGGATGAGAACGAAGCCGGTCTCCTGTTTCTCTCGCACAATAAGACTTCTCTCACTCCCTACACAGTTGTCGGCCATCATTATTGTTTATGCATCAAGTGTAGTAGTAACGTTGACAATTATTATTTTGCTATCTCAGTGTAACTCTCATATTAACTATTAATCTTTCCTATTTTATAATTATTAATAATAAAATTATGAAATTCCAGATCCGTCCACTGACCAACTGCTGTTTGTTATTGTTACAACAAACATGATCCATGGTCCATGTGGTACTCTTAATAGTTCATCGCCTTGCATGGCAGATGGAAAATGTACTAAAAATTTCCCTAAAGATTTTACTAATGATACGATCACAAATGTCGACGGATACCCAATATATCGTCGAAGAAATCCCGATAATGGCGGACAATCATTTATCAAAAATATCAGCAACACAGACATTGATATTGACAATCGTTGGGTGGTGCCATATTCGCCTCTGCTGAGCAAGACATACAATGCTCATATTAATGTTGAGTTCTGCAGTTCTGTGAAGAACAAATACATTTGCAAGTATGTCCATTAAGGCAGTGATATGGCTGTGTTTAGAGCGGAAAATACTAATGTGAATGCTCCTCCAGTGAATAAAAACGATGAAATAACGCTCTACCAAATTGGTCGGTACATCAGCTCCAATGAAGCTGCTTGGCGTATCTTTGGTTTTCCAATTCATGAACGGGATCCAGCAGTTGTTCAGTTAGCCGTCCATCTTGAAAACGGTCAGCGTGTATTTTCCACGAACGAGACAGCGATTGATCGTGCAATAAATCCACCTAAAACTACACTCACTGAATTTTTTGAATTGTGTAATCGTGCGGATGATTTTGGTGCCTTTGCACGAACATTACTCTATTCACAAGTACCACGCTATTTCACATGGACTCAAACAAAAACATGGATGCCCCGCAAGCAAGGCTCACCAGTTGCTGCATGTCTCAATTTATTTAAATCAAACGCCTTGGGGCGATTATTTACAGTCGATCCAAGACACACTGAGTGCTTTTATCTTCGACTGTTGTTGGTTAATGTTACTGGCCCATTATCATTTCAAGATATACGTAAAGTGAATGGGCAACACTATCCAACGTATAAAGATACATGCCTTGCACTCGGCTTGCTGGAAGACGACAACCAGTGGGAATGTATGCTTGCTGAAGCTGCATTGAACTGTACAGCAATACAAATTCGTCTACTATTCGCTATAGTGTTGACTACATGTTTCCCAGCCCGAGCACAGATATTGTGGGATAATCACAAAGATTCAATGACTGATGATATATTGCATCAACATCGTACACGGTGCCACGATCTAACCATAACATTCAGCGACGCAATGTACAATGAAGCATTAATTGCTATTGAGGATCTTTGCATTGTCATTGCCAACTTACCACTCAGTCATTTCGGTATGAATTCGCCAAATCGAACTGCATCTGATTTAATGAATACTGAAATGAATCGTGAACTGCAGTACAGCACTGTAGAAATGGCAGCGATTGTTGCCCGCAATGTCCCACTAATGAATGAGGAACAAAGAACCATTTATGATCGCATTATGCTCGCAGTTTCAGCTGGACAAGGTGGGTTCTTCTTTTTGGATGCACCGGGTGGAACTGGCAAAACATTCGTTATTTCGCTAATTCTTGCTGAAATACGATCAAATAATGGCATCGCATTGGCCGTTGCATCATCGGGCATTGCAGCAACTTTATTGGATGGAGGCAGAACAGCTCATTCAGTATTTAAGCTGCCACTAAATATTCAGAATAACCCTGATGCAGTATGCAACATTAAGAAACAAAAATTAATGAAAAACGTGATCGAAGCCAGCATTTTAAATAGCAAGTTCCGAGGTGAAAATATATTAATACCACGGATTCCTATTATACCTACAGATGTGCCAATTCAATTCAAACGTATTCAATTTCCGATTAGATTGGCATTTGCAATGACAATCAACAAATCCCAAGGTCAAACGATATCTATTTGTGGCTTAGATTTGGGAACACCATGTTTTTCACACGGGCAATTATACGTGGTATGCTCTCGAGTGGGTAAACCATCCAGTTTGTTTGTGTTAGCTAAAGATGGACTAACAAAAAATATTGTTCACGCTATAGCATTAAGAGATTGATATTGTTTGTTAGTGTTACTGTCGTAATTGATTAATTAATGATATATAATTTTAAGGAATAAATTATAATAACTTAAAAATAATGTTTGCCTTTTGTTATTTTTATATTCCCTCATCGTTCACAGTGCTCGATGCCTATTTCACGCATATACCACATTCTTACACACTTACAATAAGTAAGCTATTTTTTGTCTACACTAGAAATTACTTAAAAATTATTTATATGGCAAAACAACGTTTGCCGGGTCAGCTAGTATATATATATATATATATAAACCTACATCTCTGTTCACAAGTCACAAGACAACCAACCAATCTCGTTTAAAAGTATAGCATTCCCAAATCCACTCAAGGGACTCCTTCGTCGCTATGTAAGTGGCTTTTATTATTATTTTCTTTTAAAACATCCATTTAATCAATTCTATAAAGAATATAATATACAAAATATCATCAAATATATATTATTAGAAACAGAAAGGCAATCATCTCATTTCGTAGAATTTTATTACAGAACATTATTATTACCAAAAATTACAGAACATATAAGTACACTAATTAATTAGAAACATTTCAACCACATCAATAAGCAAGTAGGTACTTCGTCGCCATTAGTGCCTTGGTGTTAGAACCTTCACCCGTTACCCTGGGCAGGGACCCATGTATATACCCCATGGGCGGAGGTCCCCGGGTGGAACTTAGCTACTGCGAAGCAGCACTCACTCCCGCGACGAGAACGCGTCCACCGAGAATTGCCCAGGTGAGCCTGGAAAACCTCCGGGCCCCCGAAGGCCGGGTTAATAGCTCAGTTTGTATCCATGAGCCAAAAGCGACCTGAAAAAAAAACAAACGTAAATATTACTGATAAAAATTGACAATAAATTGTATATGTGGATTGTGGTCCATGAGCCAAAAGTGTTGAAATATTAAAATATTGATATTACAAAAGTGTGAAAATATTAAATTCCATCAGCAGGTCACACTGATACTTAAAAATTATTGGCTATATATAAAGCCCTGGAAACATTTCCTGAAACATTCTCATTTCCATTTTGGGGTCTCGGATTCTCATCAACTTGCCGCTCGTCATCATCGTCACTATCGCTCCAATCATCAGCTCCTCGTCTCATATCTAATGCCAAATTGTGCAACACTGACATAGCGACGATCATGGTTTTCGCAGTCTCAAGGGAGACATTCAAGCCGATTAATAGGCAACGAAAACGTTGCTTCCACTGCCCAAAAAGCCTTTCAATCACATTCCGAGTGCTACAATGTGCCTCATTATATTGTTCCTGCGCTCTAGTTGCTGGATTAAGGACTGGTGTCAACATATAAGGCGCACTCGCATAACCGCTGTCTCCTATCAGACGCCCTTGGAATTCCCCATTTTCGAAGCGCCGTTTCATCACACATTCATTAAAAATGCGGGAATCATGAGCGCTTCCACGCCACCCAGCCACGATATTGGTGATGCGGCAGTCTGCATCGCACATAACCTGAAATTGAAATACATTGTTAGGCTCACTTTCCTACTCTAGCTCTGTCACGAATTGATAATTCCAGGAGTTTGTTTATGTATGGATAGGTACCTGAACATTCAAGGAATAATAATTCTTTCTGTTGATGTACATCTGGGCTAAATCTCCACCAGTTTTTTTAATCCGGATGTGCGTGCAGTCAATGGCGCTTATAATTTGGGGCATATTGGCAATTGCTTGAAAGCCTTGCATTGCCTTTACCTGCTCTGGCAAACTCGTTGGGAATCTAATCACTTGCGGCAATTTCAGCGCTAATGCCCTCGACACTTCTACATTTATTCGGCTCATGGTGGATTGACTGAAACCATGCATTTGGGCAGTGTCATCTTGAACCTACAAAAGCATAAACGTTTTTAAATACGCAACATATAGCAAACAGCACAACATAGCAACCTAACCTTACCTTTTTACGTGCGTAACCACTGAGGGTGGCTAGCACTTTCAGCTCTACAGAAATGGGCTTTCCTCTCTGACAAGCACTTTCAACCAGATCATCGCGCACCAGGTCTATGATTATTCTGACTTCTTCCTTAGTGAAGCGATAGCGACGACGAAATTCCTGCGCGTCGTACATCTTGAATGGATCCACTCTGCCTTTATATCTTCTCGGAGTGTGGACGTAGATTTCGTCTAGTTCGAAAATTTCATAAATTTCATCCATTTCAAGCTATGTACGATGAAAATCGTGAGAAATACCGAAAAAACCGCTAAAAACGAAAAGAAATCGTGTACACATGAAACGTCAAACTGCTGAGCGTTCTTCTTCTTTTTTCTCGTTTAAGGTGTCCGAGAACTGTGATTTCGGCCAGTATTTAGTTCCAGTTTCGCCGACAGGCGCTGATTAGGCGCTGCGATCGATTTAGACAGACTCTACAAGGCCCACGAGCCGTGATTAAGGAATGTATGAACACAAATCACATGTTTAAGCCGTGATTAGCTTAATCACGGCTTGTTAAACGTTTCTGAATACAGTTTTTTGCAAATCAGGGCTGACTAACTTAGTCAACGTCTCTGAATAAGACCGTAGGGTTATATTTTTACTGCATATTATGCATGTAGGTACCTATTTATTTGCATGTCAATTTGGCTATATTACCGGGTTTCAAATGAGTGAATAAATGATTATGATTGAATAAATTATGTTTATTTTAATTGTTCAAAACTTCTCTGTAGGTATACCTACTATATTAGATGTAATGTTATTATTTGGTACCAAAATATATTGTCTTTCAGAAGTTCCAACCCTAGATACGGTCGCGGTTCCATACCTATGTCGTATTATCCTTTAACCATTTAGACAGTAAAAAGGAAATTATATACCTACAGTAAAAGGGAAAAGTCTTTTGTTTAAAAGTTTAAATTATTTAAATTTTTAAATTTTTTTAATTTGAAAGTTTGAAAAAGTTGACTATTAGATAAAGGTTTGAGAAAAAATTGAGCACTCTGCGCCGTCTAGCGGTAGGTATTAAATCGTAAATAGACAATATTAGTGACATTTTACTTACCGCTAGATAACGCATCGTGATCATAGCTTTTACACTATTCAATAAAACACAAAACTTTAATTTTCGAAAAAAAAAAAAAGTTTTTTTTTCACATTTTTTCAAAAGTTGCTTACTTTGTTGTACTGATTAACCCACTAAAAAAAGCCCGTGCAGTAAAAACAACTTTTATAAATATTAAATTTTATATTCTAATATCTGGCAATACTAAACACGAAACGTCAAAATAATTACATCTGTTTACGGTGTAGATCGTGTAAGTTTCTGCAGTTCTCCGCTTTATTTTACCTCTATATTATATAATAAAAAGTATAAATATTCACCATGGAAAGGCAGGAAAATGATGAAAATAATGCAGACATTGAAGTGAAAATAGAATTAGAGTCCGATGTCGAAGACAGGATGCCAAGTTGCCCTGACAATAAATACAGTGAAACGTTGAAACCAGAGAGTGATAATTGCTTCAAAGAAGAACAACCAAACTCTTCTTATATGGAAGAAAATATTCCGGAATTTGAAGAAGAGGCAGTGGCTTTCATAAAACCCGAAGGAAGCGTGATGAAAGAGATCAAAGTATTATTAACGAAATTTGATTAATTCACATGCGTTGTGTGTGATCGCCATCTAGACAGAAGCGTGCCAATGGGAGCATGCAAGCATTACAATGAAATTGTGCTATTTTGCAAAGACTGTATCAGGCCAAATGTTAAGAAATATATTTGTGTCAAATGTAGATATGAATCAAGTAGTAGATTTATTCTAATTGAGCATGTCGATATAGTGCATAGAAAATTTAAGAAATTTACGTGTGAAGAGTGTGACAGGGCATTTTCATCCAAAGAACGTTTGAAAACACACGTCCAATCGATCCATCGCAAACTAAAGCATGCGTGTCAGCAGTGTAAGAACGTATTTTCTTTTCGCAACTCCTTACTACGGCATGTAAATTTCACTCACCGGCAGTTGAATGTATTCACTTGTGATTTATGCAACACAGAATTTCCAAATCGAACAAGCTTTAAACGGCACATCGATAGCGTTCATAGAAAAATTAAGGAATTTGAATGTAAGGAATGCAAACGCGCTTTCTTTGTTAGTGGTCATTTAATTCATCATGTCAATTCTGTCCACCGGAAATTAAAGCCTTTCGCGTGCGACAAATGCAATCGCAGTTTTGCAAGGCGTGGAAATTTAAAGGTTCATATAAACTCAGTCCATCTCAGAATGAAGTATAGTTGTGCGGAATGTAACGGAGCTTTTACCCACAAGTCGCACTTAATCGGGCATATAAATGTAATACACCAAAAAATCAAGCCCTTTGTTTGTACAACATGCAAGCATGCATTTGGTTGGAAAAGTCATCATAAAAAGCACATGACTGCTGCTAAATGCCAATTGAAAGATATTAAACAATCGAAAAGCAACGGTCGGCGGTAGACCTTTGATGAGAACTCTTCGTCTTCTAAGCAAGCAGAACACAGTGCATCGGTGGATCACGAACACTCTTTTAGATGAAATCGAACAATGCGATCTCCAGTGGGTAGTATATTCTATTGTATGTATGCATTTTATTTTTTAATTACTTTTTGTGAATTTTTATTTATCTACGAACAACCAATACGGAACAATCAAATGCTTCTATATAATATGATTCTAATTACTTAAAAACCTAGATTTAAGTGTGTATGTTTATTATATTATTTATACGGAACAGTCAAATGCATTTATTGATAAGTCTAATGCCTTTAAAATTACCTAGTTTTAAGTGTGTATGTTTATTATGAATTATAGTCAGAAACCTAGTTGTTATCGAACAGTGGTTACTTGTTTAACTTATTTTATTTTCGGATATAAATCATTTATTGTATCTTAGTTGAAATAATATAATGAGCAGCAGAGGAGTCTGTTACGACGCGGAGAAAATGTAAATATAATGTTTTTAAAAATAAGGCTATTTCAGTCTAATAAATTTGTAATATTATATTAAATATGCCTAGGTACTTACCAAGGTAATATTAAGTAATTGACAGTATATTCCATGGAATTATCGTAAAACTTTGTATAGTGTTTTAATATTGTCGTTCTGTTGGGTCCCATCAAACTTGCAGAAGGCAAATTTGCAGACGGCAATCTTGCAGACGGCATTCTTGCAGGCGGCAGTTTTGCAGAAGGCAATCTTGCAGAAGGCAGTTTTGCAAACGTCAAAATGACCTAACCTAACCTAACAGAAAAACTTAAAACATTTTTTTTAATGTTTAGTTTGATGTATAAAAGTCATCAACTACAAGGATGCCGGTAATTAATGTCACTTCGATTTTAGGGAAAGAAAAACCTAACCTAACCTAACCTAACAGAAAAACTTAAAAACTGTACTGAAGGTTGCCGCCTGCAAGGTTGCCGCCTGCAAGGTTGCCTCCTGCAAATCTGCCCTCAACAAATTTGGAACTGTCAAAAGTGACATTTGTGCAAAATTGCCGCATGCAAAACTGGCGCCCCCCGTTCTGTTCAATAATAATATTGTTGTATTCCACTTATCCGTTAATTACAAAGGTGGTGTTTGTGCAGTATGTTATAGTAGTTATTAATGGAATAATTAATGTTATTATTAATATTAAAATTAACTTTTGCTACTATTCCGTGGTTTAATTTCATATCAAATTCTTGTCACTTGCCAGATAATAATTCGAATTTCGTCTGCTGCTCAGTTCACAAAACGGCAGATAAAATGAGTTATATCTAGGATATGTCTTTCTATCCTTTTCAAAATTTTTAATACGTTTTGAGGGTATTAATGAACAGTTTTGGTGACATGACATTCCATAATATTACGGACTTCGTCATCTATTGGATCTACATCTAATTAGATGGTCATCATCATACTTCGTGTATTATCAGAAAGAGTAGAACCTACGTTTTGGAAAAAAATATTATATTGCAACAGTAATGTGAGAATAGTAAGACTAAATATAACCTAGAGACCGATGTCTCAATACCGTGTCCTAAGAGGCGTATTGTACCTACTCATACTAATATTTATGCTTCTTTACTGATTCTATCACGTGACATCAACGTTTAAATTATTTAGCTTGAAAAATAAGAGTTAGTCGTGCCTCCGTTAAATAATCACTACTTTTGAATACTATTGAGACAGGTACCAACAATTTGCGGTGAAGCTATACGAAATGTAAGACAAAACATAACCTCAAAATGTATCTAGAAGTACATTTTGAGTCTCTGAAAACGACTTCTCTAGATCCGCTTTGATTAGTTTGGGTATTTTTTTAGCAAAGAATATGAATAGGTATGTAACGAGAATTAATGACAAAATGAACGCGATTTATAGACTCTTTCAGCTTTCAGCAACTAGTCAGAGTGCACAACCGATTGGTGTCGCCGAAGGGTGCGCAAACCGTCCAGTAGCGTCAGGCCATGCAATCCCACCATGGGTCCACAAGCTGTGAGACCTGAGACACGAGAGTCTTACCCGGGGTAGCCTTTCGCACGTGGAGGCTTCTGAATAGGAGCTAAATCGTGAGTTGAAGTGATCAGAGAAAATAAGGATTTTATCGCCCAAGCTGCGCGAAACCATTCGCTACCCAATATAATCAATTAGACCTTGATTAAAAGCCATTCGTTATCAATTTTATTATAGACGACCAAATAAATTGCTATTAGTTTCGCCGTCAATGCCTTCTGTGCCTGTTAAAGTTATTGCTGGATGTACGCAGGGACAAAACACGAAAGAAAACGAATTTCTTCTATGGAAATAGTTGCTTGACACACACTTGCGACAGCTAGCGTTTCGCGCCGACTAGTTCGCAGAGTTGCCACTTTATTAAAGAACCATAAAGTATAAAATCTAGTTATTCAACAGTGCCAACCGCATTTCACCGACGCAGAAGGGTTGCCAGCATGTACTATGGAGTTGAGCAATCTAATATGCAATTCAATGACGCTACAAGGCCCGGTGGCGTAGTGGTTAGATTTCTTCATCTAGTAATCCATGCAAGAATGCTGTCTTCACATCGAATTGCATTATTTCATAATCGCGTTGTAATTTTTTCATTTTCTTCTTCTTCATCACATCTTTCTTTTTCTTCTGAATCATAGTTACCGAATGAGAAAATTATAGATTCATTTTCAGCAATTTTAACAGTCGCTTTCTCATTGAACTCCACGTTCCTTGAGATAGTTATTTTCTTGGTTTACGAATCGAAAAGACGATAGTTTGTGGAATTGCCATCATATCCGACCATTATCATCTTCTTACTTTTTGAGGAAAATTTTGTTCGTTGTTGTTTTGGCACGTGTACGAAGGCTTCTGATCCAAACGTTCTGATATGCGCAAGTGTTGGCTTCTTGCCCGTCCAAATCTCATATGGAGTCGATGTCGGTGTAACGCTTGACGGTGTTCTGTTCAAAACATAAACACTGGTGTTTACTGCTTCTGCCCATAAATAGGCAGGCAACTGCTTAGCATGTATCAGCATGTATCACAACACGTGCACTTTCAACAATCGTTCTCATGTCCCGTTCCGAGCGACCATTTTGTTCCGGTGTATAAGGTGCCGTTGTCTCGAGTCGTATGCCATTCGATGACAAATATGATTTGAAATCGTCGTTGCAGTATTCTTTGCCGTTATCAGTAGCACTTGTGGATTTCTTCCGAACTTATTCTTCAAGAACGCTGAATATTCTTTGAAGGATTGCAGTACATCTGATTTGTGTTTTATAAAGAAAACCACTCGATAGTTGGAAGCATCATCTTTGAAAAGCACAAAGTATCTCGCACCTTTGACGGATTCTTCAGACATAGGGCCGCATACATCGCTATGTATGTATTCTCCCGGAAGACAATCTCTTCTAGCGTTCGAGGAGAATGGTTTCCGCTTCTGCTTTCCAAACATACAAGCTTCACAGAAGAACTCGGTTGCGTCATCTATTTTGACATCCAATACTAAACCTTTTGCTATCATTTCCTTTATTGTTTTCACATTGATATGTCCAAGGCGTTCGTGTAACTTTTGTAGATTTTCCACAACGTTGGCCTCATGGCTAATAACTGTGCGAAATAACAATCGATAAAGGTTGTTATCCTCACGAACTGCACTTGCTGATAGCTTGTTGTTCTCGTATATGCTGGCGATGTTTTCTTCTTTTATAATTTTCATCCCTTTTCTTGTTACAACTCCTTCAGCGAATAGATTCTTCTTTAATCCCGGAACATACAACACGTTTGTTATGATAGAGTCATGCCACTTTTTGTTAACGAGTTTCTTCACTTTAACAATGCCCTTTCCTTCGATCTTCAACTTGTCGTTGTTTCCGAGTCGCACCGTTGTGTTGTCATTCAGGTCTTCGAAAGTTGAAAAGAAGTCTTTCCTGTACGTCATGTGAGCTGACGCTCCACTGTCCATAATCTACTTGTCTTCACTGTTGATCACCTGTGGGACATCATCTTCTTCAGTGCTGTACGCAGTAACGTTTCCCTGTTGCTCTTGCCTACTGTTGCCTTCTCCTTGTTTTGGACGACTCCTTTCCTTTTTTGGTGCACGGCAGTCGCGTGCGAAGTGGCCTTTTTTCAAGCAATTGTAACACGTTACTTTCGGCTTACTTTTGTAATGCGGATTCTTCGTTCGCTGTTCTCCGGAGCTGGGTGCAACTATAGCTCTCGTCACAGCTAATGCAACGTCCGACTCCTCATTGGCTGTGAGGTTTGCTTCCTCGTCGAGTAATCTAGCGGGGAGATTAGCGATCGTTTGTCGCTTTTCGTCAAGCGACAGCCAAGCTTGTCTTACATTCCTGAATTTGGAAGGAAGACTTCCGAAGATTTTAGTCATTATAGCAGCGTCGCTTATGTCGTCACCACTATCTTTAATTTGTTGAGCCAGGCTCTCCACTTTGGCTATGTGTTGGGCGATTGAATCGTTCTGTTCCATTTTATAATTATGAAACCGTTCGTGGACTATCATCTTGTTTGTCTCCGTTTTCTGGTCATAAATGGTAAATAGTTTATCCATTACTTCTTTTGATGTGACGCAGTTTTCGATAAGCATGATTTGCGAAAGTTCCATTGCTGCTGTCAAGACGCACATGGCTGTTGCGTCTTTTCTGTCCCAAGATTCTTGTTCCTCGGCTTTCGGTGGTCTTGTTATGGATCCATCCACAATCCTATTCAGGCCTCGTGCACGCAGTGCGCAGCTTATTTGGAACTTCCATTGTCGGAAGTTTTTCCCGTCAAACTTGTTCGGCGCCACGCTTCCGGCAACCATTTCAGCCATTTTTAAACGAAACTAATTCGCGAAAAAATCAATGATCGACATACGATCGAGCGGCGTGTTTTGCAAGCGTTGTCCTGGGCCCATAACCTGTTAAAGTTATTGTTGGATGTACGCAGGGACAAAACACGAAAGAAAACGAATTTCTTCTATGGAAAAACTTGCTTGACACACACTTGCGACAGCTAGCGTTTCGCACCGACTAGTTCGCAGAGTTGCCACTTTATTAAAGAACCATAAAGTATAAAATCTAGTTATTCAACAGTCTTCGTGGCCAACCTAGCATGGGCCCATTAGCTCCCACACCAAGCAACAATACAGTATTTATAATGCGTACTTCTTGATGACATTTTGATAATATTTCCAAACGAAATGATTTTACGCGCGCGATGCGTCCTTCGCCAGCGAGGCGGGCGAAAGAATGGTGTGCGATGACGTCACGCCGCGCGCAAACGACTTTCAAGGGAAAAAAAAGCGCGGGGTCATTATTACGAATTTTTAAAAAATAATTTTAAAGTCATTTCAAGTGCTAGAGAAAAAATAAAAATATTGTATTTTAAGTTGAAACAAGTACTTTTAGGAAAAAAATGTAAAAAAAACCGTTCCCAAGCTTATTATGAAATAGCTAGATAATAAAACAAATATGTTTAATATACAGGATGTTTTTACAGCACGGGCATATTTAGTGGGGTAATCAGTACAACAAAATAAGCAACTATATATTTAAATAAAACCACAGGTTTTAAAAAAAAAAACGGATTTTTGTTTTTTTTTTAAATTTGAAAGTTTGAAGAGGTTGACTGTTAGAAAAAGGTTTGAGAAAAATTTGAGCGCGCTGCGCCGTCTAGCGGTAAGTATTATATCGTAAATAAACAATATTAGTGACATTTACTTACCGTTAGATAACGCGTAGTGATCATAGCTTCTTACACTATTAAAAAAACACAAAACGTTAATTATCAAAAAAATTACATTTTTTCAAAAGTTGCTTACTATGTTGTACTGATTCACCCACTCAAAAAAAGCCCTTGCAGAAAAAACAACTTGTATGAATATTGAATTTTATATTCCAATATGTGGCAATACCAGGCCCGGATCTACATTATTAAAGAGGGGGTGCAGAGTGCGAATTTGCCGCCCTCTAGGAAAATTTTTGAACAAATAAAATCCACTGACTTTTAGAAAATTATTTATTATAGTAGTAAAATTATAATTGATTCTAAAGGTTTATTCCCTCGACTTTATTTCAGCGAAATCGTTAATTAACATATCATAATTCAGATTGTTGGCCATTTCGCTCTCAATTGATAATATTACCAATCCCGACAAGCGCTCTTGGGACATTGTGGAACGTACATAGTATTTGATGAGCTTCATTTTGCTGAAGCTTCTTTCACATGAAGCAGAAGTCGTAGGTAGGGTAGGGTTTCATATATTCTAAGAGCTATGCTCAAGTTAAGAAACGCATCCTGTAAATCATTTTTACATATGAGTTTTAATAAATAAACCGGTTGCAATCCAGAAATATGTTTATGTAAGAGTGGTCCGTGTTCTTTAAATACTTCAAGTTCGGAAATAAGTTCCGCTGAATTCAAGTCCATGCCCTATTTTAAGGGCCAAATCGAGTCCATATTTGTTTAAATCATTAGTGCTCATTTCCATTATTGAATCGCCAGTCAAAAATGCAAAATCTGAATTCAGTTTCCTCGCGCTTTCAAGTCTGTGATTGATTTCCATTAAAGTTCGATCCAATGCGAGCGCGCAATTCGCGCGCTCGCATTGTGCATACATTGGCAAACTAAGTGGACACTGGACTCGATTGCGTTTCTTCGTGAACTAAAATCGAAAATTACTCCGTGTGAACGAGACAGGGCAATACGCTAGAGCGGATTGTGAGATGAGCGGTTGTCACTTTTTCGCATTAAAACTGCGCGCCAAGGTCAAATCTTAGACCGCACGAAATATGCTCGAATTTATTCGAACGAGTATAAGTTCGGCAGGTAGTATTAATCGACGATCGTTCGTTTCATATTTCGCTCTTACATATTGCTCTGTCTCGTTCGCTTGGACTAATTTTAGTTTTAGTTCACAAAGAAACGCAATCGGGCCCACTATTTCCAAACCGTAGGTACATCACGTGTGAGGAGAGGGTGTCTCACAGGTTTTTTCTATTGTACTGAGTTTGTTACACGCGATGTTCGACGTACGATGGCCGCCCCCAGTTTTCGCCGCCCGGGGCAAGTGCCCCCTCCTGCCCCCCCCTAGATCCGGCCCTGGGCAATACTAAACACGAAACGTCAAAATAATAACATCTGTTTACGGTGTAGATCGTTTAAGTTTCTGCAGTTTTCCGCTATATTTTACCTCTATATATAGTCAAAAGTATAAATATTCACCATGGAAAGGCAGGAAAATGATGAAACTAATGCAGACATTAAAGTGGAGATAGAATTAGAGTCCGATGTCGAAGACAGGATGCCAAGTTGCTCTGACAATAAATACAGTGAAACGTTGGAACCAGAAAGCGATATTTGCTACAAAGAAGAGCAACCAAACTCTTCTTATATGGAAGCAAATATTCTGAAATTTGAAGAAGAGGCAATGGCTTTCATAAAACCCGAAGGAAGCGTGATGAAAGAGGTCAAAGTACCTATTGTTAACGAAATTTGATAAATTCACATGCGTTGTCTGCGATCGCCATCTAGACAGAAGCGTGCCAATGGGAGCATGCAAGCATTCCAATGAAATTGTGCTATTTTGCAAAGACTGTATCAGGCCAAATGTTAAGAAATATATTTGTGTCAAATGTAGATATGAATCAAGTAGGTACTAGATTTAAACTAATTCAGCATGTTGATATAGTGCATAGGAAATTTAAGAAATATACGTGTGAACAGTGTGACAGGGCATTTCCATATAGAGTAAGTTTGAAAAAACACGTCCAATCGATCCATCGCAAACTAAAGCATGCGTGTCAGCAGTGTAAGAAAGTCTTTTCTTCTCGCAACTACTTACAACAGCATGTAAATTTCAGTCACCGGCAGTTGAATGTATTCACGTGTGATTTATGCAACAAAGAATTTCCAAATCGAACACGCTTTAAAATGCACATCGATGGCGTTCATAGAAAAATGAAGGAATTTAAATGTAAGGAATGCAAACGCGCTTTCTTTGCGAGTAGTAATTTAATTAAACATGTCAATTCTGTCCACCGGAAATTGAAGCCTTTCGCGTGTGACAAATGCAATCGCAGTTTTGCAATGCGTGCACATTTAAAGGACCATATAAACTCAGTCCATCTCAGAATGAAGTATAGTTGTGCGGAATGTAACGGAGCTTTCACCCAAAAGTCACACATAATCGGGCATATAAATGTAATACATCGAGAAATTAAGCCCTTTGTTTGTACAAAATGCAAGCATGCATTTGGTCGGAAAAATGATCATAAAAAGCACATGACTGCTGCCAAATGCCAATTGAAAGATATTAAACAATCTATAAGCAACGGTCGGCGGTAGACCTTTGATGAGTACTCTTCGTCTTCTAAGCAAGCAGAACATAGTGCATCGGTGGATCACGAACAGTTTTTTAGATGAAATCGAACAATGCGTATGTATGCAATTTTTGTATGCAATTTATTTTTTAGTTACTTTTTGTGAATTTTAATTTATCTACGAACAGCCAATATGGAACAATCAATTGCATATGATTGTAATTGCTTAAAAACCTAGATTTAAGTGTGTATTTTTATTATGAATTATAAGTCAGAAACCTAGTTTTTATCGACCAGTGGTTACTTGTTTAACTTATCTTATTTTCGGATATAAATCGTGTATTGTATCTTAATTGAAATAACATAATGAGCAGGAGAGGGGTTTGTTACGACGCGGAGAAAATGTAAATATAATGTTTTTAAAAATAAGGATATTAAGTTAATAAATTGGTAATATTATATTAAATATGCCTAGGTACTTATCAAGGTAATAGCAATTTGACAGTATATTCTATGGAATTTTCGTAAAATTTTGTAGTCCAGAGATGTTTTGCTGTAAGAATGTACATTTTATAGTTTACAGATACAGCATCAATGGGACCGATTGCGTTTCTTCGTGCACTAAAACTGAAATTAGTTCAAGCGAATGAGATAGAGCAATGCGTTAGAGCGGAATACGAAACGAACGATCGTCTATAAAAACTACCTCTCGAACCGTCCGAATAAATTTGAACACATTTCGTGCGGTGTAAGATCGTTACGTTTAATAGTTATAAGTTATAGGATAAGTTTAATGGTTATAAGTTATATAAGATATAGGTATAAGATCCATAGTGTTTTAATATTATGTCGTTTGGTTCAATATTATTAGTGTTTTATTCCACTTACCCCTTAATTAAAAAAACGACCAAACTACTACTAGTCGGCTTTCAGTAGTGGTTTTGAAGTGGTAATTTTCGAGCGCTAAAGGCACATTTAGGGGATCATATATCGATGGAATCAACATGTATTTTAAAACTGTGTTTTAATGAGGAATACGCATGATCGCACCTCGTACATGCGAAATTCTTTAGTGTCGAGTGAAAGCCAATCACATGTCTTGATAAAATTAAATATTACGTAGGTACTCTTTTGAGAGAATTTCTCTGCTTAATCTTATGCTGGTGCTTAAAGGTGGTGATTTCTGCAATATGGTATATTAGTCATTAGTGGAATAATTAATGTTATTATTAATATTAAATTTACCTTTTGCTACTATTCCGTGGTTTAAATTATTTATTTTTTTTAATTTGAAAGTTTGAAGAAGTTGACTATTAGATAAAGGTTTGAGAAAAAATTGAGCGCGCTGCGCCGTCTAGCGGTAGGTATTATATCGTAAATAAACGATATTAGTGACATTTTACTTACCGCTAGATAGCGCATCGTGAGCATAGCTTTTTACACGATTAAAAACACAAAACGTAAATTTTCAAATGAAAAAAAAAACTTTTTTTTTTTACTCTACTTTGTTGCTTTACTTTTTTTTACTTTGTTGTACTGATTCACCCGCTCAAAAAAATCCCATGCAGTAAAAAAACTTGTATAAATATTGAATTTTATATTCCAATATGTGGCAATACTAAACACGAAACGTCAAAATAATTACATCAATTTACGGTGTAGATCGTGTAAGTTTCTGCAGTTTTCCGCTTTATTTACCTCTATATATAATAAAAAGTATAAATATTCACCATGGAAAGGCAGGAAAATGATGAAAATAATGCAGACATTAAGGTGAAGATAGAATTAGAGTCCGATGTCGAAGACAGGATGCCAAGTTGCTCTGACAATAAATACAGTGAATCGTTGAAACCAGAAAGCGATATTTGCTACAAAGTGGAACAACTAAACTCTTCTTATATGGAAGCAAATATTCTGGAATTTGAAGAAGAGGCAGTGGCTTTCATAAAACCCGAAGGAAGCGTGATGAAAGAGATCAAAGTATTATTAACGAAATTTGATAAATTCACATGCGTTGTCTGCGATCGCCATCTAGACAGCAGCGTGCCAATGGGAGCAAGCAAGCATTCCAATAAAATTGTGCTATTTTGCAAAGACTGTATTAGGCCAAATGTTAAGAAATATATTTGTGTCAAATGTAGATATGAATCAAGTAAGTAGTAGATTTGTTCTAATTGAGCATGTTGATATAGTGCATAGGAAATTTAAGAAATATACGTGTGAACAGTGTGACAGGGCATTTCCACGTAGAGGCAGTTTGAAAATACACGTCCAATCGATCCATCGCAAACTAAAGCATGCGTGTCAGCAGTGTAAGAAAGCCTTTTCTAATCGCAAATACTTACTACAGCATGTAAATTTCACTCACCGGCAGTTGAATGTATTCACGTGTGATTTATGCAACAAAGAATTTCCAAATCAAACACGCTTTAAACTGCACATCGATGGCGTTCATAGAAAAATTAAGGAATTTGAATGTAAGGAATGCAAACGCGCTTTCTTTGAGAGGAGTAATTTAATTCGACATGTCAATTCTGTCCACCGGAAATTGAAGCCTTGCGCGTGCGACAAATGCAATCGCAGTTTTGCATCGCGATGAGAGTTAAAGTCAGTCCATCTCAGAATGAAGTATAGTTGTGCGGAATGTAACGGAGCTTTCACCCAAAAGTCGCACTTAATCGGGCATATAAATGTAATACACCGAAAAATTAAGCCATTTGTTTGTACAATATGTAAGCATGCATTTGGTCGGAAAATTCATCATAATAATCACATGACTGCAGCCAAATGCCAATTGAAAAATATTAGGCAACTGTCGGCGGTAGACCTTTGATAAGTACTCTTCGTCTTCTAAGCAAGCAGAACACAGTGCATTGGTGAAGCACGAACACTTTTTTAGATGATATCGAATAATGCGATCTCCAGTATGTAGTACATTCTATTATATGTATGCATTTTATTTTTCAGTTACTTTTTGTGATTTTTTATTTATCTACGAACAGCCAATACCTACGGAACAATCAAGTGCATTTACTTATATGATTCTAATTGCTTAAAAACCTAGATTTAAGTGTGTATGTTTATTATAATATAATATTATTTATACGGAACAGTCAGATGCATTTATTGATAATTCTAATGCCTTTAAATTTACGTAGATTTAAGTGTGTGTGTTTATTATGAATTATAAGTTATACACCTAGTTTTTATCGAACAGTGGTTACTTGTTTAACTTATTTTATTTTCGAATATAACTCATGCGGGAGCGAGAGAGGTGTTATGCGACGTGGAGAAAATGTAAATATAATGTTTCTAAAAATAAGGATATTAAGTTAATACATTGGTAGTATTATATTAAATATGCCTACTTACCAAGGTAATAGCAATTTGACAGAATATTCTATGGAATTTTCGTAAAATGTAGTCCAGAGATGTTTTGCTGTAAGAAAGTACATTATAGAGTTTACAGATACAGCATCAATGGGACCGATTGCGTTTCTTCGTGCACTAAAACTGAAATTAGTTCAAGCGAATGAGATAGAGCAATGCGTTAGAGCGGAATACGAAACGAACGATCGTCTATAAAAACTACCTCTCGAACCGTCCGAATAAATTTGAACACTTTTCGTGCGGTGTAAGATCGTTACGTTTAATAGTAGGATAAGTTTAATGGTTATAAGTTATAAGATATAGGTATAAGATCCATAGTGTTTTAATATTAAGTCGTTTGGTTCAATATTATTAGTGTTTTATTCCACTTACCCCTTAATTACAAAAGGTGGTAATTTCTGCAATATGTTATAGTAGTTATTAGTTTAATAATTAAAGTTATTATTAATATTAAATTTAACTATTGCTGCTATTCCGTGGTTTAATTTCATATAAAAATTTTGTCGTTTGCCAGCTAATAATTCGAATTTCGTCTGCTGCTCAGTTCAACGAATGGAGTTCAAAACGGCAGATAAAATGAGTTATATCTAGGATATGTCTTTCTATCCGTTTCATAATTTTTAATACGTTTTGAGTGCATTAATCAGACATATAAATGTAATACACCGAAAAATTAAGCCATTTGTTTGTATAATATGCAAGCATCCATTTGGTCGGAATATGTATCTCAAAAATCACATGACTGCTGCCAAATGCCATTTGAAAAATATAAAACAATTGAAAAGCAACTATCGGCGGTACACTTTTAACCCCTCTCCTCGCGGAATAAAATTCAGCCGTACCATTCGCGCGCGACCTTTTCGCGCGCAAAATCGACGACCTTGATAAAAACGACCATAACTTGTAAACCACTATACGGATCAGAAAAAGAAGAACTGTAAATTGACATATAAAACATTATAACCTTATCTCGTAAATCAATTAAGATAATAATGGCGACAAATTACAAATTTGGGGAAGTGAAAAAACTCGCCTATTTATCATTTCGATGTTTTTATCACAAAATACGAAAGTCTATGCGGAAATTGTATTTACAGTTATGTTCTTTATTAAATGCTTTACCAAAACCATTATTTTGTTTTACTTCTTTGCATACAAAAATATTTAGTTTTTCAGTCATAATAACCAAGAAAAATTTGATGTCTCCTCATAAATATTTCTTTTTTAAATTTTGTATTTCTGACTACTTAGGGACTTTATTTATATGAAATTCTTTCATAATAACTTTTCCACTACACTACACTTCTTATAAAATCATACCAGACCTTTCAACTTTGTCTGATATTACAGAAAAATCCAAACTTTTGCGAGTCGGTGACGAAAATTTGGTATTAATTTTGACAGGTCATAATACAAAAGTGGATAAAGTTTTTCAAATATATTGTGTTATTATGTGCTTATTATATGTCTAATAACTAATTATACTCCAAAGAGTCACATTTCATAGAAAAACTATAGGAAATCACACTCAAAATATGGTAATTCTTCCATACTAATTACGTAAACAAATAGGTATGCGCACCCCGCGATTTCGCGAATATCAATAAAATTAGGCAGCGCGCCTGTCTATGCAATATCGCCGCGATGCGTTCTTATATGTTTAGGCAAATTCGGAGTGCGATTTTCTAGTTTCTTCTATGAAATGTGACTGGAGTATAATAATTAGTTATTGGACATCTAATAAGCGTCAAGTTTTCAATACATTCGAAAAACTTCTAACCACTTTTGTATGCCTTTGCAATTATTATGAAATCAGACTATCGCGGTTGCTTCACATTATAGCTTTATAAACGAATTTACCGCGTGAAGTGTGTAGCACCCGACGTTTCGGCGACGTTGCCCAGGGTAGACTGGACAGCGGCGGCTGCAACGTCGCCGAAACGTTGGTGTCCAAACTTTACGTGGTAAATTCGTTTTTTAACCACATTTGTATCATGCCTTTGCAATTATTATGAAATCAAAGATTATCGCGGTTGTTTGACATTATAAATAGCTTTATAAACGAATTTACCGCGTGAACTTTGTGGCACCCGACGTTTCGGCGACGTTGCAGCCGCCGTTGTCCAGGGTAGACTGGACAGCGGCCGCTGCAACATCGCCGAAACGTCGGGTGCTACAAACTTCACGCGGTAAATTCGTTTATAAAGCTATTTATAATGTCAAACAAACGCGTTAAGTTTTTGATTACATAATAATGGCAAAGGCATTATACAAAGTGGTTAAAAAACGAATTTACCGCGTGAAGTTTGTAGCATCCAACGTTTCGGCGACGTTGCAGCAGCCGTTGTCCAGAGTAGACTGGACAGCGGCCGCTGCAACATCGCCGAAACGTCGGGTGCTACAAACTTCACGCGGTATATTCGTTTTTTAACCACTTTTGTAGAATTATTATTATTATTAAAATTTCCTAGAAGAAAACTCAACAAACCAATTTTTTTTTATTTACTAAATTTCCAGTACAAAATTTTACAGTAAGCCATTTGATAAAAATAAAACAAACATGTCATAAAAATAAACAAAACAATTGTACCGACTAAAATAAAAACTTTCATCAGTTGGTATATTAGGTATACAATTATTCGTTTCTTTATATACAAAAGAAACATAGAAAAATATAACAAAAAAAATCTAAGTGAAAAAAGTTGACGAGATTGGATTTTATCATTTATTTTTTATGCGACTTATGCTTTAATTTTTTTTTATTGGTACTAAATTTCCAGTACAAAATAGTCCATGCACGTTTAAAAATTGCCACATTTGATAAAAATTTATAATGTATCACAAAAAAAAGTGCATAACACACATCACGTTACATCGTTGAAATATAATGATACATATAATCGAGTAATGGAGTTTCATCAAAATTCCTTGTAATTCAACAAAATTTCGAGTGAAACGTCGTTATTCTATATAAAACAGTAATAACAAAACGCCGCCCGTCGGTCTCCGCCGCGCGCCGGCTCTCCCGCGTCCGCCGTTACTCGCCCCGCCGCCGCTACAGGTCGTCTGAAAATTAAAACAATATTATTAGTTCTCACGTCCTGTCTAAATTTCAATTCAATTTCAAAAACCTAATTCTGTTGTAGTGATCGAAAATTCCCCCTGACCACAAATTTCCGTTTCTTTATTCCATCATAACTTCTAAACGCTTAAGACCAATTTAAAAATCTGCGGTATTACTAGAATCGTTATGTCATCCCGAGTGTCATAGGGTACCTCAATCTAAAAATATTAAGTAAGTAGTTGTCTAAATCCTGGTATCGGGTAGCCGAATGATCAAATAGAGTTGTCAACTACAACGGGCGAGCCCGTCACCTCAGGAAGTTTTAACGTATAGTCATTCTATCTCCCGTGAAGTGAGCGCAGAAGACTTGGACAAAACAGTCCACCGTCGTCGTCCGATCGGGTAGCCGATGGTCGTTTCAAGAGCAGTCGCCGTAAGGTCGATATGAAAGTCAAAATAAAATTCTAAATTAAATTAATAAGTACTGACCTTATAGTGCTCGGCGATGAAAGCGAGACGGGGGCTGCATGGACGTGGAACGGCAAGCGCGCAACATATCTGAAAAATAAAACAAAATACTGCTTAGGAGGATCTTTGATAATCTGACCAACCTTAGAAGAATAGTCCGGTCTCTCCGCTGTTGACCGTTGAGGGAGTTAATGGGCCCTAGCTGAGGTGGCCACGAAGACCCATTCTGTTCAGGGTTGGTCACACTCACGGGTCGACACCTATCCAACGGCCTCCACGCATGAAGTGCGAGCCCGGGTAGGACTCTGGCCTTATTTATTTATTTATTTATTTATTTTCATAACAAATCAACATTACAGTTTCTACCAATCCGTTGATATGCAATATACATATAAATATTAAAAAAAAAATATAATTCTTACAAGTACATACTTAACATGTTTAAATAAGCGTTAAATACAAATACCGGCATTAAGAATAGAAAAACTTACAAACTTACAGTACATAAGAGTGAAAACAGTTTATATTATTCTGCCATAAACAAGTAGCGCAATGCCCACACCTTGAAGAGATGCGGGCTCGCTGTAAAAATATCAAAGTCTGGCGCTGTCGATCATAGCGCATTTATGTGCCGCAAAGCTCGTGTAAGCAGACTCCATCGACTTAGGTTGGTGCGCGAGGACGGCTCCGCAAATAGATTATGAATGCGAGCACGATTATAATTGTCCGGGACAAAGAGACAAACCTTCGCTAGCATGCTAGGATTATCAACTCTTCCCCTAATCAGCTTGAATTCCCCTAACTTGTGGTCAGTTTCCCCTAGGAATCAAACTTCTGGCGCTTCTGGACGGTCTGCGCACCGTGCGGCATAAGCCAATCGACTGTGCACTCTGACTAACAACTTGGGTTGTCGACTACAACGGGCGAACCCGTCACCCCAGGCTGGTATAACGATCTTACACCGCATGGTGAGACACAGTCTAGATTTCCTCAGTAAATAAGCCCAAATTGAAAAAAAGTTGTATGTTATTTTAAGCTGCAATTTAGTTTCCCTATAAAATCCGATATTCAAATAACCAAATTTCTCAAAAATAAAAATATCGAAAATAAAATTTTTTTTCCGTATTTTTGTTGTTGTTTTGTATCGATAGAAATCCAAGCCTTCTCTACACACATTGAGAAATTTCGGTTTTTGCCGCCAAAATATGAACTCTGAAAACGTGGTCCGTTTGTAAACGACGTGTAAATATCAAAATACATCTAATTCCTTGAGTATATACCTCCTAAATGGAATATTAACGATTTTATAAGCGAAATAAACCAATATTATCACTACATTCGCGAGATTTCGTTCGTTTCGAAAAAAATTTTGATACACCGCCATTGATCGTGTTGCGTCACTTCACAAATTTACTAAAAACTACGTCAAAAAAAGGAAATGGCCTTCTCCAATCGGTAATTATCATTCCTACACAATTTTAGAATGCATATAGGTAACTCACTTTTACGGGTAAAATCCAACTAAAAACACTTACAATTTTAATTTCAGTAACGAGCCGCGCGGCGCTCGGTCGATCGAAATGTCGCACTGGCGAAGCGGAATTTTCCACGATGTTGGCAGAGTTGCCATGTATCGTACAGATTTTATCGCATGATACTATCGTATACAGTAATGGTAACGAATCATTGGCTATTTTCTGTCCCATATTATCCCTAATGGGACGCCTCACATTTGAGGGGTTAAGAGTACACTTCGTATTCTTAGCAAGCAGAACACAGTGCATCGGTGGTGCACTAATATTTTTTTAGATGGAATCCAACAATGCGATCTCCAGTAGGTATTTTGTTTTTGTGAATTTTTATTTAACTACTGACAGCCAATACGAACAATCAAATGCATTTTCTGATATAATTCTAATGCCTTTAAATTTACTTAGATTTACGTGTATATGTTTATTCTAAATTATAAGTCAGAAATCTAGTTTTTATCGGCCAGTGGTTATTTGTTTTACTTATTTTATTTTCGGTTATGAATCATTTATTGTATCTTAGTTAAAATAATGTAATCAGCGGGAGTAGTGTTATGCGACGCGGAGAAAACGTAAAAATATTGTTTAAAAATAAGTTTAATAAATTTTTAAATGTTTAATAAATTTGTAATATAACATTAAAGATGCCTACTTCCCAAGGTAATAGTGATTCCAGTATATATATGGAATTGGGTCTGGAGATGTTTTGCTGTAAGACTTTACATTTAGAGTTTCACAGATACACTATCAATATTATTAGATATAAATATTATTAAAACGATTTCACCGCGTGAAGTTTGTAACGCTCGACGTTTCGGCGATGGTGCAACCGCCGTTGTCGAGAATAGATTATACTAGACTAAGGTGTCTTCGATTTCAATATTATTAGTGTTTTATTTCACTTACCCCTTAATAAAAAAAGGTGATGATTTCTACAATATATTATGATAGTTATTAGTGGATTAATTATAATTAATGTTTTAATTAATATTAAATTTAACTTTTACTACAATTATGTGGTTTAATTTCATATGAAGATCTTGTCATTTTGTCTGCTAATAATTCGAATTTCGTCTACCGATCAGTTCAAGGATTGGAGTTCAAAACGACAATAAAATGGATTATATCTAGGATATATCTTTCTCTCCGTTTCGCAAATTTTAATACATTTTTGAGGGTATCAATGAACAGTTTCGGTGAGATGGCATTCCTTAATATTAGGGACTTCGCTTCGTTGTCTAAAACCTACTTGGATTGTCATCGATGGTCATCTATTTGGATCTACATCTACTTGGATGGTCATCATCATACTTGGTGGTTTCGTATAAACATTACAGCACCTCAACGTAATAACTTAGCAACCCAACTACTGTAAAGAATTAAAAATTAATTAATCAAATTAAAAACATACGACTGCCGTACCAAAAAGTAAACTATTGGTTTGAATTTGAACAATTGGTTGAATTATTCGAAAAAAAATTGAGAACAGTTTACCAAAGCGTTCATTTCTTGAGTTTAGGTATGTAGTTTATTCTTTTATTTTGTCATTAATTTCCAATTTCGTTTTTTTTAACTCTTCTTCTGGTTTTTTAGTGCGATTGGCGGTCGAATTGAGCTATGTCGATTGATTTTCACTTGAAATCAAATTATTATAGTAGAATTGAATATTCATAGATTTTGATTTTGATTTAAGTAACTCGGACAAGCCGCCAGCGCCGCGCGCATGTTTACGAAACGAGGACGCTCCGTAGCGCCGTGCGCATGTATACACGTGGACAACGTTAAAGCGATGTTCCATCTCTATTAATTTCTTTTTTGCTTTCCTGTTTAAGGAAAGTATTGTGGACGCACTTCTGTATCGCTGTGTGTGTGCGTGTGTGTGTCTGTGTGTATTCTTCGACGATAGTGCCTAAACGCTTTATCCGATCGAGCTGAAATTTGTCATGCAGGCATCATTTCATAATGGCATGAGCTGAAAAGACCCGTCCGTAAAATCCGTCCACCCATGGTTGGCTCCCGACAAAGGAACTCCTCAAATGTCAACAGCAGAGACCCAAAATTTTGTATACGCATTCAATTACGATAGCGCCTTCCAAGTTCCACCATGACATGGCTGATATATATTGGGTTAGCTCCCGTAAAAGGGAACTCCTCAAAGGTCAATAGCAGATAGGTACCCAAAATTATATAAAGGACGCTGTGGTCCGCAATAAATTCGGCAAACGCCGTATCACCGCTTCGTAAGGGAGAGGACCGCGCAAGCGACCCCGAATCCGTATCCATTCGGAAGACCGGAGTAATCTGGTTGCAACCGGTAGTAAGGGCGCGAGTGTCGGATCGCTGGGTGACTAACCTGGCTATCTCGCTGTAAGGCGTTGGTCTCTTACGGGCATGTGGCGGAACTTGACGGTGGACTGTTTTATCCTAACTCTTCTTCGCTCACCTCACGGGAGACAGAACGATCAATATCATTAAAACTTCCTGAGGTGACGGGTTCGCCCATTGTAGTCGATAGCTCTATTTGTCCTACCATTTGCCTTCAGGGAGTTCCAGTCCCTACATCCCGGCTCACTTCCTACACCCAGTCACCGAACTTGCATAAGTATGCCAAATTCCAGCACAATCGGATACCAGGAAGTAGTTGAAAATCGGTTTTCAAATTTTGAAACTGACAATTTACATACGAACATGGCAAGTTAAAATAAAGCTTGTAAAAATGGACGCTGGAATATATATCTGTCTCTCTGTCCGAGATTAATAGACTCCGATACCGTTTGATCGATCACCATGAAAGTTGGCCCATATATTATGTATTTTTCCATTGAAAAGGTTTTTATGCTATCCGCTTTGTTGTAACTCTGCACTAAATGGTGCTGCGGTGCTTCAACTTGTATACCGTTCACCCGATCGCTATGAAATGTAATAGCAGGTAAAGCTGCTTGGGGCTCCTGGTGATAAAAGTTAAGTCGCCGGCAAAAGCGAGGCCCGACAAGGTGTACTGGCCGTCTGTTTTGAAACGATAACCCCACTTCTTGTCAAACTTGGTCAGGCTTTCTAGCGGTATATTGAAAACGATATTAAATATCGTCGGAGAGAGGCAACAACCCTAAAGTAGTCCAATTGAGTATGGTATAGAGCGGGTAGTCCATTCCTGCGGAACGTCAGTGTTGTAGTAGGAGGCTTCAATGTCACGCACCACAATTGGGATGTTGTACCAGCGGAATGCAAAGTGGAGGAGACTGTGTCGGATTAATCCAAAGGCGTTCTCTAGCTTGAAGTTGAGACATAATACGTTGATTTGGCGCTCGTGCTGTCTCGCATCCTCAATGGCAGCAGCCAGGTGAGATTTGTGCTCGAGGCAGCCTGAGACGCCACGCATGAAGACTTTTTGTACTGACACTCCATGGTACTCCTTCCGGTGCATGAATTCGCTCATCCTTTTGTGGACTATGCCAAAAAAGATTTTGGCCACAGTATCTGCCAGAGCAATGGGCCGAGCCTCCTTTGGTCCGGTGCAAACTGGGACCTTCGGAATTAAGATGACTGTCGCTCGGCCGAAATTCTGTCGGACTACGTCGCTACTCCATATATATCGGAAGATGTATCTTAAATATTGCAGAAGGCAGGGCCACTTGTTGTATACTAAATATAAATTTGTACACAATATAAGCCGCTGCGACTCGTATGATTTGGTCAGCCATTGCTTCCCGATTGTGTAGCCCGTCTTAGTGACAAAATTATGGGCCATACTGTTGCAGAAATATTGCCGAGATATATATTTTCCAGCCATATCCTGAGTTAAAATGTTGCAGTGATAGCCGTACAATTGACAATATTGTGGCCACATATTGCCGTGAAAGCACAGCCCGTTTTGGAGCACCATAATATATTATAACAACAGAAATAAGCTTTTAGTTCTTAATTTACAATTAAAAAATGCAGACAGTCCTTTAAGGGATAATGTAAACATTTGTAAGACAGAATTCCTCAGAAAATGTTAAGAGTTTCCGGTAAAACAAGTTAAAATCTACGTTGTAAAATTGTTACATATATACAGGAACTAATAAAAATAAAATTCAAACGGAGCTGCCATGGAATTCACCGACCGGATTCGGGCCCATCGTAATACTAATAATACACTTCCGGGGGTGAGCGATGGACTCCGGACTAATAAGCGGCTGTGGTAAGTTTAGAACAGCTGTCTTGCCACATGTCACCGTTCACCTTTCCACTCATTCGCACACCCTTTGATGCCTTAGGGTCTGAGATGCGGAAATCGTGGCATTAGATATTTTTTCTAGGAAGGAGTTGATTACTTTCCTGGAGAGACCAAGATCTTTAAAGAGGTAAAACAGGGAGTTAGCTGGTAAGGCATGAGCGCCAACTTCCACCGCTTGAAGGTGAATAGAAACTGTAGGAGCTTAGTAACAATATAGTTCAACGATAATTTTTAGTACAAACACGTCTAACGTTTTTCACTCGAATTTCGGTTGACGTCAATAGCAATATAATTATCAAGAAATTGAATCGTGTCTTTCAACATAAGCAATAAATTATGCGTCTTTCAAATTCCACGAAGCATACATTTTGATACACATTCGAACATTTCGACGTCATAATGTGGGTATAAAAAAGCCGATGTCTTATGTACAACATCACTCTTTAGTGACTCACTATCTGACGTCATCGATTATGGTAAGCTGTCTCTGTATACTAATTAAATAATAGATAATAAATTGCTTAAATACTAATATTTGTGTTTACTTGCTCTCTGTCTGGCTGAGAAAAATTGACTTCAGATTGGAAACCTGGCCTTCGCACAGCATCAATAACGAGAGACCAGGCCACTTCTAATGAAACCGTTCCGGGTTTATTTAATTTGTACTCGTCTTTTGGGATATTTAAATATCACGGAACACTTAATTCTACAAATAGAGTTGTCAACTACAACGGGCGAACCCGTCACCTCAGGAAGTTTTAACGATTAGTCGTAGGTACTATCACCCGTGAAGTAAGCGCAGAAGACTTGGACTAAACAGTCCACCATCAAGCTCCGCCACATGCCCGTAAGAAGGTGTATTACCCAGCGGGCTTACACTCACGACCTTACTTCCAATTGCGACCAGATTACTCCGGTCTCTCGATTGGTTACGAGTTCGAGGTCGCTTGCGCGGTCCTCTCCCTTACGAAGCGGTGAAACGGTGTATACCGAATCTATCGCGGACCACGGCATCCTTTACCCGGCTGTTCACCCAGAATCTGGTACCCGATGGTCGTTTCAAGAGCAGTCGCCGTAAGGTCCGCAGCCACCCCCGCACTATAGGAAACAGTAGGTACTGCTTCCAGACTCCCCCGGCTGTTAGTTAGAGTGCACAATCGATTGGCTTACGCCGCACGGTGCGCAGACCGTCCAGGTGCTCCAGAAGGTTGATTCCTAGGGGAAACTAGCCTAAGGCCAGAGTCCTGCCCGGACTCGAACATGCGTGGAGGCCGCCAGATGGGTGTTGACTCGTGAGTGTGACCAACCCTGAACAGAATGGGTCTTCGTGGCCATCTCAGCAAGGGCCCATTAGCTCCCACTTAATTCTACAATAAAATACAAACGGAGCTGCCATAGAATTCACCGACCGAAGTCGGGCCCATCATATAGTGTTATTACACTTCTGGGGGGTGAGCAGTGGATTCTGGACTAACGACCGACTGTGGTAGGTTTAGTACAGCTGTCTTGCCGCGTGTGAACGTTCACCTTACCACCCATTCACTCCCCCTTCGAAGCCATAGAATTTGAAATGCGCAAATCGCGGTTTTAGATAATTTTTCTAGAAAGGAGTTGATTATTTTCCTGGTCAGACCAAGATCTTTTCCTGGAGAGACCAAAATGTAAAACAGAGATTTAGCTGGCAGGCCACGAGCGCCAACTTCCATCGCGTGAAGGTGAACAGTGAAGCCGTTCCGGGTGACGGCATTTGCGAGATCACGGTATTTATTTAATTTGTACTCGTGGAGATAGAGTAAAGAGTTATATCTGGATGCAGGGCTGTGCATCCTAGACTTTCAGGGAATTTATACTGCTTAGAGACCCAATCGACCTCCAGAATCCAATCTGAAGATTTCTCGATTATTGAGAATGGTTTTGTAGTGAAATGTTTTTTTCCTTTAGAGCCATCCCTCACAAACTGTATTGGGGGTTTGGAGGGTACCTACTGTCAAACCCTTGTTGACACGAGCCACTGAGAGGCTAACTTTGTAGTGGCGGTAAGTGTACCGTCCTTGATCTAAGGCCACCTTGCAGCCAGCTAGAATATGCCTGGCTGTGCAAGTGGTATTGCTACAAAGGGGGCATGAACAGTATGTTTTTGATTTAATTTGGTGTACTGGATAGTGATGGGCGTGATTCTCAATTTTAAATCACGCGACGATCACGTTACTGGTATTTTATCACGCGTGATAATAACTGTTACTCGTGATTTTCGTGATTGTACTGAAATGTACTGTGAAACGTTAAGTAACAAAGTTTCGTCAATGTGATAAATAATAACAGAAACGCGCATTATATTTGCTTAATATTTATTAGTAATTAGAAGAATTAGCTTTCAGAAAGATTAACTCTCTCGCTCTTTTGGTGCTAAGCCGAGTTCGTCTTTCTGAAATAATGTAAGCCACTTGTCCCCAAAAGTTATTTTATTGCTTTAACAAATCATGAGCAAACTCATTTACATGAACGATTACGACGCGAGCGATAACAGTGTCCAAATTCATACGATAACAGTGTCCAAATTCACGTTACGTACGAAATGAACGCCCACTCATCAGTCATCGTCCAGCCGGCGCGGGCGTTCGCCAGAACGAACGGCGGATCACTGATCCACTGATCATATCACTGATCCACTGATCGCCGATCACTAGTGATCTAAGAATGAACGAAACCAAGTGAACGGTTCAATTAGGCGCTCACCGATCATCGTTCAGTGGCGCGTCGTGCGGTCGTTCGACGGTGATCAGTGAGAACGGCCAATCACTGATCAGTTATTTATATGATCAGTGTGATCAGTGATCGGTTGCGTCGTAGCGGCGCCGAGTGATGGTAACGCGGTGCTGTTCGTAGTCGTGATTCAAATAGCATGTTCTTTCAAATTCTCGTAACGCGTTCTTCGTGATTGCAAATATCACACGTTATTGTTATTGCTATTCGTGATCACACCCATCACTAGTACTGGATGTATTCGTACACTAAGCAACAACACAGTATTTATAATGCGTACTTCGTGATAACATTTTGATAATATTTCCAAACGAAATGATTTTACGCGCGCGATGCGTCCTTCGCCAGTGAGGCGGGCGAAATAATGGTGTGAGATGACGTCACGCCGCGCGCCATCGACTTTCAAGGAAAAAAAACCGCGGGGTCATTTTTACGAATCTTTAAAAAATAATTTTGAAGTGCTCGAGAAAAAATTAAACTACCGTTTTTTAAGTTAAAACAAGTACCTACCTACTTTTAAGAAAAAAAAACCGTTCCCAAACTCATTATTAAATAGCTAAATATTATACCAACTATGAATAATATACAGGTTGTTTTTACTGCACGGGCATTTTTTATTAGGTTAATCAGTACAACGAAGTAAGCAACTTTTGATAAACACATTTAGAAAAAACCAAAGATTTTTTTTTTTTGAAAACGGGTTTTTATTTTTTTTATTTAAAAGAGTTGACTGTTAGATAAAGGGTTGGAAAAAATTGAGCGCGCTGCGTCATCTAGCGGTAGGTTTTATATCATAAATAAACAATATTAGCGACATTTTATTTATCGCTAGATAGCTCATAGGGATCATAGCTTTTCACACTATAAAGAAAACAAAACGTTCATTTTCAAAAAAAAAAAAAATGTTTTTTTTTTCAAAAGTTGCTTATATTGTTGTACCTACTGATTCACCCACTAAAAAAAGCCCGTGCAGTAAAAACAACTTTTATAAATATTGAATTTTATATTCCAATATGTGGCAACACTAAACACCAAACGTCAAAATAATGACATCTGTTTACGGCATATGTCGTGTAAGTTTCTGCAGTTCTCCGCTTTATTTTACCTCTATATATAATAAAAAGTATAAATATTCACCATGGAAAGGCAGGAAAATGATGAAACTAATGCAGACATTAAAGTGAAGATAGAATTAGAGTCCGATGTCGAAGACAGGATGCCAAGTTGCTCTGACAATAAATACAGTGAAACGTTGAAACCAGAAAGCGATATTTGCTACAAAGAGGAACAACCAAGCTCTTCTTATATGGAAGCGAATATTCTGGAATTCGAAAAAGAGGCAGTGGCTTTCATAAAACCCGAACGAAGCGATCCTGTCGAATCAGTCAGCAAGGAACAGAAAGATGATATTGAGGAGACGAAAGAGGTCAAAGTATTGTTAACGAAATTTGATAAATTCACATGCGTTGTCTGCGATCGCCATCTAGACAGAAGCGTCCCAATGGGAGCATGCAAGCATGACAATGAAATTGTGCTATTTTGCGAAGACTGTATCAGGCCAAATGTTAAGAAATATGTTTGTGTCAAATGTAGATATGAATCAAGTATTAGATTTAATCTAATTAAGCATGTTGATATAGTGCATAGGAAATTTAAGAAATATACGTGTGAACAGTGTGACACGGCATTTACATCTAGACAAAATTTGAAAGCACACGTCCAATCGATCCATCGCAAACTAAAGCATGCGTGTCAGCAGTGTAAGAAAGTCTTTTCTGGTCGCAACTACTTACTACAGCATGTAAATTTCACTCACCGGCAGTTGAATGTATTCACTTGTGATTTATGCGACAAAGAATTTCCAAATCAAACAAGCTTTAAACGGCACATCGATGGCGTTCATAGAAAAATGAAGGAATTTGAATGTAAGGAATGCAAACGCGCTTTCTTTGAGAGTGGTAATTTAATTCAACATGTTAATTCTGTCCACCGGAAATTGAAGCCTTTTGCGTGTGACAAATGCAATCGCAGTTTTGCAAGGCGTGCACATTTAAAGAAACATTTAAACGCAGCCCATCTCAGAATTAAGTAGGTATAGTTGTGCGGAATGTAACGGATCTTTCACACACAAGTCGACCTTAATCGGACATATAAATGTAATACACCGCAAATTAATGCCTTTCGCATGTGACAAATGCAATCGCAGTTTTGCAAGGTGTGCACAGTTAAAGAATCATGTAAACTCAGTCCATCTCAGAATAAAGTATAGTTGTGCGGAATGTAACAAAGCTTTCACCCTCAAGTCGAACTTAATCAGACATATAAATGTAATACACCGAAAAATCAAGCCCTTTGTTTGTACAAATGCAAGCATGCATTTGGTTGGAAAATTTGTCTTAAAAATCACATGACTGCTGCCAAATGCCAATTGAAAGATATTAAACAATCTAAAAGCAACGGTTGGCGGTAGACCTTTGATGAGTACCTACTCTCCGTCTTTTAAGCAAGCAGAACATAGTGCATCGGTGGAGAACAAACACTTTTTTAGATGAAATCGAACAATGCGATCTCCAGTAGGTAGTATATTATATTGTATGTATGCATTTTATTTTTCAGTTACTTTTTGGTGTTTTTTTTTTATCTACGAACAACCAATACGAAACAATCAAATGCTTCTATATGATATGATTCTAATTGCTTAACAACCTAGATAGTGTGTATGTTTATTATATTATTTATACGGAACAGTCAAATGCATTTATTGATAATTCTAATGACTTTAAATTTACCTAGATTTAAGTGTGTGTGTTTATTATGGATTATAAGTCAAAAACTTTGTTGTTATCGACCAGTGGGGACTTGCTTAACTTATTTTATTTTCGGATATAAATCATTTATTGTATCTTAGTTGAAATAATATAATGAGCAGGAGAGGGGTCTGTTACGACGCGGAGAAAATGTAAATATAATGATTTTAAAAATAAGGATATTAAGTTAATAAATTGGTAATATTATATTAAATATGCCTACTTATCAATGCAATAGCAATTTGACAGTATATTCTATATAATGTTTGTAAAATTTTGTTGTCCAGAGATTTTTTGCTATAAGAATATACATATAGAGTTTACAGATACAGCATCAATGGGACCGATTGCGTTTCTTCGTGCACTAAAACTGAAATTAGTTCAAGCGTATGAGATAGAGGAATGCGGTAGAGCGGAATACGAAACGAACGATCGTCTATAAAAACTACCTCTCGAAACGTCCGAATAAATTTGAACACATTTCGTGCGGTGTAAGATCCATATGTTTAATAGTTATGAGCTATAGGATAGGTTCAATGGTTATAAGTTATAATATATAGGTATAAGATCCATAGTGTTTTAATATTATGTCGTTCGGTTCAATATTATTAGTGTTTTATTGCACCTACCCCTTAATTAAAAAAGGTCTGGTTTCTGTAATGTTTTATGGTAGTTATTAGTAGTTTAATTATAAGTAATATTATTATTAATAATAAATTTAACTTTCGCTACTATTTCGTGGTTTAATTTCTTATTAAAATCTTGTAATTTGACTTTCTTTCTGTTTCATAAATTTCAAGACGCTTTGAGGGTAATAATGACCAGTTTCGGTAAGTTGACATTCCCTTATATTACGGACTTTGTTTCGTCGTCTAATATCTACTTGGATGGTCATCGACGGTCATCTATTTGGATCAACATCTATTTGGATAGTCATCATTATCATAGCTGGTGGTTTCGTAGAAACAGTTCAACACTTCAACGTAATAAGTTAGCAACCTGACTACTGCAAGGAATTAAAAATTAAATAATTAATATAAAACACGACTGTCGTTACAAAAATAATAACTATTGTATTAAGCATTATTAGAAACAATGGCTTCGCGAAGAAAAGCACGGTTTTCAAGAGAATAAAGTTCTTTGTTGTTACTTCTACGCTAGATGTGTTTTCCGTTAATCTTGACAACCCTTTCGCTCCGTTTCAACAATTTCAAGACGTCTTTGAGGGTTTTAATGAACAGTTTCGGGGAGATGACATTCCCCAATACTACGAACTTCGTTTCTTTGTCTAGTATCTACTTGGACGGTGATCGAGGTGGATTCGTATACACATTTCAGAACCTCAACATCTACAGTCTGGCCAGAAAGAGTAGACCCTACGTTTTGGGAAAAATAATTATATTGAAACAGTAATGTGAGAATAGTAAACTAAATAATCTAGAGACCGATGTCTCAGAACCATCTCCCAAGAGGCGTATTGTAGTCATACTAGTGTACTCCTTTACAGATTCTATCACATAACATCGACGTTTAAATTATTTTGAGCTTAAAAGAAATAGAAAAAAAAGTTTAGTCATGCCTCCGTTAAATAATCATTACTTTTGACTACGATTGAGACAGGTAGGTAGCAACTATTTGTGGTTAAACTCTACAAAATACAAAACAAGACATGTATCTAGAAGTACATATAGAGATACTAAAAACGACTTCTCTAGCTCCACTTCGAATAGTTTTGTTCATTTTTATCGCAAAGAATACGAATAACGAGTATTAATGTCAAAATGAATGCGATTTCATGAACTGAACCAAGAGGACAAACTTTGTCTCACATAAAGTATTGTCAAATCAAAATATCCCCCCCCCCCCCCATGTCTACTCTTAATGGCCAGATTGTACTTACACTTGCAATCTTACAATAATCTTGCAACCTAACTACAACCGGATACTTTGGAGCTGTCGCCTGCAACGGGCGAGCCCGACACCTCAGGTTGTTATAACTGTATACAGATCCTTCTTTAAGCCGTGAAGTGACTATACAGGGACTTAGGGGCAAAACAGTCCACAGTCTAGCTCCGCCAACATGCCCGTGAGAAGCCGACGCCTTACTTCGAGGCACAGAAAAGTGAAACCAGTGAGCCAACCTCACGCCCTTACTACCAGATTTGGCCGGATTTCTCCGTCCTACGGTCTGTTCAGTTTTTAACCAGACACTAAAAAACTGTCCGGGTGTCGGTGCCATCATCGAATGTCCTGTTTATGGTTGGAATTCTGAAACTCCATAATTTATACATATATTGACGCCGTATTCAATAAGGGCTACTTATTCTAGCGCAGCAGTTTAATTACAGAAAATAAAATGAACCTAGTCCTTCTTGATGAACGTATTTCTATGATGTTCCTTGTTGCAGAAATCATCGATCACATTGACTACAAGCAAATCCATTCAGTTTAAGGCGCGTGGAGTCGTGAAATGATCATATTTGAAGGCCGATAACTTTTAAATCAACCTACTGACAATTCCAGAAAAAATATATCTTAAGCATTAATATATAAACTTCAATCTGTTCGTTTTGAAAAAATGTAAAACATAAAATACTATACAAAAAAAGATATTGTAATGAAGCTGTTTTCAACTTTAATTACGTAACTACTTCTAAACTGCAAGTGATATTTTCAAGGGACTTATAGTAAAATATTGGTAACTCATTTATCTTTAAACTGATCGTTTTTTATTCTAAAATAATAAATTGTTTTGACAAAAAGTAATTTAAACTATATACACTATAAATGTGATTGTTTTTGGCGACGGCCGGCAGTGTTCCGCGAACAGTCTGACGAGGAGGGTGTTGCTGCGCTGCAATCCGCGGCCGCGAAACTGTAATATGTTTGCTGTTTTGCGACTTTGAAATAATCGAAAATGCCGCCGATAAGGAAAGCTGCTAAAAGTTGGGCTAAAAAGGCCATGAAAATGAACGAAGTATTTTAAGTAAAATAAAAAATACCTATTCCTACAAAGAGTCAAAGTGTACGTAAGAAAGCGAAAAATTGTAGGTAGGTAGGTATGTACCTACCTGCAATTTTACTTTCCCGAAAAGGAAAGTATTGTGATCGCGCTAAAAAAAAATTCGAGATGATGTCGGAAATATACATTTTGAGACCCCCTAAGACGATTGTGACCATTTTCAGACCGATCTCTTTTTGTGTATATATATATATATATGTGTGTATGTGTGTATGTGTGTGTGTATTCTTCCACGATAGCGCCCAGACGCTTAATCTGATTGAGCTGAAATTTGGTATATAAGCTCCTGTTAACCGTCGGTGGAACCTACGGTTGGGGTACCTGCCATACAAATATGGGGTACCTGGATTACAAATTGTCCCCGTTTTTTTTAATTTCTTTCGCAATATAGTTGGGGTCAGTGTGAATAGTCCAGTTGCATATTATTTTTAAATTTCTGCCGCCAATCGAAAGTTTGGGGTGACACAACCGATTTTTTTTGCTTAGTAGGTGTTTCTCGCGTTCCCTTTTCTATACCTATCCAGTTATCTGCCAATAGATAATTATTATAACCTACAACACCTAGTTACCTACACCTACTAATGGATTATGTAAATCATTTGTAAGTAGGTACTTTATTTAATCTACTCATTTTTTTAGGACGTCAAGAAAAATACAAATTGAAGAAACAATGTGTGTGGATTGTAGTGTCACTAAGTGAGAAACTAGTTTGCATCTTTATGCTATTATTCAGTCATATATGAAATTTATCAAAGATAACTTTACACTTGCAATATTCCGCCAAATCAACCACGTCCTTAGGACCATTGTGGCATACTGTCACCGAAAATTATAAGTGTTAACGAAACAAACGATAGCACCAAATTAGTTCAGTTAGTGTAGAAAACAGTGTAATCTACCTATTTCAAGTCAACCTAATATTTATTATTTATTGGTAATATCATAAAAGTTATAATTTAATGTTCATACTTTGTTTATACTAGCTGCGCCCCGCGGTTTCACCCGCGTGGTGATGGAAAATTGTGATAATGATGATAGAAAACCATATATCTTTATAAATTATAGCCTATGTGTTATTCTGATGTGTAAGCTATATTATTGTAAAGTTTCATCAAAATCCATTATGTAGTTTTTGCGTGAAAGAGTAACAAACATCCATACATACATTCTTACAAACTTTCGCGTTTATAATAGTAGTAGGATTGTTTCAGCTCAACATTTCATCAACTTCGGAAAAATGGTCCAAGTATTAAAGGTAGACGAATTATAAACATTAATGATTTTTTTTCATTGAATCCGATTCTCCAGACGATTTATATGTAAATCATTCCGCTGTAGCTGGAATGGTCGCTCTTGGCGGTGGACACTGGCAACTTCAAGAAATTTCCGCCGTTTTAGACCTTCCTCTGATGACGTCTAAAATATACCAAAAGTGCCATGCAATCATAACAAAAGAGATTGAAAAAAATTCGATTTACTCGATAAATCTGGCTGCGATAAAAGAAAGACAGATGGCGAGTGCTGAAGGAAGAGTAGACAAAAATGAGATTCCCATAATTGATGTGATTGTAGATGGCTGTTGGACTAAGATAAATTACAAAAAAAATATTCCGCTTTGTCTGGGGCAGCAACCATAATTGGTAAAAGGACTGGCGAAGTGCTATTTTTGGGCGTACGAAACAAATACTGCTGTATCTGTGCAAGAGCAGAAAAAAGAAAGATGGAGCACAAAACACACGTGTGCTATAAAAATTATAACGGTCCGTCTACTGGCATGGAATCCGATATTCTAGAGGGTTTTAAATGCTCAATTGAAATGCATGGCCTCATATACGGCAGAATGGTTTCTGATAGCGATTCTAACACATACGCCAAAATATTGAAAGTCACCCGTATGACCACCTCACGGTAGAAAAAACTGAGTGCAGAAACCATGTACTTAGAAACTTATGCAATAAATTAGTCCAGCTACAAACGGACACAAAAAAAATCTATTGCGATTCAGAAAGCATTTGACACAGAAAAAATCATGATCCTAAGAAAAACAATTCGCAAGATCATAAAGATTTATAAAACTGATTCTGAATCAGATAGAAGGTGCAATATTGAGCCATTCTATAATGATCTTCTGTTGACCCATTTGCACGCTTTTGGCGATCATAGTCGGTGCAAAGCAAGCTTTTGTACTGAGATGAATAAATCAGATATGATATCGGAAGCAGACGACATTTTTTTTTAAAAGTACTCTCTGGGGTAGAATTTGTTTCCTTATGTCAAATGTTGCTTCATATGCTCCAAGTTTAATTCATGATGTAGACAGTAACTTAGTAAAACGGTTTAACAGTATAGTGGCGAAGCTTGTTGATGGTAAAAGAACAAATTTGAACCTCAAAGGTTCCTACCAGACAAGGTACCAAGCCGCTTTGGTTTCATTTAACTCGCACAAATTGATGTCTTCTCTTTACAAAAATGTCATAGGTCGTAGTCCCACAGGCAAAATAAAACATTTGGAAAAGCAGCGATTGCAAACGATGGTCAGTATGAGAAAAATCAGTCGAAAGAAAAACAGATTACTATTTTCAAAAGGAAATGAAGCAAATTATGCAAAAAAGTGTGAAAAACCAGACATGCTGCAAGAAATATTGCGGGTAATAAAACCATTCGGTTGTTTATAAATAAAGAGATAGATACCCTTCCTCGGAGCTTCTCCCGACGGTGTTGTAGGTGACGACTTGATCGTCGAAATCAAATGTCCTGTCACTGCATTTCAGGAAGCCATCAAAAGCGGAAAGTTACCATTTTATAAAATAAGCAAAAATGGAATCTTACATTTATTTATGTTTTCAGTTTCTTTATTCTACCATATCTTCTAAACGCTTCCACCGATTTAGTAGTGTGTGGTATTGTCATTCCGAGTGTCATGTGGTACTGTCCAAATATCAAGAAGGCAGTGTCTAAATGTCCAAACGTCCAAATTTAAATTTAAGTAAATTGGGTACATTCCGGAAATATACATCTATCTATATGGATAAATACACAAACCACAAATTTTTCATAAAAAAACTGTAATGAAAATAATTATAAATACAATAGTTCATTTTCTATAACGGCAGTCGTGTTTTTTAGTAAGTCGCTTATATTATTTTTATTTCTACATGAAAGTATCCTCATAAAAACAAATTGTTTCAAACGGGCTGATTTAAATTGTTTTAAAGTTTTGAATATTTCAGTCATAAAATTGCGCTGCAACGACAATACGTTTCTTAACTACTCTCTAAATATTTGTAACTTCTCAGAAGTCCACCAAGTGCCTAATAATATACCTGATTGTGGATCATCATTAACGCAGGTAAAAAAATATACATATAAAATATTATCCCTTTGCATCATACATATTATCGCTTCGCAATCATCGTATGAATTTCATACAACATTTCGGCAACAGTCGAGTGATTTTTTAAGCGCGGGCGGGGGAAACGGAAAGCAATAGGCCACGCCTCATCGTCCAAGGTCATTGGCGTTCATACGCGCCTTAACTCTTCGAACGCCGCCGTCACATCCGCTGTGCCAGACGATTTTTGGCCATCAGCGCCGCCGTCACAGCCGGTGTGACAGCAGATGCGGTGCTGATTTTTTACCCTTTTCAACCATTCGATTTATTGCCATGGAAATAAAATAGATTACAGTCGCTTGCCGATTAAACTAGCAATAAAAAGAAGGTCGCAGTTAATGTAATATTGTCTTTGAGCGAATCCTGAAAGGCACTGTCACTGATCCTGAAAAAGTATTTCATAATTTATCTGAAGCCATCGAGTACGGATTCCTTTTGTGTTCTGATTGTGTGGTTTGTGCTGTGGAAACCAGGAATAACTTGAGTAATTCTGCTTTTATTATTATTTAATTACATTATTATCATGTACCTACCTAGGTGTTACCAATCAATTTGAAAAAATACAAAGTAAGAATGTGTTTTATTCGCTATTCAATATTGGTTTCCTAGATCAGTCGATTTCACCGCTTCGTTTATCGCGTGAAATCTTGTATTCGTTCGAATAATTTAGAATAAATTAAATATCATTTCACTGGAAATTTAGTCTAAATTACACTTTCGTAAATTGACCGCACGTTTAACATGTAATTTCCTGGAAATCTTCAATTTTCTGCAGCAAAGCTCAAACTCAATACAACGCGATTATATATAGGATGTTTCATAATTAGCTATATATTTAATATGCGATAAATTTATTTACCTCAAACTGCAGCGTTTGAGATAAATAAATATAAAATCGTGAAGTAATCAAAGAGGGGTAGGCATATATAATTAAAATATTGCACATGGTAGGGTGCACATATTTATATCATCCCTACGTAATTTTTGTATTTAAAATTTTGGTAAGTATGTATTTTGGTAAGTATTTTGTAAGTACATCCGACTAGTGGGAACGGGCGGTAACGGTTGACCGATACTAATATCTGTCGGTAAACCGATACCGATCGGTTTTTTATTGAAACGCAAATCATCGCAAACAAACGGATAGGTCGACCGAAACCGTTACCGACCGGTATCCGTCGCTTTTAGAAATCGGCCCCTAATCTACTATTCTATGTCACTGACACCACAAGTTATTATACTGTGCTGACTCTAAGAATTATTAAAATGTATCGGTGTTGGCGCGAACAGTCGTCAAATTATTACGTGTGTCATATTAAACGGAATTAAAAAGCTCTTTTACTTAACTATTTATAATATTAAATATTTCGTGTGCAGCTTATAACAACCACAATCTAAAACTTCACTCATGTGTAGTACTGGTAGCTAAATATTTAGTGAATATTACTTATCTAGCAGCCTTTACACCGCGAATGTCACGCTTACCTACATATATAACTATTGTTCGAGGCAAAGTAACTCGCCATCGTGATTAAGGGCCGATTTCTAAAAGCGACGGATACCGATCGGTATCGGTTTCGGTAAACCCGTCGGTTTCCTTGAAACGAACGATTTCAAACGTCAAAATTGCATTTCACAATAATCCGTTAGTAAAACAATCGATTAGTAACTGAAACCGATAGTTTTTGCAAAGCGCCATCTGCTGGGCGTTTTTTTTCTTAGCTGTGAAACTTATAAATAGTTTTAAAAAATATTATGATGACTTTAAAAAATCCAAATGCGATATTATTACAAGAAAATGTTTTGTGATCTTCTTAAAAATATAATATAAAATATATTTTATTAAATATGTAATTCGTTTGGTCGTTTGAAGTACTTCCAACGATTAAAAAAAAAAGCATCATTTGACAGCTGGAATAGATCGCCGTCGCGAACGCGCGTTGTGTTGATTTCGCGTTGTTTCTGCGTTGGCTATTGTTTGTTTCGGTTAAGTGAGTGTCGTGTGTCCAACCATGTCCCAGGCATCTTCGACTGCCAGCGAAATCGATATGCTGGGGTTGATCGAGGTGGAGGAATTTCGGCGAAATCGTCGTCCAAACCGACTTCGCCGATATCGCCAGCGAATCAATTACTCAGCGACGCTGGATGAATTCGAATTTCGAATGAGATTCAGGCTGAACAAGACGTCAGTCGAGTTTCTCCTGACGAGAATCGGACAGAGGTTGAATAAATCCACCAGGTAATCTACCATCTCACAGGTAAATGACTATTTAATACTCAGTTTGTATTCATTGCTTATGATTTTTATTTCAGAAATCACGGAATATCAAACCTTCATAAGTTGCTTCTAGCGCTACGGTTCTACGCGTTAGGAAGCATGCTGATCACCGTGGGCGATTTCATAGGAGTATCCACTTCTAGCGCTTGTCGAATTGTTAACAATGTATCCCGGACTATAGTGGATCTATTATTCGCGGAAACCGTTGCGATCTCCACGAACGCTAGCCGTGGATTCTATGAAGTTGCTGCATTTCCACATGTTATAGGAGTAATCGATGGAACACATGTGGAAATACAGTCTCCGGGTATGTACCCAATCAAATATTATTAATTGTCATTAATAATTATTAATCAAATTAACAATTGGTAGTTCAAATAGGTAAACCGTCAGGCGAAGTGCCCAAAGCATGACGTAATTGTGACCTATATGAAATAACAAGTGTCTTTTACGAGAAAATGGAAACAGCGCATGTTATCACATTATGCAATGTAGAGAGCTGAGCGCAGTATACTGAGTCGCTCAATCTGAGTTGAACTTGGCTCATTAGAACAATCCAATAAGCATACCTAAGCTATAGGTTAGCGGATAAACATTGCTGCAAGGCAATAAGCTCGCCTTTTTTATTTAAAATAAAGTTTTTTATTATTATTATTATTATTATACCTCTGACTGGTTTTCCTTGCTGGATGCTTAATCTAAATAAGTATGTATTTGTTTTTTATTTCCATATAAAGCCAACGTTTTTCTGTTTTTTTTAGGTGGCATAGACGCGGAAGAGTATAGGAATAGGAAGGGGTACTTCTCTATAAATGTGCAGGGCGTTTGCGATTCGCGACTAAAATTCGTCGACATGGTAGCCAGATGGCCGGGTTCTGCACATGACGCAACGATTTTTCATCACTCTGTTTTGAAAAGTATTTAGAAACGCTTATTTAAAATTTATATTTTTGGAATGCATTATGAATATGGATAATTTAATATTTCAGTCCGATTTGAAAATGGAGAGTTTGGAAATCAGTGGCTTCTTGGTGACAGTGCGTATCCGGCCAAATCATATATGATGACACCGCTGAGCAACCCTGAAAACCCACAGGAAGTATTATATAATGAAGCCCTGGTGAGGACTCGGAACATTATCGAACGGTAAAAAATATTTTTTTACACCATTTATAATTTTGAGTTATGCCTATTTCTGTATCTAAATTGTTAGGCCCATCTCCATTGATTGACATCATTCGACATATCGATAGATGTTGTAAACTGATACATACCCACAGATAACAGGAATAAATTGAAATGAAATTGGACTACAGTAGAACTCCAATTATCCGAACTCCGACTATCCGAATCGCTGATTATCCAAAATTAAATCGGAAAAAGAATAGGACGGAAAGGTACTGATTGTTCATAATGCACCAACTCATCCCAACGAAGAATTGTTGGAAAAAGGGAATGGCCAGTTTAAAACATTCTTATTGCATCAAATAGACCTCTGTTATCGAAACCATGAAACGTCCTTACGGAAGACAAATTTTAAGGAATTTTAAGAAATCACAAAAAAATTGTTTAAAAGTTTGACCTCAACGTCGAAGTTGAAGCAAACACGGGACCTCTTTTTCTTTAAAAATATAATATGTATTTCCTCCTATTTTCAACATACATACAGTAATTATTTTTTTTAAAGAGCCTATTTTTTAAAAAAAAACCAATACGAATTTTTGATTATCCGAATGGGGACCGGTTGCAATTAATTCGGTTAATTGGAGTTCTACTGTACCTACATCTCACATGTTGTCAATAATAGTGTTATATGACTTTGTTTCAGTTGTTATGGTGTGTGGAAAAGGCGATTTCCTGTCGTGGGCCTGAAGATGAGGCTATCGCTGAGCCGGGTTGTACTCGTGGTGTATGCAACTGCCATATTGCACAATCTGGCCATCGATCAAAACATAGATCTTCCACCTCCCGAAGTAGAAGTTCGTCCACAACCTCCTGTTCGGCAGAGGCCTGTGCGCCCAGTGCGAGAGAATGCCACCCGTCAGGACCTGATCGACAATTATTTTGCTAGGTGAAAAATCTTTGGCAATTTGATATTTTAACCTTTACATAATTGAACATTACGTTCTTCCGAACATTTATTTGCCGATAAAATATTCACTGAAACTTTAAATGAATAATATTTTAACATAATTAATACAAATAATAAAGTAGATAGGAGATCCAGATACTCATCAGTAGTCATCGGATTATATGCACTATCAAAGTGCCAAAATATGCACTAAAAATGGGCAAAATTTGCACAATGAATGAATGAATGAATGAAAATCTCTTTATTGCACAATAAAAATAAGGTACAATGGCGGACTTATTGCTACATTACAATATCTTCCAGTCAACCAACATGCTGCTGTGAAAAGAAGAGTAGGCAAGGTCTTGATTGTATTTAATTATAAATACAATCAAGATGCTATTTATAATTAAAATTTATGTAATTTTTCACAAAATATACATATTAATATTAATAATCAGTTGTAAGTCTTGTGAAATTACACAATTAAATATTTTTGAAGATTTCCTAGAGCAAACTTTTGATATATGCTTTAACTTTATTCCTTCAAGACCGGCATTGAATTTGCCAGGGACTTTTTCTGATAGCGAACTCGGAAGAGCGTTACTCTGATCAATCATTATTTCCATTATTTCTAAAGACTTGCACAGAGGAAGGTTTTTAGTTTCTAGTCTCGCAATGGCGTTGGGTGTATTGCGTTGCGATAAGAGCAATATTTTGTTTAATTGAAGGATCCTCAAATGCCTGCTGTCTTGAATTAATTGCAATGGCCTCTAAACTGTCAAATTGACCAACTACTTCTTTTATGGCCTCAAAAATTCTCAGCTTGTAACAATACGGCTTTAACGAAGTTCCCCACCGTGTTAATATTGGTTCTGTTGGCAGTGCTTGGTTTGGCAGCCGCTCTTTATATGCTTATACTCGCATTGGTGCTTTCAAAAACACTTTTTTTTGTAGAGGAAATGAATTTATTGACATTCTCGAACTCTTTCCTGAACTCTTCCGCAAGTCGATGTAATCCAAGGGCCAGACAGGTGACGAGAAGCAAGTTTGGGTAAAACACTTTTAGAGCTCGATCAGCTTTCATCATATAAGGCGCACCGTCAGAAATTGGTTGTCATTATTTAACTACTGAAATATGCACTATCGATGAGAAAGTACTGAAATATGCAATAACATTATAAAAATAGCATTTTGAACATATGCCAATGCATATAATCCGATGTCTACTCATCAGTTTAGATGTTTTCTTGATTTTAGTACATTTTTTTAAAATTTCAGTTTGATACGAGCTGACCGGCGCCTCAGATAAAATGAAGTGCAGCGGACCTACAGTCAACTTGTCAACGACATTGTCATTGTCAACGTTCAACATCCGTAGAACTTCAATCAACATTTTGTACCGACTTATTTTGTTGCTGTGACCTATATTTATGCTATACATATGTATTACCGATTCGATGTGCGTCGAAAACTTTAATAGGTGCTGTTAGCGGCAGTCGGCTAAAGGGTGCAGTGGCGGTGGCCCAATAGGTGAAGTGAGCTACTAACTGCATGGCAATATCATTCGCTCGAGCGTTAAGTCAATTAATTTACACCTTACGCCATCACCGCAGCGCCCTCTAGCGTGAAAAAAGTTTTCATAAATTTGCCTTCTCGTACGATAATTCAAAAAATCTGTGAGCATTTACTCCTCCAACTAATGTATCGTCAGTTATTACAAAAAAAATCTACCCTATACCATTGATTATACAGTGATACCTATGATATTTTATTAGTAGGTACCATTTATCGTCACCTATGGTATGATTTTAATTTACTTCTGTATACAATTTAAAATAAGAAATCGGAGACTATCGCGTTTGTTATACATTATAAATAAGATAAAAAACGAATTTACCGGTTCGTAATACCCGACATTTCGGCGACGTTGCAGCCGCCGTTGTCTAGGGTAGACTGGACAGTCTATCCTAGAAAACGGCAGCTGCAACGTCGGGTGTTACAAAATTCATGTGGTAAATTCGTTTTTATCCTATTTATAATATTTAAAAATAAATTGGTTTTGTAGATAGGTTTTTTTAGTTATTTATATAACGTATTTAATATATATATATAAATATATATATATATATATATAAATATATATATATATATATATATATATATGTATATATATATATATATATATATATATATATATACATATATACATATTTATATATATATATATATATATATATATATATATATATATATATATATATATATATATATATATATATATATATATATATATATATATATATTTATATATATATATATATATATATATATATATATACATATGTACATATGTACATATGTACATATGTATATATATATATATATATATATATATATATATATATAAATATATATAATTTATTTAGGTATATAGGATTAGGTATACAGTTCATTCATTGGTCATGTAATCTTATAATAATTATATAAATTATTTGATAATTAATATAGGGAGGTTTAACACATCTTACATGACCTTTACTGCCAATAGCACATCTAACTAGGCGATAATTTGGCCCGTCTCTAGATGTGCATATTTTTATGCAATTTTAAGAAATGAAGTGTTTTTTTTTAAATAAATTATTTGGACCCACCACCTGTATATATACATAAATATACCAATTTTATAAAAAATATAGCTATGTAATAAATATATACATTTATAGTTGTAATTTAATAAAATTTAATTAAGAAAAATAGATAAGTGATACTAAATAAATTGTCGTGCGTTGCAAAGAAGTTGATCAGATTTTACATATCCCTTGTTAAGTAGCCATCTATTAAGGTTTGCTTTAAATATTTTTATGTTAGGATAATTTTTCATGTCTTCACTAAGGGAATTATATAATTTTGGGGCTATGTAGAATATATGTCTCTGGGCAAATGTTGTCCTGACTGACGGAATTATATAATTGATACTCGCGGACATTCTTGTGTTCAGATTGTTTTGAGTTCGGTATGTATATATATATATATATATATATATATATATATATATATATATATATATATATATATATATATATATATATATATATATATATATATATATATATATATATACATATATACACACACACACACCATTTCCCCCCCCCCCCTCCTCCTCACAGACACACACACGCACTCACAACACCCATTCCTTCCTTTTTTTCACATCCCCTACTCTAGGCACTATGCATATAAATGACAATTTAACAAATCAATTGTTGAAAACATGTTATTGGCCAGAAATGTATGTTATGTTTTTAAATATGTGTGTTGAGTATATTTTACCATTGAATTTGTTACCAAAAATTGTTTTTTTTTGTATGTTGTTTTTGAAAATGAATATTACTTATTTTGATTAGGTATTATATTTAAGTTTATATCTATCACTTACCACATATTAAATATTGATGACTTTTTTATAATTTTCTTATGACCTTTTTTTTGTAACTTTATTTTAGGACACTATTTTTATTTTAATTTTAAAATGGAATGTCATGTTCCATTTATTGCTGATTTTATAATCGAATTGCGATTTTTGTTTGTTTTCCGAGGGGCTCATTTTAGGGCAATTCAGATTTATAACCATTTTACTAAAACTTTTAAATAATTTATTGTAATACATATTAGACCCATAGAACGGGCTTATTTCAGTTAAGTGACATAAGGTTAAGGTTTTACCATTTGGTTCCAGTTATCTTTGTTAGCAAAAATCAATGTTTTATAGTAATTAATTCATAAATAAATGTAACTGTATTATTTTATGTATCGCAGTATGTTTTCCTTAAATAAATAAATAAACAAAAAAGACTTGCTATCCACGTTTTTATTTTTAAAAATCGCTATCGCTACTGCTCTGTTGCTCTCGCTCGGGCTGTCTTCTCGGCGGTGGGTTTCGATCGGCTCGCTGGAATGATAAAATGTATGTATAGGTAATGTAAAACAGCAATTGGAAGAAATTAGAATTGGAAATATAAGCTTATTTACCTGCTGTGCAACTTTGTTGTCGTAATATATATTCTTAGTAATGAAATATTTCTCCATGGCCCGATTTCGTCTCACAACCGACTCCGTTATTGGTGAGAACGGCCGCCGCCGTCGCGGTAGATCTGAAAGGAAAAGTTAATGAAACGATTCAACCGTGGAGACGGGGATGGGCTAGTTAAAAGTTTCATTACCCTCTCTTCTGCGAAGCTCCTGTGACGGCTGGGTACGTAGAGCGGCGGGTGTTGGGTTTACCCACCGCCGATGCAATATTGGCGAAGCTCCTGGTACTTCCATTTCTGGTTGGTGCTCGTCAGCCGCAGCCTGGTCAATTTCATCTTCAGTTGCAGTTTGTAGCTGGTAACCAGATGGTCCCGCCTGCGGCTGGCGATTGGAGTGGCCGGTTTCCAGATCCAGACTGGTCTGATGACGGGTGGATAAAATAGGCCGCTTGCGAGAGCAGGACAGCACCGGCTCACCTTCCGCTCTAAGAGCCGCTTCCTCGTTGCCTGGCAAATTATGAAATTACAAACGGCATTAAAATCGATCATCTGCACCGTCGTCTTCTATCGCCATACAGTTAGATACTTACTTTCGTCCGCGAACAATGCTCGATCGCTGCCCATCTTGTCTGCCCTGCCACCGACCGTCAGAAGACCTATCAGTCCGGTCACCCTCTCCAATATGTCGTCGGGGGCAATGTACTCCTTCCCTCCGCCTGTCTGAAATTCAAAAAACTCCCTTCGTCAGTGCTGGATTTATGGATGACCTAAATATAATAAGGTAATAGAAAAAATATTACTTTTAGGTTATTCGCCCGTATCCTCGCGCAACGCAGTCGAGCCTTTTTTTTAAGGTTATCCCATTTCAGGCGAAGGGAATCCAAATTGCGGTGAACGCCTCCGACCACGTGAACGTGGTTGAAAGCATTCACCACCCTCGTCCAAGCGTCGTCTTTCATCGTATTTGTGGCGGCATCGGTTCGCTTGCACAGCAGAACCTCGCCTTCGTCCTCGATGCAGTCGAGTAATCGCCTCGTCTCGTCCGTCGTGAATACTTTCTTCCGGTGCTAAAAAACAATTGTATTATTGTACCCCTACCGGCAGCGTTTATTTTCATAGATTTATTACAAATTGTACATACTTGCGGCGGTTCCGATCGCTCCATAACTTCCGTAATAGCACAAAAAACAACAACAAACAGAACACGAGAAAACGACTATCGCGGCGCACGAACAGCCACCGAACAGCAATGGCGGAGCAAAACGCCCGAATTCGGGCGATTACATTTGAGCTGTCATCGTCGTGAAACTAGCCAATCAGAAGCCGCCAAATCAAACGGATACTTGTCGGTATGATATTGAAACGAAATTTGTATGGGATGAGCTTACTAACGGATTGTGACTAGTAACGGTTGACCGATACTAATATCTGTCGGTAAACCGATACCGATCGGTTTGTTATTGAAACGCAAATCATCGCAAACAAACGGATAGGTCGACCGAAACCGTTACCGATCGGTATCCGTCGCTTTTAGAAATCGGCCCTAAGTCTATTTGAGGCAAGTTATCGGATTGACACCTCTCAAATCCTTGCTCCATAATAATTTTAAATAGATACTCGTATAGTAATAATAATAATAAATAAACCACTAATATTAATGAAAGCACTCGGAAACAATAGAAACACAAGACGAACGTAAGTCCGCTCTGAACCAGTGCGGCGCGGGCTCCGCCGCGCCGGAATGACCGTAAGCCGGCGAAGCGCTAACAAGTCCGATGACGTCACGACGTCGTCAACATACCGCCAGCACAATATGCCAGCGACCTTCACAGATGCGAGCGAAGGTGAAGTTTTTAGGCAAAATTATAAGTCTTATAACTTCCTGAATACGCATCATATCGAAGTAAAGTAAAAACTAGTGTTTTTATAGTAATGACATCTATAATTTTGAAGGGTAAAAATGAACTTTTTTTCAGGCTTCCCAAGCTTATTGCCTCTTCGTGACTATATTTTAGCTTATTTTCGACATTCATTGGAAACCATTAGATTTAACGATTAACTTGCCAATGCGTTTGTCTGGATTAAGCAAAGAAATGTTCTCAAAAGAGTACGTAATATTTAATTTTATCAAGACATGTGATTGGCTTTCACTCGACACTAAAGAATTTCGCGTGTACGTGCGATCATGCGTATTCCTCACCCTTTGAGTATGATACGACCAAATTTGGTTCTGACACTTTTATCCGTTGAATCTCATACGACCAAATTTGGTTCCACTCGGCGCGCGCGCTTTCGAACGCTTTGTTTACCATCGAAAGTATTTTGTCTCTTTCATGCGTATGGCAGATCGGGTACAGAATTAAATTCTCTCTGTTATCAAGACATGTGATTGGCTTTCACTCGACACTAAAGAATTTCGCGTGTACGAGGTGCGATCATGCGTATTCCTCATTAAAGCCCAGTTTGAAACTACATGTTGATTCCATCGATATATTATGATCCCCAAGATGTGCCATTCGCGCTCGAAAATGACCACTTTAAAACCACTACTGAAATCCGGCCAGTAGTAGTTTTTTAAGTGTGAGAGCTGTCGCGAAGAATAATGGCGCTCTCTCTCTCTCTCTCGCTCTCTCTCTCTCTCTCCCCCCCCCTCTCTCTCCCCCCCCCCCACTCTCTCTCCCTTCTTCCCTCTCTCCATCTCTCTCTGTCACATGATTTACGAGCAAAGAGTATCTTGAGCCAACTTATTTGTGTCTGAAGACATATTTTTATTTATTTTTTTTATTTTATAAAGTAATGTACAAAAAGGACATGGATATATATATTTAGTCTTACTATTCTCACATTACTGTTGCAATATAATATTTTTTTCCAAAACGTAGGTTCTACTCTTTCTGCTAATACACCAAGTATGATGATGACCATCTAATTAGATGTAGATCCAATAGATGACCATCTAAGACCATCCAAGTAGTTATGAGACGACGAAACGAGGCCCGTAATATTATGGAATGTCATGTCACCGAAACTGTTCATTAATACCCTCAAAACGTATTAAAAATTATGAAACGGATAGAAAGACATATCCTAGATATAACTCATTTTATCTGCCGTTTTGTGAACTGAGCAGCAGACGAAATTTGAATTATTAGCTGGCAAGTGACAAGAATTTGATATGAAATTAACAAATTTAAAAAAATTAAATAATTTAAACTTTCAAACAAAAGCCTTTTCCCTTTTACTGTATATAATTTCCTTTTTACTGTCTAAATGGTTAAAGGATAATACGACATAGGTATGGAACCGCGACCATATCTAGGGTTGGAACTTCTGAAAGACAATATATTTTGGTACCAAATAATAACATTAGGTACATCTAATATAGTATACAGAGAAGTTTTGAACAATTAAAATAAACATAATTTATTCAATCATAATCATTTCATACACTTATTTGAAACCCGGTAATATAGCCAAATTGTCATGAAAATACATACATACATATGCAGTAAAGATATAACCCTCCTTATGGCAGTCAGGAAATAAATCATAGCACTCAGTACTAACCGAACCACACTCATAATTTCATCACAAGTAAAAATGCTTACCGCCCAACGAAGTGGGCACGGGTCAGCTAGTGGTGTATATAAACATTTAAACACAATATCACTTATTTCCCGCAATTGTATAGACGACACATAATCGAAACCCACATAATCGAACACCCACATAATCGAAACAGTTAAGGCCGTGTGTTTTGACCCAAAACGAGCCTTTCTATTTTACTCATGCTGCGAGTCCTAGATCATTAATGATAAAAAAGACACACAAGTGGCTTCTCAAATAACTGCATTACAATCTGTGCAAGTTTGAAATTGTCCATTTTGCTTATTTTTTTTGTAAATACCTTGAGGAAAACCATTAAAACAGCCTTTGGTATTATAACAAATTTGCACAGTAATACACAACAGAATTTTGTGAACATTACTAAAACGCAAGATTATTAAACTAGTTAATAGATGTGCACTTTAAATTTTTGAATAATGACACCAAAAAATTACTAAAATTCATCAAAAATCACGAAAATATGCGCCATACATTTTTAGTATGGAAAGGCGATGCCAAATATAACTGGAACGGAGAACGAATTTCGCTTCATTCGCCCGCGGGCGTTCGAGATGCGTCCACGTCGCTCTCCGCGTCGAGCCACGCCCTGTTCGCGAACGATGACAGTGACGATGACTTGCGTGCGCCGCACAGTGGATACAGGGAATTTATTCATCCTTAGGTGAGAACGTTGAATATTTATTATGATATCTGTCGTTGATTGAACTGGTAAAATGTTTAAGCTCATCGTAATATTGTGATTATTTACAGATAACATGTTTTTAATATGCAATTCTTTATTTCGGTAAAAATGGGGAAAAGAAAATCGACTTATTATAGCCGGCTCTGTATATTCCATAGAGGTGTGTATTTAAATTTTTATTTGGGTTTCGCACCAACAAGATTTTAGACATATTTTACGAACGCATTACGGATATAGGCCACCAGTGGGCGTTATATTAAAAAAAAATCTCTAAGGTATAAAAATACTTAGCTGATTTTGATAATTTTGATTTGGTTGCTGCTGCTGGATATAAATATGTTTCTAATAGTCTAGTCAAAATATCGAAAATGAGCTCCCCTTTATACTTTTAGAGGCAACCGGTATTTTCCCTTATTTAAACCAAGCTGAACCCGAAAATGCCGGTTGCCCAAGCGAAGTTATGACCGGAAGTGAGATATTCAATATGGCCGCCAATGTGGCGTCGAAACCTGAAATTAGCGCTGCAGAGCCCCCCTTTGACGTAGGAACGTGTCCAAAATATCTAGATGTATATTTTTAAGCACGGGGAATTTAAAAAATACACTGTAAAAAAACATTGGTCTGGTATTTCAAGATGGCAACCAAGATGACGCCAGCCACATATTGCCCTATTTTGTCGTCCAAATGTGCGTGACACGTCTCGATATATGTTTTTAAAATAAGGATTTCAAAAAATAACTTTAGAAAAACGTTGGGCTAAACTTTAATTCAAATATTTTCGAAAATGGAACAAACAAGCGAATTTTTGGCAACAACAACTTACAGAAACTAAAGAAGATTACTGTGTGTCTCCAGAATTAAGACAGGTACGTTTTGCAGGGAGTGCAGAGTTCTATAAAAGGAACGTTTTCTTTCCTGCAACTGCAGTTCTGTGAGTTACAAAACTCGTTACAATGGCAAACAACAACTTCTGGGCACGCCTTAAGAATAAGATTTAGCGTCAGGAAACTTGGAACAGCTTTCTGTCCGGCAATGGCCCAGTCGCAATCTTCAAGCAATGGAAAATATGGCTTGGGAAGGTGGGTATTCTCTCAAAAACATACCTGTCAATTAAGAAAAAGATTAAAGAACAGCTACAGTAAAGGAAACGTCACTTGCATAAAACTATGTACTCCCTGCAAACCCTATAACCCTAAAACTATGTACTACCTGTCTTAATTCTGGAGACACACAGTAATCTTTTTTAGTTTCTTTAAGTTGTTGTTTTGATACATCGTTTAGCCCAACGTTGTTAAAAGTTATTTTTTTTGAATTCTTATGTTTAAAAACATACCTATATCGAGACGCGTCACGCTCGTTTATACGACAAAATAGGGTAATATATGGCTGGCGCCATCTTGGCCACCATCTTGAAATATCAGACCAATGTTTTTTCACGTTGTGTTTTTAAATTCCCCATGCTCAAAAACATATATCTAGACATTTTGGACGCGTTCCTATGTCAAACCCCTTTGATTAATTGATGAAACAACACCGATTTCGGGTTTCGACGCCATATTGGCGGCCATCTTGGATATCTTACTTCCAGTCAGGATTTCGCTTGGGCAACTGGCATTTTCGGATTCAGCATGGTTGAAATAGGTAAAAAATACCGGTTGCCCAAAAGTTACATGATTTGCTTCTAAAAGTTCGTTTTTCATAAAATTTGACTACACTATAATGTATTATCATCATCAGCCCAGTGACGTCCACTGCTTGGCATTGGCCTCTATTTTATTATAATTTTCAGCCCAGTGGAGTCTACTGCAAAATATAGGACTCCATATTCCATATTATCATCAACAGTCCAATGGTGTCCACTGCTGCATCATTTACTTCGCACCTGCTTTTTATAACCATGCTTTTAATAAGTTTATAATATTATTGCAATTTTGGAGCAGCCGCCATTCTGGCAAAAGGGGGTAAAATTCTTTACTATGTGTATTGTTCTATCTGCGCCCAAGCACAGTTTAAAAACGAAACACGACATCTAGGGATTCAACTTAGGCGAATTAGAGATCCAACTTACATTGAAGAAGCCATAAAAAAAAGAACAAAAAAGAAAGCAACCAAAGCGATATATTATTAATATAATGTAAAAAAAAAGAAGAATACGACCATTTCTACATGTACACAAAAACTAGAAAGTAGAAAGATGAAGTAAAAAACCATAACAAGGAAGCACACTGAAATGGCCGATAAAAAAGTAAGAAAAATAAAAATATACGAAGAAGAGAAGGAAATCATTTTTAGTTTCGCTACTTATTGCCCAATTGTCTCTATTGCAGAGTTTGGTGACATAAACGACGATGAAGAAGTTTAAACGAAGAAGAACACTACCGAGGAAATTAGTTTTTAAGAAATTTCGAATAATTACTCAATAGACGAATGTATGCTGCTAATAACATAAGTTTCCTTTTTTTAGTATAAAATGATGGGAAATACCGAAAACTGACGATTTTTCCACGACTTTCTTCACCGATTTTAGGTTTTTAAGTTAGAAACCCTCGGTTTTTAAGAGCAATCGCCCGGATTTGCCAAAACAAACCGACGCATACTGAAAAAATTGATTTTAATATCGCATTATACTGCGATATGGTAAAACTTTCCGGAAAGTACGCGAGGATCACGAATGATGGTTTGACCTCGAAAATATTTCTGCGGAAAATCATTTACGACCTAAAGAATGTAAAAATTAAATAGACTTAAGTTTGCGAATTTTATTTTAGATATCTTTTTGTTAAATAATTAATAAAATAATGAGAAATTAATATGTACATAATTTATCATTATTGATATTTCGATTTCATTATTTGACGTTGTTTTTCAAACAATATAAAATATTGTAAAAAAATACTCGCAGGTATTAGTTTTTTAATGTACCTATAGCATATTATGTAAGTTCCTATTATTTTACAATAATAAAGAAGTTCAAAATGTTAAAAAATGATCAATGTTGTTTTTTGTCATTTACTGAATTTGGGTACCAATATACCGATATCCATAGCACAGTTCTACCGATTGTCATTTCGACGTCCGAGACCCACTGTGCAGCGGCACGCGCGGATCCCGGGGCTAGTGCGGTGAGAGGTAAAACGCTTCATCTAAAAATGCCTAAACGCCCAAGGTCGTCGGCGCATCACTTCTATGTTTAATAAGAAAAGCTTTTCATACACTCATTTGAAACCCAGAAATATAGCCAAATTGTCATGAAACTTCCACTATCACCAGTGAACTTTTCCTCAAGCTCTATAAAACCTACATTCGGCCGCTTCTCGAATAGTCCTACCAGGTATGAAATCCTTACTTTGGGAAGGATATAGAGCACCTGGAAAGAGTTCAGAGAAGAGCAATAAAGTTGGTGCTATCGCTGAGGAACCAACCATACAAAGTACAACTGAAAGAACTTTGCCTGACAACATTAGAGGAACGTAGGCAGCGAGGAGACCTAATAGAAAGTTACAAAATGCTTTACGGTTATTACAGTGTGCCCAACCTCGAGAGCATGTATACCTTGAACACCAATAAGCAACTGCGTGGACAATCGTTGAAGCTAAATAAGACAATTACAGCATCGAACCCCAGAAAATATTTTTTGACAAATCGTGTAGTGGATGCTTGTCATGCGTTTCCAGAGGAAGTGATCAGTGCTATCTCTGTCAATCAATAGCTTTAAAAACAAACTGGACATTTTTCTTAGTGCAAAACAGTCACAAGTTTATAAACAAGTGCATGTGATATACACGCATCAGCCTTAAGCTATTAGTGTGTAATATAATAATAATAATAAAAGTGCAGTCATTTAAGCAAAAAGAAGAAGGAAGGAGAGATAATAAGATGGAAACTCATTTTCATCGTATACACCTTCATTTTGGTATTCTAAAAGTTGTCTCAAAAGTCTCATGCTGGGGCCACACTAACGGGAAACGTCGATGCCCATCATTGCGATAAATATTGTGTTAATTATTACCGCGTTTAATTGAGTGGCCACACTTGAACGGTCAACGTATGTCCATTCTTGACAATAAAATTGGCGTTAATGTAATTGTTTTTTTTCTGAATATTCTGGATTCGGAGATGTTTCCGGTTTAAAAGGTACCTTATTTAAACAACAGTTAATTAACTTTGCTACTGACTGCCATTATTAGGTACTTACCACTTTATTTTATGTACGGTTGCTATCATATACCACTCGTAGGCATAGATGTAGTATAATAAATCTATGCTCGTAGGTCCACTGTTTCTTATGAAAACCAGTTATTAGGCTCGAATGCGTTGTTTTGTCAATTAAAATCGGAAATTAGTTCGTGTGAACGTGACAGGGCAATACGCTACAGCGGAACGTGAAATGAACGGTTGTCACTTTTTCGCATTAAAACTACCCACCAAAGGTAAAGCATCCGAATCTAACACTGCATGAAATGTGTTCAATTTTATTCGGACGAGTATAAGTTCGACAGGTAGTTTTTATCGACGATCGTTTGTTTCATATTCCGCTTAACGTATTGCTCTATCTCGTTAGCTTGAACTAATTTCAGTTTTAGTTCACAAAGAAGCGGAATTGGGCCCATTGTGTAAATATAATTTTTCCAGCTCCAGACTTCAGACTTTTTAAATTGGTTTAGATGGGTTCTATATTAACCCATTACCTAGGGTTTCCTTTTTCTTGTTAATTTCTTCGATTGTTATTTTAAATAATAATAATTCCATTATTCATTTTGTGGTGCGCGATTACTGTAGCTTTTGTGCCTGGGATCCCATAAACGTGGCTCTATTTACAGAATTTCGAGAAACACAATGACTTTCTCGTTAGTCCACTCATATATTATCAAAGACAAACATGTGCAATCCCGTCGCGCTCCCGGTGCACAATGACAACCGTAGTGTGGCTGCTTCAACGCATTCATTCTCGCGTTAAATCTCTTTGATGTACCTACCGCCACTCTCATAAAATCTCGTGGTGTCATTCACCGATGTTCGCTTTTGACCTATCTCAAAAAACGGTTGAGCGCATGAAAAAATGTTTAAAAGAAAATTTGTCGTAAATTTTATGCTCTACAATTTTTATGATAGATGTTAACTATCATAAAAACCTAACTGCTTTAAAACGAGCTTTAAAACCTTGAAAATCGCAAAAAAACGCAAAAATGAAGGTGTATACAAGTTTCCAGCTTATTATCTCTCCGAGGAAGAACCCCTAATATTAAATCTCTTTGATGTACCTACCGCCACTCTCATAAAATCTCGTGGTGTCATTCACCGATGTTCGCTTTTGACCTATCTCAAAAAACGGTTGAGCGCATGAAAAAATGTTTAAAAGAAAATTTGTCGTAAATTTTATGCTCTACAATTTTTATGATAGATGTTAACTATCATAAAAACCTAACTGCTTTAAAACGAGCTTTAAAACCTTGAAAATCGCAAAAAAACGCAAAAATGAAGGTGTATACAAGTTTCCAGCTTATTATCTCTCCGAGGAAGAACCCCTAATATGAAAGCCTTGCAAACCTAATGCATATAGAAATATGTTTAGATTACACTCCGTCAACCAATGGAACAACACACCAGGTTTGAATCATTCAAAAGCGCTAATTAAGGCTTGCGACCGTAAGACTGTCCGTAAGGCCGTATGGCTAAATAGGAACAATCTATGCAAACTAGTGAGGACGCTCAAGTGGCGTTGAAGCCTGAACACATGTGTAAACTTAAGCTCCGGGATTCGTAAATGTGCAGGTCCAGCCAAGAAGGGGAAGCTCCCCTGCACCTTATGTGAGAGTGTGACCCGCCGATGCGTAAAGACACACACACTTGGGTGGTCACTACCTCCAACCTGAGGAGGTAAAACAATCTGGTGCTAAAAGCCTGTTGCGGTTCTTAAATGACACGAGGCTTAGCGCAGAACTATATAATAGCAGGTGACGTACACGATAGATCAGCAGTGGTCGCAGTGATACAAGACTCATAAAGACCGTAGAAAAGCCCCACACAACAATTTAAAAAAAAACCCTAATATGACTGGACTAGTATTGAATCGTGGGTTCGCCAAAGCCATCTGCGAGAAACCATCACAGGTATAAGATGTGGTTTACAAAGATATATTTAAGACCGTTTTCTCTAAATAATGCAAAATTTAATTACTGACACGGCAGAGAGAAAGTATTGTGAACGCACTTCTGTGTGTCTGTCAAACCTGAAATTTCAATTTCTTGACCATCATCCGATTGGGCTGACATTTGCCATGCGGGATCATTCGACCATGGCAAGAGTTAAAAAGATGTGGTTGAAAGCGGTCCACCAGGCGACATCTTCTTCATATGAATTCACTGATAATATTAAATTCACAATACGTAATTATCTATTAATGATGTGTATAAACATTTCAATACACTGATAAACAATATTAATTATTTCACGCAATACTATGACATATCAGAATATATAAGAATATTTTATCGATCAACAAAATTGATCATCAGAAATGATACGAATGCAAATCGAAGATCTAAAGTTTGTCGTGCGTCTTGCCTCGCGTTAGAAAGGAACGCACTTATGTCACAAAACGAAACAACAATAGAGCTGGCCGGGCAATACTGTAGTATTTTCGATTGCGAAGCGATCGGCCAGCAAACATGCCGGCAACACATAAACATACTTCTGCCTTACCAAAATTGCGTGGATATATAGCCGGGACATACTAAAAATTTTGCAAAGTATTACATAGTGTAGCTGGTATTGTTAGCAATGTTGCCGAAAACTGTTTTGCAGACACATATTACAGCGAAAATAGGCTGCAATACAATTGCTAACAATACCAGCTATACTTTGCAATACACGACAATATTTTTAGTATGTCCCGACCACACATATTCAGTGTGGGAAGTATTTTTTGTGTTGCAGGCATGTAGGTGAACGACCGCTTAGCAATCGAAAATAATTCAATATCGCCCGGCCAGCTTTATTGTTGTTTCGTTTTGAGGCATAAGTGCGTCTCTTTCTGATGCGAGGCGCGACGCACGACAAACTTCAGATCTTTGATTTGTATTCATATCATCTGATGATCAAATTCGATTCATGATCGAATATAAAATATTATTATCTATTCTGATATGTCGTCATATACAGTAAATTTCAATATAAAAAAAATAAATTTTTAATTTGAAAGTTTGAAAAAGTTGACTGTTAGATAAAGGTTTGAGAAAAAATTGAGCGCGCTGCGCCGTCTATCGGTAGGTATTATATCGTAAATAAACAATATTAGTCACATTTTACTTACCGCTAGATAGCGCATCGTGATCATAGCTTTTTACATTATTAAAAACACAAAACGTTGATTTTCAAAAAAAAAACATTTTCGTTTTTTTTTTACTTTTTTTCAAAAGTTGCTTACTTTGTTGTACTGATTCACCCACTCAAAAAAAAGCCCTTGCAGTAAAAACAACTTGCCCAAATATTGAATTTTATATTCCAATATGTGGCAATACTAAACACGAAACGTCAAAATTATCACATCTGTTTACGGTGTAGATCGTGTAGGTTTCTGCAGTTTTCCGCTTTATTTTACCTCTATATATAATAAAAAGTATAAGTATTCACCATGGAAAGGCAGAAAAATGATGAAACTAATGCAGACATTAAAGTGGAGATAGAATTAGAGTCCGATGTCGAAGACAGGATGCCAAGTTGCTCTGACAATAAATACAGTGAAACGTTGAAACCAGAAAGCGATATTTGCTACAAAGAAGAGCAACCAAACTCTTCTTATATGGAAGCAAATATTCCGGAATTTGAAGAAGAGGCAGTGGCTTTCATAAAACCCGAAGGAAGCGTGATGAAAGAGATCAAAGTATTATTAACGAAATTTGATAAATTCACATGCGTTGTCTGCGATCGTTATCTAGACAGAAGCGTGCCAATGGGAGCATGTAAGCATAGCAAAGAAATTGTGTTAGTTTGCAAAGACTGTATTAAGCCAAATGGGAAGAAATATATGTGTGTCAAATGTAACTATGGATTGAGTAGTAGATTCCGGCTGATTGAGCATGTCAATATAGTCCATGGGAAATTTAAGAAATATACGTGTGAACAGTGTGACAGGGCATTTTCATGTAGATATAATTTGAAAACACACGTCCAATCGATCCATCGCAAACTAAAGCATGCGTGTCAGCAGTGTAAGAAAGTCTTTTCTAATCGCAGCAACTTATATGCGCATGTAAATTTCACTCACCGTCAGTTGAATGTATTCACGTGTGATTTATGCAACAAAGAATTTCCAAATCGAACACGCTTTAAAGATCACATCGATGGCGTTCATAGAAAAATGAAGGAATTTGAATGTAAGGAATGCAAACGCGCTTTCTTTGCGAGTGGTAATTTAATTCAACATGTCAATTCTGTCCACCGGAAATTGAAGCCTTTCGCGTGCGACAAATGCAATCGCAGTTTTGCATTGCGCGCAGATTTAAAGAAACATATAAACTCAGTCCATCTCAGAATGAAGTATAGTTGTGCGGAATGTAACAGAGCTTTCACCCAAAAGTCGCACATAATCGGGCATATAAATGTAATACATCGAGAAATTAAGCCCTTTGTTTGTACAAAATGCAAGCATGCATTTGGTCGGAAAAATGATCATAAAAAGCACATGACTGCTGCCAAATGCCAATTGAAAGATATTAAACAATCTAAAAGCAACGGTCGGCGGTAGACCTTTGATGAGTACTCTTCGTCTTCTAAGCAAGCAGAACATAGTGCATCGGTGGAGAACAAACACTTTTTTAGATGAAATCGAACAATGCGATCTCCAGTAGGTAGTATATTATATTATATGTATGCATTTTATTTTTCAGTTACTTTTTGGTGATTTTTTTAAATCTACGAACAGCCAATACGGAACAATCAAATGCTTCTATATGATATGATTCTAATTACTTAAAAACCTAGATTTAAGTGTGTATGTTTATTATATTTATACGGAACTGTCCAATGCATTTATTGATAATTCTAATGCCTTTAAAATTACCTAGATTTAAGTGTGTGAGTTTATTATGAATTATATATAAGTCAGAAACCTACTTTTTATCGAACAGTGGTTGCTTGTTTAACTTATTTTATTTTCGGATATAAATCATTTATTGTATCATAGTTGAAATAATATAATGAGCAGGAGAGGGGTCTGTTACGACGCGGAGAAAATGTAAATAATTTGTTTTTAAAAATAAGATTATTAAATCTAATAAATTTGTAATATTATATTAAATATGCATACTTACCGGGGTAATAGCAATTTGACAGTATATTCTATGGAATTTTGGTAAAATTTTGTAGTCCAGAGATGTTTTGCTGTAAGAATGTACATATTGAGTTTACAGATACAGCATCAATGGGACCGATGGCGTTTCTTCGGGAATTAAAACTGAAATTAGTTCAAGCGAATGAGATAGAGCAATGCGTTAGAGCGGAATACGAAAGGAACGATCGTCTCTAAAAACTACCTCTCGAACCGTCCGAATAAATTTGAACACATTTCGTGCGGTGTAAGATCGTTACGTTTAAACTGTTATAAGTTATAGGATAAGTTTAATGGTTATGTTATAAGATATTGGTATAAGATCCATAGTGTTTTAATATTATGTCGTTTGGTTCAATATTATTAGTGTTTTATTCCACTTACCCCTTAATTACAGAAGGTGGTGATTTCTGCAATATGTTATAGTAGTTATTAGTGTAATAAAAAATGTTATTATTAATATAAAATTTAACTTTTGCTACTATTCTGTGGTTTAATTTCATATCAAAATCTTGTCATTTGCCAGCTAATAATTCGAATTTCGTCTGCCGCTCAGTTCAACGAATGGAGTTCAAAACGGCAGATAAAATGAGTTATATCTAGGATATGTCTTTCTATCCATTTCATGATTTTTAATACGTTTTGAGGGTATTAATGAACATTTTCGGTGACATGACATTCCATAATATTACGGACTTCGTTTCGTCGTCTAATAACTACTTGGATGGTCTTAGATGGTCATCTATTGGATCTACATCTAATTGGATGGTCATCATCATACTTGGTGTATTAGTAGAAAGAGTAGAACCTACGTTTTGAAAAAATATTATATTGCAACAGTAATGTAAGAATAGTAGGTAAGACTAAATATAACTTGGAGACCGATGTCTCAATACCGTCTCCTAAGAGGCGTGTTGTACTCATAATAATGTTTCTGCTCCTTTACTGATTCTATCACGTGACATCGACGTTTAAATTATTCACCTTGAAAAATAAGAGTTAGTCGTGCCTCCGTTAAATAATCATTACTTTTGAATACTATTGAGACAGGTAGGTACCGACAATTTGTGGTTAAGCTATACGAAATGTAAGACAAAACAACCTCAAAATGTATCTAGAAGTACATTTTGAGTCTCTGAAAACGACTTCTCTAGATCCGCTTTGATTAGTTTTGGTAATTTTTTTAGTAAAGTAAGTATATGAATAGGTAACGAGAATTAATGACAAAATGAACGCGATTTTTAGACTCTTTCAGCAACTAGTCAGAGTTCACAACCGATTGGTGTCGCCGAACGGTGCGCAAACCGTCCAGTAGCGTCGGGCCATGCAATCCCACCATGGGTCCACCAGCTGTGAGACCTGAGACACGAGAGTCTTACCCGGGGTAGCATTTCGCACGTGGAGGCTTCTGAATAGGAGCTAAATCTTGATGGGAACTGATCGCAGAAAATAAGGATGTTATGGCCCAAGCTGCACGAAACCATTCGCTACCCAATATAATCAATTAGACCTTGATTAAAAGCCATTCGTAATCAATTTTATTATAGACGACCAAATAAATTGCTATTAGTTGCAAATAAATTGCTAACATATGTATAGCTCAATCGTATGTAACATATGTAGGTATAACATATGTATAACATATGTAACTTGCGACATGTAATATATGTATAGCTCAATAGTATGATGTGATTATATAAAAGGACTTTCGCAAATACCGAACCACCCATACTTCAGTATTTTCTTCATACCGAACACCGAACACGGGACTGGAATACCAAACAGTTGGGTAAAAAACCGAACACCTGGCAAGCCTGGCTGTGACCGACCCTGAACAAATGGGTCTTCGTGGCCAACTCGAACACGGCCTATTATCTCACATGTTTCTTAATTATAAAAAGCCATTCGTTATCAATGTTATTATAGATGGCTAAATAAATCGCTATAGTTTGACCGTCAATGCTATCAACGCCACCTGCATTTCACCAGCGTAGAAGGGTTGCCAAATTATACCTACTATGTAGTTTAGCAACCGAATATGCTAGGTATGGGTGGTTGCTGGTATGGGTGGTTGGATAGCTAATGGGCCCTTGCTGAGTTGGCCACGAAGACCCATTCTGTTCAGCTTTGGTCACACTCACGGGTCAACACCCATCCGGCGGCCTCCACGCATGAAGTGCGAGCCCGGGCAGGACTCTGGCCTTAGCGCTAATTTCCCCTAGGAATCAACCTTCAGGTGCTCCTGGATGGTCTGCGCACCGTGCGGCGTAAGCCAATCGACTGTGCACTCTGACTAACAGTCGAGGGAGTCTGGAAGCAGTAGGTACTGTTTCCTATAGAGCGGAGGTGGTTGCGGACCTTACGGCGACTGCTCTTGAAACGTCCTGGGGGAACAGCCGGGCAAAGGATGCCGTGGTCCGCGATAGATTCGGTACACACCGTTTCACCGCTTCGTAAGGGAGAGGACCGCGCAAGCGACCTCGAACTCGGAACCAATCGAGAGACTGGAGTAATCTGGTCGCATTTGGAAGTAATGGTAAACCTGCTGGGTAGCACTCCTGGCTATCTCGCGGTTAAGGCGTTGGCCTCTTACGGGCTTGTGACGTAGCTAGATGGTGGACTGTTCTGTCCCCAAGTCTTCTACGTTCACTCCAGGGAGATAGAACGACTAATCGTTAAAACTTCCTGAGGTGACCGGCTCACCCGCTGTAGTCGACAATCCAAGTTGATGTCTGCGGTGGGGAGACCGAACGCCGGTCCCCGCACCTCAGCCACCGCTTACATTTAGCTCAATCCCCAAACTGTAGGTATACTAATTTTCATTGCGATCAGTTAAACGGCGTAGAAGTTGATGTGCTGCAGAGTCATCTAGTGGCGACTTACGACAAAGCGGAAAGCGTGAAAATATTATCTGTTCTCAAATGCCAATGTATACCAATTTTTATGGCGATTGGTTCAACAGTTTAGAAGTTGATGCGTTGCAGCTCCGTCTAGTGGCGAGTTTCAACAAAGCGTATAGAATAAAAACCTTCTAAATGAAAAAATACATATTATATGTGACAACTTTCATGGTGATCGGTCAAACGGTGTCAAAGTCTATGAAGCGCAGACAGATATACAGACAGATATTATATCAATATCCACTTTGCTTTCCCAGCTGAGGAAAAGTATTATGAACGCACTTCTGGCTGTGCGTGCGTGCGTGCGTGCTTGCTTGTGTACGTGTGTGTGTGTATGTGTGTGTGCATTCCTCCACAAGAGCGCCAAAACGCTTCACTGATGCCCTGTTGGGCCGAAATCATGTTTAATAAAATCACAAAGAATAGGTACATACGCTTAGAACAAAATTGAATTCAAAGCAACGTCTAGAGTCCCAAGGGTTGGTATTTGGCCACTACTCCGCCGAAGCATATATTTAAACATTTAAGAAATTTGCTAACCTCCACCCGGGCATAACTCTTTCCCTTGCACCCTATCCCCGCATCGCCCTGCCGCTCGAGAGTGCGCTACTGTTCTAACTCGGTATACTGTGTCTTAGGTATGTGGTGCCGAAGCCCCGCGACCAGTGCTCGAAGGGCGAGCAGCTGATCGTGACGTTTGCGGCCGGCTACATTGCGGGCGTGTTCTGCGCCATTGTCTCTCACCCCGCCGACACCGTTGTGTCTAAGCTGAACCAGGACAGCACAGCCACTGTTGGCTCCATTGTGGGCAAACTGGGCTTCGCGGGCGTGTGGAAGGGGCTCATGCCGAGGATCGTGATGATTGGAACGCTCACAGCCCTGCAGTGGTTCATCTATGACGCCGTCAAGGTACAAGCCAATTTAAAAAAAATAGAAAAGAGAAATAGGCATAGTTCTGCGCTGCAATGTAAAATTTGTCGACCCCAGGCTGGTATAACGATATGTGATCGCTCTTTCGGCCATGGGTCGAGCGTAGAAGACTTTAGGACGATACAAACCTACCGTCAAGAGATTCCACGAACCCGTCTGAGGCCAACGTCTTACGGCGATGCAACGGGAAAGGTACCCAACGGGCAGCCTCACCCTCTGACTGCCGGTTTTGGTAGGATATCTCTGTCTGGAATTAACCACCAGGATACCTACAACCTCCCGACTTGTCACCTACTAGACTAGTTATCGACTACAGCGGGCGAGCCCGTCCCCTCAGGAAGTTTTAACTATTGGTTGTTCTATCTCCTTGGAGTGAGCGCAGAAGACTTGGACAAAACAGTCCACCGTCAAGTTCCGCCATAAACCCGTAATAGGCCAACGCCTTAACCGCGAGATAGCCAGGAGTGTTACCCAGCGGGCTTACACTCACGCGCTTACTTCCAATTGCGACCAGATTACTCCAGTCTCTCGATTGGATACGAGTTCCAGGTCGCTTGCGCGGTCCTCTCCCTTACGAAGCGGTGAAACGGTGTATACCGAATCTATCGCGGACCACAGCATCCTTTGCCCGGCTGTTCACCCAGGATCGGGTAGCCGATGGTCGTTTCAAGAGCAGTCGCCGTAAGGTCCGCAACCACCCCCGCTCTATAGGAAACAGTACTGCTTCCAGACTCCCCCGACTGTTAGTCAGAGTGCACAATCGGTTGGCTTATGCCGCACGGTGCGCAGACCGTCCAGGAGCGCCAGACGGTTAATTCCTAGGGGAACCTAACCCTAAGGCCAGAGTCCTACCCAGGCTCGCACTTCATGCGTGGAGGCCGTCGGATAGGTGTTGACCCGTGAGTGTGACCAACTCTGAACAGAATGGGTCTTCGTGGCCAACTCAGCAAGGGAACAATAACTCCCGACTGGTCACCTGTCCGAAGTCGCTTGCGCAGCCTCTACCTGCCGTATATTCAGCGGTGATTCAGTTTGAACTGCCGCGGACCAAAGGTATCTTTTGCCTGGTTCTGAATTCAGGAGCTGATAGCCTAATGGTCACCACCATAATCCACCCCCACCGCTTAGGAGACAGTATATTTCCATAGTCTCCAGACTCGTCAGCGAGTGCACAACCAATTGGCATCGCCGAACGGTGCGCAAACCGCCCAGTAGCGCCGGGAGGCAACCCCCCAGGAGAAACTGATCAACCGGCCGTGAGGCCTCAGACACGGTATTCTTAACCGGGGTAGCCTTCCGCATGAGGAGGCTACTGCGTGCCGACACTCGCGCCCTTACTTCCAGTTGCAACCAGATTATTTTGTACGATTTGTACGATTGCACAAGCATCATGCTTACCACTTTATTTTATGTACGGTTGCTATCATATACCTACCACTCGTATAAAAATATAAACGTGATGGAACACTTCAGAATCCGTGGTAAGATACTGGCGTGGATGCAAGACTTTCTAACTGGTAGGACGTTCACAGTGAGAGATGGACAATGTCATTCTGAACCACATAAAGTCCTCAGTGGAGTCCCCCAAGGTTCAGTGCTGGGTCCTATTGCATTTGGTATATTCCTGACTGACCTAAAAGCAATTATGGAATTAGATTTTGCTCTATTTGCCGACGACACCAAGTTTTTCGCAAATCCACTCATAGCTCACCAGAACATCCACGACAGCCTTAACTTTACAGTGCATTAGACCAATGAATGGCTGCTTTCTCTCAATGCAGATAAGCACTGTCCTACATATCGGATTTCGAAATCCACTGCTAGCATATTATACGATTGAGGGGAAAAAAGTACAGCCAGTTATGACCCAGAAAGACCTCGGCATCACTATCTCCTGGGAAAGTTGTCTCAAAAGTCTCATGCTGGGGCCACACTAACGGTAAACGTCAATGCCCATCATTGCGATAAATATCGCGTTAATTATTACCGCGTTTAATTGAGTGGCCACACTTGAACGGTCAAAGGCAATGTCCATTCTTGTTGACAATAAAATTGGCATTAATGTTCTTTGTTTTTTTCTGAATATTCTGATTTTGGAGATGTTTTCGGTTTAAAAAGTACCTCATTTAAACAACAGTAGTTAATTTTGCTACTGACTGCTATTATTAGGTACTTACCACTATTTTTGATCTATGGTTGCTATCACATACCACTCGTAGGCATAGATGTAGTATAATAAATCTATGCTCGTAGGTCCACTGTTTCTTATGCAAACCAGTTTTGGCTCGATTGCGTTTCTTTGTGAACTAAAATTAGTTCGTGTGAACGAGACAGGGCAATACGCTAGAGCGGAATGTGAAATGAGCGGTTGTCACTTTTTCGCATTAAGTAAGCCTTGAAAACCTAATGCATATAAAAATATGTTTAGATTACACTCCGTCAACCAATGGAACAACACACCAGGTTTGAATCATTTAAAAGCGCTAATTAAGGCTTGCGACCGTAAGACCGCCCGTAAGGCCGTATGGCTAAATAGGGACAATCTATGCATACTAGTGAGGGCGCTCACGGGGCGTTGTAGCCTGAACACATGTGTAAACTTAAGCTCCGGGACACGTAAATGTGCAGGTTCTGCCAAGAGGCAGAGGAAGCTCCCCTGCACCTTATGCGAGAGTGTGACCCGCCGATGCGGAAAGATATACCCACTTGGGTGGTTTATACCCCCAACCTGAGGAGGTAAAACAATCTGGCGCCAAAATCCTGTTGCAGTTCTTAAATTACACGAGGCTTAGCGCAGAACTATAGCAGGTGGCGTACACGATAGATCAGCAATGGTCGCAGTGTTACAAGGCTCATAAAGACCTTAGAAAAGCCCCACACAACAATTAGAAAAAAAACCCCTAATAATTATGACTGGACTAGTATCGAATCATGGGTTCGCTAAAGCCATCTGCGAAAAACCATCACAGGTATCTGGTGTGGTTTACAAAGATACATTGAAGACGGTTGTCTCTAAATAATGCAAAATTTTATGACTTACATGGCAGAGAGAAAGTATTGTGAACGCACTTCTGTGTGTCTGTGAAACCTGAAATTTAATTTTCTTGAACTTCATCCGATTGGGCTGAAATTTGCCATGCGGGCATCATTCGACCATGGCAAGAGTTTAAAAGATTGTGGCTGAAAGCGGTCCACCAGGCGACATCTTCTTCATATGAATTCACTGATATAATAAATTCACAATACATAATTATCTATTAAAGATGTATATACAAAGATGTATGTACATTTCAATGCACTGATAAAAAATATTAATTATTTCACGCAATTCTATGACATGTCAGAATATATAATAATATTTTATCGATCAACAAAATTGATCATCAGAAATGATACGAATACAAATCGAAGATCTAAAGTTTGTCGTGCGTCTTGCCTCACGTTAGAAAGGAGCGCACGTATGTCACAAAACGAAACAACAATAGAGCTGGCCGGGCAATACTGTAGTATTTTCGATTGCGAAGCGATCGTCCAGCAAACATGCCGGCAACACAGAAACATACTTCTGCCTTACCAAAATTGTGTGGATATATAGCCGGGACATACTAAAAATTTTGCAATGCATTACATAGTGTAGCTGGTATTGTTAGCAATGTTGCCGAAAACTGTTTTGCAGACACATATTACAGCGAAAATAGGCTGCAATACAATTGCTAACAATACCAGCTATACTTTGCAATACACGACAATATTTTTAGTATGTCCCGGCCACACATATTCGGTGTGGCCGAAGTATTTTTTGTGTTGCAGGCATGTTGGTGAACGATCGCTTAGCTATCGAAAATACTCCAATATCGCCCGGCCAGCTTTATTGTTGTTTCGTTTTGAGGCATAAGTGCGTCTCTTTCTGATGCAAGGCGCGACGCACGACAAACTTCAGATCTTTGATTTGTATTCATATCATCTGATGATCAAATTCGATTCATGATCGAATATAAAATATTATTATCTATTCTGATATGTCGTCATATACAGTTGCGTCATATAACAGTAAATTTCAATATAAAAAAATTAAATTTTTTATTTGAAAGTTTGAAAAAGTTGACTGTTGGATAAAGGTTTGAGAAAAAATTGAGCGCGCTGCGCCGTCTATCGGTAGGTACTATATATTAAATAAACAATATTAGTCACATTTTACTTACCGCTAGATAGCGCATCGTGATCATAGCTTTTTACATTATTAAAAACACAAAACGTTGCATTTAAAAAAAAAAAACATTTTCGTTTTTTTTTTACTTTTTTTCAAAAGTTGCTTACTTTGTTGTACTGATTCACCCATTCAAAAAAAGCCCGTGCAGTAAAAACAACTTGCATAAATATTGAATTTTATATTCCAATATGTGGCAATACTAAACACGAAACGTCAAAATTATCACACGAAACGTCAAATTTCCGCTTTATTTTAACCTCTATATATAATAAAAAGTATAAATATTCACCATGGAAAGGCAGGAAAATGATGAAAATCATGCAGACATTAAAGTGAAGATAGAATTAGAGTCCGATGTCGAAGACAGGATGCCAAGTTGCTCTGACAATAAATACAGTGAAACGTTGAAACCAGAAAGCGACATTTGCTACAAAGAAGAGCAACCAAACTCTTCTTATATGGAAGCAAATATTCTGGAATTTGAAGAAGAGGCAGTGGCTTTCATAAAACCCGAAGGAAGCGTGATGAAAGAGATCAAAGTATTGTTAACGAAATTTTATAAATTCACATGCGTTGTCTGCGATCGCCATCTAGACAGAAGCGTGCCAATGGGAGCATGCAAGCATGACAATGAAATTGTGCTATTTTGCAAAGACTGTATCAGGCCAAATGTTAAAAAATATATTTGTGTCAAATGTAGATACGAATCAAGTAGTAGATTTAAACTAATTCAGCATGTCGATATAGTGCATAGGAAATTTAAGAAATATACGTGTGAAGAGTGTGACAGCGCATTTTCATGTAGAGGAAATTTGAATACACACGTCCAATCGATCCATCGCAAACTAAAGCATGCGTGTCAGCAGTGTCAGAAAGTCTTTTTTAATCGTAGCAGCTTATATGCGCATGTTAATTTCATTCACCGGCAGTTGAATGTATTCACGTGTGATTTATGCAACAAAGAATTCCCAAATCAAACACAATTTAAAAAGCACTTCGATTGCGTTCATAGAAAAATGAAGGAATTTGAATGTAAGGAATGCAAAAGCGCTTTCTTTAAGAGTGGTAATTTAATTCAACATGTCAATTCTGTCCACCGGAAATTGAAGCCTTTCGCGTGTGACAAATGCAATCGCAGTTTTGCAAGGCGTGGAGTTTTAAAGGTCCATATAAACTCAGTCCATCTCAGAATGAAGTATAGTTGTGCAGAATGTAACGGAGCTTTCACCCGAAAGTCGCACTTAATCGGACATATAAATGTAATACACCGAAAAATCAAGCCCTTTGTTTGTACAATATGCAAGCATGCATTTGGCTGGAAAATTTATCTTAAAAATCACATGACTGCTGCCAAATGCCAATTGAAAGGATATTAAACAATCGAAAAGCAACGTTCGACCGTAGACCTTTGGTTAGTACTCTTCGTCTTCTAAGCAAGCAGAACATAGTGCATCGGTGGAGCACGAACACTTTTTTAGATGAAATCGAACAATGCGATCTCCAGTAGGTAGCATATTCTATTGTATGTATGCATTTTATTTTTCAGTTACTTTTTGTGAATTTTTATTTATCTACGAACAACCAATACGGAGCAATCAAATGCTTCTATATAATATGATTCTAATTACTTAAAAACCTAGATTTAAGTGTGTATGTTTATTATATTATTTATACGGAACAGTCAAATGCATTTATTGATAATTCTAATGCCTTTAATATTACCTAGATTTAAGTGTGTATGTTTATTATGAATTATAAGTCATAAACCTAGTTTTTATCGAACAGTGGTTACTTGTTTAACTTATTTTATTTTCGGATATACCTAAGTCATTTATTGTATCTTAGTTGAAATAATATAATGAGCAGGAGAGGGGTATGTTACGACGCGGAGAAAATGTAAATATAATGTTTTTAAAAATAAGGATATTAAGTCTAATAAACTTGTAATATTATATTAAATATGCCTACTTACCAAGGTAATATTAGGTAATTGACAGTATATTCTATAAAATTATCGTAAACTTTGTATAGTGTTTTAATATTATGTCGTTCTGTTCAATATTAATATTGTTTTATTTCACTTATCCGTTAATTACAAAGGTGGTGATTTCTGCAGTATGTTATAGTAGTTATTAATGGATAAATTAATGTTATTATTAATATTAAATTTAACTTTCGCTACTATTCCGTGGTTTCATTTCATATCAAATTCTTGTCACTTGCCAGCTGATAATTCGAATTTCGTCTGCTGCTCAGTTCACAAAACGGCAGATAAAATGAGTTATATCTAGGATATGTCTTTCTATCCGTTTCAAAATTTTTAATACGTTTTGAGGGTATTAATGAACAGTTTCGGTGACATGACATTCCATAATATTACGGACTTTGTTTCGTCGTCTAATAACTACTTGGATGGTCTTAGATGGTCATCTATTGGATCTACATCTAATTAGATGGTCATCATCATACTTGGTGTATTAGCAGAAAGAGTAGAACCTACGTTTTGGAAAAAAATATTATATTGCAACAGTAATGTGAGAATAGTAAGACTAAATATAACTTAGAGACCGATGTCCCAATACCGACTCCTAAGAGGCGTATTGTACTCATACTAATATTTATGCTCCTTTACTGATTCTATCACGTGACATCAACGTTTAAATTATCCAGCTTGAAAAATAAGAGTTAGTCGTGCCTCCGTTAAATAATCACTACTTTTGAATACTATTGAGACAGGTAGGTACCGACAATTTGTGGTTAAGCTATACGAAATGTAAGACAAAACATAACCTCAAAATGAAGTACATTTTGAGTCTCTGAAAACGACTTCTCATCCTCTTTGATTACTTTTGGTATTTTTTTTTAGCAAAGTATATAAATAGGTAACGAGGATAAGTGGCAAAATGAACGCGATTTATAGACTCTTTCAGCAACTAGTCAGAGTGCACAACCGATTGGTGTCGCCGAACGGTGCGCAAACCGTCCAGTAGCGTCGGGCCATACAATCCCACCATGGGTCCACAAGCTGTGAGACCTGAGACACGAGAGTCTTACCAGGGGTAGCCTTTCGCACGTGGAGGCTTCTGAATAGGAGCTAAATCTTGAGTTGAAGTGATCAGAGAAAATAAGGATTTTATGGCCCAAGCTGCGCGAAACCATTCGCTACCCAATATAATCAAATAGACCTTGATTAAAAGCCATTGGTTATCAATTTTATTATAGACGACCAAATAAATTGCTATTAGTTTCGCCGTCAATGCCTTCTGTGCCACCTGCATTTCACCGACGCAGAAGGGTTGCCAGCATGTACTATGGAGTTGAGCAATCTAATATGCAATTCAATGACGCTACACGGCCCGGTGGCATAGTGGCTAGGACGCCTGATCTTACATTGTAAGGTCCCGGGTTCGAATCCCCGCTGGGTCACCATTTTCCGTTGGGATAAAATTAACGGAATTGCATTCTAAATTTTGTCCATTGAATGCAATAACAAGACATTTACTTACACACAGTTATTCGCACACATACATATGCACACGTAATAGTAGGGTTGGTTGTAAGAGATTGTCATATTACAATAAACCCGCCCTTTGTGATTTCACGATAAAGCGTAGAAACAAACAAACAAACAATTATATTATTACGATTCAAATCGTTCCGTCGGAAATACGATTGTTCAAATTACAGTAATAAATCGCATGCGATAGTTCATGTTTCGTTTCTTGAAAATCAAACTCTAATTAGCAACTGAAACGTCTAATGTAATGTTACGTTTCGAGGTGCTAAATGGCATATTCAACGTTGTAATTCGTGATTTCCTGTTAAATTATTTGAAAATGACGTTCAAGAAAGACTTAAAGCTGCTCGCAAAGCCCTATTACTAGGTGACTATCCTGTCGAGTCTCTCGTATTTGAAGGTGAAGCGAGTATCAGCATAATATCTCATCAACTGCCAACTACCATCACTGATCATATACCAACCATACCTAACTAGAGTTGGCAACTACAACGGGTAAACCCGTCACCGCAGGCAGTTTTAGCGATTAGTTTTTCTGTCTCCCTGAAGTGAGCGCAGAAGACTTGGACAAAACAGTCCACCGTCAAGCTCCGCCACATGCCCGTAAGAGGCCAACGCCTTAATCGCGAGATAGCCACACTCAGAGAAATTTTTACTAGACAACGCTGCATTTTTACATTGCGAGCGAAAAATTGCGAAATTAACCATAGAATATTGTGGCAATGACAAATTACCCTTTGCGGGGTCAGCAACGCTTACTTTGTCGAATGCAAAAATTGCGGAATCAACAATATAAAATTGTGGCGCTAACAATTTTTTTCGACATTGTTATTACCTCAATGCTCTAAACTGCGGGGTTAACAATTTTACAGCTTGTGAGTTTAACAATGTAAACGTAACATTGATTTTATACGTTGCGGCGATAGCAATGTTCCGCTACTTTGATAAATTGACAACGTGCTAATCTGCGGAATTCACATAGTTAAAGATTGTGATTTTCACAATGTAAGCAGAATATTGATTTTATACATTGCGACGATGGCAACTTTACGGTACTTTGATAAATTAGCAATGTGCTAATCTGTGGAATTCACATAGGTGAGTATTGTGAGTTTCACAATGTAAGCGGAACATTGCTTTTTTAATGTTGTGGATAAATTAGCAATGTCCATGATTAACATAGTTGGTTTGTCAGTTCCACAATGTAAGCGAGACATTGATTTTATACGTTGCCGCGCTAGCAACTTTTACTAGCAACGCTAGCTAGTAACTACGTAAGTTGTGAATAAGGCAATGTTTTCATAATTCCTCAATGTTTTTAAATTGATATTAACACAACTTTGACGTAGATTTTTTCTCAATGGCAGATAGGTTTGAGAAAAACTCAAACTATAATTGTCAAAACCGCAACGTTTATTTTCTACAAAGTTGGGGGCTTTCCTAAACGTTGTCAAAATCCCGCCGCGCGCGCAAGTCGCGACACGCTCGCCGCTCGGCTGTTTGTTTGCGACGCTATTCCAGTTGATTCCAGTCTGTAACAAGGGCGCGGGCGGAGCGCTCGCTCTGATCAAGTGCATTTTACGGCGTCGTATTTTCAAGAAAGAATTAAAAGCACAACTCCGAACTGTTCAAAAGTGCAATCAGTGATTAAGTGGCGACATCTCAGAAAAATGGAGAAAGAACAGCAGCTACTGTTTGACTTCTTAATATCGAACAACCTCGTACACCTGTTTTCCACACTACAAGGTAAGTTTTTTGAAAAAAATATTTATCGAGTCAGCGTGGTGAATATAGTCGAATGATATTGAAAGATCAATAATCTAGAATAATAATAAAATCAGGTCTTCTTAATATGATCAGTAGTTTCGGAATAAAGGGTGAACACATCGAACGCGTCGGCTGCCGCGGCCATGTGTCGGGCGCGATCTGTGTAATGAATTTCTATTGAGCCGTCCTATATTATCGCGTCCTATTATCGTCCTATATAGAAATCGTCCTATTATCGCGACCTTGAGGCTTCGGACGACTGTACATACTGTCCTAAGCCACGGCAGCAAACGCGTCCGATAGTGCAATGTGTTCGCCCCTTAATCGTCGTTTTTCTGAAACGCTATCTTTTTATTGTGATTTATTCTTCTTCTCGTTCTCTAAGAGACACTACAATTCAAACGTTAGCGCTCGAGGAGTTAACGGACTCAATAAATGAGATATAGGTATTTAAAAAGTGTCAACTCTATACATTTCGGTAGGTTAAGTTAGTTTTTTAAAACAATTTATTAACACCTATGTGACAGTAGGTTAGGTTAGTTTTTTTTAAGAACCATGATAAAACTAATTTACAAAATAAAAATAAATTAAATTAAAAAAAACCGACCTTATTTTTTAACAGATTTAGCACTGCAATGATTGAATTTAGTAGTGTGTATTTTTTTTTTGAAAACTAGACGAGGTACCAAAAGTAGAATAATTCCGACTTAACGGAGTGGCTATAATAGATTGTTTTTTTTCTAGATCAGGGTGCAGATTTAGACTTTCTGCTGCACGCTAACGATCACGAGCTTTACAGCTTGGTTCCACAGGTCGTAGATAAAGGAAAGCTTCGCATAGCACTGGACCGCGTGAGTAGTTCTGATGGTTGCTCCTTGCATGCCTGTTGCAATAAAATTCAGATAAAAGTCAGTTCGCATCAAACTTGTCTTTTCGACGGTTTGTAAAGTTTTAAATCATAAAACACTTTGCGACACTCCGATGTACACTTGTGCCATAATGTTCGTGACATTATCGGTTTTCGTTCCGATTGCACTCCCACGCACATTGCGGTCGGCAAGACGTCCGGTTGGCTATCCGAAGTCTACGTAATTATGTTATTTACAGATATTATAGTAATTTCCTTTATTTACAGAAGAAGGAAAGTGACCTATGCAAGGTTAGCGTTCTTAATGAAAGAACCGTTCGCACTTCTGTCGCTGCTCCATTTAGGCAAAAGTCGTTCGTGTCGACATCGCGCACTTCCTCACCGTCATCTTGCACTCCCTCACCGTCATCATGGTGTATGACTCCACATGAGGTTTGTGTAGATTTCATGCACCATTTTAAATAAATAAATTAAAATTTTCACAGTAATTTAAAAATAACAAATTTTGCTTGTATCGAATATAATTGAATGTCTCTTGGTAAAATAAACTGAATTAATTGCAATTTAGTTTTAACTGTAGTATATTTCCTGTCATAGCATAATATGATATTGAACCTTCAATAAGGCTGGATATTTTTTTGTTACAGGAGGGTCCTCAACACACTGTCTCTTCGTTTAATACTCAGATTGATGCTACAGAGAAGTTTTTGTCACCTGCTGTAGCCGGTTCATCATCTGCCAGGGCGGCGGTGAGTTAGAAAAATTATAAAACTGGCTTTAAATAAAAACTGTTATTGGATGGAACAGAATGTGATCTCGTGCAGTCTCGTGGACTACGGCCGCTTTTGAATACTATAAAATGACGAGAAATAAAATAAGTAGAGAATTATATAAATTTTTTTAATTTCAGGAAAGGGAACTCACACATTTTGATGAAGAAGTGTCAATTATCGACTTTACTACAATCCTGGTAGGAACAACACTCCGATCAATGTTGGAGTCCACCACAGCAGGAAAGCCGCTTCTTAAAAAACAAGTTTTAACGACACGGGACCGAAAAATCATCACTGCTGTCATCGTGGAGTCAGAAGTACGCAAACTAAAAAAAGTTACGGACCCGATACGAAAAGAAGTATGGGAAAACTGGACCAAAGAGATTGTATCTCTATTTCCGGAAGAAACAAACTCCGTATATTACAGCCCCTTTCGAATAGTTGAAGGTCGGGCTATACAGGCCAGTGGCCTCATTATCAACCGACTAATCACAGTTAGAAGAAACCTGTCAACTCCATCAGAACCCCGCCGCAGCGAGAGCCGCAGTAGTGAATACAGCAGCGACAGCGAAAATAAAAAGAAGAAAAGGCGTACAAGCGACACGCCTGGTAGAACACGACCTTTGCCTGAAAACTTCAACTTGCTTCAACAACTTCAGAATGAGGAGGCCTCGTCTCAAGATGACGTGCAGTGGCTCAAAGTCTCCTCATCACCCCGAGATCTCGCTAAATCTAAATGGCATAATACTCTGCGCGAGCGGGTAGCCATCCTAGAGGGAAGCGACTATATAGCTTACTGCAAAACATTCCCAGCGATACAATCTCCATGGGGCTATGAATTGGTGAGTAATTTTGTAAGCTTATCAACATGCGACATTTCTCACTTGTTGCAAATTTAATACAGTGGCTACATTTTGCGGATCTAACCGCTAAGACATCGATCACGCGGCATCGATGCAATTCTGCTGAACGCGCTTTTTCTATTTTGTCTTTTTTGAGATTATTTTCAAAGAGTATCATGTTATTATATTCGTAATTATTTTCGATTTCCATGTTGTGTTCAAAAACGTTGTAAACAATCCGAATGACAGCTACGTTTGACAGCTTGCTACTAACCGCTGCTAATCGAAATTCAATTAAGTTCAATTAAGTCATTGCGTTTTTGTGGGCTTTCAGCAGATAATGTGCAATCGATGACTCATCGATGTGTTCTGCAAAATGTAGCCAGTGTCACTATTATATAGAATAAAAAAAAGAAATAAAACGCACATTGGAATATGCTCCTGTAGCGTCATTGTAAGCATTTGAGTGTATTATGTATTATTTTTTTATTTACTTATTTAATGCTTGCACAATTAAAAAGTAATTACAATGTCACTCAGCAAATAATAGAACATTGAAAAACAACAGCTTAGGATCAACACAGCTCAGGCGCTATGCACATCTAACGGGGCCTCTAATGCCTGTATCTAGATGCAGAATTGTTGTGTAAAACATAACGCAATAGTAAATATATTAGTATGATGTAAGTTTATATAAGTAAATACAACATTTTTTTTTGTGCAGTTCGCCAGTGACTTCAATTCAATATATGGAGAAGCAAAAAGGAAATTCGAAGAAAGATTCCCAACAGTGAAGACTCGCCTACTAACATTATTGGACGAGAAGGCCCAAGAGTTCATACGCAGAGTTGATATTCAATCTGTCTTGGATCTTGCAACCTGTAAGTAATGTTTAGTTCTAAATAATACCTTAACTTAAGTCCTGGCCATTTAATTGTTCTATTAAAATCTGTCTTCTTCTTCTTCTTCTTTAACAGCCCTTATCTATACTAATATTATAAAGAGGTAAAGTTTGTGACGTTGTAGGAAGTAATCTCTGGATCTACTGAACTGATTTTGAAAGTTATTTTACCAATAGAAAGCCACGTTATTTGTGAGTGTCATAGGCTATATATTAATCCGAGAAATGAGAAGACTTTTTCGTGGTAGTCGGATTTTCAAAGTAAGTCGGAAAAAACGGTCGAACGAAAACGTTTCTAACGAACGCTGCCTTAACGATGAGAGATATATGATTAAGTTCTAGAGAAAAGTTGTAGATCTTAATAATGCTTACAAAAAAGTCTTACTTATTAAAAATATTTATCAAATTAAATCTCCTCAACTACTTCTAGAGTTACGGCAGTCATGGCCGAATAATCCGGTATATTTTGAGTGCGAGACGAACAGACGAGTGATGATATATTTTATTTATTTGTAAAATTTATATTTGCAGTGGGAGAAGAACCAGCGAACGTTGCGGCCTTCCTGTCAATTCCGCTGCTGCTCAAGCAGATGCATACGATACCGGTGAAAGGTGTCAAGAAACAGTGGAACCCCTCGCGTACAGAAGTAAGCAGCGCCTTCATAAGTTTAGTACCGTCTGTATCAGACCTCGAAACCCATTGTTCTGAGAGAGAAGCTAAACTTACAGAGAAAAACATACATGTGCTTCCGTATATTATTGCTGTTGGCCCCAGTTGGAAGGATGTTGCGCAGTACGATTTAATTATATCAAAAGACATTCGGTACACCTTCTCCAATGTGTGTGATGTTATTACGAATGCTTTTAAAATATTGTGGGCATTAGATTTACCTTACCCGAAAGAATGTGCACCTATTTGGATGTTCGTTCAAAGAAGTATATATCTCATGAAAAGCAAGTATGACACGGAAGGTACTCCGATGTTAGATTTACTCGCATCTGTTTTAAATAGACACGATGGTGCAATGCGTGTTATGTAAACGGTCTCTTCTTAATTTAAGACAATTTAAAAACCACTACACTATTTATCATCCTGGCCAGGTCTATTTCTGTCCAACTATTGGTTGCGGAAGAAGGTATCAACTTTACAACTCGTTTAGACGTCATTATTTGAAAGACCATTCAGAGGCCCAAGCCCCTGAAGCAATTTCATCCAATATGGACACTTCACATATGCGCACTACACCAGCTGGGTTACAAAATGATGATAAAATAGTTTCTAAACTAGAAAATGAAGCTATCAAAGCAAAATATGTAAACATTAATTTGAATACTGTTTCACTGAGCAAAACCATGGCTCAACTGTTTTCATCCCTTTATAGTAATCCTCAATTGCCGATAAATGTGTCAGATACAGTTTATAACGGTATTGAAAACATTTTCAACTTATCTATCAAGCCTTTATTACCGATGACGCCCGGCTCTGCTACGGAAAACATTATAAGTGATTTAAAAATGTTTAATTCAATGCACCATAGATTGAAGTACTTTGAAGGAAAAGGGTCCTTAATTAATCCTGAGCCTTATGTGGTGGGTCGCAGATTTGATTTTGTAAAAAAAAATGGAAGCAGTTTTTATCAAGCAGTAGATTGCGTGGCGCATAAAATACAAATGAAAGCGGTTTTGCACAAATTTTTTTCTTTGCCTCGGTTGCTATGTCAGACGATAGATAATATGAAAAAACTAATGAACCATGACGCATCAGTCAGTGTGGAACATTTTATGCATGGTTCATTTTGGAGACAGAGATTTCATGGAGAAAAATTAGTCATGCCAGTATTTTTGCAAATAGATGATTTTGAGACTTTGAACCCTTTGGGGAGTCATAGTGGCATACATAAATTGGGGGCAGCCTACATTTCTCTTCCTTGTCTGCCTTACTATTATGCCTCCCAATTGTCTAACATTTTTTTGACTTTATTATATCATTCTAATGACAGAGTCGAATTTGGAAATAAAATAATATTCCAGCCTCTAATTGATCAGTTCAATGACTTAATTCGAAACGGAATATCATTCGATCTACCAAATTTTAAAGGAACCGTTTACTTTGAATTGGCACTCATTTTGGGAGATAATTTAGGTTTGCACAGTGTTTTAGGCTTTGTTGAAAGCTTCTCGGGCAACTTCCCTTGTCGTACTTGTAAAGTAGAAAAGAAACTAATGCAAAAGCAATTCTATGAAAATACATCTCTTCTAAGAACGGACTCTAACTATCAGGAAGATTTAAATACGAACAATCCATCTCTGACAGGCGTGAAAGAGAATTGTACATGGCTTCAGATAGAAAATTTTAGTTTATTTTCACAAATGGGTTTTGATGTAATGCACGACTTACACGAAGGTTGTTCAAAGTATATCATGTGTTCACTGCTTGTAGTTTTTGTAGATAAACTGAAATATTTTTCAATCGATATTGTTAATAGCAAAATTTCTTCATTTTCCTATGGCCCTGATAAAAAAGATAAACCGGTCACGCTAGCAATGCCTAATATACGAAAGGGCAATATACGTTTAAACGCTGCCGAAATGTACACATTTTGCAAGTATTTTGGGGTGATGTTCGGCAATTTCGTTCCGAGGTACGATAAGTATTGGGAACTATATATTCAATTGATGAAAGTTATAGATTTTGTCTTATCTCCCGCCTTTGCACCTGATCAAATTGACTTTTTTAAGTTTTTAGTAGCTGACCTTTGCGAAATGTTTACCACATTGTTCGAACAATCTCTTAAACCCAAGTTTCACAATTTATTGCATTACCACTCCGCAATGTTACGATTTGGTCCCTTACGGCATCTGTCTTCTATGCGCTTTGAAGCTAAACATCGACCGAACAAGTTAGCCGCAAAAACCTCAAATAATCGAATGAACATGACATTCACAATAGCTCGAAGACATCAGTTGATCTTAAATGATATTTTTCTAAAGGGAAGTATAGGTTCGTCTTTTTCATTCGGAGGCCAAAAAGAAATTGCCGATAGTAAAGTTAAAAAAATTCTAAATAAAATTAAGCTGTCTAATATAAGCAAATTGTATAAAGTCAAATGGGCAGAAAAGTGTTCTGAGCGGTATAAAGCAAATGACATAATTATTTCTGCAATTGAGGAGGAAAATGTTACCTTTGCTAAAATAAAAGATGTATATGTTGATGGTGTATGTAAAATAATAATTAAGGCAAAGCTTTTTGAAACAATAGGTTTAGATGATCATTATCATGCTTATTATCTACGAAACTCGTGTCAGACGTCAGTATTCATTGATCAGGAATTGATGCAACATCCGTTCATATGCAATGGTGTAGTTATCGGATATGACATCAATCTACCTGAGCTCCATGTTGTACTTAGCAAGCCTATTTAATTGAAATGAATGAAAATCTTAAAAGTTGAAAAGTTAAATATTATAATGATCAAAATAGTTTATACATGTATGAATAAAACTGTAATCTGTAAATTTATGGCTTCTTATGTTTGTTAATCTTAGTTAAGAGGAGACAGAGTTTCTAGAGCATACGTTTCTATACAAAATATTACAGAAACGTCTTTCAAGTTCTTAGCCCTTCAAGCCCCGCGACTTCGATATCGAAGTCAACTTAACGCGTCCAGGAAAAGTGATTTGATTGGGTTTTTCGTGTCATTCCGTATGCAGTTGTATTTTATTTAAATGCACGATGATACAAATATCATCGTGCATTTAAATAAAATACAACTGAATACGGAATGACACGAAAAACCCAATCAAATCACTTTTCCTGGACGCGTTCAGTTGACTTCGATATAGAAGTCGCGGGGCTTAGTCGCGGGGCTTGAAGGGTTAAAGACTATTTTGTATGGAAATTTTCTATTTCCGACCTAAACTCTGTCTCCACATAAAATTATTCGAGTAAAATTAAAATTAATAAAGCAAATGACATAATTATTTCTGCAATTGAGGAGGAAAATGTTACCTTTGCTAAAATAAAAGATGTATATGTTGATGGTGTATGTAAAATAATAATTAAGGCAAAGCTTTTTGAAACAATAGGTTTAGATGATCATTATCATGCTTATTATCTACGAAACTCGTGTCAGACGTCAGTATTCATTGATCAGGAATTGATGCAACATCCGTTCATATGCAATGGTGTAGTTATCGGATGTGACATCAATCTACCTGAGCTCCATGTTGTACTTAGCAAGCCTATTTAATTGAAATGAATGAAAATCTTAAAAGTTGAAAAGTTAAATATTATAATGATCAAAATAGTTTATACATGTATGAATAAAACTGTAATCTGTAAATTTATGGCTTCTTATGTTTGTTAATCTTAGTTAAGAGGAGACAGAGTTTCTAGAGCATACGTTTCTATACAAAATATTACAGAAACGTCTTTCAAGTTCTTAATGACTATTTTGTATGGAAATTTTCTATTTCCGACCTAAACTCTGTCTCCACATAAAATTATTCGAGTAAAATTAAAATTAAACACTCCTTTTGTTATAACATGTATGTCAGTTGTAAATAAATAAATGTTTTATTTTGTGTAACTGTTGTTTATGTTTTAGGTTATTGGATACACAAACACGCACAAGTAATGCAACATAGGCTTCAGATCTTCTTCAGGTTTTATTTGCAATGCTGTTCCTGGTCAACCGCAGTGTAAATATTGCAGGAATAGCAATAATGGATTTCTTTTTCCCTGCAATTAATATTTACACAGCGGTTGTACAGTATACAGCAGTACAAATAAAATATGCTGAAGATCTGAAGCAATGCGTACGTTGCTTTATTAGCAACTTTCAAGTTGTTAGAAACACAACTTGAAAGTTGCTAATAAAGCAAAGTGCGCATTGCTAAACCCACAAGGTTGAACCACAACTCTGTTAGAAACACAACTTGAAAGTTGCTAATAAAGCAAAGTGCGCATTGCTAAACCCACAAGGTTGAACCACAACTCTGTTAGAAACACAACTTGAAAGTTGCTAATAAAGCAAAGTGCGCATTGCTAAACCCACAAGGTCGAACCACAACTCTGTTAGAAACACAACTTGAAAGTTGCTAATGAAGCAAAGTGCGCATTGCTAAACCCACAAGGTTGAAAGGCGGAATTGATTGCGAATCAACAGAGTAAAGTTGTGAAATTCGCAATGTGTTAACATTGCGAATTTCACAAAGTAAAATTGTGAAATATGAGCCATCAAAGTAAAGTTGTGAAAGCACGCCTTTGTGAAATTAACAATGCTATGCTCTGTCATATAAGCAATGTTTTTCGACAATTTTGGCGTTGTGGCTCCCACTATTTTACCTTGATGGCTCATATTTAACAACTTTTTGTTGTCAAATTCACCATGTTTTTTTCTGAGTGCAGGAGTGTTACCCAGCAGGCTTACACTCACTCCCTTACTTCCAATTGCGACCAGATTACTCCAGTCTCTCGATTGGTTCCGAGTTCGAGGTCGCTTTCACGGTCCTGAAGCGGTGAAACGGTGTGTACCGAATCTATCGTGGACCACGGCAACCTTTGCCCGGCTGTTCCCCCATGACCGGGTAGCCGATGGTCGTTTACAGTCGCCGTAAGGTCCGCAACCACCCCCGCTCTATAGGAAACAGTACTGCTTCCAGACTTCCCCGTCTGTTAGTCAGAGTGCACAGTCGATTGGCTCACGCCGCACGGTACGCAGACCGTCCAGGAGCGCCAGAAGGTTGATTCCTAGGGGAAACTAGCCCTAAGGCCAGAGTCCTGCCCGGACTCGCACTTCATGCGTGGTGGCCGCCGGATGGGTGTTGACTCGTGAGTGTGACCAACCCTGAACAGAATAAGTCTTCGTGGTCAGCTCAGCAAGGGCCCATTAGCTTCCACTTAATTCTACAATAAAATACAAACGGAGCTGCCATGGAATTCACCGACCGAAGTCGGGCCCATCATATAGTGTTATTACACTTCTTGGGGTGAGCAGTGGATTCCGGACTAACGACCGACTGTGGTAGGTTTAGTACAGCTGTCTTGCCACATGTGAGCGTACACCTTACCACCCATTCACTCCCCCTTCGAAGCCATAGAATTTGAGAAGCGGAAATTGCGGTTTTAGATATTTTTTCTAAGAAGGAGTTGATTATTTTCCTGGAGAGACCAAGATCTTTAAAAAGGTGAAACAGAGATTTAGCTGGCAGGCCACGCGCGCCTACTTCCACCGCGTGAAGGTGAACAGTGAAGCCGTTCCGGGTGACGGCATTTGCGAGGTCATGGTATTTATTTAATTTGTACTCGTGGTCTTTAGGGATATTTAATTCCCATGGAACAGTTAATTCTACGATAAGGACCATCTTCCGAGATAGAGAGTAAAGAGTTATATCTGGACGCAGGGCTGTGCATCTGAGACTTTCAGGGAATTTATACTGCTTAGAGACCGAATCGACCTCCATAATCCAATCTGAAGCCTTCTCGATTATTGAGAAAGGTTTTGCAGTGAGATGTTTTTTGCCTTTAGAGCCAACCCGCACAAACTGTATTGGGGGTTTGGAGGATACTGTGGAACCCTTGTTGGCACGAGCCACTGAGAGGCTAATTATCTCGCGAATAACAGCAAGGACTTTCTCGTGGCGGTAAGTGTACCGTCCTTGATCTAAGGCCACCTTGCAGCCAGCTAGAATATGCCTGGCCGTAAGGCGTCGGTCTCTAACGGGTTGCTGGTGGACTAGACAGTAGATTGTCTTGTCCCCAAGTCTTTTACGCTCATCCTAAGGCTGAAAGAATGATTAATATCGTTATACCAGCCTGGGGTGACGGGTTCTCCCGTTGTAGTCGACACCGCCCTCCTGCTTAGAAATGTATACAATCATTACCAGACCCTTCCAGTTATTTGCCAGAGTGCACAGTCGTTTAGATAACGCCGCACGATGCGCAAACCGACCAGCAGCCCCCGAGGTCTTCCCTCAGAGGATCCGATCCATCCGTCGACGACGCACCCGAGACAAGGTTGACAGAGACCTTTTCAGGTTCGTCCCTCTTCGAGGAGACTACCGGATAGGAGTTGAATCAAAAGTTGAGCTGACCCATGGTTCATATGGCCCAAGCTGCACCGAACCGTTAGCTGCCTCTGCCTATCATCTGATATTATACCATGACTTCGATCAGTTTCCATGAAGCAAAACATACCCGGCACCAACTGTGAGTCTTCGAGGGCTCCTCCGGTGACCTTCTTGACTCCGATCATGTCCAGCGGCAGCAGAGGAGCATCCAGGCTTAAAACGGCGTCCACCGCGATGCCTGAGAACAGCGATTTCTGCCGAGAGATCAGCTTCGAGGAAAGGGCCGTCGCAGCACACCGAATTAGTAGTTCCCTGCATACAAAAATAACACTGGTCAAATTCAACGTTTGAGAATTCATGATCCTTGAATTCGGTAATATTATAGAAAGGGTGGCCTATCAGCATATGCTTAATGTTTGTTTCGCATTTTACACTCTCCAGCTGTTTCAAGGTGATAGAGATTTGCGGTTAGAGATAGAGGGTTGCCAAATTGTACCTTGTAGTTTAGAAACCGAATATGCTAGGTATGGGTGGTTGCTGGTATGGGTGGTTGGATAGCTAATGGGCCCTTGCTGAGTTGGCCACGAAGACCCATTCTGTTCAGGGCTGGTCAACACCTCACGGGTCAATACCTATACGGCGGCCTCCACGCATGAAGTGCGAGCCCGGGCAGGACTCTAGCCTTAGGGCTAGTTTCCCCTAGGAATCAAACTTCTGGACGGTCTGCACACCGTGCGGCGTAAGCCACTCGACTGTGCACTCTGACTAACAGACGGGGGAGTCTGGAAGCAGTACTGTTTCCTATAGAGCGGGGGTGGTTACGGACCTTACGGCGACTGCTCTTGAAACGACCGTCGGCTACCCGGTCCTGGGGGAACAGGCGGGCAAAGGATGCCGTGGTCCACGATAGATTCGGTACACACGGTTTCACCGCTTCTTATGAGAATGGACCGTGTAAGCGACCTCGAACTCGGAACCAATCGAGAGACTGGAGTAATCTGGTCGCAATTGGAAGTAAGGGAGTGAGCGTAAGCCTGCTGGGTAGCACTCCTGGCTATCTCGCGGTTAAGGCGTTGGCCTCTTACGGGCATGTGGCGAAGCTTGACGGTGGACTGTTTTGTCCAAGTCTTCTGCGCTCACTTCAGGGAGACAGAACAACTAATCGTTAAAACTTCCTGAGGTGACGGGTATGCCCGTTGTAGTTGCCAACTCTAGTTAGGTACGGGTGGTATATAATCAGTGATGGTAGGATTGGTTTGTTGATGAGATATTATGCCGATACTCGCTTCACCTTCTAATACGAGAGACTCGACAGGATAGTCACCTAGTAATAGGGCTTTGCGAGCAATGACAGTGTGATAATAATGATAATAATGACAGCCATTGCTGTGTTGGCGATTAATTAATTTATTTTATTTTATCTGCATCCAAACTTTTCTCTGGTCGTAACGGTCTCCGTTCCATCGGGTTCAGAAGAGGGAGGAAGAGAGAGTGCACCCGTGGTCGCGCGCTCACCTGTGCACTATAATATAGCCTGCGCATTTGACTGCTTCCGAACAATGGACTTTGAGAAGACTAAAGAAGTCACTAGAATCTACAATGCAGTCGCTATGGCCGAACACGGCTAGAAGGATATATTTGTGAGCAGCTAAGGGCCGATTTCTATATGGTACTTTTACTCGCAAGTAAAGGTTTCGTGGAACCAATAGGCAGTTTTTGACATTTTTCCGTTTCAATATGCAACCTGTAGGCATCGGTTGACCTTTAGGTAAAAGTATCGGTCAACTTTTACTTGCGAGTTACGATTCCCATACAAAATGCGTTTCAATGAAAACAATCGGACACCTCAGCGAACTTCCGTCAAATTCTCGCTCCCTGATTGGCTACTCAAATCAGCTGACAGTTACAATGTAACAGGTCGATTTTGATGGTTTGAGCCATTGATCATGTGGTTTGAGCTCCAGTTTTATGTTTTTCTGGTGAATTATCAGTGGTTTCGCGCTGTTCAGAAGAGAAAAAGTCGGATGTAAGGGCATAAATGGCCGATGCAGAACCGAAAATAGATGAGTAGGTATACAGTTGGCTTTTATGTTATTATGTAATGAAATATAAGAAATAAGCAAGATTGTCGTATGGCTTGCGCAAAGTAAGGTGGACACGAGAAAGTTGCGAAAACAATAATCTAGTTGCTATTATAACACTATAACCTAAGAGTAGAAATAAGTCGTTTTACTATAACCTATATGCGGGATTTTAAATTTAATTTGATATTTTGACATATTTACTTGGTTTCTTTAAATGTAAATGTAGAATAATGTTATATTTAAACAACATGTAGATGTAGATTTCAAAAACGTTTACCGCTTTTCAAAGACCTACTGATAATATATTATTTTAGAAGGGGACGAAAACCTTCACAAGGGACGAGATGAGGAGGATTGTTGGCTTTGCTTCGAACGCGGATGTCTAAACCGCTGAGCACGAGAAAGGGTACTTTTTTTTTACAGAATAGATAACCGTATACTTAATTGTATTTATGTTACAACTTTACAATTGTGAAGGAATAACACACTAAATTACTCAATTTAATATTTGAAGCCCCCTACTCTTACGATTCCCTCGTTCGCATCTCTAAACCTAAACCTTAGTTTCAGAAAACCGAAATTGTAAACGTCCCGTATCACCGCTAACGCAGTCGATTATGGACAGAAACAAGGAAATGGAGACTAATTTAGGACGAATAATGGTTATTACGCTCCAAAACTCACGCTACTCGTGGGTAAATGGTTTTTACAAGGCAATTTTGTTCCGTTCCAAAGATAATGTGAATTTATTCTTTGCAGAATCTCCGTCGGCCTGACGAAACCCAGCTGCCCCAGAACATAATTAAAAGTCAAAAAAACATAAATAAAAAGTCAATAATGGATAACTTGTTTTATTTTAAGGAATATATACTTCAACCCCAAACATCAGCTATGCCGAAGAAAGTCTCAGTTCCGGTAGTGGCCTCGGACCAAACTGAAATAAAAGAAAATGATTATATACCTATTTATTTGACAAATACTATTTGGTGATTTTTTTCAATAGTTTTTGGTGGCCCTCACGACAACTTTATGACATTGAATTTTTCTGTGGACTTTTTGAAGTCTTTCATTGTCTTTTACTGAAGCCATCGCCAAACTACAAGCTCATAGACAAAGGTACCTACTTTCTCGCTAGAGGCATTTCAGTATGAAAATGCCCTCGATGAGAAATGTTTATTTATTTTTTATTTATTTATTTTATTTATATATTTATGTATTATTCATATATTTTATTTTAAAAAATATTTCGGAAATACTTTTACAAAGTGATTTTGCGTCACTACTAACTCGGCAGTGCCTGTTCCGAGGAATACGCCAATTTTATATGATATTACTTTAAATTTTCAAATTTAGCTTTATGAATAAGATGTAAATAAATTGCTATAGTAAATCAAAGAAAAAAAATAAAAGCATTAAAAAAATTAAAATAATCATTAAAAAATCAAAATAATCATTAAATAATCAAAATAATCATTAAATAATAAAAGTAATAGAAAATAATTATAATATAAATCCAAATACAAAATATTACATTATAAAAATAAACAGCTGAATTCACTCTTGTTTACATAGGTAATTTATATTGCTAGATATGTGAGGTTGTTTAAATTGTGTGTATGTACATTCCGCGCGCGAGCTGCGAAGAATCGGGGGATTACGCCTGACCGTTGCCTCATACCCTGCACTAGGTACTGGGAGAGCGTGGGGTGTGGAGCGACGGTCGGGGGCGGCGTAATCCGCCCTCTTCGCCAGCTCCCGATTCTTCTGTTGCTATTTTTGAAATGTCATAAGGTTACTTTCAGTTTTCGTTCTTTCTTCACTAATTATCCACTGAATGAGACTCTTTAAGAACCACTTGTGTCAGTCCTGACATTTCGAAATATTTTCCTAAAATAATGGTAATGGTGTTGTCTAGGCGTTGATCTCCTGGGCAATATAATATGGATCTTGTGTTCTTAGCAGGAAACAATGTCTCTACTTGCGCGCGATTGAAATATAAAGAAGTTTTTAAATATTACAATTGCCTAATATCAAGTATTTTCGCTTCGAGAAACAACTACTTATTAGAATACATTTTTGTTTTTTTTTAGTACGATACGTTTTATAGTTTTTTGTACGATAGTAATTCTTTCGATTGTAGTCTTACAGCATGATCACCACCACATAATAGCGTATATTATCATTATACATAGTCCTAACATAAATACTGTTACAACATTAAAAGCACTAATTGCGCCGCGAGTATTAGTCGAATTGCGTATTTGACGTATGTTTGTTGACAGTTGGTCTTTGTGCAATTATGCACAATTAGTAAATTTAGTATTTGTTTTAACGTCGTCATGGAGTGGACCGACAAAGAAAATCGTGTCGCAGTTATTGCGCTTTATCGGTGCAAAGTCGAGAAAAGAGAGATCTTCCGAGTGCTCTAGCCGCTCGAAGTCAGCCGTATGTTTGTGTATCGGTGTATCAAATTATCCGAGGATACTGGTGACATTCAAGACCGCAAGCGGTCCGGCCGTCCTCGAACTATTCGTACCATCGAAGGCCATTGAAGCCGTAAAGCATCCGTTTTTGAAAAATCCACTCCGAAAACAGAGGACTATTGCGAGAAAAATGAATATGAATTCGATGTCCTTGGGCCGCATCATCAAAAAAGACTTGGGTCTTGGGGGCCTACAAACGCCGTACAGGACAATTGCTTATGGCCGCTCTGAAGGAAAATAGAGTGACAAAATGCAAATGGCTGTTGGTCCAGTACGCGGGTTGGAAGTACAAACAAATCCTGTTTACCGATGAAAATTTTTTCACGGCGCAGGAGAAGTTCAACATGCAGAATGATAGGGTGTACGCACACTCATCTATAGAGGCCTCCCAGGTCATTCCACGGGTCAAGAAAGGTAACCATCCAGTTTCAGTGCTGGTTTAGTGGGGTGTTGCCTATGATGGCACCACAAAGCTCCATTTATGCGAAAAAGGCGTGAAAACTTCAGCTAGAGTTTATCAACGGACAATCTTGAATCATGTTGTGAAGCCTCTTAACCAAACGAGGTCTCAAAACTAGCATTGGATATTCCAGCAATATTCGGCGCCGGCACACAAGGCCATAACCACTCAACCCTGGCTGCAGCGCCATGCACCAGTATTTTTGTCACCAGATGATTGGCCTGCTGGCAGTCCCGATCTGAGCCCGCTTGATATAAGCTATAGGTTGTTTTGGAGGACAATGGGTGCCACAGAAGATACAGCAACATCGAAGCCCTCAAGTCTGCCCTGGTCGAAGCAGAGAGCAGTGTCCCCTTTATATGAGCTGCGTAATTCGATCGACGACTGGCCGAGGAGACTCAAGGCCTGCTTTAAGTCCAAAGGCGGCCAGCTAGGTTTACGACAGCTATCTTGTCACCATTATACCATCCATTCAGCCCCTTCCCCTTCGAATCCAAGTATTGAAATTAAATAATTAGGTATATTTAAATACGAGTAACATTTAATTTTTAATAAATAATCCTAATTCATTAATTCACTTGAAAATCGACATTTATTTTAAATAAATATTTTTTAAATAAACTGATTTTTACACTAAATTTTGTGGTTTTTGGAGGCCCTTGCGACAAATTTATGATGTAGATTTTTGTTTTGTTTATTTGAAATCTAGATTTTTGGTGAAGTCATCGCCACTACAAGCTCTAAATAGACAGATTATAGCTTCTGAATAGAGGTATTTCAGTATGAAAATGCCCTCGGTGAGAAATGTTACAAGCGTTGTCCGCAAGGACGTACCCAGGGGGGGGGGTCCAAGGGGTCCAGACCCCCCCCCCCCCCGAAAATGTTACAGACTCAACAAAACCATAATTTTACAGCGCCATAAATTCCTTTCCGTCTGACATTTCCGAACAGGATGGTCTTGGACCATCAACTTCTGACTTATCTATTACATGTCTACATGAAATAGAAAAAGGTGATATTTTGGAACTCTCAAACGAACACGATATTGGACATCATATTTTAAAATCAAAGGAATTTTCTAACAGAATTGTACCAGACGCGGTGAAGTCAGCTATTCTTGCGCTGTCGAATCCAGATATAGACTTTTAATTCCCAGCCAAAAATGTGGATGGAAAAATGTTGAAGTTTCAAAGGAGTTGGATTGACAAATGGAAATGGTTAATATATTAAAAAAAACTTTGATGTTGCGTTTTGTAAATATTGTGTCGCAGTCTCCAAAGATTGCGTTGGAAAGGGTAAACATAAAAAATAGGTGATTTAGTAGATAATCCATTCGTTTTAGTAGATAAACCCTAATAATTTCACTTTTCACTTTTAAAATGCTTGTGTATTTTAAACTTTTCTTTTCTATAGAATAACGCACTATATGCCCGTTTAATTGGTGGAAACATATAAATGGTTTATGATTGTTATATTTTGATTAAGTAAATATGTTTTTTGTACTGTTTGTTTCCTGAATAAAATTAAAAAAAAAAAAAAAAGTTAAATGGAAGCACGCAGTGGAGAAGTTTCGCAAACATGGTAATACGATTTATCACAAGGAATCAACAACTTTAGCTGAAAATTTTGCAATTCGAACAGCCGACTCGACACTTTCTGTTATCAGTCACTCGATTCTAACCGAAGAAAGCAAATTTTACAAAACAGAGACGGCATTAGACCAATAATAAAAACAGTTATATTTTGCGGACAAAATGAAATCGCACTCCGCGGTGATGGGTTTATGGTTGGACCTACCCACCAAGTCGTTTAACCTTTTCAGACCTAAGATTTTTCAAATAAAGAAGTCATTGAGTGCTATTTTTCGTATTGCCTTTGCAAACAAAATCGAATTTTGTGATGCTCTTTATGAAATGGTACCTAAAATCGAGACATACCAAAAGAGGGTACTTTCATAGATATACTTGTGGGAAATACAGCAGCCTAAAAATACAAAAGAAGAGAAGAAGAAGAAGGAGCTGTCAGTCGACAGTGAGTCAGCTCGGGTAAGCAGACTCCATCGACTTAGATTGGTGCGCGAGGAGTGCTCCGCAAATAGATTTTGAGTGCGAGCACGATTATAATTGTCCGGAACAAAGAGACAAACCTTCGCTAGCATGCTAGGATTATCAACTCTTCCCCGGATCAGCTTGAAAAGGTAGGCCATGGAGAGCATTTCTCTATGCAACTTAAGAAAGTTATAGCCCACCATGCCTAGTAGAAAACTAGTACAATAAATAAATACAAACGGAGCTGCCATGGAATTCACCGACCGGAGTCGGGCCCATCAAAATACTATTTTTTTTTTACACTTCTGGGGGGTGAGCAGTGGATTCCGGACTTACGAACCGGCTGTGGTAGGTTTAGGACAGCTGTCTTGCCACATGTGAGCGTCACCTTACCACCCATTCACTCCCCCTTCGAAGCCATAGAATTTGAGATGCGCAAATCGCAGTTTTAGATAATTTTTCTAAGAAAGAGTTGATTATTTTTCTGGAAAGGCCAAGATCTTTAAAGAGGTGAAATAGAGATTTATCTGGCAGGCCACGAGCACCAACTTCCACCGCGTGAAGGTGAACAGTGAAGCCGTTCCGGGTTACGGCATTTGCAAGATCATGGTATTTATTTAATTTGTACTCGTGGTCTTTTGGGATATTTGATTCCCATGGAACAGTTAATTCTACAATAAGAGCCACCTTCCGAGATAGAGAGTAAAGAGTTATATCTGGACGGAGGGCTGTGGATCCGACACTCTCAGGGAATTTATACTGCTTAGAGACCGAATCAACCTCCAGAATCCAATCTGTAGCTTTCTCGATTATTGAGAAAGGTTTTGTAGTTAAATGTTTTTTGCCTTTAGAGCCATCCCGCACAAACTGTATTGGGGGATTGGAGGATACTGTCAAACCCTTGTTGGCACGAGCCACTGAGAGACTAATTACCTCGCGAATAACAGCGAGAACTTTGTCATGGCGGTAAGTGTACCGTCCTTGATCTAAGGCCACCTTGCAGCCAGCTAGAATGTATCTAGCTGTGCAAGGGGTATTGCTACAGAGGGGACAAGAACTATCCTTGGCAAAGCTCCAACGAGCGAGGTTACTGGGGTCTGGAAATGTATGCTGAAAGGTATTCAAATAAAATTTCAGCATCTCTGGCGTCCAGTGCATTGGAGGCGGAATGCAAAAGTCCCCAATTGTTGTCCAATCATTCTGGCATTGAAGGCCAATAGCATGAACCAAACTCTTGCTGTCGTAATCTCCCCGCAAAAGAGACTTCTTCAAGTCCACGTCGCTCGTGGTTGTACTGCCATACCCCAGACCAGTGCCATTCTGGCTGATTCCAGTAAGGAACTTTTTGTGGAAGTCTACGCGGGCTTGTAGATCATTTGAATCACTACGGCCACTTATTACGTGCTTCGATATTGCCGGATATTTGTAATTGCACAGAATCGAATTTTTGGTTATTCTGGAGTTGGCGTAGAGCAGAGAGGGCAGTTTAAGCGCTAGCCCAAAATTTTGTTTGGACCTGAAGAGAGTCGAGGGTCAGCTGGTTTGGCTAAGGACAGCCAGAATTTTAAACTACCTAGCTGTCACCAGCGCATCTAGACGGGACAGTTGGGTTTTGGTAAAATCGTAAATAAGAAAGGGCCATGACAAATGTGACGTTAGATAATTGTCATAGATCCAGGCCTTACGAGGGCCAGAAATAAGCAAGGCATCTATTTTTGCCAGGCAACTTTTGAAATGCTCTATAACATGATCGCCCAAGACGTCTTTTCCCTGATGGGTGATTTTTCTGCCGAGGAATTTGAAATGATTGTTTGGGTCTATAAGGGAGATATTAGAGCCCTTATAGACCAATTTGGGGTCAAAGGATGTAAATTTTGTGCCCATACGGGCGAGTCCAAGGCAAAAACATTTGGAGGGCTTCACTTTTATACAGCCTGACCAGTCGCAGAAAAGCTCCACTTTCTGTAATAGCAGGGAAAGCTGCTTGGGGCTTCTGGTGATGAAAGTTAGGTCGTCGGCAAAAGCGAGGCACGACCAGGTGTATTGGCCGTCTGTTTTAAAACGGTAGCCCCACTTCCTGTCAAACTGGGTCAGGCTTTCCAGCAGTACCTATATTAAAAACTATAATAAAAATCGTCGGGGAGAGGCAACAGCCCTGAAAGAGTCCAATTGAATATGGTATAGAGCGGGTAGTCCATTCTTGCGTTTTAACATGGAACGTCAGACAGTTGTAGTAGGAGGCTACAATGACGACGAAACGAAGAAACGATTAGACGACAAAACGAAGTCCGTAATATTATGGAATGTCATGTCACCGAAACTGTTCGTTAATACCCTCAAAACGTATTAAAAATTATGAAACGGATAGAAAGACATATCCTAGATACCTATAACTCATTTTATCTGCCGTTTGGTGAACTGAGCAGCAGACGAAATTCGAATTATTAGCTGGCAAGTGACAAGAATTTGATATGAAATGAAACCACGGAATAGTAGCAAAAGTAAAATTTAATATTAATAATAACATTAATTATTCCATTAATAACTACTATAACATACTGCAGAAATCACCACCTTTGTAATTAACGGATAAGTGGAATAAAACAATATTAATATTGAACAGAACGACATAATATTAAAACACTATACAAAATTTTACGAAAATTCCATAGAATATACTGTCAATTACCTAATATTACCTTAGTAATTAGGCATATTTAATATAATATTACAAATTTATTAGACTTAATATCCTTATTTTTATAAACATTATATTTACATTTTCTCCGCATCGTAACAGACCCCTCTCCTGCTCATTATATTATTTCAACTAAGATACAATAAATGATTTATATTCGAAAATAAAATAAGTTAAACAAGTAACCACTGTTCGATAAAAACTAGATTTCTGACTTATAATTCATAACAAACATACACACTTAAATCTAGGTAATTTTAAAGGCATCAGAATTATCAATAAATGCTTTTGACTGTTCCGTATAAATAATATAATAAACATACACACTTAAATCTAGGTTTTTAAGTAATTAGAATCATATTATATAGAAGCATTTGATTGTTCCGTATTGGTTGTTCGTAGATAAATAAACATTCACAAAAAGTAACTAAAAAATAAAATGCATAGGTACATACAATAGAATATACTACCTACTGGAGATCGCATTGTTCGATTTCAACTAAAAAAGTGTTCGTGCTCCACCGATGCACTATGTTCTGCTTGCTTAGAAGACGAAGAGTACTTATCAAAGGTCTACCGCCGTCCGTTGCTTTTCGATTGTTTAATATTTTTTAATTGGCATTTGGCAGCAGTCATATGATTTTTATGTTGAATTTTCCAACCAAATGCATGCTTGCAATTGTACAAACAAATGGCTTAATTTTTCGGTGTATTACATTTATATGTTTGATTAGATTCCCCTTTTCTGTGAAAGCTTTGTTACATTCCGCACAACTATACTTAATTCTGAGATGTACTGAGTTTACATGATTCTTTAACTGTGCACGCCTTGCAAAACTGCGATTGCATTTGTCACACGCAAAAGGCTTCAATTTGCGGTGTATTACATTTATATGCCCGATTAAGGCCGACTTGTGTGTGAAAGCTCTGTTACATTCCGAACAACTATACTTCATTCTGAGATGGACTGAGTTTATATGGACCTTTAACTCTCCTCGCGATGCAAAACTGCGATTGCATTTGTCGCATGCGAAAGGCTTCAATTTCTGGTGGACAGAATTGACATGTCGAATTAAATCACCACTCTTAAAGAAAGCGCGTTTGCATTCCTTACATTCAAATTCCTTCATTTTTCTATGAACGCCATCGATGTGCCGTTTAAAGGTTGTTTGATTTGGAAATTCTTTGTCGCATAAATCACAAGTGAATACATTCAACTGCCGGTGAGTGAAATTTACATGCTGTAGTAAGTAGTTGCGACCAGAAAAGACTTTCTTACACTGCTGACACGCATGCTTTAGTTTGCGATGGATCGATTGGACGTGTGTTTTCAAATTATATCTATATGAAAATGCCCTGTCACACTGTTCACACCTATGTTTCTTAAATTTCCTATGCACTATATCAACATGCTGAATTAGTTTAAATCTACTTTTTGATTCATATCTACATTTGACACAAATATATTTCTTAACATTTGGCCTAATACAGTCTTTGCAAAATAGCACAATTTCATTGGAATGCTTGCATGCTCCCATTGGCACGCTGCTGTCTATATGGCGATCGCAGACAACGCATGTGAATTTATCAAATTTCGTTAACAATACTTTGATCTCTTTCATCACGCTTCCTTCGGGTTTTATGAAAGCCACTGCCTCTTCTTCAAATTCCAGAATATTTGCTTCCATGTAAGAAGAGTTCGGTTGTTCTTCTTTGAAGCAATTATCACTTTCTGGTTTCAAAGTTTCACTGTTTCTATTGTCAGAGCAACTTGGCATCCTGTTTTCGACTTCGGACTCTAATTCTATCTTCACTTCAATGTCTGCATTAGTTTCATCATTTTCCTGCCTTTCCATGGTGAATATTTATACTTTTGACTATATATAGAGGTAAAATAAAGCAGAGAACTGCATAAACTTACACGATCTACACCGTAAACAGATGTAATTATTTTGACGTTTCGTGTTTAGTATTGCCACATATTAGAATATAAAATTTAAAATTTAAAAAATTTGTTTTCACTCCACGGGCTTTTTTTTAGTGTGTTAATCAGTACAACAAAGTAAGCAACTTTTGAAAAAATGTGAAAAAAAAAACTTTTTTTTTTTAGAAAATTAACGTTTTGTGTTTTTTTAATAGTGTAAAAGCTATGATCACGATGCTTTATCACTAGCGGTAAGTAAAATGTCACTAACTTTGTTTATTTACGGTTTAATACCTACCGCTAGACGGCGCAGAGTTCTCAATTTTTTCTCGAACCTTTATCTAACAGTCAACTTTTTCAAACTTTCAAATTAATTTCAAAAGACTTATATGCGCATGTAAATTTCACTTACCGGCAGTTGAATGTATTCACGTGTGATTTATGCAACAAAGAATTTCCAAATCGAAAGCGATTTAACCCTAGAAAGATAATCTACGTCAAAATGACTCCCGCGCCGACGAAATTTTGTTGTAACTTTTTAAATTGTGTGAATCCGGTGATGTGCATTCCGGACATCTCAGTCCGCGCCGGGAACTAGCGAAGGGCGCACGTATCAAACTGGTAAGTTCCCGCCATTTCGATATTTTACCGCCATAGGAGTCAAAATGACGTATGATTATCTTTTACGTGACTTTTACGATTTTTGATATAGCGTATAAGTTAGTTTTTTTTTGTTGGATCGGTTTGTTTTTGCTGTTTTTGACATTTGTTTTTGTTTTATAGAGAACTTGAACGTACATTCAGTAAAATGACGACAAGAAATTTAGACGAGGAAGGCATTCTGGCTGCACTTTTAGATAATGAGGAGGAGGCCATATCCGCTGATACAGACAGTGAAGTCGAAGATCACGTAAGTGAGGATGAAGTCCAGAGCGATTATGAGGAGAGATGTGAAGATGCTTCTGTCAATGAAACAACCGGCAAACCAGAAATGATTATGTTCTATAATCAAACCAAAGGCACCCCGCCTTTGGACACGCTAGTCCAAATGTGTTCCATAATTTCATGTAGTAGAAAGACAAATAGATGGCCCATGGCCGTTTTCTATGGGATGATAAATATTGCCTGCATAAATGCTTATATTATATACTCCCACAACGTTGCCAGTAAAGGCTCTGAATCGCAATAAATTTATGAAAAACCTAAGTAATGCTCTTACATCGCCCTATATGACGAAGCGATTGGATATACCAACTTTGAAAAGGTATTTACGGGACAGCATCGCGTCTATCGTGCCAAAAAACCCTCAAGATCAAGAAGAAGAGCGTCCCGAGGTACCAGCAGCCAAGAAACGAGCCTATTGTAAATATTGCCCTTCCAAAATAAAGAGGAAGGCGAATGCCTCGTGCACAAAATGCAAAGCAATAATTTGCCGAGAGCATAACGTTGACATGTGCCAAAAATGTTTTCAGTGATGTTTCAATAGTTATTATCTAGTTTAAGGACAATATTATCTGATGTTACTTGAATTATAACATAAAAAGGCTGATTAATGTAATAGGTAAAAAAAACTATACTGAAGAAAATAATGTTCCTATTTTTTGCTTCAGGCCTCGCGACTCGCGGTTAACCCTCAGTTTGACTGCGATATCGCAGTCGCGGGGCCTGACGGGTTTTCAGAAGTTTGAGTTTTGTTGTAATTTTCTTAATAAAAAGTAAACGTAATTTCGTAAATATCGGATGTTTTATTTAAAAATACATGATACAACACATATCTTTTTAATTTATTAAAATGTATAAAAAATTATTGATTTTACAGCTAATTAAACTTATGGAGTCAATTTGACGTATGATTATCTTTAACGTACAACTAAATATGATTATCTTTCTAGGGTTAAAGAGCACATCGATTGCGTTCATAGAAAAATGAAGGAATTTGAATGTAAGGAATGCAAACGCGCTTTCTTTAGGAGTGGTCATTTAATTCATCATGTCAATTCTTTCCACCGGAAATTGAAGCCTTTCGCGTGCGACAAATGCAATCGCAGTTGTGCAAGGCGTGCACATTTAAAGGACCATATAAACTCAGTCCATCTCAGAATGAAGTATAGTTGTGCGGAATGTAACGGAGCTTTCACCCAAAAGTAGAACTTAATCGGACATAATATGTAATACATCGAAAAATTAAGCCCTTTGTTTGTACAATATGCAAGCATGCATTTGGTTGTGCAAGCATGCATTTGGTTGGAAAATTCGTCATAAAAATCACATGACTGTTGCCAAATGCCAATTAAAAAATATTAAACAATCGATAAGCAACGGTCGGCGGTAGACCTTTGATGAGTAGGTACTCTTCGTCTTCTAAGCACGCAGAACATAGTGCATCGGTAGAGCACGAACACTTTTTTAGATGAAATCGAACAATGCGATCTCCATTAGGTAGTATATTCTATTGTATGTATGCATTTTATTTTTTAGTTACTTTTTGTGAATTTTTATAGAGAACAGTCAAATGCATTTATTGAAAATTCTAATGCCTTTAAAATTACCTAGATTTAAGTGTGTATGTTTATTATGAATTATAAGTAAGAAACCTAGTTTTTATCGAACAGTGGTTACTTGTTTAACTTATTTTATTTTCGGATACTTATAAATCATTTATTGAATCTTATTTGAAATAATATAATGAGCAGGAGAGGAGTCTGTTACGACGCGGAGAAGATGTAAATATAATGTTTTTAAAAATAAGGATATTAAGTCTAATAAATTTGTAATATTATATTAAATATGCCTACTTACCAAGGTAATATTAGGTAATTGACAGTATATTCTATGGAATTATCGTAAATCTTTGTATAATATTTTAATATTATGTCGTTCTGTTCAATGTTAATATTGTTTTATTCCACTTATCCGTTAATTACAAAGGTGGTGATTTCTGCAGTACCTATGTTATAGTAGTTATTAATGGATAAATTAATGTTATTATTAATATTTAATTTAACTTTCGCTACTATTCCGTGGTTTCATTTCATATCAAATTCTTGTCACTTGCCAGCTAATAATTCGAATTTCATCTGCTGCTCAGTTCACCAAACGGCAGATAAAATGAGTTATAGGTATCTAGGATATGTCTTTCTATCCGTTTCATAATTTTTAATACGTTTTGAGGGTATTAATGAACAGTTTCGGTGACATGACATTCCATAATATTACGGACTTCGTTTTGTCGTCTAATCGTTTCTTCGTTTCGTCGTCATTGTAGCCTCCTACTACAACTGTCTGACGTTCCATGTTAAAACGCAAGAATGGACTACCCGCTCTATACCATATTCAATTGGACTATTATTCAATTGGACTATTCAATTGGATCATGCTATAGAGCATTTCAAAAGTTGCCTGGCAAAAATAGATGCCTTGCTAATTTCTGGCCCTCGTACGGCCTGGTTCTATGACAATTATCTAACGTCACATTTGTCATGGCCCTTTCTTATTTACGATTTTACCAAAACCCAACTGTCCCGTCTAGATGCGCTGGTGACAGCTAGTTTAAAATCCTGGCTGTCCTTAGCCAAACCAGCTGACCCCTCGACTCTCTTCAGGTCCAAACAAAATTTTCGGCTAGCGCTAAAACTGCCCTCTCTGCTCTACGCCAACTCCAGAATAACCAAAAATACGATTCTGTGCAATTTCAAAGATCCGGCAATATCGAAGCACGTAATAAGTGGCCGTAGTGATTCATATGATCTACAAGCCCGCGTAGACTTCCACAAAAAGTTCCTTACTGGAATCAGCCAGAATGGCACTGGTCTGGGGTATGGCAGTACAACTACGAGCGACGTGGACTTGAAGAAGTCTCTTTTGCGGGGAGATTACGACAGCAACAGTATGGCTTATGCTATTGGCCTTCAATGCCAGAATGATTGGACAACAATTGGGGACTTTTGCATTCCGCCTCCAATGCACTGGAAGATAATGCTCTATGACTGGACGCCAGAGATGCTGAAATTTTATTTGAATGCCTTTCAGCATACACTTCCAGACCCCAGTAGCCTCGCTCGTTGGAGCTTTACCGAGGATAGTTCTTGTCCCCTCTGTAGCAATACCCCTTGCACAGCTAGACACATTCTAGCTGGCTGCAAGGTGGCCTTAGATCAAGGACGGTACACTTACCGCCATCACAAAGTTCTCGCTGTTATTCGCGAGGTAATTAGTCTCTCAGTGGCTCGTGCCAACAAGGGTTTGACAGTATCCTCCAAACCCCCAATACAGTTTGTGCGGGATGGCTCTAAAGGCAAAAAACATTTAACTACAAAACCTTTCTCAATAATCGAGAAAGCTACAGATTGGATTCTGGAGGTTGATTCGGTCTCTAAGCAGTATAAATTCCCTGAAAGTCTCGCATGCACAGCCCTCCGTCCAGATATAACTCTTTACTCTCTATCTGGGAAGGTGGCTCTTATTGTAGAATTAACTGTTCCATGGGAATCAAATATCCCAAAAGACCACGAGTACAAATTAAATAAATACCATGATCTTGCAAATGCCGTAACCCGGAACGGCTTCACTGTTCACCTTCACGCGGTGGAAGTTGGCGCTCGTGGCCTGCCAGCTAAATCTCTATTTCACCTCTTTAAAGATCTTGGCATTTCCAGAAAAATAATCAACTCTTTCTTAGAAAAAATATCTAAAACTGCGATTTGCGCATCTCAAATTCTTTGGCTTCGAAGGGGGAGTGAATGGGTGGTAAGGTGAACGCTCACATGTGGCAAGACAGCTGTCCTAAACCTACCGCAGCCGGTTGAAACCTACCACAGCCGGAGAATTCCCGCTACCCCAGTTGAAACCCCAAACAACGACACTGCTAAAACGACACCGGACCTTGCTTGCCCTATCTGCGGGAAACAATATAAACGATTAGCATGGTTAAACAAACACATTGCTGGGCACGATGATAGCGACGCTGCACGTCAGTGTCTTAAACCGTCGCAAGGAGTCACGGACAGAGTCGAACCTCACACGTCCCTAGACTCCACATCTACCCGCAGTTTGTCACCCGACCGGTCTCCTCTACCCGCGCAAATCGTATCCTTCCCTCCTCTAAAATTCCCTTCACTTGCGAAAGAGGACTGGGAATTTCATAATAATAATTTAACTTCTATTCTTGACCACTCTGTGAACCATAATGCCCCTGCCAGCGTCCAGCTGTCGTCCTTCCAGGTGGGGGTAAGTTCGTAAGTCCGGAATCTACTGCTCATCCCCCAGAAGAGTAAAAAAAAAAGTAGGGGAGAGGGCCCCATTATGGGATAGCTTTCGTTGAAGTGCTATATAAAAAGAAGCTTTAATGTAATACATACTAAACCAAGTAGATTTCATTACAAATTCCATGTTCTTATAGTCCTATGAAAAGTATGTCCCTAGTTCTTTAATATTTTCCACCACATTAAAAAGAACAAAAAATTGACTTTTTGTACAACAAAAAAAAGGTGTCCTAATATGGGACGTCATATACTCCTAATATGGGATGGTATCCCATATTAGGTTTACATATTTGTTTAATTGTGAGATTTAAATTCCATGTTTACAAAACACACTTTTATTCAAAATAAATTATAACAATTCAAGAAGAGAGACAAAATTCACATATAAAGTTAACAATAAGTGCGTCCACGCCAGCACACATTTAATGAGACCAACGAAAGCATTTGGTACACCTGATCCATTTTTCTCCTGCAATATCGTTTGAGTATGGATTCAAGCAGTAAATGCAGTCCACATCCTCGTTTGCCTCGCTGTCATCAGATTCCATCAGTGGTGGCTCCTCGCTGTCAGATGAAGATGAACTTTCTTCAACTATCTTCCTTTTATAAGGCATCTTCTTTGGTCCTTTTTTGTTATTCCTACTTTCTTTACCTTTGGATTTTACTTTTGGGCCTGTTGTGTTTTTGTGTGTTAGCTGTTTTTGGAGCTCTTCTTTGTATGGTGAACTAGTCACTAATAGAGCCTTTCCTGTTCTACCCTGAGCTTTCTGTGCATCAGGTGGCTTGTTTTTTAATTAAGGTACAGGGCTGATATCAGTGGGCTTAATAAGGAAACACGGCGTTATCTTAACACCACAAGTTGATGTTGATGGCTGTGGAGATAGATTTGATGCAGCTGTAAACGTTGGTGTGGGTTTAGATGTGGTTGATCTAGCACTTAAAGTCAAGGGGGGTGTTTTTGGTTCAGCGCTTAAAATTGGTAGAGGCGTGGTCGGCGAAGCATTTACGACTAGCGGTATAGATGTGTCCACATCTACTCCATCATCATCATGCACGGCAAATTCGTGGTCTCTGAAATGATCGCGGTCGAATGGAAATATGCCGCTTCTTCTAAATCCATTTACAGCGACCTCCACTGTAGCAGACCTTAGGTATGCTTTCCCAACAAGCTCTGCGACTTGAAACGCCGTCACAACACGCCCTGGGTGGTGCTTCAGCCATGTATCAATTTCTTTAGCGTAGTAGGTTTTAAAAGGACTCATGAACGAAACGTCTAATGGTTGCATCCTGTGAGACGAATGCGGTGGGAGGCATATAAGTATAACCCCATTATCTCGACATAAGTCAATAACATCCATATTCCTGGTGTGAGAAAAGTGGCCATCGAGAATCATTATAACTGGATTTTCCTTGGTTGGGTTGGGTTGCAATGAAATGCACCACCCACTGTGTGAAAATATAACTCTGTATCCATCCAGATTTATGGCATGCAAACTGAGAGCCTGGTGGGGCACCAGTCTTCAACTCCTCCTTCATATGCACTCGGGGGAAAACGAATAATGGAGGAACGAAATGTCCTGATGCGCTCATACAAGTAACTAATGTTATAAGAGCCCCCCGTTCTGCTGATGAAATCCCGCCAACTTGTTTTTGGCCCTTTAAACTTAACACTTTTTCCATTTTATGTTGTACTACAGTTACTCCGGTCTCATCTACGTTGTAGATTTTGGTTGCATCGAAGTTGATTTTTGGAAGTTCGACTTCGAGGATGTCGTTAAATGCGTCAACTTTTGCTTTTGTAAATCCTTTTGCGCGATTTGCTGATGTTGCTTGAGGTGTCCTAAAGGACAAAGTAGGATTTCGTTTTAAAAAAATTTTCATCCACTTTTTGCCAGCGGTATTTGTTTTCGCATTAAACTGATGTGGTATATTATTCTTTAAAGCAAGTTGGAACGCTAAAGTGCGAATGTCCGAAGCTCTTAGCCCATAAAATTTATTCACCATTAGTAAACTATATTCTACCAGTTCCCGTTCCAAATCCTCAGAGAAAATCGGCTTTCTACCCAATTTCAGTGCATTCAGATCTTCTATTGTACGCGTTTCATTTTTGCAATAACGCTCAAGAGTCGACTTTGGGATAGAAAATAATTTAGAAGCTCTAAGGTATCCCATTTCCTTGTTTTTTACTGCATTGTATGCACGTATCATTTGCTCGGGATCCCATTTCTTCCGCTTTTTATTTTCATCTTTATCCATCTTAAAAAAAAAAACATTTAAAATTACATTATAAAAGTAGTTATCCTAATATGGGATATCCCATACATGGCACCCCACGCTATCCCATATTAGGGTAAGGTCATGTTTTGCAAACACGTGTTCAAAACAAAAATACTATGTGATATTAGCAACAAATAACACATGAAAGTCAAAATAAATGTTTTTAGTTTAAGCAAAAACACATTATAAAGATGAATTAGCAAACCTACCTTAGCAAAAGTAAACTTCCAATACATGCACGTAACAATCTCCGGAGCAAAAATTTTGCGTGGACTGCACTCGTTCGTTGGTACGAGCAGACTGGCGTCCAGGCGGTTCAACATAGCCGTGCGACCATACGGGCTACTGATACACCCATAGTGCGATAGATGGCAGTGCCTCAGATTCGAAATAACCCACTATCCCATATTAGGCACCTATCCCATAATGGGTTCCGCTCCCCTATTATGATGGGCCCGACTCCGGTCGGTGAATTCCATGGCAGCTCCGTTTGTATTTATTTTATATACTACTTGGATGGTCTTAGATGGTAATCTATTGAATCTACATCTAATTAGATGGTCATCATCATACTTGGTGTATTAGTAGAAAGAGTAGAACCTACTTTTAGGGAAAAATATTATATTGCAACAGTAATGTGAGAATAGTAGGTAAGACTAAATATAACTTAGAGACCGATGTTCAATACCGACTCCTAAGAGGCGTGTTGTACTCTACTAATGTTTCTGCTCCTTTACTGATTCAATCACGTGACATCAACGTTTAAATTATTCAGCTTGAAAAATAAGAGTTAGTCGTGCCTCCGTTAAATAATCACTACTTTTGAATACTATTGAGACAGGTAGGTACCAACAATTTTCGGTTAAGCTATACGAAATGTAAGACAAAACATAACCTAAAAATGTATCTAGAAGTACATTTTGAGCAAAGAATATGAATAGGTAACGAGAAATAATGACAAAATGAACGCGATTTATAGACTCTTTCAGCTTTCAGCAACTAGTCAGAGTGCACAACCGATTGGTGTCGCCGAACGGTGCGCAAACCGTCCAGTAGCGTCGGGCCATGCAATCCCACCATGGGTCCACAATCTGTGAGACCTGAGTCGCTACCCAATATAATCAATTAGACCTTGATTAAAAGCCATTCGTTATCAATTTTATTATAGACGACCAAATAAATTGCTATTAGTTTCGCCGTCAATGCCTTCTGTGCCACCTGCATTTCACCGACGCAGTAGGGTTGCCAGCATGTACTATGGAGTTGAGCAATCTAATATGCAATTCAATGACGCTACTCGGCCCGGTGGCATAGTGGTTAGGAGGCCTGATCTTACATTGTAAGGTCCCGGGTTCGAATCCCCGCTGGGTCACCATTTTCCTTTCGGATAAAATTAACGGAATTGCATTCTCAATTTTGTCGATTGAATGCAATAACAAGACATTTACTTACACACAGTTATTCGCAGACATACATATGCACACGTAATAGTATGGTTGGTTGTAAGAGATTGTCATATGACAATAAACCCGCCCTTTGTGATTTCACAATAAGGTGTAGAAACAAACAAACAAACAATGATATTATTAGGATTAAAATGGTTCCGTCGGAAATACGATTGTTCAAATTTGGCAACCCTTCTACGCTGGTGAAATGCAGGTGGCATTGATAGCATTGACGGCCAAACTTTAGCGATTTATTTAGCCATCTATAATAACATTGATAACGAATGGCTTTTTATGATTAGGAAAAATGTGAGATATTAGGCCGTGTTCGAGTTGGCCACGAAGACCCATTTGTTCAGGGTCGGTCACAGCCAGGCTTACCAGGTGTTCGGTTTTTTACCGAACTGTTTCGGATTTCAGTCCCTTGTACGGTGTTCGGTATGAAGAAAATACTGAAGTATGGGTGGTTCGGTATTTGCGAAAGTCCTTTCATATAATCACATCACACGATTGAGCTATACATATGTTACATGTCGCCAGCCGGCGCGTGCTGTATTCGTGACTTTAATTGATCGTTGTCCATCCCATTTAGTGTAAAAACAGATGGGGTGAAGGCTCTTATTCAACACAGTAACGGCAAGAAACACTGTTCATTGGTGCGATCAAAAAATGTCTCAAGAAAAATTAGCAAATTGTTTGGTCCACCTTCTGGTGATTTAGAAGAGAAAGTAGCTGCAGTTGAACTCACTAAAACCTATCACTCCGTTAATAAACATAAAATTAGATTCCATAAACATATAAATTAGATTCCATACTCTACAATGACTCTGAGTTGGCTTCAAAGGTGCAGTTGGGAAGAACAAAAATGGAAGCTGTACTGAGTAATGTTTTGGCGCCATATTCCATAGAAACTTTCGTAAAGAAAATAAATGATCAAAACAGTCCATTTTCAATATCTATTGATGCCTCCAATAAAGGGAACAGTTTTTTCCCCCTTGCAGTAACTTTCTTTGATGATGAAGATGGAAAAGTGAATTACCTATTGGATTTTTACGAAGAACCGGACGAGACATTAGAGTCTATTACGAATACGATTATCAAAGCTTTAGAAAAACTTCGTTTGGATCTAAATAATGTTTTTGCATATAGTGCTGACAATGCTTCGGTCAATTATGGCCGCAACTGCGCGGTCTTTCAGAAGTTACAAATTCTGCAACCAAATATCCTTAATTAAGTTGAAACAAGTATTTTAAGGAAAAAAAAATTAAAAAAAACGTTCCCAAGCTTATTATGAAATAGCTAGATATTAAACCAAATATGATTAATATACAGGATGTTTTTACAGCACGGGCATTTTTAGTGGGTTAATCAATACAACAAAATAAGCAACAAAAAAACACAGGTTTAAAAAAAAAAAAACGGATTTTTGTTTTTTTTTAAAATGTAAAAGTTTGAAGAGGTTGACTGTAAGAAAAAGGTTTGACAAAAATTTGAGCGCGCTGCGCCGTCTAGCGGTAAGTATTATATCGTAAATAAACAATATTAGTGACATTTTACTTACCGTTAGATAACGTATCGTGATCATAGCTTCTTACACTATTAAAAAAACACAAAACGATAATTTAAAAAAAAAAAAAAAAATAACTTTTTTTTTAAAGTTGCTTACTTTGTTGTACCTACTGATTCACCGACTCAAAAAAAGCCCTTGCAGAAAAACAACTTGTATGAATATTGAACTTTATATTCCAATATGTGGCAATACTAAACACGAAACGTCAAAATAATAACATCTGTTTACGGTGTAGATCGTTTTGCAGTTTTCCGCTTTATTTTACCTCTATATATAGTCAAAAGTATAAATATTCACCATGGAAAGGCAGGAAAATGATGAAACTAATGCAGACATTAAAGTGGAGATAGTATTAGAGTCCGATCTCGAAGACAGGATGCCAAGTTGCTCTGACAATAAATACAGTAAAACGTTGGAACCAGAAAGCGATATTTGCTACAAAGAAGAGCAACCAAACTCTTCTTATATGGAAGCAAATATTCTGAAATTTGAAGAAGAGGCAATGGCTTTCATAAAACCCGAAGGAAGCGTGATGAAAGAGGTCAAAGTATTGTTAACGAAATTTGATAAATTCACATGCGTTGTCTGCGATCGCCATCTAGACAGAAGCGTGCCAATGGTCCCGCATGCAAGCATAACAAGGAAATTGTGCTATTTTGCAAAGACTGTATCGGGCGAAATGTTAAAAAATATATTTGTGTCAAATGTAGATATGAATCAAGTAGTAGATTTGTTCTAATTGAGCATGTTAACAATGATATTGCGTATTGATGTCAAACGGTTGACTGAAACCAACGACATTTCTTAAATATGACAGTAACACCGCAGGCGATTTTTTTTTAAGAATTTCGCGCGAAATTCGAAAAAAAAAAATCGCCTGCGGTGTTACTGTTATATTTAAGAAATGTCGTTGGTTTCAGTCAACCGTTTGACATCAATTGATGACATCAAATGACGCAATGACTGCGGTGTTAGTTTTATATTTAAAAAAGTGACGTTCGTTTGTGTCAACTTTTTGTCATCAAATAACAGTTATTGATAAAAACCTCAAAAATAGTTTTTTGAATATCGCAGATACCTTTTTCACCGCCCATTTCTCCAACTTATTGCGTCATTGCAAAAACTTCGCAAAATGTCATCTGTTTTGTAATGTAGCTAATTGTTATCGATAAGAAAGACCGCGCATAATTGTTTTTTTTAATTGGCAACATTTTGCTTTTGACATGACTGTGTGTTGTCCCTATATACGTATATTGGCCCTGCATACGCATACACGCATATGTCCGTGTATCCGTGTAGCGGCCTTGCATCGTACGGCCGCGCCGCGCTAGTTTGTTGACATAAAACTTTGAAACTTAAAGTGCCTATATCTCGCTTATTTATTGAGAGCGACCAAAGATTATTGCAGATTCGGAATCAGCGTAGTGAATATAGTCGGGTGAAGTTTAAAAATCAAGAATCCAGGAGAGGTTCCTATACTGCAGTTAGACCGTGCAGAGGAAATTTAAGAAACATAGGTGTGAACAGTGTGACAGGGCATTTTCATATATAGGAAGTTTGAAAGGACACGTCCAATCGATCCATCGCAAACTAAAGCATGCGTGTCAGCAGTGTAACAAAGTCTTTTCTTCTCGCGACTACTTACTACGGCATTTAAATTTCACTCACCGGCGATTGAATGTATTCACGTGTGATTTATGCAACACAGAATTTCCAAATCGAACAAGCTTTAAACGGCACATCAATGGCGTTCATAGAAAAATGAAGGAATTTAAATGTAAGGAATGCAAACGCGCTTTCTTTGCGAGTGGTAATTTAATTAAACATGTCAATTCTGTCCACCGGAAATTGAAGCCTTTCGCGTGTGACAAATGCAATCGCAGTTTTGCAATGCGTGCACATTTAAAGGACCATATAAACTCAGTCCATCTCAGAATGAAGTATAGTTGAGCGGAATGTAACGGAGCTTTCACCCAAAAGTCGCACTTAATCGGGCATATAAATGTAATACACCGAAAAATTAAGCCCTTTGTTTGTACAAAATGCAAGCATGCATTTGGTTGGAAAAGTCATCATAAAAATCACTTGACTGCTGCCAAATGCCAATTAAAAAATATTAAACAATCGATAAGCAACGGTCGGCGGTAGACCTTTGATAAGTACTCCTCGTCTTCTAAGCAAGCAGAATATAGTGCATCGGTGGAGCACGAACACTTTTTTAGATGAAATCGAACAATGCGATCTCCAGTAGGTAGTATATTCTATTGTATGTATGCATTTTATTTTTCAGTTTCTTTTTGTGAATTTTTATTTATCTACGAACAACCAATACGAAACAATCAAATGCTTCTATATAATATGATTCTAATTACTTAAAAACCTAGATTTAAGTGTGTATGTTTATTATATTATTTATACGGAACAGTCAAATGCATTTATTGATAATTCTAATGCCTTTAAAATTACCTAGATTTAATATCCTCAAAACGTATTAAAAATTATGAAACGGATAGAAAGACATATCCTAGATATAACTCTATCTGCCGTTTTGTGAACTGAGCAGCAGACGAAATTCGAATTATTAGCTGGCAAGTGACAAGAATTTGATATGAAATTAAACCACGGAATAGTAGTAAACGTTAAATTTAATAATTATAAAAACATTAATTATTCCATTAATAACTACTATAACATACTGCAGAAATCACCACCTTTGTAATTAACGGATAAGTGGAATAAAACAATATTAATATTGAACAGAACGACATAATATTAAAACACTATACAAAGTTTTACGATAATTCCATAGAATATACTGTCAATTACCTAATATTACCTTGGCAAGTAGGCATATTTAATATAATATTACAAATTTATTAGACTTAATATCCTTATTTTTAAAAACATTATATTTACATTTTCTCCGCGTCGTAACAGACTCCTCTCCTGCTCATTATATTATTTCAACTAAAATTTATATCCGAAAATAAAATAAGTTAAACAAGTAACCACTGTTCGATAAAACTAGGTTTCTGACTTTAATTCATAATAAACATACACACTTAACCGCTCTCCTAGCGGAGTAAAAATTCAGCTGTCCCATTCACGCGCGACCTTTTCGCGCGCAAAATCGACGACCTTGATAAAAACGACCATAACTTGTAAACCACTATACAGATCATAAAAAGAAGAACTGTAAAATGATCGCATTGAAATTTGACATATAAAACATTATAACCTTATCTCGTAAATCAATTAAGATAATAATGGCGACAAATTACAAATTTGGCGAAGTGAAAAAACTCGCCTATTTATCATTTCGATGTTTTTATCACAAAATACGAAAGTCTATGCGGAAATTGTATTTACAGTTATGTTCTTTATTAAATGCTTTACCAAAACCATTATTTTGTTTTACTTCTTTGCATACAAAAATATTTAGTTTTTCAGTCATAATAACCAAGAAAAATTTGATATCTCCTCGTAAATTTTTTTTTTTTTAATTTTGTATTTCTGACTACTTAGGGACTTTATTTATATGAAATTCTTTCATAATAACTTTTCCACTACACTACACTTCTTATAAAATCATACCAGACCTTTCAGCTTTGTCTGATATTACAGAAAAATCCAAACTTTTGCGAGTCGGTGACGAAAATTTGGTATTAACTTTGACAGGTCATAATACAAAAGTGGATAAAGTTTTTCAAATATATTGTGTTATTATGTGCTTATTATATGTCTAATAACTAATTATTATACTCTAAAGAGTCACATTTCATAGAAAAACTATAGGAAATCACGCTCAAAATATGGTAATTCTTCCATACTAATTACGTAAACAAATAGGTATGCGCACCCCGCGATTTCGCGAATATCGATAAAATTAGGCAGCGCGCCTGTCTATTCAATATCGCCGCGGTGCGTTCTTATTTGTTTAGGCAAATTCGGAGTGTGATTTTCTAGTTTCTTCTAGAAACTAGAAGCTCCTGGACGGTCTGCGCACCGTGCGGCGTAAGCCAATCGACTGTGCACTCTGACTAACAGACGGGGGAGTCTGGAAGAAGTACTGTTTCCTATAGAGCGGGGGTTGGTTGCGTAAGGTTGCGGACCTTACGGCGACTGCTCTTGAAACGACCATCGGCTACCCGGTCCTGGGGGAACAGCCAAGCAAAGAATGCCGTGGTCTGCGATAGATTCGGTACACACCGTTTCACCGCTTCGTAAGGGAGAGGACCGCGCAAGCGACCTCGAACTCGGAACCAATCGAGAGACTGGAGTAATCTGGTCGCAATTGGAAGTAAGGGTGTGAGTGTAAGCCTGCTGGGGGGTAGCACTCCTGGCTATCTCGCGGTTAAGGCGTTGGCCTCTTACGGGCATGTGGCGGAGCTTGACGGTGGACTGTTTTGTCCAAGTCTTCTGCGCTCACTTCAGGGAGACAGAACGACTAATCGTTAAAACTTCCTGAGGTGACGGGTTTGCCCGTTGTAGTTGCCAACTCTAGTTAGTTATGGTTGGTATATAATCAGTGATGGTAGGATTGGTTTCTTGATGAGATATTATGCCGATACTCGCTTCACCTTCAAATACGAGAGACTCGACAGGATAGTCACCTATAGTATCCGCAGTACAAACTGGCGACTGGGGCAATTAGAGACAGTTAACATAGGAATGGTACCATGTCGATAAAATATTTATCTATACTAATATTATGAAGAGGTAAAGTTTGTGATGTTGTAGGAAGTAATCTCTGGATCTGCTGAACCGATTTTGATTGAATTCTTTTACCAATAGAAAGCCACATTATTTGTTAGTGTCATAAGTTATATATTAATCCGAAAAATGAAAAGACTTTTTCGTGGTAGTCGGATTTGCAAAGTCGGAGAATAAGCGGTCGAACAAAAACGTTTCTAACTAACACTGCCTTAACGATGAGAGATATATGATTAAGTTCTAGAGAAAAGTTGTTGAGCCTGATAATGCCTACAAAAAAGTCAGCGACAGCATATGTCTAACTTTTATATTATATTAATTATGAATTCTTATCAAAATAAGTAAATTTATCGTCTCAAGTGTTTAAAACAAAAGACTTTTCCCTTTTACTGCATAAATATTAAAGAGATAATACGACATTGGTATGGAACCGCGACCGTATCGTAATCTATACTTCTATATTAATATTATAAAGAGGTAAAGTTTGTGACGTTGTGGGAAGTAATCTCTGGATCTACTGAACCGATTTTGAACATTCTTTTACCAATAGATAGCTACATTATTTGGGTGTGTAGGCTATATATTAATCCGAAAAATGAAAAGACTTTTACCTGCTAAAATTAGATAGATAGATAAAATTCCTAGATTTAGCCAAAAGCGGTGAGTAAATACCGTAATAGTGGTAAGTAGCTAACCGATTAGGACTATTAATTGTGGTAACAGTAACAGTTCGATTTCGACATTTTGCCAAATTAGTTTTCGTCTACTATAATTATTGTGCGTATTATGTAGGTCATTAGGCATTATTGATAACAAAACATTCTGCTACAAAAGGCTTAATGTCAAAGAGCATAACTCCTTCGTTATACGAACTCTATTTGTGAATCTACATCATGATGGAAGATTTTTGCAAAACTAATTTGACCAAGTTAAGAGCAAAGCCGGCATGTCATTCTCAACATTTATAAGTGGCTGCATAAGTTGAAAGAAGACCCTGATTTCATAAGGAAAATTGATTTTCAACAACCAAGAAAGTTGGCAGCATTAGTTTGTGGAACGAGCCAACGAACTCTAGATCGAATTCGGAATCGATTCAAAAATCTCCAGAACGAAGACCTGGCCAAAGCACATAATATAATTGACACCCATTGTCATGTTATTAATCTAAAAGACGATAGTGACAGTGAAGACAAATATGAATAGCTTGCTGACTTTCTTTGTTTAGTTTTAATTTTTTTTTTTATAACAATTATTTTATTGTCAACTATTATAAATTTGATACTTTTATAATTTTATTTTAATAATTCAATATCAATATTTATATTTTTAACTTATTTAATATTTATCGTAATGAAACAATACTGAAATATAAATAGGATAGAAAACGAATTTACCTCGTGAAATTTGTAGGACCCGACGTTTCACAACGGCGGCTGCAACGTCACCGAAACGTCGGGTTCTACAAATTTCACGCGGTAAATTCGTTTTCTATCCTATTTATAATGTCAAACAACCGCGATAGTCTTCGATTTTATAATACTGAAATAATATTTATTTCCCTCGTTTCATTACTTTATCGACATTCCTTTTGTATGCGTAAAACTACCTACACTACGGTTACAGGTATCGCTTCATAAGGCCGTGCAAGTGCGAAAGAGATAGCACGATTTCGATGATAAATTACCTGACTCGCCACTTTGTAATGCGGATAGTATAGTAATAGGGCTTTGCGAGCTGCTTTAAGTCTTTCTTGAACGTCATTTTCAAATAATTCAACAGGAAATCACGAATTACAACGTTGAATATGCCATTTAGCACCTCGAAACGTAACATTACATTAGACGTTTCAGTTGCCAATTAGAGTTTGATTTTCAAGAAACTAAACATGAACTATCGCATGCGATTTATTACTGTAATTTGAACAATCGTATTTCCGACGGAACGATTTGAATCTTAATAATATAATTGTTTGTTTGTTTGTTTCTACTCTTTACCGTGAAATCACAAAGGGCGGGTTTATTGTCATATGACAATCTCTTACAACCAACCCTACTATTACGTGTGCATATGTATGTGTGCGAATAACTGTGTGTAAGTAAATGTCTTGTTATTGCATTCAATCGACAAAATTGAGAATGCAATTCCGTTAATTTTATCCCAACGGAAAATGGTGACCCAGCAGGGATTCGAACCCGGAACCTTACAATGTAAGATCAGGCGTCCTAACCACTATGCCACCGGGCCGTGTAGCATCATTGAATTGCATATTAGATTGCTCAACTCCATAGTACATGCTGGCAACCCATCTGCGTCGGTGAAATGCAGGTGGCACAGAAGGCATTGACGGCGAAACTAATAGCAATTTATTTGGTCGTCTATAATAAAATTGATAAAGAATGGCTTTTAATCAAGGTCTAATTGATTATATTGGGTAGCGAATAGTTTCGTGCAGCTTGGGCCATAAAATCCTTATGTTCTCTGATTAGTTCAACTCACGATTTAGCTCCTATTCAGAAGCCTCCACGTGCGAAAGGCTACCCCGGGTAAGACTCTCGTGTCTCAGGTCTCTCAGCTTGTGGACCCATGGTGGGATTGCATGGCCGACGCTACTGGATGGTTTGCGCACCGTTCGGCGACACCAATCGGTTGTGCACTCTGACTAGTTGCTGAAAGAGTCTTTAAATCGCGTTCATTTTGTCATTAATTCTCGCTACCTATTCATCATATTCTTTTCTAAAAAAACTACAAAAACTAATCAAAGCGGATCTAGAAAAGTCGTTTTCAGAGACTCAAAATGTACTTCTAGATACATTTTGAGGTTGTTTTGTCTTACATTTCGTATAGCTTAACCACAAATTGTCGGTACCTACCTGTCTCAATAGTATTCAAAAGTAATGATTATTTAACGGAGGCACGACTAACTCTTATTTTTCAAGGTGAATAATTTAAACGTCGATGTCACGTGATAGAATCAGTAAAGGAGCAGAAACATTAGTATGAGTACAACACGCCTCTTAGGAGACGGTATGGAGACATCGGTCTCTAGGTTATATTTAGTCCTACTATTCTCACATTACTGTTGCAATATAATATTTTTCCCAAAACGTAGGTTCTACTCTTTCTACTAATACACCAAGTATGATGATGACCATCCAATTACATGTAGATCCACTAGATGACAATCTAAGACCATCCAAGGGTTATTAGATGACAAAACGAAGTCCGTAATATTATGGAATGTCATGTCACCGAAACTGTTCATTAATACCCTCAAAACGTATAAAAATTTTTGAAACGGATAGAAAGACATATCCAAGATATAACTCATTTTATCTGCCGTTTTGAACTCCATTCGTTGAACTGAGCAGCAGACGAAATTCGAATTAATAGCTGGCAAATGACAAAATTTTGATAGGAAATTAAACCACGGAATAGTAGCAAAAGTTAAATTTAATATTAATAATAACATTAATTATTCCATTAATAACTACTATAACATACTGCAGAAAACACCACCTTTGTAATTAACGGATAAGTGGAATAAAACAATATTAATATTGAACAGAACGACATAATATTAAAACACTATACAAAGTTTTACGATAATTCCATAGAATATACTGTCAATTACCTAATATTACCTTGGTAAGTAGGCATATTTAATATAATATTACAAATTTATTAGACTTAATATCCTTATTTTTAAAAACATTATATTTACATTTTCTCCGCGTCGTAACAGACTCCTCTCCTGCTCATTATATTATTTCAACTAAGATACAATAAATGATTTATATCCGAAAATAAAATAAGTTAAACAAGTAACCACTGTTCGATAAAAACTAGGTTTCTGACTTATAATTCATATTAAACATACACACTTAAATGTAGGTAATTTTAAAGGCATTAGAATTATCAATAAATGCATTTGAATGTTCCGTATAAAATTTATAATAAACATACACACTTAAATCTAGGTTTTTAAGTAATTAGAATCATATTATATAGAAGCAATTGATTGTTCCGTATTGCTTGTTCGTAGATAAATAAAAATTCACAAAAAGTAACTGAAAAATAAAATGCATACATACAATAGAATATACTACCAACTGGAGATCGCCTTGTTCGATTTCAACTAAAAAAGTGTTCGTGATCCACCGATGCACTATGTTCTGCTTGCTTAGAAGACGAAGTGGAGGTCAGTGGATGATGAGATTATCCTATTCGCCGATGACACATCCCTTCTTTTTAGCGATAAAAATAGAGACGAGCTTGAAATAAGGATTAATGAAACGATAAATAGACTTGCTGTCTGGTTCCAAGTTAATAAACGCTCGTTGAATGTTTCAAAATCTAAAACAGTGTGTTTTTCTTTACGGCCATCCGACTCTAATAATATAGCCTTATTCTTTGGAACAGACGAATTAGAAAATGTCTCTTCTACTAAATTTCTAGGTTTGCAGATCGACCAAAAATTGCAATGGTCCGATCACTTAGAAGAGCTTAGTAAAAAGCTGTGTAGGGCTGTTTACGCAATAAAAAAGATTAGAAATTTATGCGGCTTTGAGGCTGCTAAATCTGTATATTTTGCTTATTTTCATTCTTTGATGACATATGGTCTAATGTTTTGGGGAATGGCAGCAAATTCGAAGAGGATTCTTATCCTTCAGAAAAGGGCTTTACGCAGTCTTTACAGAGCTTCTCCAAGAACTTCGTGTAAGCCGTTTTTCATCGAGTCGGGAATCATGACGATGTACTCGTGCTATATCCAACAAAATATTATGTTCGCTCGTAAGCACATATCGGATGTCCCGGCGAATAGCGATTTCCATCAACACAATACAAGAAATAAATTTGATCTACATCTAAATCGGCACAGGCTTAGTAAAGTGCGCAACAGTTTCCTTCATCAAAGCCTGTGTTATTATAACAAGGTCCCAACACATATCAGAAGTCTTGGAGAGAACCAATTTAAAAAAGTCTTATTTAATGGCCTAGTCAAGAATCCTGTATATGACTTAAGAGATTTGGATAATGCTGAATTCTTATTCCAAGAGCATCCTAATGTAAAATAACAGATAATTCATGATAATCAACTTTGCCAAAGATCGTAATTTTTATTTTTATTTTTATCGACGACGGCTATATTGCTAGATTTGACAATTAACTTAAATTTAGATATTTTTAATATACCCTTATCTATTTTCTTGACCATCATATTATTGCCTTGATAATTATGACTACAGACATTGAGCTCTTTTTTTGATCAGCAATTCTGATTATTAGATTATTTTCTATTTATCAATGGTTTTCAAACCAATTATAATTTACTAAAATTAATTTATATTGCCACAACTATATCATGATAGTTAATATTCTTTAATTAATTACATTATTTAAAATTTTAGAGGCAAAGACGCATCCAAGTGTAGGAAAGCCTACCTACTGGAGCAGAAATAAATTGAAATTGAAGAGTACTCATCAAAGGTCTACCGCCGACCGTTGCTTTTCGATTGTTTAATATCTTTGAATTGGCATTTGGCAGCAGTAATGTGATTTTTAAGATAATTTTTCCGACCAAATGCATGTTTGCATGTCGTACAAACAAAGGGCTTGATTTTTCGGTGAATTACATTTACATGTCGGATTAGATTCCCCTTTTCTGTGAAAGCTTTGTTACATCCCGCACAACTATACTCAATTCTGAGATGGACTGAGTTTATATGGTCCTTTAAATATCCACGCCTTGCAAAACTGCGATTGCATTTGTCGCACGCGAAAGGCTTCAATTTCCGGTGGACAGAATTGACATGTCGAATTAAATCACCACTCAGAAAGAAAGCGCGTTTGCATTCCTTACATTCAAATTCCTTCATTTTTCTATGAACGCCATCGATGTGCTCTTTAAATCGTGTTCGATTTGGAAATTCTTTGTTGCATAAATCACACGTGAATACATTCAACTGCCGGTGAGTGAAATTTACATGCGCATATAAGTTGCTGCGAATAGAAAAGACTTTCTTACACTGCTGACACGCATGCTTTAGTTTGCGATGGATCGATTCGACGTGTTTTTTCAAACTTTTTCTATATGGAAATGATCTGTCACACTGTTCACACTTATATTTCTTAAGTTTCCTATGCACTATATCGACATGCTCAATTAGATCAAATCTTCTACTTGATTCATAGCTACATTTGACACACATATATTTCTTCCCATTTGGCTTAACACAATCTCTGCAAAATAACACAATTTCATTGGAATGCTTGCATGCTCCCATTGGCACGCTTCTGTCTAGATGGCGATCGCAGACAACGCATGTGAATTTATCAAATTTTGTTAATAATACTTTGATCTCTTTCATCACGCTTCCATCGGGTTTTATGAAAGCCACTGCCTCTTCTTCAAATTCTAGAATACTTGCTTCCATATAAGAAGAGTTCGGTTGTTCTTCTTTGAAGCAATTATCACTTTCTGGTTTCAAAGTTTCACTGTATTTATTGTCAGAGCAACTTGGCATCCTGTCTTCGACATCGGACTCTAATTCTATCTTCACTTTAATGTCTGCATTAGTTTCATCATTTTCCTGCCTTTCCATGGTGAATATTTATACTTTTTATTATATATAGAGGTAAAATAAAGCGGAGAACTGCAGAAACTTACACGATCTACACCGTAAACAGATGTAATTATTTTGACGTTTCGTGTTTAGTATTGCCACATATTAGAATATAAAATTTAATATTTATAAAAGTTGTTTTTACTGCATGGTCTTTTTTAGTGGGTTAATCAGTGCAACAAAGTAAGCAACTTGTGAAAAAATGTGAAAAGAAAAACTTTTTTTTTTAAGAAAATTAACGTTTTGTGTTTTTTTGAATAGGTAGTGTAAAAGCTATCATCACGATGCGTTATCTAGCGGTAAGTAAAATGTCACTAATATTGTTTATTTACGATTTAATACCTACCGCTAGACGGCGCAGAGTGCTCAATTTTTTCTCAAACCTTTATCTAACAGTCAACTTTTTCAAACTTTCAAATTAAAAAATTAAAAAATATAAATAATTTAAACTTTCAAACAAAAGACTTTTCCCTTTTACTGTATATAATTTCCTTTTTACTGTCTAAATGGTTAAAGGATAATACGACATAGGTATGGAAACGCGACCATATCTAGGGTTGGAACTTCTGAAAGACAATATATTTTGGTACCAAATAATAACATTACATCTAATATAGTATACAGAGAAGTTTTGAACAATTAAAATAAACATAATTTATTCAATCATAATCATTTCATACACTCATTTGAAACCCGGTAATATAGCCAAATTGTCATGAAAATACATACATACATATGCAGTAAAGATATAACCCTCCTTTTGGCAGTCAGGAAATAAATCATAGCCCTCAGTACTAACCGAACCACACTCATAATTTCATCACAAGTAAAAATGCTTACCGCCCAACGAAGTGGGCACGGGTCAGCTAGTGGTGTATATAAACATTTAAACACAATATCACTTCTTTCCTGCAATTGTATATGATGACACATCAGAAGAGATAATATTTTATATTCGATCATTGATCGAAATTTGATCATCAGATGATATGAAAAATCGAAGATCTGAAGTTTGCCGTGCGTCGCGCCTCGCATCAGAAAGAGACGCACTTATGAAACAACAAGAAAGCTGGCCGGGCGATATTGGAGTATTATCGTTTGCTAAGGGGTCGTTCACCAATATGCCTGCGACACAAAAAATACTTCGGCCACACCGAACACGTGTGGCCGGGACATACTAAAAATATTTGGCGAACCCATGATTCGATACTAGTCCAGTCATATTAAGGGGTTTTTTTAAATTGTTGTGTGGGGCTTTTCTAAGGTCTTTATGGGCCTTGTAAAACTGCGACCATTGCTGATCTATTGTGTTCGACACCTACTTACTATAGTTCTGCACTAAGCCTCGTGTCATTTAAGAACCGCAACAGGATTTTATCGCCAGGTTATTTTACCTCCTAAGGTTGGAGGTAATGACCACCCAAGTGGGTGTATCTTTTACGCATCGGCGGGTCACACTCTTACATAAGGTGCAGGGGAGCGTCCTCTGCCTCTTGGCGGAACCTGCACATTTACGTGTCCCGGAGCTTAAGTTTACACAAAGTGTAAGTTTGTGTAAGTTTGCACCATGTCATGTGTTCAGGCTACAACGCCCCAAGAGCGCCCTCACTATTATGCATGGATTGTCCCTATTTAGCCATACGGCCTTACGGGCATTCTTACGGTCGCAAGCCTTAATTAGCGGTTTTGAATGATTCAAACCTGGTGTGTTGTTCTATTGGTTGACGGAGTGTAATCTAAACATATTTTTATATGAATTAGGTTTGCAAGGCTTTCATATTAGGGGTTCTACCTCGGAGAGATAATAAGCTGGAAACGTGTATACACCTTCATTTTAGCGTTTTTTTGTGAGATTTTCTAGGTTTTAAAGCATGCTTTAAAGCAGTTAGGTTTTTATGATAGTTGACATCTATCATAAAAATTGTAGAGCATTAAATTAAGGACAAGTTTTCTTTCAAACATTTTTTCATGCGCTCAACCGTTTTTTGAGATAGAGGGCGGAGAGCGCACAGCGCTCAGCCATACATACTGTAATGCAAGGTCAACTGCGAACATCGATGAATGACATCACGAGGTTTTATGAGAGTGGCGGTACATCAAAGAGGTTTAACGCGAGAATTAATGCGTTGAAGCACCCACACTACATTTGTCATTGTGCACCGTGATCGCGACCGAATCGAACATGTTTGTCTTTGATAATATATGGAGTGGACTAACGAGAAAGTCATTGTTTTTCTCGAAATTCTGCAAATAGAGCCACGTTTATGGGATCCCAGGCATAAAAGTTACAATAATCGCGCATCACAAAATGAATAACGGAATTATTATTATTTAAAACAACAATCGAAGAAATTAAAAAAAAAAGGAAACCCTAATGGGTTATTATAGAACCCATCTAAACCAATTTAAAAAGTCTGAAGTCCGGAGCTGGGAAAATGATATTTACACAATGGGCCCGGCTGCGTTTCTTTGTGTACTATAACTGAAATTAGTTCAAGCTAACGAGATAGAGCAATACTAGAAACTAACTGTCGAACTTATACTCGTCCGAATAAAATTGAAGACATTTCATGCAATGTTAGATTCGGATGCTTTACCTTTGGTGGGTAGTTTTAATGCGAAAAAGTGACAACCGCTCATTTCACATTCCGCTCTAGCGTATTGCCCTGTCTCGTTCACACGAACTAATTTCCGATATTAGTTCACAAAGAAACGCAATCGAGCCTAATAACTGGTTTGCATAAGAAACAGTGGACCTACGAGCATAGATTTATTATACTACATCTATGCCTACGAGTGGTATATGATAGCAACCGTACATAAAATAAAGTAAGTATCTAATAATAGCAGTCAGTAGCAAAGTTAACTACTGTTGTTTAAATGAGGTACTTTTTAAACCGAAAACATCTCCAAAATCAGAATATTCAGAAAAAAATCAAGAAACATTAATGTTAATTTTATTGTCAAGAATGGACATTGACGTTGACCGTTCAAGTGTGGCCACTCAATTAAACGCGGTAATAATTAATGCGATATTTATTGCAATGATAGGCATTGACGTTTCCCGTTAGTGTTACCCCAGCATGAGACTTTTGAGACAACTTTCCCAGGAGATAGTGATGCCGAGGTCTTTCTGGGTCATAACTGGCTGTACTTTTCCCCTCAATCGTATATGCTAGCCTTGGATTTCGAGATCCGGTATAAAGGACAGTGCATTTATCTGCATTGAGAGAAAGCAGCCATTCCTTGGTCCACTGCACTGTAGAGTTAAGGCTGTCCTGGATGTTCTGGTGAGCTATGAGTGGGTTTGCGAAAAACTTGGTGTCGTAGGCAAATATAGCAAAATCTAATTAAATAATTGCTTTTAGGTCAGTCAGGAATATACCAAATGCAATAGGACCCAGCACTGAACCTTGGGGGACCCCATTGATGACTTTATGCGGTTCAGAATGACATTCTCCAACTCTCACTGTGAACGTCCTACCAGTTAGAAAGTCTTGAATCCACACCAGTATCTTACCACGGATTCCGAAGTGTTCCAGTGAGTCAGACGTTTTATAGGTACACGGTCAAATCTATACCCCATTTGGGGAAGCAATTAAGTTCTTACTGCTCATCCAGACGATGGAAGAAAAACACAAATCCGAAATAAAAATAAATATTATATTTCAAATAATATCGACGCATCCTACGCAGCATAGGTAACACAAAATCACGACGTGCTGTATACGCTTAGAACCAAAAAAAATACGGAAAAAATATACATTTCTCAATTTTGATTAACGACCTAAACTACAATCTACAAAAGGGTATATTGCTGTTAGAATTGAACCGATTCAATTCTGGAATTAGAAGGAAATTATAATACTTTTTCGTGGCGACCGATTGGAAGTTGCGGTTTATTTATTTTATTATTTTTTGTTATTTATTTCAATAAGTTAGATCTTTGCTAAGATTGATTGGACTATCAGCTGCTTCACTTGGCCTTCTTGGCCTCTTCTTCTAGTCGTTGCTTCATGGATGCAGGCATTTCGGGTGGCGGCGGGCGCGGCATCCTCAGGTAAACCTGCAAAAAAAAAAAGTATATTTTACGAGAGGCTAGCCAAAAGTTCGGGGAATTTGAATGTCGCGTGCGAACCATTGGTGGTACGACCTGCGGCCGCTAGATGTGGCTAACAGTACTCTTTGTGAATCAGTGTGCCAATGGCCGTGCGGCTGAGTGGATGCATTGTTGAGTTTTGTGCGGTTGTGCAACATTGTATTTTAGTGTATCGGCCATTTTTCAAATGGCAGATTTTAATCAGAAAAGACCCTGCATCAAATTTTGCTTCAAGTTTAAAAAAAACTGCTGTAGAAACCCGCCGCATGCTTGTGGAAGCATTTGGCGAGGCTGCTATGTGAAAAAGTAAAAATAAAAATGTGGTGCAAACGATTCAAAGAGCGTTCAGGACGACCGTCAACAAGCAGAAAACATCGCAAAAGTGCAAGAGGCTATTGTTGCAGATCGTAGACGAACAATCCATGATGCTTATGCAATCGTACATGGTTCAGAATATTCGACAGAGCGGACGCCTACGTCGATAAATCTTCCCAAAAGGCGAGACCCTCTTACAAAGGGTAGGAAACATAATTAGTCACGGACGCCGAGGATATGAGATTCCTTGAAAAATAGCTGATAACTCAAAGGACAGGACGAGTGGGCTATAAAATAAACGCGCTGCCGACCCTGAAACGCGAAACCTTGGCGACCGACCACCGTTTCCATTCAAAATAAATCGTGAGAAATACTCCTTAGCAGCAAATGGTAACGATAAATTACGAGCAAGGCGACGGGCAAAAGACGACGAAATAAAAACCGTGGACGTTACAAAAAATCATACATACTCCAAATCCCACAATTAACCCTAGAAATAATATAGCTTAAAATGTAAAGAAAATTGCATGATTAATTAATTTAAGCATAGCATATAGTATTTCGTTTAATGTAAAGTAAAGCGCTAGGAGAGACAACTTAACACCTCAAGCCCCGATTGGCCGATATCGGCCAAAACACGATGCAGCGTGACGACCCCGTTTTAGTTTCATTTTAATTTAATTTATTTTATTTTATTATGTCTTATTATATTAATGTTTTATTTTAATTATGGATACAGTGGTTTGGCATTAATTAATGTTTTGGTGAGACAGTGTCATAATTCAATTTTTTTACTAATTTTTACTAAAATTTTTTGGGACATCAACTTGTCAATCGGCTGAGGGGCCGAGGCCTGAAGGGTTAATTAGCCTAATTAACGATCTAACATAAATATTAACTTGTTACTATTGATCTGAAACTAACCTATGTTTAAGACAATGTGTACTCGGGAAAGGTGGCGTTTGCGACGAGAATCTGTAATAACAATAATAATAATATTGTTTTATTTAAGAGAAAGTAGTACAAAAATTATGTCTTAAAAACTACCCAACTAGGTTAATGCCTGTACTAGGGTAGATTCTTTTCTTTTAAATTAAGCAAATAATATGTCTATAAAATGTTTAAATGTAAGACAGAGACAACTAGTGTATTCGCTTCTCGCTCTAGCGTGCAAGCGAGGAAGCATGATTGCGATGTCTCTTTCAAACGGGGTTGCATCTGTTTATGCGCCCTGTTTCGTGATTGGATAATACGTGTGCGGTGTAATTATGGGGGTGTGTTTAGACATTTCTGGAAGCAGCTAGACCAATGACTGGTAAGGGCGGTCGCTATCTTAAAAAAAATGTAAGGCGATCGCGACAGAAAGGAGCGAAAGCTTCAGTTTAAAATTTGCAAAGGGTCAGCGCGAACGCGCCGTGACCCAAGCACCGGGGACTTATTGTAAATTATAAGTACACGAAACTCAATGTAAAAGTAAAGATAAGTGACCGAATAAAAGAAAGTCGCGCGAAAAAAGTGTTTACTTTCGACGGAAGCTTATCCTGCGTGACCTAAGGAAAGTGAAGTTCTATTACTGAAGCTTCTCGCTGAACTAATTTCCTTGTGAGGTTGGAATCCACCATTCGTTCGAGACAACCACCCCTGAGAGAAAAACCAACCTAGCTGGTGAGTGATTACCATTTGAATACAGTCCAAGGTGAAAACCATTGAAGATAATCGAAGGGGTAATTACCCAGCACAAAAGGGGTCGCGTAAATTCACAAGTTAAGTGGGTTTATGCAAACCGGGTAAAAATCCCAACCATCGTGGTCCTCCGTCAAGCCGGATAAAGAAAATCGGAAAGAAAAGCGACTTTGGATCAAGAACGAGAAAACAAAAATAAAAATATGGATTCGAAAAGCACGCAATCCGAAAATCCAAGACCTTCATCGCGCGCCTGGTCAGAAAGCAGCAGAAGAAGCGAGCACGTTCAGGAACTGCGAGCAGCATCTGAAGAACTTCGAAGAGTGAACCTCCAAAAAGCCAAGAAAAAAGCTGATAAAAATAAATTGGATGCAGAACTGAAAAAAGTTGCTGCGCGGCGCACGGCGCGCAGAGCGGCTGAAGAAATCGAAGAAGAAGCTGACATGGACCTTCAACGAGCGGCGATGCAGGAAGAACTGGATGCAGCGGAAGAAGACTCGCGGCATGCTATGAGGATGCTGGAAATTGTCTCCGAAACCTTCGGGACAGAAACGAGCAGTCAGGAAAATGATCGCGACGTCGCGGGGGACAACACGGCAGCTAGCAGAGTGTCGAGATGGGCCGAGTATCAAACTCCAGCTGCTGAGACTTCACCAGAACCCTGGGGGGGAACATTCGCAGAAGAAAATGGAGATGCGGCATCAGAAGCGGCACGGCGGCGTGAAGACGGCGGGCGATCGGAACCGGGCAACGCGGCGACGTCCGGCGCGACGGTGGCGGACGGCGCGGCGAATGCGGGCGGCGCGGCGAATGCGGGCGGCGCGGCAGCTGCGGACAACGCCAGGGCGAGAGCAGAGACCAAGGCGGTGTCGGCGGCGGCGGTAAAGGCCGCCGCTGATACAGACCCGGGTACGAGCAGCGACGGAATTAGCAGCTCGAGCGAAAAAATGATAAAAGAGGTATGTAAAATTCTTTCTGTAGCGTCCACAAAACCGCATTTTGCAAAAGAGTTACCTTCATTTCACGGGAATCCTTTAGAATTCGTAGCCTTCAAAGCTATCTTCAAACAGTCGACAGACGTAATGCATTTAAATGATGCACAAAACTTATTGCGTCTGCAGACAGCATTAAAGGGTAGAGCACGCGAGGCAGTGACGGGTTTGCTTTTAAGTCCTGACAACGTGACAAACATCATGACCACGTTAGAGGCGCTATTCGGTAATACGAATTTAATCATTCAGAGAACGATAGCGGATTTGAGGAGAGAAAAAGGGTTATCTGATAGTCTAGATGCAGACGGTTTAATGCGATTTGCGTGCCAGATAAAAAATCTGGTCGCGACCGTAAAATCGGTAAATAAATTAGAACATCTTTATAATCCAGACTTATTGGCTTCACTTGTGGCAAAATTGCCAAAGAACTTATTGACTCTGTGGCTAGCTGACAGGGGAAGGGTTGGTTTAAACGATCCGGTATTAGTTTATTTCGCATTATGGTTAGAGAAATTAGCGATCAGCGCACAAGACGCCGGTCTGTGTACCGCAGAACTTCCTAGGAAAAGTTATGATAACCCGCGAGATAGGAGACAGAAAGAAACGGGCTCTAAAAAATATATTTTACATACCCAGGGCAAAGAGGAACCTAAGTGCCCTCGGTGTGAGAAATCCCATTATTTAAATAAATGTGAAGAATTTAAAAATCTAACTTTAGCAAGCCGCTGGGATGAGATAAAGAAAATGCGTAGGTGTTTCAAATGTTTAGGGCACAACCACGGCCGAAAATCGTGTTCGGCATATAAACGGTTTCCAAAGGGCAAATATCATTATCTGCTGACCGCCCCGCCGCCCGCAAACGAGGCGGACATCGCGGCGGCGCCGCGCGCGAGCTCCGAGGTAGTGGCGAACGCGGTATCTGGAAATCAGGTCATTCTGCAAGTATTACCGATAACCGTGTTTGGAACCAGGGGTAGAAAAACTTTATATGCGTTGTTAGACGCAGGCGCGACTGTTTCACTCATTGATCAGGGCCTGGCAATAGAACTAGGGATTCGAGGCCCGACGCAGGGATTACAGCTCTCTGGAATCGGGAATATGAAAGAGAGTAATAACAGTGCCGAAGCGGTGTCCTTCAAAGTAAGGGGAGATTTAGGTAAGAAGGAGTACGTAGTACGAGCTTACAGCGTAGCCTCGCTAAATCTACCGGAGGTCAAAAGCGTGATAGGTGCGCAGAGGCCGATCGGAGGGATGGTGCGTTCGACTCAGGCGACAACCGTAAAACCTGACCTGCTCCTGGGAGCTAATTGTTGGGAACTGATAGTCTCTAGAGGGTTAAAAATGGTGGACGGGGGCCTATCGGTATCTAAAACACTCCTGGGGTGGGTGGCTATCGGCGGAAATGACACTCTCGAACGAGAAATTAGGTACCCGGCGCTATGCTTAAATCAGGAAAATGAACCTTCTTTGGATAAATTAATTGAAGAAAATCTGAAGCTAGAGTACGATTGGCCACAGAAAAAGCGAAAGCTTCAGGCCGATGTTAGGGCTGAGAAAATCTTAGAGGATACTACTTTTTAAAAAATGGAGTCTGGGAGACAGGTCTGTTATGGAAAGAGGTTAACTTTTCCGTACCAGATAACCGAGACATGGCAATGACTCGTCTGAGGTCAGTGGAACGGAAAATGGACTCCGACCGTCTTTATGGAGAAAAATACTGCCAGCAGATAGAGAGATATCTAGCTGAGGGGTATGCTTCGGAAGTCGAGGAAAAACAAGTAAAAAACCGCCCTCGAGTGTCTTTCTTCGCGGGGTGAATAACCCCCATGTGCGGAAGAAATAACACTCGAGGGCGGTTTTTTACTTGTTTTTCCTCGACTTCCGAAGCATACCCCTCAGCTAGATATCTCTCTATCTGCTGGCAGTATTTTTCTCCATAAAGACGGTCGGAGTCCATTTTCCGTTCCACTGACCTCAGACGAGTCATTGCCATGTCTCGGTTATCTGGTACGGAAAAGTTAACCTCTTTCCATAACAGACCTGTCTCCCAGACTCCATTTTTTAAAAAGTAGTATTCTCTAAGATTTTCTCAGCCCTAACATCGGCCTGAAGCTTTCGCTTTTTCTGTGGCCAATCGTACTCTAGCTTCAGATTTTCTTCAATTAATTTATCCAAAGAAGGTTCATTTTCCTGATTTAAGCATAGCGCCGGGTACCTAATTTCTCGTTCGAGAGTGTCATTTCCGCCGATAGCCACCCACCCCAGGAGTGTTTTAGATACCGATAGGCCCCCGTCCACCATTTTTAACCCTCTAGAGACTATCAGTTCCCAACAATTAGCTCCCAGGAGCAGGTCAGGTTTTACGGTTGTCGCCTGAGTCGAACGCACCATCCCTCCGATCGGCCTCTGCGCACCTATCACGCTTTTGACCTCCGGTAGATTTAGCGAGGCTACGCTGTAAGCTCGTACTACGTACTCCTTCTTACCTAAATCTCCCCTTACTTTGAAGGACACCGCTTCGGCACTGTTATTACTCTCTTTCATATTCCCGATTCCAGAGAGCTGTAATCCCTGCGTCGGGCCTCGAATCCCTAGTTCTATTGCCACGCCCTGATCAATGAGTGAAACAGTCGCGCCTGCGTCTAACAACGCATATAAAGTTTTTCTACCCCTGGTTCCAAACACGGTTATCGGTAATACTTGCAGAATGACCTGATTTCCAGATACCGCGTTCGCCACTACCTCGGAGCTCGCGCGCGGCGCCGCCGCGATGTCTATTTAAATAGCATATTAGGAATTTTATTACGATTCCGTGAAAATGCCATCGCTTTCACGGCCGACATACGAGATATGTATCTTCGGATAAAAGTGAGAGGGGAAGATAGCTTCAGTCAGCTGTTTCTCTGGCGAGGTTTCCAGCGTGAAAGTCCTCCAAAAATATTAAAAATGGACTGTCTAATATTCGGTAGTTGTAGCTCCCCGGCCTCCGCGCTCTACGTAAAAAATAAAAACGCAGCTCGGTTTAAGGACCAGTACCCAGCGGCTGTAAAAATAATAGAGCGCGATTCGTACGTTGATGATTTGCTGTCGGGAGTAGACACGTTAGAGGAAGCAAAACAAGTCATCAGGGAAATTAATTTGATTCATAAAGCTGGGAATTTCACTATGTCCGGTTGGGCTTCAAATAAAAACGAGGCTTTAACCGGGATACCAGAAGAAAACCGCGCGCTCGCGCAAGTATCTCTGGAAAAGGGTGAGTTGACGTCACAACGTATATTAGGCTTGACGTGGTTACCTGCCTCTGATCAGTTAGCATTTAATGTGAGCATGGACCGCCTCAGCGAAGATCTGACGACGGGAAATAAGATTCCGTCGAAGCGGGAAGCCCTAAAATTAATAATGAAGCTATGGGACCCAATGGGTGCGCTTTCACCGCTCACTATAAGAGCTAAACTGATCATGCAGCAGGTATGGAGTAGCCGAGTGGCCTGGGACGACGAGATCCCGGGCGATGTAGTTAAATATTGGCTCCGGTGGCTGCAAGAACTGAGATTAGCGCAAGGTGTGCGAATCGCGCGTTACAATGGCGCTACCAAACAAGCGGGTGAAAAAAGGCAATTGCACGTATTCTGCGATTCGTCTGAAAAGGCGATGTGCGCTGTTGCATGTGTTGGGATCACAGGCTGTAGCGGCGAGCACAAGGTATCCTTTATGGCTAGCAAAACTCGAGTGGCACCTTTGAAAGGCAAACTGACAATCCCCAGGTTAGAACTGACTGCGGCGCTGCTAGGTGCTGAACTGGCCTCAAAAATAAAACAAGAAAGCGCATTAAGTTTCGATGACGTCTTTATGTGGACAGACTCTAAAAATGTGTGGTGGTGGATTTTGTCACAAAAGGAATGTCACCTCCAGTTTGTAGCCAATAGACTAGGTGTGATCGATGAGCTCACGTCTCCAAGACAGTGGCATTGGTTAGCAGGGAGCGACAACCCCGCTGATGATGGCACACGGAATACCACCAAGATAGATTTAAGCCCGGAAGGTAGATGGTTCGCGGGACCTGCTTTCTTGCGTGGCAGTAGAGAACACTGGCCGCTCCAGGAGCCAACCGATCCGAAACCGGAAGAGAGAGCATTGTTAGAATTTAAGACAAAACTTGTACTAACAACGACAGAAAAAAATGAAAGCGTAATTGACATAGGTAGATTTTCCCGGTACATGCGGGCGAGTCGAACCATGGCATATGTGACAAAATTTATAGATCTGTGTAAAAAAAAAACCACGTCAAAAGTACTCGAAAGCGACGATGTCGCAACCGGAAAAAAAAATTCTGATCAAGGAATCACAACATCGAATTTTCGCACACGAGATAGACCTGATACGTCATCAGAAAATATTGCCGAAAGACAGCCGTCTGTTCGGATTGAACGCGTATATCGACGCGGAAGGGTTAATACGGCTAGGAGGCCGGATCGAAAATGCTAAAGACACACCTTTCGACACAAAAAGGCCATATATATTACACGGTAAGGATAGATTCACGGTGTTACTCGTGAAACATTTACACGAGGTAAATGCTCACGGCGGCGCTGAATTAATTTTATCAGTGCTAAGAGAACAGTTTTGGGTCATTGGAGCGCGACAAACGGTAAAAAAGATCTCACGAGAATGTGTCTATTGCACTATCCGGCGCGCGAAGCCTATGACCGCGCAAATGGGCCAACTCCCATCCGCGCGAATAACCACCCGAAGGCGCTGTTTCCACACTGTAGGCGTGGACGCCTTTGGGCCGTTTTTCGTCACTAATCGAAAGAAAGTGGAAAAACGATATGGTTTACTCTTCACTTGTTTTAACACGAGAGCGACCCATATCGAACTAGCTGGAGATTTGTCAACCAGCTCGGCCCTGTTAGCTATAAGACGTTTTATAGCAGCCAGGAGGAAGCCGCGGGAAATTATGAGCGACAATGCCACTGGTTTCCGCGGTGCGGACGCTGAATTAAAAAAAGTTTTGTCAGCTATCGACAACCATGAAATAAGGGATCGTCTAAGTGCCGACGAGATTAAATGGAGTTTCTCCCCTCCTTCAGGACCCCATTTCGGTGGAGTTTGGGAGAGTCAGATAAAAACGGCAAAAAAATCGTTATATGCCATATTAAAGGAGCGAGCACCAAACGAAGATGTGCTGAGAACATTATTATGCGAAGTCTCAGCGATGATGAACCACAAGCCGCTCACGTATATATCTCTAGATACTCGGGATGAGAGACCACTCACACCTGCGGATTTCCTATTAGGCCATGCAGATGATAGTACAGCGGTAGGTCAGAATAATACAACTGAGTTATCTAACAAAAATCACTGGAAACAATCGCAAATACTTGCTGATGCTTTCTGGTACCGTTGGTCTAAAGAAGTACTTCCATTGTTGGTTAAACGACCTAAGTGGGCGACAAAGGGAACTCCGTTAAAAATCGGAGACTTAGTAGTCCTGTTAGATCCTTCCCTAGAACGAGGAAGGTGGGCCAGGGGTCGGGTGACTCAAGTTTTCCCTGACAAAACAGGCCAAGTGCGAATAGTAGACCTATTAGTGGACGGGAAAATATATAAGCGCCCTCTCAGTAAACTTGTAAAAATACCAACAGCTGACCAGGCAGAAACAGATGTCACTAATGTCTAAGTGGAAAAAGCGAAAGTCTATTCGACACAGTAGAAAAAAAAAATAGTCTAGCTAGAATTTAAAAGTGAAAACGCAAGTTGACGCTTGTCTCGTAAGAGATGAAAACGAAAGTTAACGGAAAGCGGTACGTATCCTAAGTCGAATAATGAGAAATTCTCATAGGTTGAATGAGAACGGATCTGTCACCTCACTAGACCAATAAGAAAAATTGAATATGACATTTAGCTAAGTAGAATCCCATAGGTGAATGAGTAAAAAATAAGACTGGATTATGTAAATAAAATGTAAATTAGGTAAACCAAATAGATGGAGACAGGAGCCAATGAGGCTCAGAGCCCATTGGGGGGGGGGGGGGGGGAATGGTTCAGAATATTCGACAGAGCGGACGCCTACGTCGATAAATCTTCCCAAAAGGCGAGACCCTCTTACAAAGGGTAGGAAACATAATTAGTCACGGACGCCGAGGATATGAGATTCCTTGAAAAATAGCTGATAACTCAAAGGACAGGACGAGTGGGCTATAAAATAAACGCGCTGCCGACCCTGAAACGCGAAACCTTGGCGACCGACCACCGTTTCCATTCAAAATAAATCGTGAGAAAGACTCCTTAGCAGCACATGGTAACGATAAATTACGAGCAAGGCGACGGGCAAAAGACGACGAAATAAAAACCGTGGACGTTACAAAAAATCATACATACTCCAAATCCCACAATTAACCCTAGAAATAATATAGCTTAAAATGTAAAGAAAATTGCATGATTAATTAATTTAAGCATAGCATATAGTATTTCGTTTAATGTAAAGTAAAGCGCTAGGAGAGACAACTTAATTAGCCTAATTAACGATCTAACATAAATATTAACTTGTTACTATTGATCTGAAACTAACCTATGTTTAAGACAATGTGTACTCGGGAAAGGTGGCGTTTGCGACGAGAATCTGTAATAACAATAATAATAATATTGTTTTATTTAAGAGAAAGTAGTACAAAAATTATGTCTTAAAAACTACCCAACTAGGTTAATGCCTGTACTAGGGTAGATTCTTTTCTTTTAAATTAAGCAAATAATATGTCTATAAAATGTTTAAATGTAAGACACAGACAACTAGTGTATTCGCTTCTCGCTCTAGCGTGCAAGCGAGGAAGCATGATTGCGATGTCTCTTTCAAACGGGGTTGCATCTGTTTATGCGCCCTGTTTCGTGATTGGATAATACGTGTGCGGTGTAATTATGGGGGTGTGTTTAGAAATTTCTGGAAGCAGCTAGACCAATGACTGGTAAGGGCGGTCGCTATCTTAAAAAAAATGTAAGGCGATCGCGACAGAAAGGAGCGAAAGCTTCAGTTTAAAATTTGCAAAGGGTCAGCGCGAACGCGCCGTGACCCAAGCACCGGGGACTTATTGTAAATTATAAGTACACGAAACTCAATGTAAAAGTAAAGATAAGTGACCGAATAAAAGAAAGTCGCGCGAAAAAAGTGTTTACTTTCGACGGAAGCTTATCCTGCGTGACCTAAGGAAAGTGAAGTTCTATTACTGAAGCTTCTCGCTGAACTAATTTCCTTGTGAGGTTGGAATCCACCATTCGTTCGAGACAACCACCCCTGAGAGAAAAACCAACCTAGCTGGTGAGTGATTACCATTTGAATACAGTCCAAGGTGAAAACCATTGAAGATAATCGAAGGGGTAATTACCCAGCACAAAAGGGGTCGCGTAAATTCACAAGTTAAGTGGGTTTATGCAAACCGGGTAAAAATCCCAACCAGTACAAATGTCATTCGGGTTCTTGCAACGCATCTTGTCAGACAATTTGAGCATGAGACGCATTGCTGCGAAATTCGTACCGAGACTAGAGTCTTCAACTACAGCGGGCGAGCCCTCCACCTCAAGAAGTTTTAACGTATAGTCGTTCTGTCTCCCTGAAGTGAGCGCAGAAGACTTAGACAACAACAGTCCACCATCAAGCTCCGCCACAAGCCCGTAGGAGGCCAACGCCTTAACCGCGAGATAGCCAGGAGTGTTACCCAGCGGGCTTCCATTCACACAGTTACTTCCAATTAAGACTAGATTACTCCAGTCTCCCGATTGGTTCCGAGTTCGAGGTCGCTTGCGCGGTCCTCTCCCTTACGAAGCGGTGAAACGGTGTGTACCGAATCTATCGCGGACCACGGCATCCTTTGCCCGGCTGTTCACCCAGGATCGGGTAGCCGATGGTCGTTTCAAGAGCAGTCGCCGTAAGGTCTGCGACCACCCCCGCTCTATAGGAAACAGTACAGCTTCCAGACTCCCCCGACTGTTAGTCAGAGTGCACAGTCGATTGGCTTACACCGCACGGTGCGCAGACCGTCCAGGAGCGCCAGAAGTTTGACTCCTAGGGGAAACTAGCCCTGAGGCCTGAGTCCTACCCCTACCCCCCCCCCCCCCCCCAGAGGCTCACACTTCATGCGTGGAGGCCACCGGATGGGCGTTGACCCGTGAGTGTGACCAACCCTGAACAGAATGGGTCTTCGTGGCCAACTCAGCAAGGGCCCGTTAGCTCCTACCGAGACTGTTGAAGACCGGAGCGACCAGAAAGAAAATCACTTAGCTGTCTGCAGTGAATTGAAAATGCAGCAAGAGATGACCCTAACTTCATAACCCCAACTTTCTCTTTCCCAAAATAAAATTTCAATTGAAAGGTTGTCGTTCTATCATGATCGAGGAGATCCAGGAAGAAACGCTGAATGTGCTTCGAACACTTACTTTTTCAGACTTCCAGGGATGCATGGAATGATGAAAAAAACGCTGGGATCGCTGTATCGATACCCAAGGAGACTATTTTAAAGGAGACGGTGGAAATTATAGTTACGATAAGGTATAATTAAAATACAAACGGAGCTGCCATGGAATTCACCGACTGGAATCGGGCCCATCGTAATACTATTATTACTTTTCTGGGGGGTAAGCTGTGGATTCCAGACCAACGACCGGCTGTGGGAGGTTCAGGACAGCTATCTTGTCACATGTGGGCGTCACCTTACCCCCCATTCACTCCTCCTTTGAAGCCATAGAATTTGAGATGCAGAAATTGCGGGTTTAGATATTTCTTTTAAGAAAGAGTTGATTATTTTTCTGGGAAGACCAAGATCTTTAGAGGTGAAACAGAGATTTGGCTGGCAGGCCAAAAGCGACAACTTCCACCGCATGAAGGTGAACAGTGAAGCCGTTCCGGGTGTGGGCATTTGCAAAATCATGGTATTTATTTAATTCATACTCGTGTTATTTTGGGATATTTGATTCCCATGGAACAGTTAATTCTTAGACAATAAGGGCCATCTTCCGAGATAAGAGAGTAAGGAGTTATATCTGGACGGAAGGCTGTGCATCCGAAACTTTCAGGGAATTTATACTGCTTAGAGATCGAATCGACCTCCATAATCCAATCTGTCGTGGCGGTAAGTGTACCATCCTTGATCTAAGGTCACCTTGCAGCCAGCTAGAATATGTCTAGCTATACTAGGCGGAATATACAGAGATACGTCGCACGCTTTCGCCATATAATTTTGGACTGGCGTTTGTGTTGCCGCTGCCACCTCGTCCGGAGCCATACCCACTATCGAGGCAGGTTCGCAGTACGGTGCATTTGCTTCCGATTGCGTCCGAGATGATACGACTGTAGGCGAACTGTCGCTCTTCGCGAGCCCCGTAACCATCATATCCAACCCAGTTGGTAATCCGCTACCACTGTTCAGTACTGATCGATTAAAATTGCCGATTTGTAAGATCGTGTTACACGGCGATATGTTATTTACTTCGGAGAAGTGTTTTACGAAGTCATTCACTATTTCATTTTCCATTTTACTTCGTCCCATATACCGCATTATTGTGTCGTCTATATTTTTAAGTATTTTTCCCAAAAGTGTATTAATAATAATGCGCCAAATTTTTTTTGGGTCATTTTCAGCCTCCGTTATTTTTTGCCTGAAATATTCATTTTTAGCAAATCTGATTTTAGCGGTGATATTATTGCGGGGGTATTTGTATTGGTTTTTCAGGCATACATTTTTGGTGAGTTTTTGCATTTCCTGAAGAGTGTATCGCGCTCCCCTATGAGCCTTACAATCTCAAGATTTATCCATGGTTTTTGTATTCGTTTTGATTTAGGTTTATTCTTATGTATTTTACTCTTATCATAACTCACTTTTACTGGTAAAATCCAACTAAAAACACTTAAAATCACAATAATCGTAGCGCGTCGCTTGGCACTGGTTCGGTCGTGTTCGTCGCTGTCAATGGAACTTTCCACAGCCGTTTGGCAGGGTTGCAATATTTCATACAGCTTTTATCGCATGATACTATCGTAGAATTTAATAGTAACGAATCTTTGGCTATTTTCTGGCATCATTCGATAAAATATAGAAGCCCGTTCTATTTTTAAATGGATTTTTTCGCAAACGGCTTCCATCGTGCCGTCATCACTGGACACATTGGACGCCTGTCATTCCAGTGTATTAAAACTTGCATCCAATAATGGACGCCACACATTTGTCCGGTTAATAAAGAACATAACTGTATTTACAATTTTTGCATATTTTACGTATTTTGTGATAAAAACATCGAGATGAATTGAATAGGCGACTTTTTTTCAGTTCGCCAACTTTGTAATATTTATTCATTATTATTTTAATTGTTTTACGAGATAATCTTACAATGTTTTATATTTCAAATTTCAATGCGATCATTTTACAGTTATTCTTTTTATGATCCGTGTAGTGGTTTACAAGTTATAGTCGTTTTACTCAAGGTCATTTACTTGCGCCGAATTTACGTGCGAAAATGTCGCCGGCGTAAGTGACAGCTGAATTTTTACTTCGCGATTGAGGGGTTAAAGTAATCCTACAAAGTTCATCTAATATCGTTTTTTCATACAAATTTTGAAACCCCGTTTCACCCCTTTAGGGGTTGAATTTTGAAAAAACACAAAAGACATATTTGCTTATTTGTTTATTCGAGTAATCTTACAAAGTTTCGAATTAAAAAGTATATCTATATCGTTTACCACACAAATTTCGAAACCCCTTTTCACCCCTTTAGTGGTGGAATTTTGAAAAAAATATGAAACACGTCTTTCCTTATTTATTTATTAGAGTGACCTTACAAAGTTTCGAAATAAAAAGTCCATCTAAAATCGTTTTGCCATACAAACTTTAAACCCCGTTTTACCCCTAAGGGCGGAATTTTGAATAACCATGAAAGACCCATTTGTTTATTTGATTATGAGAGTAATATTACAAAGTTTTGATTAAAAAAATCTATCTGTATGGTTACTCCATACAAATTGTATAACCCCTTTTCACCCGTTTAGGGGTTGAATTTTGAAAAACCACGAAAGACGTATTTTCTTACTTTTTTGTTAGAGTAATCCTTTGAATTTTCGAAATAAAAAGCACATCTAATATTGTTCATTCATACAAATTTTGAAACCCCGTTTCACCCCTTTAGGGGTTGAATTTTGAAAAAAACATGAAACACCTGTTTTCTTATTTGTTTATTAGAGTAATCTTACAAAGTTTCGAATTGAAAAGTACATCTACATCGTTTCTTCATAAAAAAAATCGAAACCCTTTTTCACCCCTTTAGGGGTTGAATTTTGAAAAAATATGAAACACTTGTTTCCTTATTTATTTATTAGAGTAATCTTACAAACTTTCGAAATAAAAAGTCCATCTAAAATAGTTTATCTATACAAACTTTAAACCCCCGTATTACCCCTTTAGGGGCGGAATTGTGAAAAACCATAAAACACCTATTTGATTATTTGTTTATAAGAGTAATCTTAAAAAGTTTCGAATTAAAAAGTACATCTATATCGATTTTCTATACAAATTTTGGAACCCCTTTTCACCCCTTTAGGGGTTGATTTTGAAAAAAATATGATACACGTGTTTCCTTTTTATTTATTAGAGTAATCTTACAAAGTTTCGAAATAAAAAGCACGTCTAATATTGTTCATTCATACAAATTTTGAAACCCCGTTTCACCCCTTTAGGGGTTGAATTTTGAAAAAACATGAACACCTGTTTTCTTATTTGTTTATTAGAGTAATCTTACAAAGTTTCGAATTAAAAAGTACATCTATATCGTTTCTTCATAAAAAAATGGAAACCCTTTTTCCCCCTTTAGGGGTTGAATTTAAAAAAAATATGAAACACGTGTTTCCTTATTTATTTATTAGAGCAATCTTACAAACTTTCGAAATAAAAAGTTCATCTAAAATCGTTTATCCATGCACACTTTAAACCCCCGTATTACCCCTTTAGGGGCGGAATTTTGAAAAACCATAAAACACCTCTTTGATTATTTGTTTATAAGAGTAATCTTAAAAAGTTTCAAATTAAAAAGTACATCTATATCGATTTTCCATACAAATTTTGGAACCCCTTTTCACCCCTTTAGGGGTTGAATTTTGAAAAAATATGATACACGTGTTACCTTGTTTATTTATTAGAGTAATCTTACAAACTTTCGAAATAAAGAGTCCATCTAAAATCATTTATCCATACAAACTTTAAACCCCCGTATAACCCCTTTAGGGGCGGAATTTAAAAAAATAATAAAACACCTATTTAATTATTTGTTTATAAGAGTAATCTTAAAAAGTTTCAAATTAAAAAGTACATCTATATCGATTTTCCATACAAACTTTGGAACCCCTTTTCACCCCTTTAGGAGTTGAATTTTGAAAAAATATGATACACGTGTTACCTTATTTATTTATTAGAGTAATCTTACATAGTTTCGAAATAAAAAGCACATCTAATATTGTTCATTCATACAAATTTTGAAACCCCATTTCAACCCTTTAGGGGTTGAATTTTGAAAAAACATGAAACACCTGTTTTCTTATTTGTTTATTAGAGTAATCTTACAAAGTTTCGAATTAAGAGTACATCTATATCGTTTCTTCATTAAAAAAATCGAAACCCCTTTTTCACCCCTTTAGGGGTTGAATTTTTAAAAAATATGAAAAACGTGTTTCCTTATTTATTTATTAAAGTAATCTTACAAACTTTCGAAATAAAAAGTCCAACTAAAATCGTTTATCCATACAAACTTTAAAACCCTGTTTCACCCCTTTAAGGGTAGAATTTTGAAAAAACATGAAACACCTATTTCCTTATTTGTTTATTAGAATAGTCTTTCAAAGTTTGGAATTAAAAAGTATATCTATATAGGTTTTCCATACAAATTGTGAAACCCCTTTTCACCCCTTTAGGGGTTGAATTTCGAAAAATCCGCCCTTAGTGAGCGCCTACATCCTAAAAGGAACCTATTTGCAAAATTTTAGCTTTCTAGGTCTAAGGGTTAGGGCTGGGCGTTGATGAGTCAGTCAGTGAATGAATGAATGAATGAATCGGAACTTCTCTCTTTAAATATGAGATAAACAATATTAGTGACAATTTACTTATCGCTAGATAGCGTATCGTAATCCTAGCTTTTACGCTATTAAAAAACACTAAACACTAATTTAAAAAAAAAAACATTTTCTTTTTTTTTTACTTTTTTTTTTAAAGTTGCTTACTTTGTTGTACTGTAACACCTACTCAAAAAAAGCCCTTGCAGTAAAAACAACTTAAACTTTATATTCCAATATGTGGAATATAAAAATATTAAACTTTATATTCCAATATGTGGTAATACTAAACACGAAACGTCAAAATAATTACATCTGTTTACGGTGTAGATCGTTTAAGTTTCTGCAGTTCTCCGCTTTATTTTACCTCTATATATAATAAAAAAGTATATTCACCATGGAAAGGCAGGGAAATGATGAAAATAATGCAGACATTAAAGTGAAAATAGAATTAGAGTCCGATGTCGAAGACAGGATGCCAAGTTGCTCTGACAATAAATACAGTGAAACGTTGAAACCAGAAAGCGATATTTGCTACAAAGAAGAGCAACCAAACTCTTCTTATATGGAAGCAAATATTCTGGAATTTGAAGAAGAGGTAGTGGCTTTCATAAAACCCGAAGGAAGCGTGATGAAAGAGATCAAAGTATTGCTAACGAAATTTGATAAATTCATATGCGTTGTCTGCGATGGCCATCTAGACAGAAGCGTGCCAATGGGAGCATGCAAGCATTCCAATGAAATTGTGCTTTTTTGCAAAGACTGTATTAGGCCAAATGTTAAGAAATATATTTGTGTCAAATGTAGCTACGAATCAAGTCGTAGATTTCATCTAATTGAGCATATTGATACAGTGCATAGGAAATGTAAGAAATATACGTGTGAAGAGTGTGACAGGGCATTTTCATATAGAGTAAGTTTGAAAAAACACGTCCAATCGATCCATCGCAAACTAAAGCATGCGTGTCAGCAGTGTAAGAAAGTCTTTTCTGATCGCAACTACTTACTACAGCATGTAAATTTCACTCACCGGCAGTTGAATGTATTCACGTGTGATTTATGCACCAAAGAATTTCCAAATCAATCATGCTTTAAACTGCACATCGATGGCGTTCATAGAAAAATGAAGGAATTTGAATGTAAGGAATGCAAAGGCGCATTCTTGACGAGTGGTCATTTAATTCAACATGTCAATTCTGTCCACCGGAAATTGAAGCCTTTCGCGTGTGACAAATGCAATCGCAGTTTTGCAACGCGTGCACATTTAAAGGACCATATAAACTCAATCCATCTCAGAATTAAGTATGTTTGTGCGGAATGTAACAGAGCTTTCACAGAAAAGGGAAGCTTAATCCGACATATAAATGTAATTCACCGAAAAATTAAGCCATTTGTTTGTACAACATGCAAACATGCATTTGGTCAGAAAATTCAACATAAAAATCACATGACTGCTGCCAAATGCCAATTGAAAGACATTAAACAATCGAAAAGCAACGGTCGGCGGTAGACCTTTGATGAGTACTCTTCGTCTTCTAAGCAAGCAGAACATAGTGCATCGGTGGAGCACGAACAGTTTTTTAGATGAAATCGAACAATGCGATCTCCATTAGGTAGTATATTCTATTGTATGTATGCATGTTATTTTTTAGTTACTTTTTGTGAATTTTTATTTATCTATCAGCCAATACGGAACAATCAAATGCATTTACTGATAAGATTCTAATTGCTTAAAAACCTAGATTTAAGTGTGTATGTTTATTATATTACATATTTATACGGAACAGACAAATGCATTTATTGATAATTCTAATGCCTTTAAATTTACGTAGATTTAAGTGTGTGAGTGTTTATTATGGATTGTAAGTCAGAAACCTAGTTTTTATCGAACAGTGGTTACTTGTTTAACTTATTTTATTTTCGAATATAAGTCATGCGGGAGCGGGAGAGAGGTGTTTTACGACGCGGAGAAAATGTAAATATAATGTTTCTAAAAATAAGGATATTAAGTTAATAAATTGGTAGTATTATATTAAATATGCCTACTTACCAAGGCAATTTGACAGTAGGTATATTCTATGGAATTTTCGTAAAATTTTGTAGTCCAGAGATGTTTTGCTGTAAGAATATACATATTGAGTTTACAGATACAGCATGAATGGGACCGATAGCGTTTCTTCGGGAATTAAAACTGAAATTAGTTCAAGCGAATAAGATAGAGCAATGCGTTAGAGCGGAATACGAAAGGAACGATCGTCTATAGAAACTACCTCTCGAATCGTCCGAAAAATTTGAACACATTTCGTGCGGTGAAAGATACTTTTATATATAATAGTTATAAGTTATAGGATAAGTTTAATGGTTATAAGTTATAAGATATAGATCCATAGTGTTTTAATATAATGTCGTTTGGTTCAATATTATTAGTGTTTTATTCCACTTACCGCTTAAATACAGAAGGTGGTGATTTCTGCAATATGTTATAGGTAGTAGTTATTAATGGAATAATTAATGTTATTATTAATATTAAATTTAAATTTTGCCTCTATTCCGTGGTTTAATTTCATATCAAAATCTTGTCATTTGCCAGCTAATAATTCGAATTTCGTCTGCTGCTCAGTTCAACGAATGGAGTTCAAAACGGCAGATAAAATGAGTTATATCTAGGATATGTCTTTCTATCCGTTTCATAATTTTTAATACGTTTTGAGGGTATTAATGAACAGTTTCGGTGACATGACATTCCATAATATTACGGACTTCGTTTCGTCGTCTAATAACTACTTGGATGGTCTTAGATGGTCATCTATTGGATCTACATCTAATTGGATGGTCATCATCATACTTGGTGTATTAGTAGGAAGAGTAGAACCTACGTTTTGGGAAAAAATATTATATTGCAACAGTAATGTGAGAATAGTAGGTAAGACTAAATATAACTTGGATACCGATGTCTCAATACCGTCTCCTAAGAGGCGTGTTGTACTCATATTAATGTTTCTGCTCATATACTGATTCTATCACGTGACATCGACGTTTAAATTATTCAGCTTGAAAAATAAGAGTTAGTCGTGCCTCCGTTAAATAATCATTACTTTTGAATACTATTGAGACAGGTAGGTACCGACAATTTGTGGTTAAGCTATACGAAATTTAAGACTAAACATAACCTCAAAATGTATCTAGAAGTACATTTTGAGTCTCTGAAAACGACTTCTCTATATCCGCTTTGATTAGTTTTGGTAATTTTTTTAGCAAAGTAAGTATATGAATAGGTAACGAGAATAAATGACAAAATGAACGCGATTTTTAGACTCTTTCAGAAACTAGTCAGAGTTCACAACCGATTGGTATCGCCGAACGGTGTGCAAACCGTCCAGTAGCGTCGGGCAATGCAATCGTACCATGGGTCCACCAGCTGAGAGACCTGAGACACGAGAGTCTTACCCGGGGTAGCCTTTCGCACGTGGAGGCTTCTGAATAGGAGCTAAATCGCTATAGTTGAACTGATTAGAGAAAATAAGGATTTAAGGCCCAAGCTGCACGAAACCATTCGCTACCCAATATAATCAATTAGACCTTGATTAAAAGTCATTCGTTATCAATTTTATTATAGACGACCAAATAAATTGCTATTAGTTTCGCCGTCAATGCCTTCTGTGCCACCTGCATTTCACCGACGCAGTAGGGTTGCCAGCATGTACTATGGAGTTGAGCAATCTAATATGCAATGGGTCTGACAAACGTTTTTTACTTTACATGCCAAATAAATCTACAAAAAAATACGAGAAAAACTGTGTTTTTACTTTTTTCATATCTTAAAAAATGGATGAGATATTTACGATCAAAGTGCGTATTTCCGGCCGAATGATTTTAAAATCGCGGGCGCACGCTCACTAGCCGATGACGTCACAGCCTTGGTCATTCGACAGCTGCGCTCTCGTTCGCACGCCGCGCGCGCCGCTCCGCTGTAAAAATCTAAATTATAAAGTTCTCTGTGGTAAAAATGGGAAAAAAATACTGTATTGTGCCTCAGTGCTTCAATTCATCTGTTAAAACACCTGGTAAACTCTTTTTTTATGTGCCTAAGAACCCAAAAATGAGGAAAAAGTGGATGACAGTCGTAAAAAGAGTCGATTCAATAGGCCCTAAAACTAAAGCGCACTGCTGTGAAGACCATTTCGATGTAAGTATTTACTATTTGTTAATAATGGTTTTATCCTTCTTCTTTCTACTTATGCTTGCAACATTTGACCTACTTAACCTACCTATCTACTGGCAGTGCAGTGCTTCTCAACCGAAATATTTTCATCCCAACTATGAATAAGTAAATGTTTTGTCAGAAGTATCAAACTCGCGGCCCGCATTTATCCTTAGTTTTCGTAGTAAACATTTTTTTAATGATAGACTACCTTTTAAGTGATGCAACGTACATTAAACACGGTTTTAATTCACGGTTTTTATTCGGGTTTTTAATTTGTCTTTAAAATGTTATTATTTTTGTTTTAGGTGGAAAATGACATGGAAAATTATGTTAAGTATAAACTAGTTGGAGGAAAACTTAAACTCAAGAAAGGCGTAGTGCCTCATAGGTTTGATTGTCAAAAACAAACAGTTGAAAAACCTGAGCGCTCTGTTGTAAAAAAACTTAAAATTGCAAAACTGACAACTTCCTCAAATGAATGTATTGCGTCTACTTCACATGACATTGAAGAAATATATATTGTGGATTCCATTCCTCGAGTTCAAGATATTGTGAATGACGACCCCTTAAATGATGTGACAAGAGATGAAAATCTAAGTAGTACCAAAGAAGATATTCTAAAAACGAAACACAAAAAAAATCAAGTAAATTTAAGGAACAAAGTTTATCATAACAGTACTGAGACCGATAATAAATATTTTGATTTGACATCTATGGATAAAAAACAAAACAAAATCAAGAAACAAAATCCGCTTGAAAATCCAGTTTGAAATCCATCGACTTCCAGTTTTGAAGAAAAATCTTTGATATCAAGAAATACTCACAGTGATTACGATGTATTAGATGAAACATACATTAGCGATTTATTTATTTATTTATTTATATAAGTAATGCAAATAATTAAAAAGTTAACAATTTCAGCTTAGGTTCTTCAATTTCAGCTACTTACGAAATTGAATCAAAAGCAGAAAAAAGAATACAATGCATAGTCTAGTGGCAACGTCACCTAACTAGGCCGGGACCTGTTCTAAGGTAAACGTTATTTTTTTAATGTGCTTGCACAAATACCGTGTTTATATGAGTGGCATATATTCCATGTATGCACAAAAATGGAATTGCAAAACAATATTAAAAATGACTAAATACTTGATTAAATTAAATAATTAAATTAAAGTTAGAAGTGGAAAATTAAAATGACAGCAAATAAATTCAAATCATAAAAAAATTCTGAGGCTGATTTCGATAAGGAATCTTTTAAAACATACATGCAAAAAGCCGCTCTTTTATGTGTTTCTCGGGAGCCTCAGATGCTTTTAGGCATCCCAAAACAATGGTGTGGTGGCAAATTCGTCGGGCTGTTGTGAACGCGTCGGGAATCTACCGCCGTGTGTCATAGAGTGACAGATCGTAAGGTTTGTTACGACCTTTGGGGCGCGAATCTGCTTCAAACAGCTGATAGCGCGCGACGACCCACAAGGGCGTGTCTCTCCCGGGGCGGGCCTTGACACAAGGTTGTAGGGCTTGTGTCTGCGATTTCGTTTTAAGGAAATCGCCGCAGCCTCTTCTCTTTTATCAGGCTGTTATATCTTCGCCGGGGCGTAAATCCGGCCTACGGCATGTGATTAAGGCACCTAGAGATGGCGAGTAGTATACGAAAGTCGCTTACGAAAGTCGCTTACGAACGTACGCCACCGCTGCGAACGCTTTTTGACTAGCGTCCGTGAAGACGTGAAGTTGAATACTTTTATTTTTATTTTTGCCGTTAAATTGGTAACTGCGCGGTATTTTAAATTGCCTTATTAATTGTAGCTCGTCGAGCTACGTCGGCCATTTTTTAAAGGAAGTGTTTCCTATCGCGTGATCCCAGTCTACTTTTTCTAGCCAGATATCTTGCAAGAGGATTTTGGCCTTTATGGCAAGAGGTCCCAAAAATCGTAAAGGATCAAACACGGACATGATTACTTGCAGCGTTTGTCGTTTAGTCGGCACTATTTTTCCATTTATTAACTCTGAATTTATTTTTCTGAAATTTGTGTCGAATGAAAGTATATCGGTTTGTGGGTCCCATCTTAATCCGAGAATGCGTTCGACGTGGTCGTCAGGATTCGTCCACATAACGTCGGTTTTTGAACGCTCCTCAGGTGGGATTTGACTTAACGTACGTACGTCGCTGCTCGCCCAGTTCACGATCTCGAAACCGCCTGCTCGGTGTATGCGCGATACATCGTAGATCAGTTGTTTTGCAGATTCATCTGTGCTATCTAAGTAGTCGTCGACGTAATGTCGATCTCGTATGGCCTTTACAGCTTCTGGGGATTCGTCTTTATATTGATCAGCGTTGCGATTTTTTACGTATTGAGCTGAACACGGGGAACAGGTGGAGCCGAACAGCACGACCTTCGTGCGGTATTCGTCCGGCTGTCTGCTCGTATCCATATCGCGCCATAAGAAACGCTGACTGTCAGTGTCCGCGTAGATTAAGCGCACTTGCAGAAACATTTCGCGAATGTCAGCCGTGAAGCCTATCAGCCCTTGACGAAATTTGAACAATACTCCCATGAGGGAATTCAAAAGATCAGGGCCTGAAAGCAGTTTGTCATTCAGACTTACACCGTTTGATTTAGCAGCGCAGTCGAATACTAGGCGGAGTTTTCCCGGTTTGTTTTTATTTATTATGTGGAAATGGGGCAAGTACCAAATTTTGCCATTTTCGGCTTTAATTTCTTGGTTTGTGAGTTTTTCGGCGTAGCCTTTTGCGATGAAGTCAGTGATTTTTTCGGAGTATTGGCGCGCTAAATTCGGATCTTTTTCCAATTTTTTCTCCACTGACCTGAGTCGCCGTTCAGCCATATCTCGGCTTGGGGGCATCGAAACATCGTCCGTTTTCCATAACAATCCCGTCTCCCAACGTCCATCCACCAGATGGGTAGATGTCTGCAGAATTTGCTCAGCCCTGGAATTCGTGTTTTGACGATGTTTCCTCAGGTGTGGACCCAAATCTTCTATTTCGAAATAACCGCGTACAATTTTATCAACCGTTTCGTCTTCGCATAAGTTGTTCACCTGTTCTATTTTATTGTGATGGTATTTTTTATGTGACAGCCCTACCGCGCCAGCAAGAGTCCAACCTAAACGTGACGACGTTGCCGTAGGGCCTTCTAGCGGTCCGGCCCGAATCGTCCTGGGGATAAACAGATCCCAGTGATCGATACCGATCAACAGCTTGGGTCTCCCGCTAACATCACAAAGTGGAACATTTTTAAGATGTGGCCACTTGTCTGTCATTTGCTTTGCATTGAAAACTTGCGTTGGCAACTCTAGGTTTTTTATGGTTCTGACATTAATTAATGGATAGAAGCGATTCGTGCTGACGGCGCGAATCTCGATATTAACGCGTCGTGTATTGTGGTTTCGTGTTGCCATTCCGGAGGCCCCTACCAAATTTAGTGGACATTGCGGTCCGTCTGCTCCTATCTCGTTTGCGATGTCATCTTCTAACAGAGTGAGAGTAGATCCCTCGTCTAGGAGCGCTAACGTAGTGTAACACCCCTTTGGACCTCGTAATTCGACTGTCGCTACTCGAAGTAGCATTTTGGAGGAGCTGTCCCACGTGTTTGTTACGGCGCTCGTTGAAGGGGTCGATTCTCTATCAGAATTTGACTCTTTCGGCGCATTTTCTTGTGTATATAGCTTAGGCTTAGATGAGTGCAGAACTGCGTGATGCGGTTGTGGGCACCCATCTTTGCCGCATTTGCCCGATTTTTTGCATTCCTTTAGTGTATGTCCCCTAGTGAGACATCGAAAACATATTTTTTCTTTTTTAACCCATTCCCAACGATCGTTTATTGATAATGAGAGTAGAAACCTACATTCGGGTGTGCGATGGTTCGTTTTTTACATTTCGCGCATTCCGATATCTTAGATTCCGTGGTTGTGTGTGTGTATTTTTTATTTGTATATGTGAAGTTTTTATTATTATTTTTAACGGCCCCTGAATTGGAATGTATGGGCGGCGAGTCGTCCTGTGCTGCTGCATCCACTATTCCCTCTAACCAGTTCCCGAAATGCAACAAAGTAGGATGATTGTCGTTTTTTGTCGAAAACCATTGAAGTCGTAAATGTTGCGGTAGTTTGTTTACGAGTTCCCGAAGTAACGGCGGGTTTATTAAATATCCCTCGTGTCCCATATTTTTTAGTGAATACACAACGTTACATACTACATTTCCAAATTCTACCAGCGTGAACAGAGAGTCACTTACCGTTATGGGCTGCGTTCGCTGTACTTCTCGCATCAATTCGTCGATGCGGGCACCCGGTCGGCTGAAGCGGCGCTCTAATGTTTGTCGGATATTGGAGACGTTCCGAGGTTCCAACAACATTGAGCGCACGGCTTCTCGAGCCTGACCTTGAAGGCTCTGTTGGAGCCTCAGCAGGTTGTCGACGTCAGTGAATCCGCAGGTCGCGGTTCCCTGGTCGTAAAGTGCCGCGAATATAGGCCATTCGTTGAAATCGCCTGAGAATTTTGGAAGATCTTTTAATAATGTTGCTCGCGCATGATTTAATGTATGAGTAGGGGGGGATAACACTGGCACGTTCACTTCACTATTTTTCACTGTGTTTTTTAAATTGTTTTTGTTGTCTTCGACGCTTCTCGCGGGGGCTCGAATCATATCCGTCGGTGCGCGCTGCGATGTCAACCATGCTGCTGTGCGTCGAATCGATGCTTCTGAAGCGGCGACCCGTGACTTTAGTCCTTTCCTGCTTCGGGACGCATTGCTAACGCTTTCTTCTTCATCGAATTCGTCTTCAACTTCTGCTTCGATGAGTCGTTTTTGAAGAGCTAATTTTATTTCGAGCGTCTCCATTTTTATGCGCTGCTCGGTGGCTCGGGCGTCAGCGGCGGCGGCGGCGTCGGCGGCGGCGGCGGCGGTGGCGGCGGCGGCGGCGGCGGCGGCTCGGGCGGCTTCGGCATCAGCGGCGGCTTCGGCTTGGAGACGCGCGCGCTCATCGGCTGCTTGAATTTCGGCCTCAATCTGCAGTCTTGCGATTCGGTTCACGGCTGACCGCGAAGATCGATGGCTGGCGACGGATGTCGTTCGCGATGACGGCGGTGGCTCGATAAGTGTGGCGTCGGTGTCGTCCAGCGGCTCCATGACGTCGTGAAGATCGGCGCGGCCGTCCGTCCGTTTGGCAGCTAGCCGCTCGCTTTTTCGGGCGGGTGTGTCTTTATTCGACATTTTGTATGTTAGTTCTTTTCTTGGGCTTAGTAATAAAAAAATATATTTGTTTTGACTATGCCCGGACCGGTTTTGTTTGCCTTGCTCCTAACCGGTTTTGTTTTCGGTTTCTTTTTTTATTTTTATTATTTCGTCTGGTAGATCCGGCTCGAAGGACCATCGATTCTATGTGGTGGCAAATTCGTCGGGCTGTTGTGAACGCGTCGGGAATCTACCGCCGTGTGTCATAGAGTGACAGATCGTAAGGTTTGTTACGACCTTTGGGGCGCGAATCTGCTTCAAACAGCTGATAGCGCGCGACGACCCACAAGGGCGTGTCTCTCCCGGGGCGGGCCTTGACACAAGGTTGTAGGGCTTGTGTCTGCGATTTCGTTTTAAGGAAATCGCCGGAGCCTCTTCTCTTTTATCAGGCTGTTATATCTTCGCCGGGGCGTAAATCCGGCCTACGGCATGTGATTAAGGAACCTAGAGATGGCGAGTAGTATGCGAAAGTCGCTTACCTTGGAGCGAGATATCTTGAGCGAAGTAGATTCGTCAGAGGATGTCGGGCGGCTGATGGAGCTCGGATCCAACGATGAGTCCCTCCGTTTAAAGATGATCTCGTACTGGCGCACTGAACCACTGATTTTACTATTTAACCGTGTGGATTAGGATTTAACCGTGTGGTAATTTGGAAACTATAAATGTGTAAATCTGAATTCCGAAATATCGGTTTATAAAATTTAAATAATGTTTAAATGTTGGTTGTATTTTATGGATTTCTATTTGTGATATGTGAATGCTTATTCTAAATATTCTAAGGATTATTTTTGCCGTGACAAATGGTATTGTTGCATTCAGCTTTTAAGTGAATCTTGCAAATGCTCACCAAGAGATGTGATGGTAGTCCTAAAAAAGATCCGCGTATATCAATCCAGCGCGTCACTTGCGCTTGATTTTGGTATTACAAGCGGTTCTGTAGGAATTATTTTTAGAAAAAATATTCCAATAATTTCATCTTGTATGAAAAGTCTTGTATTTTTTCCAAAATCAACACAAGTTGTGTCTAATATACCAATGCCATTTCGAAAGAGATACAGCAATGTCAAAAGTATTATAGATTGTCTGGAAATACAAATAAAAAAACCGTCAGAAGCAGCAAAGCAAGCACTAACATGGTCAGAATATAAATCATGTAATACCATGAAATACTTGATATCCATAACTCCGGATGGTCTTATTAATTTTATTTCTGAGGGATATGGAGGAAGAGCATCTGACTCCGTCATATTTGAGGACTGTGGATATCTAAATTTGCTACCTAAAAATAGTGCAGTTATGGCTGATCGAGGTTTCAAGAATGTGGCTCATCTTTTGCAGCAAAAAGAATGCACCTTGATACGCCCACCTAGTGTCAGCGCTAACATAACTCCAACAAAAAGTGAAGTACTAGAAACAAAAAAAAATGCAGCTTTGCGTATACATGTCGAGAGAGCCATCGGCAGATTAAGGAACTTTGGATTCTTGATGCCACATGCTACTGTAGATCTTAAACACGTTGATTTATTAGACTATGTAATGATGACTGCCTGCGGTATAGTTAATTTACATAACTCACTGTTTAATTTTTAAGAATGATTTTTCAGAATAAAAGACTTCATACAAATATACCATTTTATTTCTGAATATCAGTTGGGACTCCTATTTTAATAAGTTTTTCAAAAACACACTCCTTCCAAAACTTACTAATTTTAACAAAAAGATTCTGACAGTAGCTTTTATCGTATAAAACTTCGTAAACATCCACTTCTTTTGACACTTCAAAGTCTGCATGTGCAACACAAAAAAAACCTTTTTCTTTTCCTGTTAAGAGCATCTGGGTCTGTACTTGTGCTAAATATTGCTTACCTAATGATCCATCTTTATAATATTTATTAACTGTTGCAGCTTTTGATGGACACTTTATTTCTATAACGTGAGTCTCAGTTACTCCGTCTGGTGATGCTCCAAAAAATGGATAATTTGCACTGAGATAAAGTCCAGAGGGTTTAATCGAAATATTTTTTTTAATTTCCACTTCTTTTCTCACAATTTCTTCCAAAACGTTCCCTCTTTTCATCGAATCAGTTTCAATCAAAAGCTTAGCCCCAAATATTTCCTCAACAAGAGTTCCATGTTGTGTGCGGCATTGATCAGCTTCATGAGTTTTCGATGCAGTTACTCGTCCATACCGCATTTCAAACCAAAGGTCTGAACTGGCTTGCGCCTTGGTTGCTGATTCGAAGAGTTGGCATCTTTCATCTGTCATTTCAGTTATGCAATAATTTAAAAATGATTCAAAACTTAAATTTTCATTGCCTTCTATAAAAGTACATATAAGGTTATGCATGGATAATTTTTGTACCTCTGATTTATCTTTAAAGTAGGCTGAAAGCTGACAATCGAGCCCAAGATCATTTATTTTTTGCACAATTTTGTCAATAAAGTCGTCGTTATTAGGTATTTCTGTGACCTTGTTATTTTGAGCAAAATCCTTGGCTTTGATGAACTTCAATGTAGTTCCAATACCTGTAGGTAAACATTAAAACAATATAACAATATAATACGACATAACAATAATATAATGATAGGTGCTGTACTGGGTGTATAATAAACTACACCAGCTGTAACCTATTTTAAATCTCTATTAATCACCTGAAAGAGATGCCTTCTTCCAGTAACATTTAACTGAAGTCGGCGACGGCTCCTCCGTTCTGCGGTGAAGCCACATTAAAAATGCCACAGAATGTTTACATCCACCTTTGCTAGCTGCGCAGTCTTCACAGGATATGCTTATTACCTCCTCTTCCTTCTCGTTGCATTGCAAAACACAGTGGTAAGGTTTTGAACGCACTTTGTGTTCAGGAGTTATTTGGCACTTGACGGTACATACGCCACCCTCTCTTTTTAACTGTTTATACCCTATGGCGTCATCTCCGTAGCTCTCTCTTCCTGACCTAGAACCATATAACACTTCGAATTTTTTAAAAAACCTATACAAAACGTACGTTTTTAATGTACTATTAGAACGGCTTAACCGATTGTGATAAAACATGTCTATGAACCACTGTTAAAAAAACAACATTCAAATTTAAAAAAACGCATCGAAATCGGTTCACCCGTTCATGAGCTACGGTACTATCGACAGACATACAGGCACACAGATAGACATACAGCCAGATACACATAGCGGTCAAACTTATAACACACCTCTTTTTGCGACAGGCGTTAATAAATAACCAATAAAAATGATAAGTAAAAATTTGCGGCCCGCAAGTTGATCAGCACTGATTTCTGAACTATTATTTATTTTTAATAAAAAAAAGACTAGGTAATGCTTACTTAGAACATACATACCTTTTCATCTTTATTCCACGAATTTCGGCAGCTGTAAAATCCTGATTCTTCATGAAATATTGTGCCACCATTAAACTATCCACTCTTGGCAGATTGTTCGACTAACCTTTTAGAAAACCTTCTTCCATTCTACACACTACACGTTTCACTTTAGTGTAATCGGATATAAAGGATAATTTATATTATTTCTTTGAAATACAAGCACCACTATAGCTAATAGGAAACGAAGACGGTCGGATCAACGCACTGACTGAGCGCCGCGCCGTGTATGCAGCGCGGGCTAACAAGGCTGTGACGTCATAGTATGATCGCGCGTAATCTTTCAAATTTAAAAAAGGGCCTAAACTTCTCGTCGTTATAACTTCGGAAATACTGCATGTATTGAAGTGAAATAAAAACTAATGTAATGTACATGATCTAGGCTTTGATTTTAGGTGTATTTGATAGTAATACTTTGACCCTTTTGTGTTCTCCATTACGCCAATTTTTAAAAAAGGAGATAAACTGGACCCAGCCAACTACCGTCCCATAAGTGTAACTTCTGTTTTATGCAAATGTATGGAAAAAATAGTGGCGAACTCTATTAGGAAGTACCCAACAGACCACCACTTACTACCGGAAGAGCAGCACGGCTTTATTCCTGGGAAATCCGTTACCACTAACCTCCTTTCCTGCGTGAACGCATGGAGCATTGCTATGGATACCCACATCCCGATTGATGTGCTACACTTGGACTTTGAAAAGGCATTTGACAAGGTACCGCTGGAAAGGCTTCTTGCTAAGCTAGAACATATCGGCATACGAGGCAAACTGCACAGCTGGATTAAGTCCTTTTTGAATGGCCGCACATTTAAAGTGCGAGTTGGCGACACTCTGTCAGACGAATTCAATGTGGTCAGCGGAGTTGTGCAAGGATCAGTGTTGGGCCCTACGCTGTTCAACTTATTCATCGCGGATCTTAAAAAAGGCATAACTTCAAGTGTTAGTTTCTTTGCGGATGACACCAAACTGTTTGCAAATCCTACTATAGCAAATCTCAGCAAAGACCTTGATCAAATTCTTGATTGGTCCACAACATGGTTGATGAAGCTAAATGCTGATAAATGTACGGTCCTTCACATCGGCAAGAGCAACCCCAAACAACAGTACTATCTAGGGTCGGTTCCGTTACAAAGTGTTACGAAACAAAGGGACCTGGGCATAACGATGGTGAGCGATCTGAAGTGGGGTGAGCACATTGCACAGATTGTGGAAAAGGCTAACTCAGTTATGTACCTCATCCGCAAGTCGTTTAACTATATCACACCAGCCTTATTTGTGTCACTGTACAAAACCTACATCAGACCAATGCTAGAGTTTGGATTCCAGATATGGAATCCGTACTTTGTGAAAGACGAGGATCTCTTAGAAAAAGTCCAGCGCCGAGCGACCAAGATGCCAATGGGGTTCAAAAATCTGGAATATGGAGAACGACTCCGCAGATTGCAGCTGCCTACACTTAAGGATCGTCGGACCAGGGGTGACCTCATTGAAACATATAAAATCCTCAACGGATGCTACAATTGCCCCGAATCGTCTTCTATCTTCAAGAGAAACTACAAGCATCATCTGCGAGGACACAATTTTAAGCTGGAGAAAACGCGATTCCACATGAATCTCAGGAAACATTTCCTGACCAACCGGATTGTGGACCAGTGGAACAGTTTACCTGCCGTAGTGGTTGAAGCGAGTAGTGTCAATATGTTCAAAAATAGACTAGACGGACACCTTAAACAGAAATTGTAGTTGTACTCAGTTTCATATTCAGACATATCAGCAATTATGCTGCCTGTCTCTAAATGTAATAATAATAATAATAAAATTTGATGCAGGGTCTTTGTTGTTTAAAATCTGCCATTTGAAAAATGGCCGATACACTAAAATACAATGTTGCACAACCGCACAAAACTCAACCATGCATCCACTCAGCCGCACAGCCATTAGCAAACTGATTCACAAAGAGTACTAACAGCCACATCTAGCGGCTGCAGCTCGTACCACCAATGGTTCGCACGTGACATTCAAATTCCCCAAACTTTTGGCTAGCCTCTCGTAAAATATACTCTTTTTGTTTTGCAGGTTTACCTGAGGATGCCGCGCCCGCCGCCACCCGAAATGCCTGCATCCATGAAGCAACGACTAGAAGAAGAAGCCAAGAAGGCCAAATGAAGCAGCTGATAGTCCAATCAATCTTAGCAAAGACCTAACTTATTGAAATAAATAACAAAAATAAATAAAATAAATAAACCGCAACTTCCAATCGGTCGCCACGAAAAAGTATTATAATTCCCTTCGAATTCCAGAATTGAATTGGTTCAATTCTAACAGCAATATACCCTTTTGTAGATTGTAGTTTAGGTCGTTAATCAAAATAGAGAAATGCATATTTTTTCCGTATTTTTTTTGGTTCTAAGCGTATACAGCACGTCGTGATTTTGTGTTACCTATGCTGCGTAAGATGCGACGATATTATTTGAAATATAATATTTATTTTTATTTCGGATTTGTGTTTTTTCTTCCATCATCTGGATGAGCTGCAAGAACTTAATTGCTTCCCTAAATGGGGTATAGATTTGATCGAGTACCTATAAAACGTCTGACTGACAAGATGGAGCACTTCGGAATCCATGGAAAGCTACTGGCGTGGATGCAAGACTTTCTAACTGGTCGACGTTCTAACTAAGACGTTCAGTGCTGGGTCCTATTGCATTTGGTATATTCCTGACTTACCTAAAAGCAATTATGTGCATAGACCAATGAATGGCTGCTTTCTCTCAATGTAATGCACTGTCTACATATCGGATCTCAAAATCCACGGCTAGCATATACGATTGAGGGGAAAAAAAGTACAGCCAGTTATGACCCAGAAAGACCTCGGCATCACAATCTCCTGGGACCTCAAATCGAACACCCAGATAATCGAAACAGTTAAGACAGCAAACTCACTTCTATATTTAACCCTTGGAGTAAATGGGTATTTTCATGGATGCATCTGTCTCTTTTGCAGGATTTTTGGCGACATCGACTTAAAGTACTATTAGTACGAAACTACTACACCAATCATAAAAAGAACAACTGCACAATGATTGCATTGAAATTTCGAATATAGAATATTGAAATATCATTTTGTAAAACAATTAGATAATTATGAATAAATATGAGAACATCAAAGAAGTGAAAAAAACGCGCGACCAGATTTGGTCGACTCGTACTCAACGGATAATTGTTTCGCGACCAGATTTGGTTGACTCATACTCAACGGGTTAAGAGCGTTGTCCCAAATTTAGGCACTCGGGTTTTAGGTATTTACCGCTCGACGCGCGAGGTGAGTGCGCCTGCGTGGGTTTTTCCTCACGTAAGGGACACAGTTGCGACGTTACGGCGACTAAACGATCTTGATCTGTAGCTATGGCGTACCTATATTTTTAGTTAATAAGTAAATAACTAAAGTTTACGAAGAAAATAAAAAGACTGTCCAAAATAGATTAATTATGTATTTTAATTAAATTTATACAAATATGGATGATGCAATATTATTATATTCACATAAAACTCTATAGGTAATTATAAAAAGAAACTCTTTTTAGTTGTTTATTTGTATAAGTACCGACTTAATTGAAGTGTTATAAAACTATTTTAATTAAATTTATACAAATATGGATGATGCAATATTATTATAATTACATAAAACTACCTATATAGGTACTAATAAAAAGCAACTCTTTTTAGTTGTTTATTTGTATAAGTACCGACTTAATTGAAGTGTTATAAAACTATTTGTCTAAGGGGCATTGATCGACTTTTTCTTGGATCTATAATTTCTGGGAGAAGACAATCAAAATAAAATTTTGATAACCGGGGAGACATATTTTGTTCCCAGAAAATATCATCTCTGAAAACTTTGACGACTTTCATATTAAATTCACAGCCAGTCCACACCGCAAACAAACATTTATTCTTATTAGCGATGTGGAGTTGGCCTTGAATTTGATAAAACCAATCATGCTTTGTGTTCATGACCACATCGTTGCCAGATAATTTAAAACATTTTAGTTTTTTTTGCTGAATAGCAGTATCTGGATCGATGCCAAAAACAGAAAAAGGGCACTTTATTTCAATGATGCTATCTTCATATACGCCATCCGGTGAAGCGCCCAGATAAAAAAGGGATTCATCAATAAACAAACCACATTTCTCGATAGATATGTTTTCTTGGCGACTAAGCTGTTCAGCAGCTTTTACCTCGTTATCTTTCCCGTGTTTTACTGATGCCACATGATCCAACGAGTAACTGTATAAAATACTTTTCACAAGAGGAGCTGAATTAGAATTTGGTTTTCTTTTGCAAATTTTTGAAAAATTTGATGCAGTTAGGATACATCTACGTAATTCAAGCTACAGTGCACTTTCTGCTTGAAGTATTGTTTCGCGCTCAATTTCATGGCGCTTTGTGGTTTGTTTTTGTAGACTCTCCAAAAAACTAGATTTGGCCTGTTCGTAATCTTCAGAATTCAAATCAGGTTTCTGACATGAATTGCCATAATCGATATTTGTCGGAGGTTTTGGCGCAAAGTTAATTTTGCGACAACATATCTTGCCCCTTCTACTTTCATTGTAGGCGAATTTCTTTTGTTCTAGACGTTTCAGCGTTTTTCCTGGGCTTTTGTTGCAAGGTTTGAGGTTTTCCTGTATTAAAACAGACAACAGCCGCATGACATCGAACAGAATATGAGTCTTTCAGCGAGAAATTTATACGCTTTCCACCTACAGTCTTGGCAACAACACTGTTGAACTGCTCTGCACGATTTGTAGTAAAACAGTGAAGCAAGCTTCTTGAATGAAAAGCCAACTGGGACGCATTTCGCTGCAGTCTCAACATGAGTGTTCTTGCAGCAATAGTATCATTTGTTTCTTTTCTTCGTTCTTCAGTACAGTAATATAAATTGCAATTGGAATGGTCTCCAAAGATGTGTTTGGGGCTGTTAAAAATGTCTTTTTGTAATGAAATAATTTTGCTGGATTCCGATGTAGACTTGGTCTTCCAATGCCGTACTGCAGCCCGCACAGCTGTTCTTAATCTTACTAATCGTTCAGGCGTCAGTAATTTGCGTTCATTCAAAGGAATTGTGGTGTCTGTTTTCAGGAACAAATTTTTTCCGTTGTAGTTGCGGAGAAGATGGTTAGAGCATTCAATTTTTTGAATAGGCACGGCAGGATACGGTCTGCTCTCTAATAAAAGTAAAGTAAAGTAAAGTAAAAGGTATTTATTTCCAATACAACCATACAATTGTGTAGGAATGACAGTAATTAATCTTAAATTAGTTACTCAATTTAGACAAGAGATGATATACAATATATAGTTTTAAACTTACCAATTTACTAAAACATAGACTATATGATAACAGTTTACAATAAAACAATTAACGGTAAATAATATGTATTAGATTAAATGGGTAGATACGATGCTATGTATTTTCAAAATATTTTAAGAAGTCGTTATGGGCATACATGTTGATTTTAAGCAGATAGACTCGGATGGATCTCTTGAAAATATCGATGTTTTTAATTTCTTTTAATCTTTCGGGCAATTTATTGAAAAGTTTGAGGCCTAAGTATCGACTAGTCGCCTGGAACTTGGCAGTACGTGCTACGAACGGTTGGAGATACAGGGTTTTATTCCTGGTGTCATGCCGATGTACTTCCTCGTGGGATATGGCCGAGCTCTTACTGCAATAGAATTCGCAAAGAGCTTCTTGAGCAAAAATCGCATATACGGTCAATATCCCTAGTTTTTGGAAGTGTTCACGACATGACTGCCGTGGACCAATACCTACTATAATATATGTTTATACGTGCTGGCATCACCATCTGCAATCAGCGTATTGTAAACCAACTTCCGTTTCTCTACGGAAGATTTGAATCCCTCAACTAATATATTTGGTTCCATACTTGACGAAGACCCGGCGTGGTTCTTTGTACATTTGTGGGCAGTGGGTTCAATCTGTTTCTTGTAGGCCCGGGAGCAAATGCCGCAGTATTTGTTTCTCACACCTATGTACAAAACTTTTCCTGTATGATAGCCAACGATGGCCGCAACACCCGATAAAGCAATGTACTGGTTTTTATAAGAGCGTTTACTCCAACAGCAGTCTGCTTCCACAGGAATCTTTGGAAAAGTGCCAGTATCTCCTCGCAATCGGGCTAATTTAATCTCTTCATTGGCCGCTGCAAGCATGCTCTCTTCAGCTGCAGTTTTCCACATCTCAGCAACCTTGTCATGATGTTTACTATGATTTCTGAATGTCATAATAGGCAAGTCCATTGATGCAGTAATCTCATTTAAACTCGTTCGCCCAATACCTGTTAATATGGCCCCTGAGACAGCTCCTTCGTTTACGTTTAACGTAGTGTTTGCCTTCTCTTCATCGCAACTTTTTAATTCGAACTTGCTATGACACATATCACATTTAATTAAAGTAAAAAGTTGACTGAAGTCCCCTTTGAATTTCTTTAACGATTTTCAGGTTATGTAATGAACAACCAAACCGATTATTATGTTCTGCAATTTTTTTTTAAGCCGTTCAAGAAATACTGAAAATCTACCACGCGTCTTCCTTCGATAGTTATAGATTCCGGTTCTGTTTTTGTAACCTAAAAAAAGATTAAATTAACGGATTTTTTCCACGTTTCATTATAATTGAAAAGTAAAAAAGAAATTAGTTTTTACCTCAACGTAACTAATCGTTAAATTATCCCCAATGTTGTCAATCAAATCACCGTTCATAACTTCAGTCCTACAAATTAAATGATCGATATAATGAAATTTACAATGAAATATGTAATGAAATTACCAATAACAATTTTCTACTCACGATGTTTGATTATTTAGGTTATTTGCACTAGGTGTTTCTCTGGATGAATACAAATTAAGGTTTCTTTCTTCAATTAAATCGATATCCATGTTTTCAATCCTACAAATAAAATTGCTGACATTAGAGAAAATAAAACAAAATAAAAGTTCACTTAGTAGATTAAAAACAACTACAATTTGCAACGTACGATATATTAGTAGGAGGCGATGCAGAAGTTCCAGTTGAGGCTGCATTGGGGGTTTTAGTATTTATTAAAGATTCTCTTAATTTTGATCTGAAAAAAAACAAAAGACGATTATTAAGAAAATTAGGGAATCCGCAGAATAAAAAAATAACAATATTTCATTCCGGTGTACCTACCTCTTATATTTCAACAAGTTATTAATAGTAATGCATTCTAAACAAGTAAAAAGTTAAAAGAACTAAAACCTACTAACATATTTTCGGGGTTTTCAGTACATATTTTCGAAATGTACTCATTGAGTACATTTCGAAATCAGTACATATTTTCGAAAGGTACTCATGTACCAAACACGATACTTGCACGATAATACCAAACACGATATAAACCTTTTTTTTTTGTAGCAGTTTGTCCGGTATATGTTGCCATTATGTATGTTTTTTAAATTATGTGATTCGTTAATAATCTATATATTTCAATTGTTTGTTTAAAAACTTGTATTAGCTAAACCAATTTCAATAGATCTTGTAATGCCTCAGAAGTAAGTGTTATCATTATTACGTAACTATTAATTAATGATTGACAGTAAGTGAATAATTACCTAATTAGGGTACACAAAGAAATTACGAAATGGTCGTTAGTGATGGTATAAATAATAATGATTTGGACATCGCGGTTATTTTATACTATCACTAATGACCATTTGGTAATTTCTCTGAGTACTCTAATTAAGTAATTATTGACTTACTGCCAAACATTAATTAAATAGTTACTGTAAATAGTTACGTAAAAATGGTAACCCCAACTTCTGAGATATTACAAGATCTATTGAAATTGGTTTAGCTAATGCAAGTTTTTAAACTGCAATATATAGATTATTAACGAATCACATATTAAAAAAATATGTAATCCAGGGAGCATTAGTATAATGATAAATTAAGGTAATTTAATAACTAGGTGTCTACATTCAAAATCTACTATTGTTAGTTTTTAAGTAATTATTTGTCTTATTACGTAGTTTTACTTATTGATAATATCAAACTTATTGATAATGTTTGAGATCATTTAATGTCTCGAATCTCACATTTCCTCGATTGTCAAAATACGACTAGAAGTTTTGGAGATATGAGGGAACAGATTAAAATACATACTTACATCCTACTAATATTATAAACGCGAAAGTTTGTATGTATGTATGGATGTTTGTTACTCTTTCACGCAAAAACTACTGAATGGATTTTGATGAAACTTTACAATAACATAGCTTACACATCAGAATAACACATAGGCTATAATTTATAAAAATATAGTGTGAATTATCTAAAATATACCGATAACTGTCAAGTAAGTAGGAAAAAAATCTAAGAAATTGACATTCGAAATTTAAATTCTATCCTACTATCCTACTAATATTATAAACGCGAAAGTTTGTATGTATGTATGGATGTTTGTTACTCTTTCACGCAAAAACTACTGAATGGATTTTGATGAAACTTTTCAATAATATAGTTTACACATCAGAATAATACATAGGCTATAATTTATAAAGATACTAGCGACCCGCCCCGGCTTCGCACGGGTGCAATGCTGATACTAAATACAGTACAGAAAAACTGTGAACGTTGTATATAAAAACATAGCGGCCCGCTCTGGCTTCGCACGGGTATAAAATATATAGCCTATGTGATTAAAATCGATCCAGTAGTTTTGATTTATTCATTACTGCCCGTGGCCCGCACGCGTTAAATTTGGAGTAAAACAATCCCCCTTTTCCTATACCATGAAGATTTCCTGCTATCTTTGGAATATCTAAATTCATACGCTACATTTTTACTTATTTACTTTTTACATTTTTAACTATTTATTTTATTTTTACAACATATTACAGAATGTCTTTATAAATAACGTTCACAGCTTTCTTGTCATTAGACAATACAAACATGTTTTCTCTGGAGGTCACTCTTGAAAGAGCGACATTCAGTTGTCCACGTGAAAAACAGTCAACGCTCAAATCTAAGCCTGCAACGTTGAAGGTTTGACCCTGCGATTTATTAATAGTCATTGCAAAAGATGTCTTTACCGGAAACTGTAAACGTTTAAATTGGAAGGGTAAATCCGATGGTATCAGAGGGATTCGGGGAATCAATACATCTTCTCCGGTACCACATCCTGTGAGTATTGTGCACTCTATTATGAAAGTTTTCAATGATTTTACCAGCAAACGCGTGCCATTGCAAAGTTTAGGTGGATTCAGGTTTCTTAATAAAATAACAGGACAACCTACTTTCAACACCATTTTGTGAGGAGGGAGTCCAGACGGGTTCAAAGAGTTTAGAAATTCTGTAGGAAAATGAACTGCTTCTTCCAAATCGAGAACAGTATCGACCGAGGAGTATATTTTCGTCGGCGCATCAATCTTTGAAAGAATCAAGTTATTTACTTTATCTACTTGTTCGTTAGTTGGTGACATAATCGCTCTTTCTTTAAACCAAGATATTGTCTTATAACTTATGTTATCAATGTCAGGATAGACATTGTTGACTAACTCTTGGATGTTGTCTATCAAAACGCAAAGGTTTTCTAGGTCAATCCTTCCCTCACTTTATGTTAACTCTCCATTGCCAACTTTTATTCTTCATCTCTTGCTGAACGTACTCTTCTGGCATTCACTGTACTACGACCTATGTTCGAACGACGACGTCTTCCAGACATGACTTTATAATTTCTGTACAAAATTTACTCAGTTCTATATGTATGATTACCTATGCACAAATTGCCATATTATTAGTATGTGCCGCAGTAAAAAATATCTAAATTCTTACCATTTAGAAACAAAAGATAATCAGCAATCATAAAAAACAAAAGATACCTATTCTATTCAGTTCTTTTTTTTTTACTGAAATACCTCAACTTAAACAACGATTTTAATTATAAAAAATAATTTGCTATTCGTGCGACTAAAAACAAAAGATAATCAACAATCATCAACAACAAAAGATACCTATTCTATTAAGTACTTTTTCTGAACTTACATATCTCACCTTAAATCACGATTTTTGAAAATAATTTCCCTAATATTAAATTGATCTAACTGTAAATTTTAATCAAGATCTTAATAGAAAATTGCAATCCATAAATTATGGTTTTATTTAATCTAATCTTATCTCACCTTATGTAGGTACTTATAATTGCTATAAGTGCGATTTAAAAATTAACCTTAGAATAGAATATAATTTATATTTTAAAACTACTATCATACAATTATTTATCGTAACTTACTTATAATTACTGATACGTTGTCGCGCTGAAAAGCACGTTTTTATTACCTAAGTATTGCTATTTTCCTCGCTGGAGAGCTCCGATATAATAAACGCGTCCGATCGCTGCTAAATTCAAAGTGCTATAGGGAAAACCGCGGCCTCAGACGCGCTATTTATAGGCATGCTCTTGCCGCACCGGGCGGCCGGCCGGTACCGCCGCAAACGCTACGTCCCGCAATTTTTAAATCTGTAATATCTTCGAAAATATTCACTTAAATCATACGGTGTAAAGGGCCATATAGATCTATATTAAATGAACAATGTATTCAAGGTATTTAATTGGTTAAGGATTAATGCTGTATTGGTTAAAATCGCTTCAAAAATTAGCCATTATTTGTCGTAAAAAGTAAATGACAAAAAAAGTTATTGTGGGTTATCCATAAGAGATAGACATATACCATAACGGAATTTTCTGTAGACCTTTTCAATGTGTACAATACTTAGTACATTATTTTGATAAAACTCGTAGGGTTCAGCCTGCGTTTGCAATGTAAGCGGAAAAAATGTAATTATTTACGACATCACATTAGAAACCTCAAAAATAGCAGTATTTCTCCACTATTTAATGGATGTTATTATACATATAAACCTTCCTCTTGAATCACTCTATCTATTAAAAAAAACCGCATCAAAATCCGTTGCGTAGTTTCAAAGATTTAAGCATACAAAGGGACATAGGGACAGAGAAAGCGACTTTGTTTTATACTATGTAGTGATAGCGTGAATTATCTAAAATATAACGATAACTGTCAAGTAAGTAGGAAAAAAATCTAAGAAATTGACATTCGAAATTTAAATTCTATCCTACTAATATTATAAACGCGAAAGTTTGTATGTATGTATGGATGTTTGTTACTCTTTCACGCAAAAACTACTGAATGGATTTTGATGAAACTTTACAATAACATAGCTTACACATCAGAATATAACACATAGGCTATAATTTATAAAAATATAGTGTGAATTATCTAAAATATACCGATAACTGTCAAGTAAGTAGGAAAAAAATCTAAGAAATTGACATTCGAAATTTAAATTCTATCCTACTATCCTACTAATATTATAAACGCGAAAGTTTGTATGTATGTATGGATGTTTGTTACTCTTTCACGCAAAAATTACTGAATGGATTTTGATGAAACTTTTCAATAATATAGTTTACACATCAGAATAATACATAGGCTATAATTTATAAAGATATAGCGTGAATTATCTAAAATATAACGATAACTGTCAAGTAAGTAGGAAAAAAATCTAAGAAATTGACATTCGAAATTTAAATTCTATCCTACTAATATTATAAACGCGAAAGTTTGTATGTATGTATGGATGTTTGTTACTCTTTCACGCAAAAACTACTGAATGGATTTTGATGAAACTTTACAATAACATAGCTTACACATCAGAATAACACATAGGCTATAATTTATAAAAATATAGTGTGAATTATCTAAAATATACCGATAACTGTCAAGTAAGTAGGAAAAAAATCTAAGAAATTGACATTCGAAATTTAAATTCTATCCTACTACCCTACTAATATTATAAACGCGAAAGTTTGTATGTATGTATGGATGTTTGTTACTCTTTCACGCAAAAACTACTGAATGGATTTTGATGAAACTTTTCAATAATATAGTTTACACATCAGAATAATACATAGGCTATAATTTATAAAGATATAGCGTGAATTATCTAAAATATAACGATAACTGTCAAGTAAGTAGGAAAAAAATCTAAGAAATTGACATTCGAAATTTAAATTCTATCCTACTAATATTATAAACGCGAAAGTTTGTATGTATGTATGGATGTTTGTTACTCTTTCACGCAAAAACTACTAAATGGATTTTGATGAAACTTTTCGATAATATAGCTTACACATCAGAATAACACATAGTCTATAATTTATAAAGATATATGGTTTTCTATCATCATTATCACAATTTTCCATCACCACGCGGGTGAAACCGCTGGGCGCAGCTAGTACATACATATATACATACCTACATGCTTACATAGGCTGCTAAAATCATAACCCTCCTTTTGACTTTTCCGTAGTCGGGTAAAAATAAACTGTTACGGTTGATGGGTGATCGCTAGTGGATTTGTCATTTACTTGACTACGAGTATTATGTTGGTACAAAAACAATAACTTACATTGACACCATGTTAAAAAATAAATAGGTACTTACGCAGCTTCTCTTGCCTTCTGCAAATTATTAAGAGCGTTGTCCCAAATCTAGGCGCTCGGGTTTTAGGTATTTAACCGCTCGACGCGCGAAGTGAGCGCGCCTGCGTGGGTTTTTCCTCACGCACGGGACACAGTTGCGGGGTACGGCGACTGAACGATCTTGATCTGTAGCTATGGCGTACCTATATTTTTAGTTAATAAGTAAATAACTAAAGTTTACGAAGAAAATAAAAAGACTGTCCAAAATAGATTAATTATGTATCTTAATTAAATTTATACAAATATGGATTATGCAATATTATTATAATCACATAAAATTACCTATATCGGTACTTATATAAATAAACTCGTTTTACTTTTACGATTTTTAGGTTATGTAATGAACAACCAAACCGATTGTTGTTCTGCATTTTTTTTTAAAGCCGTCCAAGAAATATTGAAAATCTACCACGCGTCTTCCTTCGATATTTATAGATTCCGGTTCTGTTTTTGTAACCTAAAAAAAAGAGTAAATTAACGTTTTTTTCAAGTTTCATTATAGTTGAAAAGTAAAAATGATATTAGTTCTTACCTCAACATAACTAATCGTTAAATTAACCCAAATGTAGTCAATGAAATCATCGTTCATACCTTCAGTGCTACAAATTAAATGACGATATAAGTAATGAAATTTACAAAAATACGGAGTAAAACTGGAATATACATAACAATTTCAACTCACTATATATTTTGATTGGTTGAGTGACTGGTACTAGGCATTTCTGTTAACATTTTGGGTGGGTCTCCTTTTGCTTCAGTTTCCATATTGTCAGTACAACAAATAAAATAAGAAATATAAATAAATATAAACCCAAAAGTTCACAAACTGAAATACCAATAACAATTTTCTACTCACGATGTTTGATTATTTAGGTTATTTGTACTAGGTGTTTCTCTGGGTGAATCAAAAGTCTCATTAGGGTTTATTTCTTCAATTAAATCGATATCCATATTTTCAGTCCTACAAATAAAATTGCTGACATTAAAGAAAATAAAAAAAATAAAAGTTCACTTAGTAGATTAAAAACAACTACAATTTTCAACTTACGATATATCTCTAAGAGGCGAGGCAGAAGACACAGTTGAGGGTGCATTGGGGATTTTAGTATTTATTAAAGATTCTATTAATTTTGATCTGAGCGAAAAACAAAAGACGATTATTAAGGAAATTAGGGAATCCGCAGAATAAAAAAATACCAATATTTCATTGCGGTGTACCTACCTCTTATGTTTCAACAAGTAAGTAATAGTAATGCATTCTAAACAAGTAAAAAGTTTAAAGACCTAAATCCCGACTACTAACATATTTTCGTGGTTTTCGGTACATGTTTTCGAATTGTACTCATTGAGACTTTTATTTGACACCAAACACGATGCTTATGTAAATCTTATTTTTTTTTGTAGCAGTTTTTCTAATATATGTCGTTTTTGTTTTTTTTTTTTCATTATGTGATTCGTTAATAATCTATGTATTGCAATTGTTTGTTTAGAGATTTGCATTAGCTAAACCAATTTCAATATATCTTGTAAAGTCTCAGAAGTTGGGGTTATTATTTTTAAGTAACTATTTACAGTAATTATTAAATAATGATTGACAGTAAGTCAATAATTACTTAATTAGGGTACACTGAGAAATTACAAAATGGTCGTTAGTGATGGTATAAATAATAATGATTTGGACATCACGGTCATTTTATACCATCACTAATGACCATTTTGTAATTTCTCTGTGTACCCTAATTAAGTAATTATTGACTTACTGACAATCATTAATTAATAGTTACTCTAAATAGTTACTGGAAAATGATAACCCCAACTTCTGAGACATTACAAGATCTATTGAAGTTGGTTTAGCTAATGCAAGTCTTTAAACAAACAATTGCAATACATAGATTATTAACGAATCACATATTTAAAAAAAATGTAATTCAGGGAACATTAGTATAATGATAAATAAGGGTAATTTACTAACTAAGTGTCTACATTAAAAAACTACTATCGTTAGGTTTTAAGTAGTTATTTGGCTTATTGCGTAGTTTTACTTACTATTCCGCGTAAAATTTGGCTTTCAATAACCTAAGATCAGATAATAAAAAAAATATGCCGATCCCGAAGGCATGTCCATATTATTGACCATGTTTGAGATCATTTATTGTCTCGAATCTCACAATACCTCGATTGTCAAAATACGACTAGAAGTTTTGAAGATATGAGGGAACAGATGAACATACATACTTAAATACATACATACATACAAACATGCTTACATGGCCTGCTAAAATCATAACTCTCCTTTTGACTTTGTTGTAGTCGGGTAAAAATAAACTGTTGCGGTTGATGGGTGACCGCTAATAGATTTGTCATTTACCTGACTACGAGTATTACCTATGTTGGTATAAAAACAATAACTTACACAAATGTATTGACACCCTGTTTAAAATTAAATAGATATTACGCAGCTTCTCTTGCCTTCTGCAAATTATTAATCATGTTACATTTTCGTGACATCACAGATTTCTTTTATCCATAATAATATTTTTATTCATTTCTACCCATGTTCTGTAAGTAGAATCAAAACACGTTTGTAGAGAAAATAAATATAAGTTAAGTACAGCTGTTATAAGCTTAATCCACTATTAATCAAAATATTGATTAATAGTAGATTAAGATTAATAAAAAAAATATATGAATAGCCTCGTTCAGATTCATAAATAAAATACAAAATACTTAGGGATCACAATTATTTAGTCGCACTATAATTTACGTAAATATTACGCGCGGCACTTGCGCGGTGGTGGGAGATCAACCGACATAGATCCTGCGTCGACGAGCGTCAGAGCGAGAATGATTTTAGACCGTCCAAGGCACACGATTTTATACTTACTTTGAAAAATTATTACAATAAAAGATGAAGACGGATATTTTTTCTTTTTTACACATTTATAGTACAATCTTTCTTCTTACGTATAAAATTTTTTTTGTTTTCAAATGACCTCTAGATTATGAGATATAACGTATTTTCTTGTAGTCGATTTTTAGATTATTGACTTTCTTAGACGTGATAAAAATACAAGTTTATGATTTTAAAGTCGAACTTTTCTTAATACGTTTTAAATTTCACGATATGTTCCTTCATATTAATATTTCCTACCTTCTTACCTAGTAATAATAATTGGTGTAATATTACTTCAAAATTGAGTCTTTGCGCGTCATCTAGAAATCGCGCTTTCGAAATCCACTGTTTACTAAGTCAATTATCCAATTTTATAATAATTATCCAATAGAGATAAAATAAATATATATGGTGTTTACGATGACTGAAGTCAAAAGAAGCTAAACCGATTAATTGTGTGACCAAAATCAATTCAAAAACTACCAATTTCTTGATTTACGCATGAAAAATGCTAACACGCTCTTAATCATGTTACGTTTTCGTGACATCACGGATTTCTTTGATCCATAATAATATTTCCTTTCTTTTCTACCCATGTTCTGTAAGTAGAATAATAACACGTTTGTAGAAAAAAAATATAAGTTAAATACAGCTATTTATAAACTTAGTCCACTATTAATCAAAATATTGCTTACATGAATAGCCTCGTTCAGATTCACAAATAAAATACAAAATACTTCGGTATCACAATTATTTAGTCACACTATAATTTACGTAAATATCACGCGCGGCACTTGCGCGGCGGCGGAATATCAACCGACATAGACCCTGCGTCGACGAGCGCCAGAGAGCGAATGATTATAGGCCGTTCGAGGCACACGATTTTATACTTACTTTGAAAAATTATTATCGTAAAAGATGAAGACGGATTTTTTTTCTTTTTTACATATTTATAGTACAATCTTTTTTCTTACGTATAAAATTATTTATGTTGTCAAATTACTTCTATATTATGAGATATAACGTATTTTCTTTTAGTCAATTTCTAGATTTTTGACTTTCTTAGACGTGATAAAAATACAAGTTTATGATCTTAAAATCGAACTTTTCTTAATACGTTTTAAATTTCAGGATATGTTCCTTCAAATTAATATTTCTTACCTTCTTACCTAGTAATAATAATTGGTGTAATTTTACTTCAAAATTGAGTCTTCGCGCGTCATCCAGAAATCGCGCTTTCGAAATCCGCTGTTTACTAAGTCAATTATCTAATTTTATATTAATTATTCAATAGAGGTAAAATAAATATATATGGTGATTAAGATGACTGAAGTCAAAAGAAGCTAAACCGATTAATTATGTGAAGAAAATCACTTCAAAAACTACTAAATTCTTGATTTACGCATGAAAAATGCTAACACGCTCTTAATAAGAAAAGCTTTTTCCACTATCACCAGTGAACTTTTCCTCAAGCTCTATAAAACCTACATTCGCCCGCTCCTCGAATACTCCTACCAGTTATGGAATCCTTACTTTCGGAAGGATATAGAGAACCTGGAAAGAGTGCAGAGAAGAGCAACAAATTTGGTGCTGTCGCTGAGGAACAAACCATACGAAGTACGACTGAAAGAACTTCGCCTGACAACATTAGAGGAACGTAGGCAGCGAGGAGACCTAATAGAAAGCTACAAAATGCTTCTCGGTTATTACAGTGTGCCCAACCTCGAGAGCATGTATACCTGTATACCTGAACACCAATAAGCAACTGCGTGGACACTCGTCGAAGCTAAATAAGACAATTGCAGCATCGAGCCCCACGAAATATTTTTTGACAAATGGTGTAGTGGATGCTTGGAATGCGTTGCCAGTAGAAGTGTTCAGTGCTATCTCTGTCAATAGCTTTAAAAACAAACTGGACATTTTTCTTTGCAAAACAGTCACAAGTTTAAAAACAAGTGCATGTGATATACACGCATCAGCCTTAAGCTGCTAGTGTATATAATAATAATAATAATAATAGTGCAGTCATTTATTAAGCAAAAAGAAAAGGAAGAAGGAGAGATAATAAGATGGAAACTCATAAACACATTCATTTTGGCATTCTAAAAGTTGTCTCAAAAGTCTCATGCTGGGGCCACACTAACGGGAAACGTCGATGCCCATTATTGCGATAAATATTGCGTTAATTATTACCGCGTTGAATTGATTGGCGACACTTGAACGGTCAACGTATGTCCATTCTTGACAATAAAATTGGCGTTAATGTTCGTTGATTTTTTTCTGAATATTCTGATTTCGGAGATGTTTTCGGTACCCCTCACGTTGCGAGGTAAAAACTCACCTATCACTTTTGCGCGCGACATATTCGGGCAAAAAATCGACGCGAGTCAACGGCCTTGAGAAAAACGATCATAACTTATAAACCACTAAACGGATTAAAAAAAGATAAATAGAGAAATGATCGCATTGAAATTTGACATATAAAACATTATAACCTTATCTCGTAAAACAATTAAGATAATAATGAATAAATATTACAAAATTGGCAAACTGAAAAAACTCGCCTATAAAATCATTTCGATTTTTTTGTAAATACAGTTTTTGTAAATATCAAAAATTGTAAATACAGTTATGTTCTTTATTAAATGCTTTACCAAAACGATATTTTTTTTTTACTTATTTGCATACAAAAATACGGAAAAAATATTTATTTATTCAGCCAAGAAAAATTGTATGTATTCTCGTAAAAAAAAATTTTTTTAATATTTAATTTGTGACTACTTATGGTATTTTTTTATATGAAATTCTTTCAAAATAACTTTATTACTACATCACTTCTTCTTAGAAATCACACCAGAACTTTGAGCTTTGTCTGATATTATAGAAAAATCTAAAGTTTTGAGAGTTTCCACGTCCGAACCTAATAATAAACTTTGAATGCCCATAATATAAAATTCGTTAGATTTTTTCAATTATATTGTCTTATCATAGACTTATTATATGTCTAATAACTAATTACTATACTCCAAAGAGTCACATTTCATCGAAAAACTATGGAAAATCGCACTTTTTTCTCTCATAGTAATTATCAAAACAAGTTTCATTTTCGCGAGCCATATTAGAAAACAACATATAATGTTCAAAATACGCCTAATTATGTGATAACTTAGGATGTAAATGAAGCAATACCTATTTTATTAGTAAATTAAAGCGACATTACGTCATGTTTCGCGATATATCGGAATATTTCACAAACATTACAAAATAAAAACGGCCATTTTTTCGCGAGCCGTTTGTTGTTGCCAAAGTGTTTTCTTCGAAAATTCGTGAAAAACAGCTAATGGACTGTCTAAATTGACTAATCCTAATGCCAAAACTACTTAAAAATGGAAATTACTCACTTTTATCCGGTATACACTGCACTTATATCCACAAAACACTTCACAAAACACTTCACAAAACAAACATTTCGCGGAACTACGCGGCCGCCGCGCGCTCGCCGATCGACTGCCGCCTGACGTTTATGCTGACTTTTTAATTATTATCGCCGCTGGCCGCCGGATTAAAGATTATTCGGCCATGTATTTCAGCCGTCAGAAAGCATAAAGTACGACGATTCGAATCGTAAATTGCATTTTTCGCAGCGGCGAGCGCGATGTCCCCGGTAGCGGACGTTACGCATTGTAGGCGGTCGCCATACGCGTCCCCAAATGGATGTTACGTGCGGTGCGGGTAAAACGTACCTCATTTAAACAACAGTAGTTAACTTTGCTACTGACTGCTATTATTAGTTACTTACCACTTTATTTTATGTACGGTCGCTATCATAATACCACTCGTAGGCATAGATGTAGTATAATAAATCTATGCTCGTAGGTCCACTGTTTCGTATGCAAACCAGTTATTAGGTTGTCTGTGTGTATTCCTCCACGATAGCGCCGAAACGCTTCATCCGATTGAGCTGAAATTTGGAATGCAAGCATCATTTGGTCATGAAAATTTGAAATCGTGAAATTGTGGTTGAAATCGGTCAACCAGGGTGTTGAAATCGGTCAATACGGGGCGTTGTAGCCTGAACACATGTGTAAACTTAAGCTCCGGGACACGTAAATGTGCAGGTTTAGCCAAAAGGCAGAGGAAGCTCCCCTGCACCTTATGTGAGAGTGTGACCCGCCGATGCGTAAAAGATACACCCACTTGGGTGGTCACTACCTCCAACCTGAGGAGGTAAAATAATCTGGCACCAAAATCCTGTTGCGGTTCTTAAATGACACGAGGCTTAGCGCAGAACTATAGTAGGTGTCGAACACAATAGATCAGCAATGGTCGCAGTGATACAAGACTCATAAATACCATAGAAAAGCCGCACACAACAATTAGAAAAAAAACCCCTAATAATTATGACTGGACTAGTATCGAATCATGGGTTCGCCAAAGCCATCTGCGAAAAACCATCACAGGTATCTGGTGTGGTTTACAAAGATACATTGAAGACGGTTGTCTCTAAATAATGCAAAATTTTATGACTTACATGGCAGAGAGAAAGTATTGTGAACGCACTTCTGTGTGTCTGTGAAACCTGAAATTTAATTTTCTTGAACTTCATCCGATTGGGCTGAAATTTGCCATGCGGCCATCATTCGACCATGGAAAGAGTTTAAAAGATTGTGGCTGAAAACGGTCCACCAGGCTACATCTTCTTCATATGAATTCACTGATAATAATAAATTCACAATACATAATTATCTATTAAAGATGTATATAAACATTTCAATGCACTGATAAACAATATTAATTATTTCACGCAATTCTATGACATATCAGAATATATAATAATATTTTATCGATCAACAAAATTGATCATCAGAAATGATACGAATACAAATCGAAGATCTAAAGTTTGTCGTGCGTCTTGCCTCACGTTAGAAAGGAGCGCACTTATGTCACAAAACGAAACAACAATAGAGCTGGCCGGGCAATACTGTAGTATTTTCGATTGCGAAGCGATCGTCCAGCAAACATGCCGGCAACACAGAAGCATACTTCTGCCTTACCAAAATTGTGTGGATATATAGCCGGGACATACTAAAAATTTTGCAATGCATTACATAGTGTAGCTGGTATTGTTAGCAATGTTGCCGAAAACTGTTTTGCAGACACATAATTATAGCGAAAATAGGCTGCAATACAATTGCTAACAATACCAGCTATACTTTGCAATACACGACAATATTTTTAGTATGTCCCGGCCACACATATTCGGTGTGGCCGAAGTATTTTTTGTGTTGCAGGCATGTTGGTGAACGATCGCTTAGCAATCGAAAATACTCCAATATTGGCCAGCTTTATTGTTGTTTCGTTTTGAGGCATAAGTGCGTCTCTTTCTGATGCGAGGCGCGACGCACGGCAAACTTCAGATCTTTGATTTGTATTCATATCATCTGATGATCAAATTCGATTCATGATCGAATATAAAATATTATTATCTATTCTGATATGTCGTCATATACAGTTGCGTCATATACAGTAAATTTCAATATAAAAAAAATAAATTTTTTATTTGAAAGTTTGAAAAAGTTGACTGTTGGATAAAGGTTTGAGAAAAAATTGAACGCGCTGCGCCGTCTATCGGTAGGTATTATATCGTAAATAAACAATATTAGTCACATTTTACTTACCGCTAGATAGCGCATCGTGATCATAGCTTTTTACATTATTAAAAACACAAAACGTTGATTTTCAAAAAAAAAAACATTTTCGTTTTTTTTTTTACTTTTTTTCAAAAGTTGCTTACTTTGTTGTACTGATTCACCCACTCAAAAAAAGCCCTTGCAGTAAAAACAACGGGGGGCGCCAGTTTTGCATGCGGCAATTTTGCACAAATGTCACTTTTGACAGGTCCAAATTTGTTGAGAGCAGATTTGCAGGAGGCAACCTTGCAGGAAGCAACCTTGCAGGCGGCAACCTTCAGTACAGTTTTTAAGTATTTCTGTTAGGTTAGGTTAGGTTAGGTTTTTCTTTCCCTAAAATCGAAGTGACATTAATTACCGGCATCCTTGTAGTGGATGACTTTTATACATCAAACTAAACATTAAAAAAAATGTTTTAAGTTTTTCTGTTAGGTTAGGTTAGGTCATTTTAACATTTGCAAAACTGCCTTCTGCAAGATTGCCTTCTGCAAAACTGCCGCCTGCAAGAATGCCGTCTGCAAGATTGCCGTCTGCAAATTTGCCTTCTGCAAGTTTGATGGGACCCAAAACAACTTGCATAAATATTGAATTTTATATTCCAATATGTGGCAATACTAAACACGAAACGTCAAAATTATCACACGAAACGTCAAATTTCCGCTTTATTTTACCTCTATATATAATAAAAAGTATAAATATTCACCATGGAAAGGCAGGAAAATGATGAAAACAATGCAGACATTAAAGTGAAGATAGAATTAGAGTTCGATGTCGAAGACAGGATGCCAAGTTGCTCTGACAATAAATACAATGAAACGTTGAAACCAGAAAGCGATATTTGCTACAAAGAAGAGCAACCAAATTCTTCTTATATGGAAGCAAATATTCTGGAATTTGAAGAAAAGGCAGTGGCTTTCATAAAACCCGAAGTAAGCGTGATGAAAGAGATCAAAGTATTGTTAACGAAATTTGATAAATTCACATGCGTTGTCTGCGATCGCCATCTAGACAGAAGCGTGCCAATGGGAGCATGCAAGCATTCCAATGAAATTGTGCTATTTTGCAAAGACTGTATCAGGCCAAATGTTAAAAAATATATTTGTGTCAAATGTAGATACGAATCAAGTAGTAGATTTAAACTAATTCAGCATGTCGATAGAGTGCATAGGAAATTAAGGAAATATACGTGTGAAGAGTGTGACAGTGCATTTTCATGTAGAGGAAATTTGAAAACACACGTCCAATCGATCCATCGCAAACTAAAGCATGCGTGTCAGCAGTGTAAGAAAGTCTTTTTTAATCGTAGCAGCTTATATGTGCATGTTAATTTCACTCACCGGCAGTTGAATGTATTCACGTGTGATTTATGCAACACAGAATTTCCAAATCAAACAAGCTTTAAACGGCACATCGATGGCGTTCATAGAAAAATGAAGGAATTTGAATGTAAGGAATGCAAACGCGCTTTCTATATGAGTGGTCATTTAATTCGACATGTCAATTCTGTCCACCGGAAATTGAAGCCTTTCGCGTGCGACAAATGCAATCGCAGTTTTGCAAGGCGTGCAAATTTAAAGGACCATATAAACTCAGTCCATCTCAGAATGAAGTATAGTTGTGCGGAATGTAACGGAGCTTTCACCCAAAAGTCGAACTTAATCGGACATATAAATGTAATACATCGAAAAATTAAGCCCTTTGTTTGCACAAAATGCAAGCATGCATTTGGTTGGAAAATTCATCATAAAAATCACATGACTGCTGCCAAATGCCAAATAAAAAATATTAAACAATCGATAAGCAAAGGTCGGCGGTAGACCTTTGATAAGTACTCTTCGTCTTCTAAGCAAGCAGAACATAGTGCATCGGTGGAGCACGAACACTTTTTTAGATGAAATCGAAAAATGCGATCTCCAGTTGGTAGTATATTCTATTGTATGTATGCATTTTATTTTTCAGTTTCTTTTTGTGAATTTTTATTTATCTACGAACAACCAATACGAAACAATCAAATGCTTCTATATAATACGATTCTAATTACTTAAAAACCTAGATTTAAGTGTGTATGTTTATTATATTATTTTTAAGGAACAGTCAAATGCATATTTTATTGATCATTCTAATGACTTTAAATTTACCTAGATATAAGTGTGTATGTTTATTTTGAATTATAAGTCAGAAACCTAGTTTTTATCGACCAGTGGTGACTTGTTTAACTTATTTTATTTTCGGATATAAATCATTTATTGTATCTTAGTTGAAATAATATAATGAGCAGGAGAGGAGTCTGTTACGACGCGGAGAAAATGTAAATATAATGTTTTTAAAAATAAGGATAATAAGTCTAATAAATTTGTAATATTATATTAAATATGCCTACTTACCAAGGTAATATTAGGTAATTGACAGTATATTCTATGGAATTATCGTAAAACTTTGTAGGTATAGTGTTTTAATATTATGTCGTTCTGTTCAATATTAATATTGTTTTATTCCACTTATCCGTTAATTACAAAGGTGGTGATTTCTGCAGTATGTTATAGTAGTTATAAATGGAATAATTAATGTTATTATTAATATTAAATTTAACTTTTGCTACTATTCCGTGGTTTAATTTCATATCAAATTCTTGTCATTTGCCAGCTAATAATTCGAATTTCATCTGCTGCTCAGTTCAATAAATGGAGTTCAAAACGGCAGATAAAATGAGTTATATCTAGGATATGTCTTTCTATCCGTTTCATAATTTTTAATACGTTTTGAGGGTATTAATGAACAGTTTCGGTGACATGACATTCCATAATATTACGGACTTCATTTCGTCGTCTAATAACTACTTGGATGGTCTTAGATGGTCATCTATTGGATCTACATCTAATTAGATGGTCATCATCATACTTGGTGTATTAGCAGAAAGAGTAGAACCTACGTTTTGGAAAAAAATATTATATTGCAACAGTAATGTGAGAATAGTAAGACAAAATATAACCTAGAGACCGATTTATTTATTTATTTATTTATTTATTTATTTATTTCTTACAACTTGGTATAGAGTTAACAGTGAGATCGTACAGATATGATTTGTAATTATTTATATAAGTAATAAGAAAATGAATACATCCTATACGATCATTCTATACGAATGCCCAACTAGACCGAACAGCCTGTATCTGGGCATACGAAATATATAGCCTTTGTTTTTTAGTAGTACTGACGTTTGAGTAGTGCTGACTAATAGACTACTTTCAATACTAACACTAAGATAATGAATAAAGAAATAAAATATAAGAAAATAACTGAAAAAAAGAAAATTAAAAAATAAAATGGCATAAAATAGTAAACATATTAATACAAATATATATGATAAAGGGTTAGTAACATACATATATACACATATACACATACAAACATATATACATACATATATAATAATACACACACACACACACATGTTTTAAATTATTGTATGAAGCAATTCATTTTCAGTCTTTGTACGACCTACTTCGTAAAGGAGCCATTTTTTTACTTTTATCTTAAATTGGTGTATATTTTGAACATTTTTTACTGACTCGTCTAAAGTATTAAAATTTTTTGGGGCGATGAAATACAACTGTCTTTGGGCAAAGGTTGTATGTACGTGAGGAATTACATAGTTCGTCCCTTCAGCCATTCTAGTTGGTCTTTGCTGCTGGCTTCGGGAACGTTTCTCTAAGGTCTTGTAAAAATGTATTAGGCATTGTTTCACGAACAACTGACGAATATCCAAAACACTTGCTTCGCTGAACAGCAGGTCAGAGTCATGGCGGGGATGTTTTCTGTAAGTAACCCTCAATAATAATTTCTGGGCTTTAACCAGTGGTTCAAGTACTTGTTTCGTACAGGCCCCCCATGCAATGATACCGTGCATCCATAAGCTTTGGCAAAGCGCCGTGTACACAATTTTTAACGTCGGTTTTGCCAGAATATTACGTAGCTCACGAAAGACGTATACTAACTTTCGAGTGCGTGATGTAAGTTCATTTAGTTGGTTCTTCCAGGTTAACCTGGAATCAATGGTCAAACCAAGATACCTAATCTCGCCTTCTTTATGAACGATCGGGCAGGCGCAGTTGGGTGGCTTAGGGCAGTTGATAGAGTGAACCTTTAGTTGGAATTCGCTTGTTGTAACGTCTGATCGCAATCCAAATGAGACCATTTTAGTCTTTAAAGCATTCAGCGTCAGCACGTGTCTATCTAGCCAACCTTTCACAATGTCTCGATTCATCTGCGATTTTTCGAAAGCTTCTTTCCATGAATTGGCTACCGTCAGCAGGACAGTGTCATCTGCAAAAGAGACGATCCGTGTGTTGTCCCCGAGTGGCAGGTCACATATCTCGTTGACGTACAATAGGAAGAGGACCGATGTCTCAATACCGTCTCCTAAGAGGCGTGTTGTACTCATACTAATATTTCTGCTCCTTTACTGATTCTATCACGTGACATCGACGTTTAAATTATTCAGTTTGAAAAATAAGAGTTAGTCGTGCCTCCGTTAAATAATCATTACTTTTGAATACTATTGAGATAGGTAGGTACCGACAATTTGTGGTTAAGCTATACGAAATGTAAGACAAAACATAACCTCAAAATGTATCTAGAAGTACATTTTGAGTCTCTGAAAACGACTTCTCTATATCCGCTTTGATTAGTTTTGGTAATTTTTTTAGCAAAGTTTATGAATAGGTAACGTGAATAAATGACAAAACGAACGCGATTTTTAGACTCTTTCAGCAACTAGTCAGAGTTCACAACCAATTGGTGTCGCCGAACGGTGCGCAAACCGTCCAGTAGCGTCGGGCCATGCAATCCCACCATGGGTCCACCAGCTGTGAGACCTGAGACACGAGAGTCTTACCCGGGGTAGCCTTTCGCACGTGGAGGCTTCTGAATAGGAGCTAAATCGTGAGTTGAACTGATCAGAGAAAATAAGGATTTTATGGCCCAAGCTGCACGAAACCATTCGCTGCCCAATATAATCAATTAGTCCTTGATTAAAAGCCATTCGTTATCAATTTCATTATAGACGACCAAATAAATTGCTATTAGTTTCGCCGTCACTGCCTTCTGTGCCACCTGCATTTCACCAACGCAGAAGGGTTGCCAGCAGGTACTATGGAGTTGAGCAATCTAATATGCAATTCAATGACGCTACACGGCCCGGTGGCATAGTGGTTAGGACGCCTGATCTTACATTGTAAGGTCCCGGGTTCGAATCCCCGCTGGGTCACTATTTTCCGTTGGGATAAAATTAACGGAATTGCATTCACAATTTTGTCAATTGAATGCAATAACAAGACATTTGCTTACACACAGTTATTCGCACACTTACATATGCACACGCTAGTATCAATAACCTTCTATCTTCAATCGACTGGCCGCACTATCTTGACGGTGCTGACCTAGAAACATTAGTAGCAAAATTTTACGATATCTTGTAGACCGCGATCGAGCAGTTCGTGCCGCAAACCGACGTCCGTAACTCGAGATTCCCAAAGTGGTACTCGGTCCCTCTAATTAAAGTAATTAAGGAAAAGCGTAAAGCTCATACGAGGTGGAAAAAATATGGTAATCCTCTTGATTATGACGAATTCACGTTACTGAGGGCTCGTCAAAAACGATTACAATCTGAATGTTTCAATTATTATACTCAGGAATGCGAGTCTACAATTCGCAGTAATCCAAAGTTTTTATGGACTTATATAAAGTCACTTCGGAAAGACAGCAATATACCTAGGGAAATGATTAATAATGGAGAAACGTTCAGCGATGGCACACATATATGTGAAGGTTTCAGTGTCTACTTTAAATCAGTGTTCATAGAATCGGAAACCGATTCGAACACATGTCACGCAACGCCTAAAAGTGGCTCGCACAATTCGTTGAGTATCGGAGGCATCGAAATCAGCCAAGATATTATTCTTAGATACTTAAAGAAAATTGATATAAATAAGGGTTCGGGCAGTGACTCCATCCCTCCTATATTTATATATAATTGTGCTCAGTCCCTCTCTGTTCCACTGGCCATTCTTTTCGACAAATCACTTAAGGCGGGCATTTTTCCGACGAGATGGAAAGAAGCGTGTGTCGTTCCAATTCACAAGGCCGGCCCAAAGAATGTAGTATCTAATTACAGACCGATATCTATTCTTCCGGTTATTAGCAAGTTATTTGAGAAGGTGGTATACGATTCCCTGCTGCCCTCGTTTAGGACAATTCTCCCTGAGAATCAGCATGGTTTCTTACCAGGACGCTCGGTTACATCAAATCTATGCCAATTTCTTGACTTTGTCACGGTCAACATGGATAAGAGACTGCAAGTAGATGTAATTTACACCGATTTCTCGAAGGCGTTTGACCGCGTCGACCACGGTATTCTACTTGGAAAATTAGAATCTGTGGGCATACACGGCGACCTACTGCGATGGCTCTCATCGTACTTGAGGAACAGGCGACAGGCTGTTGTACTGGGTGGTTTTCGGTCGAATTATGTAAACATTCCATCTGGTGTACCCCAGGGCTCTCATCTTGGTCCGCTGCTGTTCAATGTATATATACACGATATTCAGGATTGTTTCCAACACTCACACTGCATTATGTACGCTGACGATCTTAAAGTTTATTCTGTGGTCAAAGATATTTCACAGTGTCATCGATTACAGGAGGACCTTGCTCGCATGTCAGACTATTGCTCTCTCAATAAATTAAGTTTAAATGCGGCGAAATGCAGCAAGTTATCCTTTACTCGTAACCGATCAAAGTATGATTTCGACTACAGGATAGGAGGAGAGATTATAGTAGAGAAGAGTGTAGTGCGGGATTTGGGGATAATGCTGGACAACAAATTAATGCTGGATACACACATTGAACACTTGGTGGGAAAAGCTTACAGAGCTCTCGGTTTCGTATTGAGAGCATGCAAACCATTCTCCGACATTAATGTGCTCTTCACTCTTTATAACGCCTACGTTCGCAGTATAGTGGAGTTTGCGTCACCTATATGGTCACCGCAGTATAATGTACACATTGACCGTATAGAGCGTATTCAGAAAACCTTCGTAAGGCACTTGTGTCATCGAACCCTCGCTGAATATACCTCATATTCTGACGGATTGGCAAGGTTCGAAATGCTGAGTCTTCAGCAGCGACGTAAAGTGACTGATATGACGTTCTTCCACAATATACTTTCGCATCATATCGACAGCCCACAAATTCTAAGCAGAATAGCCTTAAACGTCCCATCGCGCCGAACTCGTCACCCAAGGGTATTCAATGTACCCAGACTCCATACAAATCAAGCAAGGAATTCAACTCTGCATCGAATTATGGAAGCCTACGACGAATCGTTTCAGGAGCTTGACATTTTCTCAATGAGCAAAAACGAGTTTATCAGAGCGGTAATAGACCACACCTTAAAAGCTTGAACAGACACATACCTGTGCAGAATCACACACTCTCATATATACACAACTGACACATACACGTAGATGTACTTACACACACCCATTAAACACACATTACAATCACACACATAAGCACACTCATCCTACTCTATCGTACACACTCAGAAATCGAGAGAACATGATAATATAACATAATATATAAATATTATTACACATCACGCACATTAACTGTATATTACCAGGAGACTATTTTGGCCGTAATATTGTTATTATTATTTATTAACTTAAGACCTGTGCGCTGTTTTTCTCTTTTGTTGGAATAAAAAATAAAAATAAAATAAAAAGTAATAGTAGGGTTGGTTGTAAGAGATTGTCATATGACAATAAAACCGCCCTTTGTGATTTCACGATAAAGAGTAGAAACAAACAAACAAACAATTATATCAGGATTCAAATCGTTTCTTCGGAAATACGATTGTTCAAATTACAGTAATAAATCGCATGCGATAGTTCATGTTTCGTTTCTTGAAAATTAAACTCTAATTGGCAACTGAAACGTCTAATGTAATGTTATAAACACTGTTCGATAAAAACTAGGTTTTAGCATCTCTGGCGTCCAGTCATACAACATTACTTTCCAGTGCATTGGAGGAGGAATGCAAAAGTCTCCTTGTTGTCCAATCATTCTGGCATTGAAGGCCAATAGCGTGAGCCATACTATTGCTGTCGTAATCTCCCCGCAAGAGAGACTTCTTCAAGTCCACATCGCTCATGGTTGTACTGCCATACCCCAGACCAGTGCCATTCTGGCTGATTCCAGTAAGGAACTTTTTGTGGCAGTCAACGCGGGCTTGTAGATCATTTGACTCACTACGGCCACTTACTACGTGCTTCGATATTGCCGGATCCTTGGAATTGCTTAGAATCGAATTTTTGGTTATTCTGGAGTTGGCGTAGAGAAGAGAGGGCAGTTTTAGAGCTAGCCCAAAATTGTGTTTGGACCTGAAGAGAGTCGAGGGGTCAGCTGGTTTGGCTAAGGACAACCAGGATTTTAAACTAGCTGTCGTAAATAAGAAAGGGCCATGACAAATGTGAAGTTAGATAGTTGTCATAGATCCAAGCCTTACGAGGGCCAGAGATTAGCAATGCATCTATCTTTACCAGGCAACTACTGAAATGTTCTATAACATGATCGCCAGAGAGGTCTTTTCCTGGCAGGTGATTTTCCTGCCAAGAAAATTGAAGTGATTATTTGGGTCTATAAGGGAGATAATAGAGCCCTTATAGACTAATAGACTTTGGGTCATAGGACGTAAATTTTGTGTCTATGCGGGCGAGTCCAAGGCAAAAACATTTGGAGGGTTTCACTTTTATACAGCCTGACCAGTCGCAGAACAGCTCCACTTTCTGTAATAGCTGGGAAAGCTGCTTGGGGCTCCTGGTGATAAAAGTTAGGTTATCGGCAAAAACGAGGCACGACGAGGTGTATTGGCCGTCTGTTTTAAAACGGTAACCCCACTTCTTGTCGAACTGGGTCAGGCTTTCCAACAGTATATTGAAAACGATATTGAATATCGTCGGAGAAAGGCAACAGCCCTGAAACAGTCCAATTGAATATGATATAGAGCGGGTAGTCCATTCTTGCGTTTTGAGATGGAACGTCAGACAGTTGTAGTAGGAGGCTACAATGTCACGCACCACAGGTGGGAAGTTGTACCAGCGGAGCGCAAAGTGGAGAAGACTGTGCCGAACTGACCCAAAGGCATTCTCTAGGTCGAGCCAGCATACATTGATTTGGCGTTCGTGCTGTCTCGCATCCTTAATGGCAGCAGCCAAGAGAGAATTGTGCTCGAGGCAGCCTGAGACACCACGCATGAAGCCTTTTTGTACTGACACTCCAAGGTACTCGTTCCGGTGCATGAATTCGCTCATCCTCATGTGGACTATGCCAAAAAAGATTTTGGCCATAGTATCTGTCAGAGCAATGGGCCGAGCGTCCTTTGGTCCGGTGCAAACTGGGACCTTCGGAATTAAGATGACTGTCGCTCGGCCGAAATTCTGTGGGACTACACCGCTATTCCATATACATATGTCGGAAGATGGATCCTAAATATTGCAGAAGGCAGGGGCACTTTTTATACACTAAGTAGGGAATACCATCGGGACCTGGAGTAGAGCCCGACGGCTTCCTTTTTATTTGATTTAAAATCTCATCTAGAGATGGGGGTTGAGAGGCTAAAGCTACTGTAGGCAGGTGCGGAGGTTTAATGTCCGGAGGAGGGATGTACGTATGGAGCCGCATTGGATCCTCATAAGTGGTCAAAAAGTATTCCGTGGCCATTTCTTCCGGGATTTGGATTGTGCCCTTAGCGGCAGACAAAACCTTTTTAATGTAGTTAAAACGGTTTTTGTCAAACCGGGATTCCTCGTTGGACTTGAGAAATTCTTCTTTGCGCTTGTTGTTTTGCGTTGCTACGCTCTGTATCAGTTTGAGTATAGAGCGGTACGCGGGCGAGAAATTGTGGCAGAGGGCCTTATCTCCGGCTTTCTTGTAGCTGGCGACGAACTAGCCGCTTCTGCCTACGGAGCTTTGCTTTGAATGCGTTTTCTCTGTGAACCGGGTCAACATGGGTATAGATTTTGGGTACGGTTCACAGACGGTTCACAGAGTGGTCAAGGATTGAAGTTAAATTACTATTGTGAAATTCCCAATCCTCTTTTGCAAGTGAAGCGAATTTTAGAGGAGGGAAAGATATAATTGGCGCAGGTCGTGGAGACCGGTCAGGTGACAGACTGCGGGCAGATGTGGAGTCTAGGGACGTGTGAGGTTCGACTCTGTCCGTGACTCCTTGAGACGGTTTAAGACACTGCCGTGCAGAGTCGCTATCATCATGCCCAGCAATGTGCTTGTTTAGCCAAGCCAGACGTTTATATTTCTTTTGACAGTAAGGGCAAACAAGGTCCGGTATTTTCGCCATGTCGTTTTGTGGGGTTTCGTCTGAGGTGGCGGGAATTCTCCCCCCCCCCCCCCTGATAGGCCGCTTGGGGGCATAATTTCTTTTTTTCCTTTTTTGCTTTAGTATAATCGGATCTGGCTTGCAAGGCTATCGATCCGATGCGTTCTTTCACGCCGTCCACCGTCTCTCCGGCTGTCACAACTCTTTCGTTGTTTGTCATCCTGATAAACAGGTTTTTAACAATAAAATACAAACGGAGCTGCCATGGAATTCACCGACCAAAAATCGGGCCCATCATATATAATTATTACACTTCTGGGAGCCCCCCCCCCCAGATTCTACAGATCCTATCAAGCCGCCCGCCGCGCCGCCTCCTTGGCCGCCCGCCGCCCGTCGCTCTCCGCCGCGTGCCGGCTCTCCCGCGTCCGCCGCCCGCCGCCCGCCGCCGCCAGAGGTCTTCTGAAAATTAAAACAATATTATTAGTTCTCACGTCCTGTCTGAATTTCAATTCAATTTCAAAAACCTAATTCTGTTGTAGTGATTGAAAATTCCCCCTGACCACAAATTTCCGTTTCTTTATTCCATCATAACTTCTAAACGCTTAGACCGATTTAGAAGTCTGCGGTATTACTAGAATCGTTATGTCATCCCGAGTGTCATAGAATACCTCAATCTAAAAATATTAAGTGAGTAGTTGTCTAAATGTCCAAATCTCCAAATATCAATACCTAGGTTAAAATAAACACATCGACGGTGGAAAGGAAAAAGTTACTAAACGACAATTTGGGCGATATTGAGTTATATAATATCACTAGAATCATAAAAAAATCCTGCGTCGATTAGTCCCACTCTCAAACGTCTGTGGTAGTTTTTGTTGTCGCTTGGTACTTTATATTTTGTTGATTATTTACAGTTTTCGGCGACCAAGCGACAAAAAATTTGGTCATTTCTTTGAAATGTTCAAAAAAGTCATCTGTCGGTTGACTGGAAGATATTGAGTTGGTTGACTGGAAGATATTGGGTTGGTTGACTGGAAGATATTGTGTTGGTTGACTGGAAGATATTGTAATGTAGCAATAAGTCCGCCATTGTACCTTATTTTTTATTGTGCAATAAAGAGATTTTCATTAATTCATTTATTCATCTTAGCAATCTTTGTGTTAGTTTAGAATTGAAGAATACATTATATTACATTTTCGTCGTTTACAATTGACGGCTAAAAACCGCTGCTCTTGGACGAGTCAAAATAATTGGGTTAGGTAGTAAGTCTCGTTACTACTCTTTACTGAACATACATAGGTAGTCAAGTATTAACTACTAGATTGTCAAGCTATACATATAAATAATCAAAACAGACGCCTAATAATTGAAGAAGTTAGTAATTCGAAAAGATACGTAGTAAAATTATTCATCGTAATATTCAAATTGTCGAACGGTACACAAACCGTCCAGTAGCGCCCGGGGAAATCACCAGGAGAAACCGATCCACTAGCCGTGAGGCCTGAGACGCGAGAGCCTTACCCGGGGTAGCCTTTCACACGAGGAGGCTACTGAATAGGTGCTGAATCGTGTTGGACCGATCCGAGTTTACCTACAATTGATCTTTTGGTCCGAGCTAAACGAAAGCGTTCGCTACCGGAAAGCTGCATAGTTGGATGGTGTCGACTACAACGGGCGAACCCGTCACCCCAGGCTGGTATAACGATATGTAATCGTTCTTTCAGCCGCGGGATGAGCGTAGAAGACTCAGCAGTAGAAGACGCACCGGGCAGTTAACTCAGCGGGCAGACCAAGCGCCCTCGCTACCAGTTACTGCCAGATTTATTCAGTATCCCGACTGATTACAGGTTCGAAGCCGCTTGAGTGATCCTCTCCCTAGTGTTGCGGTGATCGGTGTGTACCGAATGGATCGCGGACCATGACATCCTTTGCTTGGCTATCTCCTGGTATCGGGTAGCCGAATGGTCAAATAGAGTTGTCAACTACAACGGGCGTGACCGTCACCTCAGGAAGTTTTAACGTATAGTCATTCTATCTCCCGTGAAGTGAGCGCAGAAGACTCGGACAAAACAGTCCACCGTCAAGCTCCGCCACACTCAGAAAAAAACATGGTCAATTTGACAACAAAAAGTTGTTAAATATGAGCCATCAAAGTAAAATAGTGGCAGCCACAACGCCAAAATTGTCGAAAAACATTGCTTATATGACAGAGCATAGCATTGTTAATTTCACAAAGGCGCGCTTTCACAACTTTACCTTGATGGCTCATATTTCACAATTTTACTTTGTGAAAAGGCATCTGTGAAATTCGCAATGTTAACACATTGCGAATTTCACAACTTTACTCTGTTGATTTGCTATCAATTCCGCCTTTCAACCTTGTGGGTTTAGCAATGCGCACTTTGCTTTATTAGCAACTTTCAAGTTGTGTTTCTAACAGAGTTGTGGTTCAACCTTGTGGGTTTAGCAATGCGCACTTTGCTTTATTAGCAACTTTCAAGTTGTGTTTCTAACAGAGTTGTGGTTCAACCTTGTGGGTTTAGCAATGCGCACTTTGCTTTATTAGCAACTTTCAAGTTGTGTTTCTAACAGAGTTGTGGTTCAACCTTGTGGGTTTAGCAATGCGCACTTTGCTTTATTAGCAACTTTCAAGTTGTGTTTCTAACAGAGTTGTGGTTCAACCTTGTGGGTTTAGCAATGTTAACATTGCTGTTCCTGCAGTGAAAGACTGCGGGAAAACAGCAATGTTTGCATTGCTCTTTCCACAGTGTTCTATTACAAGAATATATAATATGATAATATTATTATTCCTGTAATAGAATACTGCGGAAAGAGCAATGTAAACTTTACTCTTTTCACGCAGTGTTACACTGCAGGAGCAGCAATGGTAACATTGCATACTCCACAAGGTTGAATCACACCTCTCTTTGAAACACAACTTGAAAGTTGCTAATAAAGCAACGTACGCAGATCTTCAGCATATTTTATTTGTACTGCTGTATCCGTACAACCGCTGTGTAAATATTAATTGCAGGGAAAAAGAAATCCATTATTGCTATTCCTGCAATATTTACACTGCGGTTGACCAGGAATGCAGCATTGCAAATAAAACCTGAAGAAGATCTGAAGCCTATGTTGCATTACTTGTGCGTGTTTGTGTATCCAATAACCTAAAACATAAACAACAGTTACACAAAATAAAACATTTATTTATTTACAACTGACATACATGTTATAACAAAAGGAGTGTTTAATTTTAATTTTACTCGAATAATTTTATGTGGAGACAGAGTTTAGGTCGGAAATAGAAAATTTCCATACAAAATAGTCTTTAAATTTCGTTAACAATACTTTGACCTCTTTCATCACGCTTCCTTCGGGTTTTATGAAAGCCACTGCCTCTTCTTCAAATTTCGGAATATTTGCTTCCATATAAGAAGAGTTTGGTTGCTCTTCTTTGTAGCAAATATCGCTTTCTGGTTTCAACGTATCACTGTATTTATTGCCAGAGCAACTTGGCATCCTGTCTTCGACATCGAACTTTAATTCTATCTTCACCTTAATGTCTGCATTAGTTTCATCATTTTCCTGCCTTTCCATGGTGAATATTTATACCTTTTATTATATATAGAGGTGAAACAAAGTTGTTTTTACTGCACGGGCATTTTTTTAGTGGGTTAATCAGTAAGTACAACAAAATAAGCAACTTTAGAAAAAAAATAAAGAAAAACGAAAAAATATATATATTTTAAATGTCGTTTGTGTTTTTTAGTGTAAACAGTAATGATCACTATGCGCTATCTAGCGGTAAGTAAAATGTCGCTAATATTGTTTATTTACGACATAATACCTACCGCTAGACGGCGCAGCGCGCTGAAATTTTTCTCAAACCTTTGTTTAATAGTCAACTTCTTCAAACTTTCGAATTAAAATTAAAAAAATCGTTTTTTTTTTAAATCCTGAGTTTTTTTCAATTTTTTTTATTAAAAGTTGCTTACTTCGTTATACTGAATAACCCACTAAAAAATGCTTGTGCAGTAAAAACAACCTGTATATTAGTCTTACTTGGTTTAATTGTTCAAAACTTCTCTGTATAATATGTACTATTAGATGTAATGTTATTATTTGTTACCAAAATATATTGTCTTTCAGGAGTTCCAACCCTAGATACGGTCGCGGTTCCATACCTATGTTATATTATCTGTTTATCCATTTATGCAGTAAAAAGGAAATTATATGCAGTAAAAGGGAAAAGTCTTTTGATTGAAAGTTTAAATTATTTAAATTTTTTAATTTGAAAGTTTGAAGAAGTTGACTGTTAGATAAAGGTTTGAGAAAAATTTGAGCGTACCTACTGCGCCGTCTAGCGGTAGGTATTATATCGTATATAAACAATATTAGTGAAATTTTACTTACCGCTAGATAGCGTATCGTGATCATAGCTTTTACACTATTAAAAAACACAAAACGTTAATTTAAAAAAAAACATTTCCTATTTTTTTTTTTCTTTCAAAAGTTGCTTACTTTGTTATACTGATTCACCCACTCAAAGAAAGCCCTTGCAGTAAAAACAACTTGTATAAATATTGAATTTTATATTCCAATATGCGGCAATACTAAACACGAAACGTCAAAATAATCACATCTGTTTACGGTGTAGATCGTGTAAGTTTCTGCAGTTCTCTGCTTTATTTTACCTCTATATATAATAAAAAGTATAAATATTCACCATGGAAAGGCAGGAAAATGATGAAACTAATGCAGACATTAAAGTGAAGATAGAATTAGAGTCCGATGTCGAAGACAGGATGGCAAGTTACTCTGACAATAAATACAAAGTACAACAACAAAACTCTTCTTATATGGAAGCAAATATTCTGGAATTTGAAGAAGAGGCAGTGGCTTTCATAAAACCCGAAGGAAGCGTGATGAAAGAGATCAAAGTATTATTAACGAAATTTGATAAATTCACATGCGTTGTCTGCGATCGTCATCTAGACAGAAGCGTGCCAATGGGAGCATGTAAGCATAACAAAGAAATTGTGTTAGTTTGCAAAGATTGTATTAAACCAAATCGGAAGAAATATGTGTGTGTCAAATGTAACTATGGATTGAGTAGTAGATTCCGGCTGATTGAGCATGTCAATATAGTCCATGGGAAATTTAAGAAACATACGTGTAAAGAGTGTGACAGGGCATTTTCATATAGACACACTTTGAAAACACACGTCCAATCGATCCATCGCAAACTAAAGCATGCGTGTCAGCAGTGTAACAAAGTCTTTTCTTATCCCAACAAATTACTACAGCATGTAAATTTCACTCACCGGCAGTTGAATGTATTCACGTGTGATTTATGCAACAAAGAATTTCCAAATCAAACAAGCTTTAAACGGCACATCGATGGCGTTCATAGAAAAATGAAGGAATTTGAATGTAAGGAATGCAAACGCGCTTTCTTTGAGAGTGGTAGTTTAATTAAACATGTCAATTCTGTCCACCGGAAATTGAAGCCTTTCGCGTGTGACAAATGCAATCGCAGTTTTGCAATGCGTGCATATTTAAAGTACCATATAAACGCAGTCCATCTCAGAATTAAGTATGTTTGTGCGGAATGTAACAGAGCTTTCACCCACAAGTCTAACTTAATCGGGCATATAAATGTAATACACCGAAAAATCAAGCCCTTTGTTTGTACAAGATGCAAGCATGCATTTGGTTGGAAATATTGTCTTAAAAATCACATGACTGCTGCCAAATGCCAATTGAAAGATATTAAACAATCGAAAAGCAACGGTCGGCGGTAGACCTTTGATGAGAACTCTTCGTCTTCTAAGTAAGCAGAACATAGTGCATCGGTGGAGCACGAACACTTTTTTAGTTGAAATCGAACAAGGCGATCTCCAGTAGGTAGTATATTCTATTGTATGTATGCATTTTATTTTTAATTACTTTTTGTGAATTTTTATTTATCTACGAACAACCAATACGGAACAATCAAATGCTTCTACATAATATGATTCTAATTACTTAAAAACCTAGATTTAAGTGTGTATGTTTATTATATTATTTATACGGAACAGTCAAATGCATTTATTGATAATTCTAATGCCTTTAAAATTACCTAGATTTAAGTGTGTATGTTTATTATGAATTAAAGTCAGAAACCTAGTTTTTATCGAACAGTGGTTACTTGTTTAACTTATTTTATTTTCGGATATAAATCATTTATTGTATCTTAGTTGAAATAATATAATGAGCAGCAGAGGAGTCTGTTACGACGCGGAGATAATGTAAATATAATGTTTTTAAAAATAAGGATATTTAAGTCTAATAAATTTGTAATATTATATTAAATATGCCTACTTACCAAGGTAATATTAAGTAATTGACAGTATATTCCATGGAATTATCGTAAAACTTTGTATAGTGTTTTAATATTGTCGTTCTGTTCAATAATAATATTGTTTTATTCCACTTATCCGTCAATTACAATGGTGGTGTTTGTGCAGTATGTTATAGTAGTTATTAATGGAATAATTAATGTTATTATTAATATTAAATTTAACTTTTGCTACTATTCCGTGGTTTAATTTCATATCAAATTCTTGTCACTTGCCAGATAATAATTCGAATTTCGTCTGCTGCTCAGTTCACAAAACGGCAGATAAAATGAGTTATATCGATCTTTTTCAAAATTTTTAATACGTTTTGAGGGTATTAATGAACAGTTTTGGTGACATGACATTCCATAATATTACGGACTTCGTTTCGTCGTCTAATAACTACTTGGATGGTCTTAGATGGTCATCTATTGGATCTACATCTAATTAGATGGTCATCATCATACTTCGTGTATTATCAGAAAGAGTAGAACCTACGTTTTGGAAAAAAATATTATATTGCAACAGTAATGTGAGGTAAGACTAAATATAACCAGAGACCGATGTCTCAATACCGTGTCCTAAGAGGCGTATTGTACTCATACTAATATTTATGCTTCTTTACTGATTCTATCACGTGACATCAACGTTTAAATTATTTAGCTTGAAAAAAAATAAGAGTTAGTCGTGCCTCCGTTAAATTATCACTACTTTTGAATACTATTGAGACAGGTACCAACAATTTGCGGTGAAGCTATACGAAATGTAAGACAAAACATAACCTCAAAATGTATCTAGAAGTACATTTTGAGTCTCTGAAAACGACTTCTCTAGATCCGCTTTGATTAGTTTGGGTATTTTTTTAGCAAAGAATATGAATAGGTAACGAGAATTAATGACAAAATGAACGCGATTTATAGACTCTTTCAGCTTTCAGCAACTAGTCAGAGTGCACAACCGATTGGTGTCGCCGAACGGTGCGCAAACCGTCCAGTAGCGTCAGGCCATGCAATCCCACCATGGGTCCACAAGCTGTGAGACCTGAGACACGAGAGTCTTACCCGGGGTAGCCTTTCGCACGTGGAGGCTTCTGAATAGGAGCTAAATCGTGAGTTGAAGTGATCAGAGAAAATAAGGATTTTATGGCCGAAGCTGCGCGAAACCATTCGCTACCCAATATAATCAATTAGACCTTGATTAAAAGCCATTCGTTATCAATTTTATTATAGACGACCAAATAAATTGCTATTAGTTTCGCCGTCAATGCCTTCTGTGTCACCTGCATTTCAACGACGCAGAAGGGTTGCCAGCATGTACTATGGAGTTGAGCAATCTAATATGCAATTCAATGACGCTACAAGGCCCGGTGGCATAGTGGTTTATTTATTTATTTATATTTATTTAAGAATTAATTACTATGAAACATTGATTAGCTTATAAAAATAACAGGAACCGAATGGCAAAACCTTAACCTTTTGCTTATTTGTTTCTGTCACCCAACTGGGACTAGCCCGTTCTAGGGTGGACAGGACTCCAATATTACAATCAAGTTTGCTTGATTGCTTGGTTGCTTACAAATATACAAGTTTTAGTAAAAAGCTAATGACACTAAATTGCCCTAAAATGTGGTCTTCAGAATTAAATAAAAAAATAATAATAATAAAAAAATATTAAAAGATAATATAATAAATAAAATGCAATTCCATTATTTAATCGGCAATAAATATCATATAAAATTCGATTAAATAAAATAAATAAAGTTATATGTGAGAAAAGGAAGAAACGGTCATTAATATTTATTAATATAAAATTACCTAGTCTAAAAAGTATACTTCATTGTCAGAGTCAAATAATTTTTGGTAGTTAGTTCAATGTTAAAATATACTTAACATATATGTTTAGAAATATGTTAATAATTTGTGCACCTAAGTTTTATTATACTATTATTTCTAACATTTGATGTATGGTTAGTCTGTCATGATTCGATAACCATTTCTTTAGTTTATTTTTGAATTCCCTAAATGTCAAGTTCATTTTTATTTCCATATTGATCAGATTGTAAAATCTCGGCGCAATGAAAGAGTAATGTCTTTGTCCAAATGATGTTTTCCTTCTGGGTATTATTGAGCTATTTTCTAAAACTTGTCTCGTTGGTCGCCGGTTCTGAATTATTCCTAAATTTGAGTTACTGTCCAAAAATAGCCTTAAGAGGGAAGTTTTTAGAAAAAGTTGCCTACAGTCAAGAACTTTAGCTTCCTTATAAAGTTCATTAGTGGGATGGCGATATGGTCTACGTAGAATAATTTTTAATATAAATTTCTGCGCAACTTGCAATGGCTCTAGCAGGGTTTTACCACATCCACCCCATCCAATTATGCCGTAAGTAATAAGCGATTCACATAAAGCATAATAAACAGTTTTTAGTGTTTTGGAATCCAGAATATTCCTCAGTTCTTTGAAAACATATCCAAGGATTCGCACCTTCGTAGCCACGGTTTGTATATGAGAATCCCAACGGAGAAAGCAATCTAGAGTGATGCCTAGATATTTCCAAGATATTTCTCTTTGTATAGGCTGACAGTTACAAGACTCTACGCTATCGCACTCGTGTATTACAATAGTTTTATTAGTAGTGGGTTGACCTCTGGTTGTTATACTAAATGGCATGTATTTGGTTTTGCCAACATTAAGCGTCAACATAAAGTTTTCTAACCAATTTTTAACAATTTCCATGCCCTCGTTTGCTTTCTCAAATGTGTAATCCCAGTTTGAACCCTTGAATAGTATAACAGTGTCATCGGCATATGTGATGATTTTACCTACTGGTAACTGACATAGGTCATTTATGTAGACGAGGAATAAAATGGGTCCCAAAACGCTACCCTGTGGCACACCATACGTGAGATGCTGGCTTTTACTCTGGAGGCCCTGGATGGTGACACTTTGTACCCTGTTGGATAGGTAACTATCAAACCATTTAAGACTTGTATAGTTAATTCCTACACTGCTCAGTTTGCATAATAATATATTATGAGGAACGGAGTCAAAAGCCTTTGCAAGGTCAAGGAAAACTCCTAGACACTAGTCTCCTTTATCCACCGTTTTGACTATAAATTCAGTTAAGGCTGCTATAGCGTCTGTTGTCCCTAAACCTTCCCTAAAACCGAACTGATTGTCTGAGAGTATTTTATTTTCAATTAAAAATTTATAGAGTCTCGCCTTTGCAACTTTCTCGAAGATTTTGGAGATCGTGTTTAAAATGGAGATAGGTCGATAGTTATTGAGGTCCTGCTTATCTCCCCCTTTATGTATTGGAATTACTTTGGCAATTTTTAATTTGTCAGGAAAAAATCCGCTTTTAAAACTCACATTAATGATAAAAGCAATAGGCTGGCTGAGATAGGTTTCAGCTAGTTTAAAAACGCATGTCCCGACCCCATCATCCCCCACCGCTGACCTATTTTTAAGGCTGCCTATTACTTTCTTAACTTCATCTCTATTTGTAGGCGTTAGGTACATGGACACAGGTAACGTATCAGATTTACTTAGGTCAGTAATTACAGAACTATTTATCCCACGAAACTTTTCTGCTAATTTGGAGCCAACATTACAAAAGTGGCTATTTGTACAATTTAGTAACTTTTCAGGATTATCTTTCATTGTAATAATTTGATTGTCAATTTTAATACTATTTAAATTTACATCCTTTCTCTTTTTATAATTCGCCGCTTCTTTTATATTTATCCAGATTTTTCGTGGGTCCCCGGCTGAGTCAGTTATTTGTTTTTTAAAGTATTGCTGCTTAGTCAATTTAATAATTTTATTACATAAATTTCGATAACGAGTGTATTTCTGCCTCAGCATTGCATTGTCCGGTGTTTTTCTTAACGCTGCGTGCATTTTATCACGCCTGTGAATACAAAAGAGGAGTCCATCAGTAATCCACGGTGTAATTTTTTATTTTTATGTTTTATAATTACAGTTTTCGATGTTGTATGTTTCTGTATAATGTTACTCAAGATGGAAAAAAATAAGTTATAGGCGTCGATAGCATCCCTAATCTGATATAACTGATTCCAATCATATTGGCTGAATTCGTAAACTATTGTATCATAATTAATTATTTTCTTTATTTGCTTGTTTGGATGTACAACGTTATTACTTCCCTTAGCGGCCAACTTAAAGAAGATTGTATAGTGATCTGTAATTGAATTTTTGTATACAATGGTCGAGATTAGGTTTTTGGTTCGAACCATGACGTGATCTATGCAACTGCTGCTATTGTTATATTCGCGCGTTGGATGAATTATCTCTGGTCGGAGACCATGTAGCATTAGGACGTTTAGATATTCCTCAGATTGTGGATGCAGAGTTCCTGCTATAGAGATATTCAAGTCACCGCATAGATACAGATTTTGAGAATTTCTATTAGCGCATAAAAGTGTATTAAGGCTTTCTAGGAAGAAGTTGATATTATTTATAGATGGGCTTCGATAAATAGCAAGTAGACTTGTGGCTTCATCTATGTTTATTTGCAAGCAATTTGCTTCAGGGAAAGCTATTTCTTGTACCGATAAGAAGCTGAAGCTTTCTTTGATAAATAAAACAATGCCATCATTTTGAGTATGATTAAAGTTGGTATGAAAAGATTCATAGCCTGGAATATGCTTCTCCCTGTAAAATTTACCATTCCAAGTTTCAGTGAGTATAATTACATCAATGTCTACATTGAGATGTTGCAAGAAGATTACTAGACTATCGTAATTTTTGTTCAAACTTCTAATATTCATAGCTAAGAATTTTATGGCGGTTAGGGCGCCTGATCTTACATTGTAAGGTCCCGGGTTCGAATCCCCGCTGGGTCACCATTTTCCGTTGGGATAAATTTTGTCGATTGAATGCAATAACAAGACATTTACTTACACACAGTTATTCGCACATATACATACGCACACGTAATAGTAGGGTTGGTTGTAAGAGATTGTCATATGACAATAAACCCGCCCTTTGTGATTTCACGATAAAGAGTAGAAACGAACAAACAAACAATTATATTCCGTCGGAAATACTATTGTTCAAATTACAGTAATAAATCGCATGCGATAGTTCATGTTTCGTTTCTTGAAAATCAAACTCTAATTGGCAACTGAAACGTCTAATGTAATGTTACGTTTCGAGGTGCGAAATGGCATATTCAAAGTTGAAATTCGTGATTTCCTGTTGAATTATTTGAAAATGACGTTCAAAAAAGCTGCTCGCAAAGCCCTATTACTAGGTGACTATCCTGTCGAGTGTCTCGTATTTGAAGGTGAAGCGAGTATCGGCATAATATCTCATCAACAAACCAATCCTACCATCACTGATTATATACCACTCAGGAAGTTTTAACGATTAGTCGTTCTGTCTCCCTGAAGTGAGCACAGAAGACTTGGACAAAACAGTCCACCGCAAGCTCCGCCACATGCTTGTAAGAGGCCAACACCTTAACCGCGAGATAGCCAGGAGTGGTACCCAGCAGGCTTACACTCACGCCCTTATTTCCAATTGCGACCAGATTACTCCAGTCTCTCGATTGGTTCCGAGTTCGATGTCGCTTGCGCGGTCCTCTCTCTTACGAAGCGGTGAAACGGTGTGTACCGAATCTATCGCGGACCACGGCATTCTTTGATTGGCTGTTCACCCAGGACCGGGTAGCCGATGGTCGTTTCAAGAGCAGTCGCCGTAAGGTCCGCAACCACCCCCGCTCGATTGGCTTACGCCGCACAATGCGCAAACCGTCCAGGAGCGCCAGAAGGTTGATTCCTAGGGGAAACTAGCCCTAAGGCCAGAGTCCTGCCCGGGCTCGCTCTTCATGCGTGGAGGCCGCCGGATGGGTGTTGACCCGTGAGTGTGACCAGCCCTGAACAGAATGGGTATTCGTGGCCAACTCAGCAAGGGCCCATTAGCTATCCAACCACCCATACCAGCAACCACCCATACCTAGCATATTCCGTTGCTAAACTACATAGTACAATTTGGCAACCCTTCTACGCTGGCGAAATGCAGGTGGCGTTGATAGCATTGACGGCCAAACTATAGCGATTTATTTAGCCATCTATAATAACATTGATAACGAATGGCTTTTTATGATTAAGAAAAATGTGAGATAATAGGCCGTGTTCGAGTTGGCCACGAAGACCCATTTGTTCAGGGTCGGTCACAGCCAGGCTTGCCAGGTGTTCGGTTTTTTACAGAACTGTTTGGTATTTCAGTCCCGTGTTCGGTGTTCGGTATGAAGAAAATACTGAAGTATCGGTGGTTCGGTATTTGCGAAAGTCCTTTCATATAATCACATCACACGATTGAGCTATACATATGTTACATGTCGCCAGCCGGCGCATGCTGTATTCGTGACCTTAATTGGTCGTTGTCCATCCCATTTAGTGTAAAAACAGATGGGGTGAAGGCTCTTATTCAACACAGTAACAGTTGCAGTTGCTTGATTATATCCAATTCTTCTTCGGTTATAGTCCGAAGTCCCTTGACATTTTTTGGCTGAGGTTAAGGTTTTTTCGTTGCAGTAAAAAAATATTGGTTTGAATCATTGTTTTTTTTTAAATCACCTAATTAAAATCGCGATTTAAATCACCGATTTAAATCAAATGATTTAAATCATCGCAACCCTGATAGTGATGTTTTAAAACGTTGACTGCCAAGGCAGTTTCAGAGTTCTGTCAAACTATTCTTGAGAATGGGCATTTTGGGCCCATTTTTCCAGTAGCTGTAAATCATATACCAATGGAAAGATCTCTTTATGTAGAACATCATTTATAACTACAACAACTGATATCAATTATTAGCCATTTCTGAGTTATATCCCCTAGGGCATCTTGTAACACTGCAACCATTGCTGATCTATTGTATTCGCCACCTACTATAGTCCTGCGCTAAGCCTCGTGTCATATAAGAACCGCAACAGGCTTTTGGCGCCAGATTGTTTACCTCCTCAGGTTGGAAGTAATGACCACCCAAGTGGATGTATCTTTTACGCATCAGCAGGCCACACTTGCACATGAGGTGCAGAGGAGTTTCCTCTGCTCCTTGGCAGAACCTGCACATTTTTGTGTCTCGGAGCTTGAGGTTGTACATGTGTTTGTTGAGGCCGCAATGCCCCGTGAGCGCCCTCACCAGTATGCGTAGATTGTTCCTATTTAGCGATAAGGGTCGTAGGCCTTAATTAGCGCTTTGGATTGATTCAACTCTGGCGTGTTGTTCCAGTGGTTGACGGATTGTTCTAAACATATTTGTTTGAGCATTAGGTTTGCAAGGCTTTTTGGTACGCCACAGCAAGGTTCAGGGCCGTATAACGTTCCCTTTTAAGTATTCGAGGCTAGTGCCATAAGAGCTGCCGTGCTATAGTCATTGAATTTTTAATAACTATTTAAACGAAAACCGCTGCAGAATACCCAAAACGATAAACTACATACGCTGTGTGAGAACAAACTATATATATTGCTAAGAGTGTTCGACTTTGTCAGCAGTATACGGAGGCGAAATACAGAGTTATGTTGCTTGAACTCTGTAATGTGTCTCATGATTTAATTCCCACTGTTTACGATATGCTAAGGTCTGCTGTTCACCATGGTGTGCCTAAGGGCCGTACTTTATAATATACAACAGTGGAACCTCTCATAACGAGTAATTCACAGTAATTCCTCATAACGAGTATTCGCACTTCTCATATCGATTTTGGGAAAAATTGTTTCGTTGAACAAGTGTTTTACTTAAACTTCCAGCAAGCGCGCTGTCGTAAAATTTTCGACAAAAGCGCCTAATTGCATCCCCCACTTTTACCAGTTAAGCATCGAGTTTCCAGCTATTCGATGGTCAGTGTTTCTAATCCACAAGCGTATCCCGAGTACACACAAGAGTTTGCTCTCCGGGGAGTTTCGCAAAATTACCGTTGAGCGTAAATTTTACGACACGCGCCTCCAAGTGTAAGCGTATTATATAAACTACTTGTTTCTGATTGATTTCTCATTTATATCTTATATATAAAAATGAATCGCCGTGCGTTAGTCTCGCAGGATCTCGGAAAGGACTCGATCGATTTAAATTATTTTTCTTTTATTTTGTTTGCCTTGATTCAGGGGTGGTTTACAAAAAAAAATATTTGGGAAAAACTCAATGAAACAACTGAAAATCGAAAAAATCAAAATTGGTCATTTTGGGAACATTGGCCACTTTTTAGATGGCTATCGCGGCGATTGTATTGTCTGACAGCTGCGCTATCCATAACTTATTCATTCCATACAATGCGTAAAATTTCAAAAAGTCGAAAAGTCAAAAAATGCGAGTCAAAAAAGTCGAAAAATTCGCAAAAGTCGCAAAAGTCAAAAAAGTCAAAAAAGTCAAAAAAGTCGAAAAAGCCAAAAAAGTCAAACAAGGCGAAAAAGTAAAAAAAGTCAAAAGTAAAAAAGTCAAAGTCAAAAAAGTCGAAAAAGTAAAAAAAGTCGATGAAGTCGAAAAAGTAAAAAACTGTCGAAAAGGTCGAAAAAGTCGGAATAGTCGAAAAAGTCGAAAAAGCCGAAAAAGTCAAAGCAGTCAAAAGAGGCAAAAAAGTAAAAAAAATAAAAAAGTCGAAAAAGTCAAAAAAGTTGATAAAGTCGAAAAAGTCAAAAAAGTCGAAAAGTCGATAAAGTCGTAAAAGTCAAAAGAAGTCGAAAAGGTCGAAAAAGTCGGAAAGTCGAAAAAGTCGAAAAGGTCGAAAAAGTCGAAAAAGTCGAAAAGGTCGAAAAAGTCGAAAAAGTCGAAAAAGTCAGAAAAGTAAAAAAGTCTAAAAAGTCCAAAAAGACGAAAAGTCAAAAAAGTAAAAGCCGGAAATGTCGGAAAAGTCGCAAAAATTAAAAAAGTCGAAAAAGTCGGAAAACTCGAAAAAAGTCAAATGGTCGAAAATGTCGGAAAAGTAGAAAAAGTCAAAAAAGTCCATAAATCCAAAAAAGTCAAAAAAGTCGAAAAATTAAAAAAGACGAAAAAGTCGGAAAAGTCGACAAGTCGAAGTCGAAGTCAAAGTCGATTTCGATTTAGATTTTCGAGTTTTAAATGGTGTCGCTAGGTTGGGGGTGGGGGGGAAGGGTTGTTGTTGTAGGATTAATGATATTAATATTCAGATGAATTACGTTCCTGGCTACTTGACAGGAAAGTCTTGGGGTGACACAACCGTTTTTTTAATGACCTAACCACGAATTTGGACTTAATCTTTCATTTAATCACCAAACGAAACTCGAACTGTACATGATTCGGCCATATTATAGATTTCAATAAATTGGATTTGGAAAGTTGATTAGGATCAATAAACGCTTATGAAGAGTTACAATCAAATCAATTTTAGGTGGTACGAAGTTCACCGGGTCATCTAGTTGCTAAATAATAATTATTGTATTTTAGAAAACTAGCTAATATATTAAAATTATTCGGGCCTCATGACACTGCTTAGACTCCTCCGACTATTAGTCATAGTGCACAGTCGATTAGCTTACGCCGCACGGTGCGCAGACGGTCCAGGAGCGCTAGAAGGTTCATTCCTAGGGGAAACTAGCCCTAAGGCCAGAGTCCTGCCCGGGCTCGCACTTCATGCATGGAGGCCGCCGGATGGGTGTTGACCCATGAGTGTGACCAACCCTGAACATAATGGTTCTTCGTGGCCAACTCAGCAAGGGCCCATTAGCTCCCTATAGGTTTTATATAAATTTGTACATATATATTATGCCTATAAACTAAGTTCTCGCTCTTTGTCAATAGAAGGCTTCAACAGTAATAATATATGGACCAGCTGGTCGATTTTGACATATCCACGCTTAGACACATATTATGTCTAAGCGTGGTTTATGACGTTTTGGATATGTCAAAATCGACCAGCAATTACTGATTTACCACAGTAAACAAACCGTTTTGACAAATTAAAGATACTTTTGGTTTTGTGAAAATGTCTTATTTTGTGCCAAATCATCAGCATTAGCGAGAAGTGTTGATTTCTTCTTTCATTCGAAGAATACGGCGGCTGAAGTGTATTGAGAGTACAAAAAGTTTACGGAGATGCTGCTCTAAGTGAAACGAGCCGTGATTGGTTCTGTCGCTTCAAAGACGATGATTTTTATGTTGACGACCGTCCGCGTGAAGGAATGCCAAAATCCTTCGAAGACGCTGAATTGGAGGCACTGCTCGAAGAGGATCCGTGCCAAACGCAAGAAGAGCTTGCTTCAGCATTAGGAGTTACAAGCTATACTTCAATATCGGCAAATGTTCTATCATGACGTACCTACTCGCGAGGTGACGCCACGCTTGTACATAGTTGATGGCAAGGCACTGTCACGAGTAAATCAAACAAGGCACCTAGGAGTGACCTTTGACTCACGGTTGACATACAGACTGCTTACAACTTTGGCCATAAACATCAACTATGTAGGTACAAGCGTGTACATACAACTATGTACATACAACACAACTTTGGCCATAAAATCCTTATTTTCTCTGATCAGTTCAACTCACGATTTAGCTCCTATTCAGAAGCCTCCACGTGCGAAAGGCTACCCCGGGTAAGACTCTCGTGTCTCAGGTCTCACAGCTGGTGGACCCATGGTGGGATTGCATGGCCCGACGCTACTGGACGGTTTGCGCACCGTTCGGCGACACCAATCGGTTGTACACTCTGACTAGTTGCTGAAAGAGTCTATAAATCGCGTTCATTTTGTCATTAATCCTCGTTACCAATTCATATTCTTTGCTAAAAAAAATACCCAAACTAATCAAAGCGGATCTAGAGAAGTCGTTTTCAGAGACTCAAAATATACTTCTAGATACATTTTGAGGTTATGTTTTGTCTTACATTTTGTATAGATTAACCACAAATTGTTGGTACCTACCTGTCTCAATAGTATTCAAAAGTAATGATTATTTAACGGAGGCACGGCTAAATCTTATTTTTCCAGCTGAATAATTTAAACGTCGATGTCACGTGATAGAATCAGTAAAGGAGCAGAAACATTAGTATGAGTACAATACGCCTCTTAGGAGACGGTATTGAGACATCGGTCTCTAAGTTATATTTAGTCTTACCTAGTGTTCTCACATTACTGTTGCAATATAACATTTTTTCCCAAAACGTAGGTTCTACTCTTTCTACTAATATACCAAGTATGATGATGACCATCCAATTAGATCTAGATCCAATAGATGAACATCTAAAACCATCCAAGTAGTTATTAGACGACGAAGCGAAGTCCGTAATATTATGAAATGTCATGTCACCGAAACTGTTCATTAATACCCTCAAAACGTATTAAAAATTATGAAATGGATAGAAAGACATATCCTAGATATAACTCATTTTATCTGCCGTTTTGAACTCCATTCGTTGAACTGAGCAGCAGACGAAATTCGAATTATTAGCTGGCAAATGACAAGATTTTGATATGAAATTAAACCACGGAATAGTAGCAAAAGTTAAATTTAATATTAATAATAACATTTTTTATTACACTAATAACTAATATAACATATTGCAGAAATCACCACCTTTTGTAATTAAGGGGTAAGTGGAATAAAACACTAATAATATTGAACCAAACGACATAATATTAAAACACTATGGATCTTATACCTATATCTTATAACTTATAACCATTAAACTTATCTTATAGCTAATAACTATTAAACATATGGAGATTACACCGCACGAAATGTGTTCAAATTTATTCGGACAGTTCGAGAGGTAGTTTTTATAGACGATCGTTCCTTTCGTATTCCGCTCTAACGCATTGCTCTATCTCATTCGCTTGAACTAATTTCAGTTTTAATTCCCGAAGAAACGCCATCGGTCCCATTCATGCTGTATCTGTAAACTCAATATGTAGGTACATTCTTACAGCAAAACATCTCTGGACTACAAAATTTTACGAAAATTCCATAGAATATACTGTCAAATTGCTATTACCTTGGTAAATAGGCATATTTAATATAATACTACCAATTTATTAACTTAATATCCTTATTTTTAGAAACATTATATTTACATTTTCTCCGCGTCGTATAACACCTCTCTCCCGCTCCCGCATGACTTATATTAGAAAATAAAATAAGTTAAACAAGTAACCACTGTTCGATAAAAACTAGGTTTCTGACTTACAATCCATAATAAACACACACACTTAAATCTACGTAAATTTAAAGGCATTAGAATTATCGATAAATGCATTTGACTGTTCCGTATAAATAATATAATAAACATACACACTTAAATCTAGGGTTTTAAGCAATTAGAATCATATCAGTAAATGCATTTGATTGTTCCGCATTGGCTCACAAAAAGTACCTAAAAAATAAAATGCATAACATACAATAGAATAAACTACCTAATGGAGATCGCATTGTTCCATTTCATCTAAAAAAGTGTTCGTGCTCCACCGATGCACTATGTTCTGCTTGCTTAGAAGACGAAGAATACTAATCAAAGGTCTACCGCCGACCGTTGCTTTTCGATTGTTTAATATTTTTCAATTGGCATTTGGCAGCAGTCATGTGATTTGTAAGATAAATTTTCCGACCAAATGCATGTTTGCATATTGTACAAACAAATGGCTTAATTTTTCGGTGTATTACATTTATATGTTTGATTAGATTCCCCTTTTCTGTAAAAGCTTTGTTACATTCCGCACAACTATACTTCATTCTGAGATGGACTGAGTTTATATGTTTCTTTAAATCTCCACGCCTTGCAAAACTGCGATTGCATTTGTCGCACGCGAAAGGCTTCAATTTCCGATGGACAGAATTGACATGTCGAATTAAATCACCACTCACAAAGAAAGCGCGTTTGCATTCCTTACATTCAAATTCCTTCATTTTTCTATGAACGCCATCGATGTGCCGTTTAAAGCGTGTTTGATTTGGAAATTCTTTGTCGCATAAATCACACGTGAATACATTCAACTGCCGGTGAGTGAAATTTACATGCTGTAGTAAAGAGTCGCGAGAACAAAAGACTTTCTTACACTGCTGACACGTATGCTTTAGTTTGCGATGGATCGATTGGACGTGTCTTTTCAAACTTTTTATATATGTAAATGCTCTGTCACACTGTTCACACTTATATTTCTTAAGTTTCCTATGCACTATATCAACATGCTGAATTAGTTTAAATCTACTACTTGATTCATATCTACATTTGACACAAATATATTTCTTCCCATTTGCCCTAATACAGTCTTTGCAAAATAGCACAATTGCATTGAAATGCTTGCATGCTCCCATTGGCACGCTTCTGTCTAGATTGCGATCGCAGACAACGCATGTGAATTTATCAAATTTCGTTAATAATACTTTGATCTCTTTCATCACGCTTCCTTCGGGTTTTATGAAAGCCACTGCCTCTTCTTCAAATTCCAGAATATTTGCTTCCATATAAGAAGAGTTTGGTTGCTCTTCTTTGTAGCAAATATCGCTTTCTGGTTTCAACGTTTCACTGTATTTATTGTCAGAGCAACTTGGCATCCTGTCTTCGACATCGGACTCTAATTCTATCTTCACTTTAATGTCTGCATGATTTTCATCATTTTCCTGCCTTTCCATGGTGGATATTTATACTTTTGACTATATATAGAGGTAAAATAAAGCGGAAAACTGCAGAAACTTGCACGATCTAGGTACACAGTAAACAGATGTAATTATTGTGACGTTTCGTGTTTAGTATTGCCACATAGGTATTGGAATATAAAATTCAATATTTATACAAGTTGTTTTTACTGCAAGTGTTTTCTTTGAGTGGGTAAATCAGTACAACAAAGTAAGCAACTTTTGAAAAAAAGTAAAAAAAAAAAACGAATATGTATGTTTTTTTAAAATTAACGTTTTGTGTTTTTTAATAGTGTAAAAATCAATAATCACGATGCGCTATCTAGCGGTAAGTAAAATGTCACTAATATTGTTTATTTACGATATAATACCTACCGCTAGACGGCGCAGCGCGCTCAATTTTTCTCAAACCTTTATCTAATAGTCAACTTCTTCAAATTTGATTATTTTTGAATTATTTTTAAAACCGATTTGAATTATTTTTCTTTTATTTTGTTTGGCTTGATTCAGGGTGGTTTACAAAAAAAAATATTTAGGAAAAACTCAAAGGAACAGCTAAAAAACCGAAAAAATCGAAATTGGCACTTCTAGGGATGGCCACTTCGTATTTCTCTCGATAGATGGCGCTCTCTATATTTTCTAACAATAGATTCTATTCTTTGACAGCTACGCCATTCATAATTCATTCCGCGCAACTGTGTGAAATTGTTATTACATTTAACGTCGTTTTTTCTTTTAAAAAAAACGCGGAACCAGATCTGGTCGTATCATACTCAACGGATAATTGTTTCAGAACCAGATTTGGTCGTATCATACTCAAGGGGTTAAAAAAGGTAGTGGGATTGGAGAATAGATTTGTTTCGAGCGAATTTAATTGGATTTTGCAAAAAATCACTTTGATCAGCCATTATATAAAGGTAAATAGACTTTGCAGGCTTATACACAACTACAAATTTGGCCTTAGTCTGAGGATTTCAATATTGTTAAGTTCTCAGGGAATGTTTGACAGATTTGAGTGACTGAAAACAATTCCGTGTCTTTTTACAGTGTTCATTATAATGCCGAGGAGAATAGGTAACATAGGTCGTCGAAGTCAGTCAAATGCGCGGCGATCTACTTCACGTGCAAGCCGCACTGATGACCAGCGAGCGACGGATAATGAAAATAGTCGTATTGGCATGTCCGAATTATGTTTGAGAGCGACTGAAAATGAACGACAAGCGAATACATTGAGAATGCAACAATTTCGTGCACAACATACACAACGCCAGCAATCACGTCAAAATCAAAATGACCGATTGCGCCGTCGCAGTGTTCCTGTCAACCTGGAAAAAGCAGCATTCCATTACGATCCGGAAATCGATTACGGTGCAGAGAGATCAGTAGCAAGACTTTCACCTTCCCTTCTCCGACAGACTTACTACTTCGTACATCATCCTCAAACAGTTTTGATGAAAAAACCAGTAGGGCAGTCCCCACCCTAAACAATGTAGTATTTTCTGACCTTATATCGTTCCGGTCCCCTGGCTTGGACATCATATTTACAGACGGCTCTAAGGCAGAGGTTTGAAGTTATGTGGGCGTGGGAATTTTCTACCACAACCGTAGAGTTGTCATATTGTGGATTTATATTACTAAGTTTACCTTATGCACACAGTTTAAATTATTTGATTTTGTTTGTATTTCTTTTGATAAATTATTGACCTATTTATCCTTTGCAATATGCTATGATATCCGTGTTAGTCCGTTCTACAATATTTCTCATTTTTGCTTTCATGAGTGTGATTCTTGATTTCTTCCTCTTCTTTGCTATGGTGTGGATTTGAAATTTTAACATCTTAGTCTGCTGTGAACATGCCCTTCAAATGATAAAGCTCTTTTCATTTTCCTGTCAGATCCTATAGATCGTAAACCACAGCCGATTTATTTTTAACCGACCTAAAAAAAAGGAGGAGGTTATAAATACGATCGTATTTTTCTTTAAATGTTTGTTACCTCAGAAATCCGTCATTTATGAATTTCTTTGGAAAATTCTTTTTATTTGAAAGGATGTACTTCCAGATTCGTCACATCTTTATCAAAATTTTGTTCTGATGATGTGATCCATGAGGAATTGAGGGAACTCCTCAAATATTATCATATGAAGTTGAAAATTTACATGTTGGTTCAGCTCCGATGACAATGCATTTTATATAGCAAGCATGCCCTGATTCTATACCCAGGATTGGCTCCCGACGAGGGGACTCCTCAGCGGTCAAGAGCACAGTCACGAAATTTTGTATATGCATTCAATTATGACATCCCGATCTAAGTTTCATCAAGACAGGACTGCGGCACCCAGGGTTGTCTTCCAACGAGGGAACTCCTCAACGGTCAACAGTACAGACACGAAATTTTGTATACGCATTTAATTATGATAGCCTGTTCTAAGTTTCACCATGACATGGCTGCTGTACTTATAAAAAAATTAACTCGGTTATTTTTGTTAACATTTTGTTTATTACCTGCAACTTTGCATTACGAAGATCTAGGGGCGAATTTTCTTGAGAAAAAATACGCTTTCTTTGATATGAAATATGGTCGTAGCTATACCGTACCACCCACGTTATACTTAATCCGTTTTCACCGTAAGCATGGAATCGTCCATCGATTAAGACTTCTCCTCCGAAGAACAAATATGAGGGGCTTAACGTCGCCGTCATACCGGTTGTGTTCAAGGCATGCTATACAAATGGTACCTACTTTTAATTCCTTCCATGACCTGATTTTTTCGCTGACTGTCCTTTACACTTTTTTTCGCATGTCCTTTCAGCAGTTTCATGTATACCACCTACGGTCTTTTTTCCATAATGTTTTATTCTATCTATCTTCTTATATCTTATATATAAAAATGAATCGCCGTGCGTTAGTCTCGCAAGATCTCGAAAATGACTCCACCGATTTGAATGATTATTCTTTTGTTTTGTTTGCCTTGATTCAGGGGTGGTTTACAAAAAAAATATTTAGGAAAAATTAAAAGAAACAACTGAAAATCGAAAAAATCGACATTAGTCTTTTTGGGAAATGGCCCCCTTTTAATAGATTGCTTTCGCGGCGATCCTATTGTTTGACAGCTGCGCCATCCATAACTGTTATTCATTCCGTGCGATTGCGTAAAATTTCAAAAAGTCGAAAAGTCGAAAAAGTCGAAAAAGTCAAGAGTCGAAAAGTCAAAAATGTCGAAAAAGTCGAAAACGTAGAAAAAGTCGAAAAGTCGGAAAAGTCAAAAAAGTCAAAAAAGTCAAATAGGTCAAAAAAGTCAAAAAAGTCAAAAAAGTCGAAAAATGCAAAAAAGTGGGAAAAGTCGAAAAGCAATAATATTTTATCATGTAAATTAAATACATTGAATTTATTTTAATTATAAAACGACTTTCATTCACCGAACGAAACTCAAACCGTACACGATTCGGCCATATTTATTATAGATTTCAATTAATTGGATTTGGAAGGTTGATTAGAATCAATAATCGCTTATGAAGAGTTACAAACAAATCAATTTTAGGTGGTACGAAGTTCACCGGGTCATCTAGTAGTTTAATAAAACTTAGGTGCACAAGTAATTAATATATTTTTAAACATGTATGTTGAGTATATTTTAACATTGAACTAACTACCAAAAATTATTTTGATTTTGACATTGAATTGTACTTTTTTGACTAGGTATTTTTATACTAAATCCTATATTACTTAACATATATTAAATATTAATGTCTGTTTCTTTCTTTTCTCACATATAACTTTATTTATATTATTTATTCGAATTTTATATTATATTTATTGCCGATTATATAATGGAATTGCATTTTATTTGTTATATTTTCTTTTAATATTTTGCTATTAAATTTTTTTATTTTTTTTTATTTTTAAGACCACATTTTAGGGCATTTTAGTATTATTAGCTTTTTACTAGAAAATGTACGTATGTAAGCAATCAAGCAGTCAAGCAAGCATGATTGTAATATTAGAGTCCTGTCCACCCTAGAACAGGCTAGTCCCAGTTGGGTGACAGAAACAAATAAGCAAAAGGTGAAGGGTATTGCCATTCGGTTCCTGTTATTTTTGTAAGATAATCAATGTTTTACGGTAATTAATTCTTAAATAAAGCGCTAGCGCTTAAACTGCCCTCTCTGCTCTACGCCAACTCCAGAATAACCAAAAATTCGATTCTGTGCAATTCCAAAGATCCGGCAATATCGAAGCACGTAATAAGTGGCCGTAGTGATTCAAAGGATCTACAAGCCCGCGTAGACTTCCACAAAAAGTTCCTTACTGGAATCAGCCAGAATGGCACTGGTCTGGGGTATGGCAGTACAACCACGAGCGACGTGGACTTGAAGAAGTCTCTTTTGCGGGGAGATTACGACAGCAAGAGTATGGCTCATGCTATTGGCCTTCAATGCCAGAATGATTGGACAACAATTGGGGACTTTTGCATTCCGCCTCCAATGAACTGGAAGGTAATGCTCTATGACTGGACGCCAGAGATGCTGAAATTTTATTTGAATGCCTTTCAGCATACACTTCCAGACCCCAGTAACCTCGCTCGTTGGAGCTTTGCCGAGGATAGTTCTTGTCCCCTCTGTAGCAATACCCCTTGCACAGCTAGACACATTCTAGCTGGCTGCAAGGTGGCCTTAGATCAAGGACGGTACACTTACCGCCATGACAAAGTTCTCGCTGTTATTCGCGAGGTAATTAGTCTCTCAGTGGCTCGTGCCAAAAAGGGTTTGACAGTATCCTCCAAACCCCCAATACAGTTTGTGCGGGATGGCTCTAAAGGCAAAAAACATTCAACTACAAAACCTTTCTCAATAATCGAGAAAGCTACAGATTGGATTCTGGAGGTTGATTCGGTCTCTAAGCAGTATAAATTCCCTGAAAGTCTCGGATGCACAGCCCTCCGTCCAGATATAACTCTTTACTCTCTATCTCGGAAGGTGGCTCTTATTGTAGAATTAACTGTTCCATGGGAATCAAATATCCCAAAAGACCACGAGTACAAATTAAATAAATACCATGATCTTGCAAATGCCGTAACCCGGAACGGCTTCACTGTTCACCTTCACGCGGTGGAAGTTGGCGCTCGTGGCCTGCCAGCTAAATCTCTATTTCACCTCTTTAAAGATCTTGGCCTTTCCAGAAAAATAATCAACTCTTTCTTAGAAAAACTATGGCTTCGAAGGGGGAGTGAATGGGTGGCAAGGTGAACGCTCACATGTGGCAAGACAGCTGTCCTAAACCTACCACAGCCGGTTCGTAAGTCCGGAATCCACTGCTCACCCCCCAGAAGTGTAAAAAATAGTATTATGATGGGCCCGACTCCGGTCGGTGAATTCCATGGCAGCTCCGTTTGTATTTATTTATAATAAATAAACTCTCTACGATCAAATAAAAAAAAGAGGACGCCTGAGGACAATCGCCAAAGAGATGAGAGCAGCCTTATCAACGATTGCTCGAAATTTTAATCTCTTGTGCCATTAAACATCTTTTTATATTATATTGATGTTAACCCTTCGGCTACAAAACGACCAAATTTGGTTGCACATCAGAACACCGTTGACTACGTAACGATCAATATTGGCGGCTTGCTCCCGGAGCGCACAGTAATATTATTTTTAATTCGAACGCATCCTAAAATCCATTCCAAATATCTCATTATTACCATAGATACCATAGATACCTATGACGGCCGCTAGAATAATTTCCTTACACAAGGTCAGCTATTCACCATGGTGTGCCCAGGGACCGTACTTCATAATATACTACAGGGGAACCTCTCATAACGAGTAAGAAGTGTAAATTTAGACATGTTTTATATAATAAAAAAGATAAAAAACGAATTTATCGCATGAATTTTATAGCACCCTACGTTTCAGCGACGTTGCAGCCGCCGTTGTCTAGGGTAGACTGAAAGAGCTGTCAATTCGTTGTTCCGCGGGTAGGCCGCATACCGTTGCCGCCACTGCGTAAATTATACCGGTGGTGGGGCGGCGGGCTTGACGCGTGCGAATTTTGAAAGTCCGTCGTGCATACAACACTCACTGTATCCTGTCTTACGTCCTTGCGTTCGGCTTTTGGCAGTGGGAACATTTTAGGAAGAGGGTTCAGTGGCGGCAGCGGTATGCGTTCTACCCGCGGAACAACGGATTGACAGCTTTTTCAGTCTACCCTCTAAAGAAACATCCTTTATAAACGGCTATATATATTTTCTGATATATTTTAAACAATTATTGTTACTGAGAAATCTAATGAAAAAAAACAAGGATTTACCTACTTTAGAATAATAATCCAGAGTACGGTGGCTAAACTCGCCCTGCATAATCATTGTCGCCGATAAGCAAATCCGCAAATGTTAAAGTCGCGAATAATGTAGCTGACTACTTGCTATCACAACCAATACATTTGAAGAGACAAGAGATGATAGATTTGATTTCTGTTGCAGGTCCGTATTCAGACCATGCCTGGATTCGCCAACACCCTGCGGGAGGCCCTTCCCAAGATGGTCGGCCAGGAAGGTATCGGAACGTTCCACAAGGGTCTAGTGCCTCTGTAGCTCGGGCAGATCCCCTACACCATGATGAAGTTCGCCTGCTTCGAAAAGACTGTCGAGCTCTTATACTCGTAAGTATATAATATCATACTACATGAATGTTACCCTGCAATGATCAGGTATCTGCTTCCTTTCCCCTTCCACTCTTACCACTCCCCCTCCCCCCACCACTTTTATAAAGCCTATGTCATAATATTATAACGGTAGTGAAGCCAATGATATTTTAAATAGTAATTTGCAATATAAGGATTACAAAATATGCTAAACAATACAATATAAAGAAAACAAAAAAGAATTTAGAACTAACAGTTAAAATCGCTTTGTTTATTTATTTATTTCATAAGCAAATCAACATAACAGTTTATACCAATCCGTTGATATGCAATATACACATGAATATAAAAAAATAATAGAATTCCTACGAGTACATACACAACAAGTTTAAATAAGCATTAAATCAAATACAGGCATTAAGAATAGAAAAAACTTACAAACTTACAGTACATAAAGAGTGAAAACAATTTCTCTTATTTTGACATAAACAAGTAGCGCAATGCCCACACCTTGAAGAGATGCGGGCTCGCTGTAAAAATATCTAAGTCTGACGCTGTCGAACATAGCGCATTTATGTCCCGCAAAGCTCGGGTAAGCAGACTCCATCGACTTAGGTTGGTGCGCGAGGACTGCTCCGCAAATAGATTTTGAGTGCGAGCACGATTATAATTGTCCGGAACAAAGAGACAAACCTTCGCTAGCATGCTAGGATTATCAACTCTTCCCCGGATCAGCTTGAAAACGTAGGCCATGGCGAGCATTTCTCTACGCAACTTAAGAAAGTTATAGCCCACCATGCCTAGTAGAAAACTAGTAGGGTATAAGTACGGATAATATCCGTACTGTTTGAACTATATAAAGCATAACAAACATTTTTGTTTTTTTTTCAACAGTGATACAATGATCCTGATGTGGATTCCATATAACTGCATTCGTTTCCAATCTACTTCTCACAATTTTGTGCGAGTGTATGGGTGTTGGGGTGTGTTCGTGTGATGGAGAGCGTGTATGTGTGCATGTGCGTGTATTTGTATGTGTGTGCGCGTGTATGTGGGTGTGTGTGTATCTGTAGTGCGTATGTGCTTGTGAGAGCGTGTACGTGCATATGGAAATGTGGGATGCTACCTAATTTAATCCGATCCTTTAACTGGTGACCTGGTGTTAGTAGGACATATCTGGTGAGGTAACGTCTGACATACGTAAATTAAAAATGGCCACACAAAAAAAATACTAACAAAAAGGAGTTTTTAAATAATGTTTTTAATAAAGTATATATTCATATATAACAACGGAATATTTCAATAAATCAGTCTTTATTTGCATATGGCGTTTTTTCAGAAAAAAATAACAACGAACTTAAAGTGGACCCTCTAGCACCCTAAAATTAACTTTGGAAACTTCTTTAATGGCAATGTTTGGTCATTTATACAGGAATAAACAAAACCTAATAATTAAACTTATCCTAAAATACAAAACAAAAAAAACTACAAACATCAAACATCACCTACTAGGAATGGTTACGTACACAGTCTTCGCATATTTGCTTACTGCAGTTTAGGCACATAGGTTTATCACAGTATGTGCAAGAGAATCTAGTTCGTCTTTTTAGACGACTAGGACAAATGGCACATGTTCTTTTAACCCCAGGGTGGTTTTGGGCTATGTTACGTGTCGGTCGAGGTGGTAATTCATCAACACCAATGACTCTTTCTATGGTCGAGCGCAACTCGCGGGGCAGCCTCTCGTTATAAACCCGGAGTTTTAGTTGAGGTAGAACAAAGGATCTCCCCAAAGATAATAAAAAGAGCCCCTAGTTATCTTGTCCGTGTTGTTGCAGTCGTTATACAGGACATATGAATTTATTCCTGAAATATCGATTATCCGATAAAATATGGCCATAGGCCAACGGCGCGTAGATGTTGAATAGTTCGAGCATTTTTTATCTACTTCATCCACCCCTCCTTTTGTTTTGTTGTAGTCAATAATCTAAGCTGGTTTTCCGGTTTCACTGTCGGTTTCTTTCATGTGATGCATTGAAGATATAAGTATAACTGACTTATTAGGTTTGGGAACATATGAAACAATAGTGTAATCTTTAGTGAACCCGTACAAGGAACTTCCGACTTCTCGCTGTCTGTTAGGCTGAAACTCGGGAGAAAAACAAAAAAGTTTTTTTTTTTGTTTTGCTTCATAGTCCCTAAATAAGTGAGACCTCTTTGGCGCAAAATATCAATTAGCTCCATTGATGTGAACCAATTGTCTGCTGTCACATTGCGGTTGGTTCCTTCGATGCCTTTTGTAAGCCGAACAACAGATTGAGTTGGAATCCCAAACTTATTTCTTCGTCCGAAAGTACAATACCATCAGATCCTTTACCGTGGTATATATAAATATTGTACACATAAAATGTCATAGCATCCACCAGCAGCAAAAATTTTAACCCATATTTATTAGGCTTCGACGGCATGTAAATAATAAAACGACATCGGCCCCTAAACCCAACAAGCATTTCATCGACACAAACATGAGTGCCAAGTGTGTAATTTTTTTGGCAATTTTTCATGAAAGCCTCAAATAATTCTGATATTGCTGCAATTTTGTTGTCAGTCAGTCTTTGTTGCCTAGTCTGTGTGTCGTCAAATTTCAAACAATAATTCAGCGCTAAGAATCTTTTCTGTGACATCACGCAACGAAAAATTTCACGACCTGTGCCATCAGTTGCAAATATGAATTCAGCATTTTCACAGTTTGATTTGAATACAGCATCTTGGCGTGTCAACTACAACGGGCGAGCCCGTCACCACAGGACGTTTTAACGATTAGTCGTTCTATCGCCCTGCAGTGAACGTAGAAGACTTTGGACAGTACATTCTACGTCCAGCTACGTCACAACCCGTGAGAGTCCAACGCCTTACCGCGAGTGAGCCAGGAATAAACCCGGCGGGCTCGAGATACTCGCGCCCTCACTTCCAATTGTGACCAGATTTCTCCGGTCTCTCGATTGGTTCCGAGTTCGAGGTCGCTTGCACGGTCCTCTCCCTTACGAAGCGGTGAAACGGAGTGCACCGAATCTGTCGCGGACCAAGGCGTCCTTTGCCCGACTCTGAACCGGGATCGGATGGCCAATGGTCATTTCAAGAGCAGTCGCCGTAAGGTAGACAACCACCCCCGCTCTATAGGAAACAATACAGTTTCCAGACTCCCCCGATTGTTAGTCGGAGAGCACAATCGATTGGCTTGCGCCGCACGGTGCGCAGACCGTCCAGGAGCGCCAGAGGATTGTTCCCAGGGGAGACTGGTTGACCCAGTGTCCTACCCAGGCTCGCACCCCATGCGTGGAGGCCATCGGATGGGTGTTGACCCGTGAGTGTGACCGACCCTGAAACAGAATGGGTCTTCGTGGCCAACTCAGCAAGGGCCCATTAGCTCCCATTTGAATACAGCAGTGTAGAATAAAAGCCCTATGAAGGCTTTTATTTCAAGATGTGTTGTAGGCACCAGTTCGGATCTTGATGGGTATTTGAATTTTGCCCGATATGTAATCAGTTTTTGATTAGTATAAGTAACAATCATAGAAATGGTCTCATCTGTAAATAATAATGACCAGAGTTTTTCATGACTTGTAAAAGTTTTCGGTCCTGTTTTGGCTGACATACGAACTATATTATGTAACAGTGTTCTAGCTGTTCTTGAAGGTGGTTGTGCAGACCACCTAAATCTATTGCGTCCCCAATAAGTGCCAGTCTCTTGACACACATAATCGTTTTGTTGCTCTGTTTCTGAGGCGTTTTCCAGGGAGGGCTCACACCTGGTACTTATTTCCGCTGTAGCCTGTACCCCAAGATCTACTTCGGATGATCTGTCACTTCCACCAAGATACTGTTGTTGCACAGTTAAGCGATTTTCTTCGTCTCCAGACTGCTCAGATTCTGTATTATGCTCACTTTCTAGAATGAAGTCAGGATTGGCTATATCGTCATCAAAATTACTGCACTCGTCGTCACTCTCTGTTGACAACTCACGTAATATTTCTTGCTGAGTAAGAACTCTTCTTCTTTTCGAACATCTTGGTTGGTCATCTTGAGACATTCTGTAAAAGAAAATAATTGCGTTACTACTGATGTTACGTTTCTATGGAAGCTATGTATGAACACTAACTGTGAGGTGACGAACACCAGACACTTAGATAAAATACACATTAACACTGACCTGGCGTCTAAGAGACGGGCTGAGCTCCACACAGGTGACACGACCGCCGTCGCGCGGGCGCAAAGATCACTGAGCGAAAGGGAGAAGTAAATGGGGAAGGTACTGAGGTGCGCGGGGGGAAGCGACAAAACGGCGCGAAGAAATATAAAAAAATCAAACGGCAGTGTCTGTGAGACGGTAAGGTCACCAGTTAAAGGTTAACCCCTCAAGCGGCGGGTGTAAATCTTGGCAGTCACCTGTCATTTCTGAGAGTTGAAAGTAAAAAATATAGCACTTTAGAAACACGATCATAATATAGAAACTATTTGATCGATCATGAAAAGAAGAATTGTAGAATGATCGCATGGAAATTTAAATAATAAAACATTATAATCTCATTTTGTAAAAGAATTAGATAAAAATGAATAATTATTAGATAGTTGGAGAACTGAAAAGAACTCACTTATACAGCGATATCGACGTTTTATCTCAAAATACAAAACCCTATCTAGAAATTGTAAACACATTTGTGTACGTTATTACTTGCTTTACCAAATCTATTAGTTAGTTTTATTTATTTTCATACATATATTCAAAGAGAAGCACAGATCCGAGCAATGGCAGCACTCGACTAAGTGCCCCCAGAATACAAACAATTATATTAGGGATTCTAGACTGCGAGAAGCACGACTGAATAACAGTACAATACAGAATTTATCCGTCTTTTTCGCACATATCTAACAGGGGGTGGTTGCACTGTGATTTTAATGTAAATTCAGTTCGTTGAGAGCGCGGTTTGTCAAGCCGCGCTCGTACAAGTTTTGGGACGTTACTGAGCATTGACTTCAATACATCGTACCCGATTCGGAACGTTACTATCTTGAGGGGTTAATAAAGGATCGACTATTTTGGTGGCTAAGATATTTAAACGTTTCATGAATTTGCTAACCTCCACCCGGGCATAACTCTTTCCGTTGCACTCTATCTCCGCATCGCCCTGCCGCTCGAGAGTGCGCTACTGTTCTAACTCGGTATATTGTGTTTTAGGTATGTGGTGCCGAAGCCCCGCGACCAGTGTTCGAAGGGCGAGCAGCTGATCGTGACGTTTGCGGCCGGCTACATTGCGGGCGTGTTCTGCGCCATCGTCTCTCACCCCGCCGACACCGTTGTGTCTAAGCTGAACCAGGACAGCACAGCCACTGTTGGCTCCATTGTGGGCAAACTGGGCTTTGTGGGCGTTTGGATGGGGCTCATGCCGAGGATCGTGATGATCGGCACGCTCACAGCACTGCAGTGGTTCATCTATGACGCCGTCAAGGTACAAACCATTTTTTTTTTAAAAGAAAAGAGAAATAGGCATAGTTCTGCGCTGCATTGTAAAGTTTGTTGAGCGCAGGCTGGTATAACGATCACATATCGTTATACCAGCCTGGTATAACGATATGTGACCGTTATACCAGCCTGACTACCTGTTTTGGAAGGATATCTTCGTTTGCAATCAACCATCAGGATACCTCCAACCTCCCGACTGGTCACAGGTCTGAAGTCGCTTGCGCGGCCTCTACCTGCCGTATATTCAGGGGTGATTCAGTTGAACTGTCGCGGACCAAAGGTATCTTTGCCCGGTTCTGAATTCAGGATCTGATAGCCTAATGGTCACCACCATAATCCACCCCCACCGCTTAGGAAACAGTATATTTCGATAGTCTCCAGACTCCTTCAGCAATTAGTCAGAGTCCACAGCCAATTGGCATCGCCGAACGGTGCGCAAACCGTCCAGTAGCACCGGCAGGCAATCCCCCAGAAGAAACTGATCAATCGGCCGTGAGGCGTGAGACGCGAGAGTCTCACTCGGGGTAGCCTTCCGCACTACGAGGCTACTGCGTGCCGACACTCACACCCTTACTTACAGTTGCAACCAGATTACTCCGGTCTCCCGACTGGTCACAGCTTCGAGGTCGCTTGCGCGGTCCTCCCTCTTTGAAGCGGTGATACGGTGTCTACCGAATCTATCGCAGACCAAGGCGTCCTTTGCCCGGCTGTTCACCCGGTATCGGGTAGTCGATTGGTCGTTTCAAGAGCAGTTGCCATACGGTTAACAACCATCCCCGCTATATAGGAAACGACACCGTTTCCAGACTCCCCCGGCTATCGGTCAGACTGCACAGTCGATTGGCTGATGCCGCACAGTGCGCAAACCGTCGAGGAGCGCCCAAATTACGATTCACTGCGGAACTGGCCCGCAGGCACAGAGTCCTACACGGGCTCGCACTTCTGCTTGAGGCTGCCGGATGGGTGTTGACCTGTAAGTTCGGCCGGCCCTAACACCGTGGGTCATAATGGCTCAACTGCAAGGAGCCCATTAGGCAAACAGGACAGTGAACTGACCGCCAAGTTCCGCTCTAGGTATGCCCCCCGAATCTACGATCTTCTGATCCCAACCGCCTCCAACTGCAGGATTACAGTCGGGGTATAAGCTCACATCGGCCCTGACAGGTTAAGTCCTTCTGAGGAGGCTACCAGATGAGAGTTGAACCGTGTTTTGGGCAGGCCAGATAACATAAAAATTGGCCAACACCACACAAGCGGCATGGAATCATTAGGAACCTGATGGTTTCTTGGAATACACTCTTGCACTTAAACAATGCACTTTTGGATTTTTCAATCTGGACTCTTTAAGGTTAACTACGAGGGTTAACTATCCAAAAGTTCAGGGAATTTTACTATAAAAGTGCGTAGACTTCCACAAAAAGTTCCTTACTGGAATCAGCCAGAATGGCACTGGTCTGGGGTATGGCAGTACAACCATGAGCGATGTGGACTTGAGGAAGTCTCTTTTGCGGGTAGATTACGACAGCAACAGTATGGCTCACGCTATTGGCCTTTAATGCCAGAATGATTGGAGACTTTTGCATTCCGCGTCCAATGCACTGCAAGGTAATGCTCAATGACTGGACGCCAGAGATGCTTAAATTTTATTTAAATGTCTATCAGCATACACTTCCAGACCCCAGTAAACTCGCTCGCTAGAGCTATGTCAAGGATAGTACATGTCCCCTTTGTAGCAATACCCTTTGCACAGCAAGACATATTCTAGTTGGCTGCAAGGTGACCTTAGATCAAGGATGGTACACTTACCGCCACGACAAAGTCCTTGCTGTTATTCGCGAGGTAATAAACCTCTCAAAGGCTCATGCCATCGAGGGTTTTACATTACCCTCCAAACCTCCAATAGAGTTTGTGCGGGATGGCTCTAAAGGCACAAAACACTACAAAGCCTTTCTCAATAATCGAGAAAGTTTCAGATTGGATTCTGGAGGTCGATTCGATCTCTAAGCAGTATAAATTCCCTGAAAGTCTCGGATGCACAGCCTTCCATCCAGATATAACTCTTTACTCTCTTATCTCGGAAGATGGCCCTTATTGTCTAAGAATTAACTGTTCCATGGGAATCAAATATCCCAAAATAACATGAGTATAAATTAAATAAATACCATGATTTTGCAAATGCTGTAACCCGGAACGGCTTCACTGTTCACCTTCACGCGGTGGAAGTTGGCGCTTTTGGCCTGCCAGCCGAATCTCTGTTTAACCTCTAAAGATCTTGGTCTTTCCAGAAAAATAATCAACTCTTTCCTTTAAGAATTATCTAAACCCGTAATTTCCGCATCTCAAATTCTATGGCTTCAAAGGAGGAGTGAATGGGTGGTAAGGTGACGCCCACATGTGGCAAGATAGCTGTCCTGAACCTCCCACAGCCGGTCGTTGGTCTGGAATCCACCACTCACCCCCCAGAAAAGTAATAATAGTATTACGATGGGCCCGATTCCAGTCGGTGTGGAGTGAATGGGTGGTAAGTTGACGCCCACATGTGGCAAGATAGCTGTCCTGAACCTCTTATCGTAACTCTAATTTCCACCGTCTCCTTTAATATAGTCTCCTTGGGTATCGATACAGCGATCCCAGCGTTTTTCCATGATTCCATGCATCCCTGGAAGTCTGAAAGTGTAAGTGTTCGAAGCACATTCAGCGTTTCTTCCTGGATCTCCTCGATCATGATAAAACGACAACCTTTCGATTGAAATTTTATTTTGGGAAAGAGAAAGTTGGGGATATGAAGTTAGGGTCATCTATTGCTGCATTTTCAATTCACTGCAGACAGCTAAGCGATTTTCTTTCTGGTCGCCCTTCAACAGTCGAACGCCCTTCAACGGTACGAATTTTGCAGCAATGCGTTTTCAAATTGTCTGACAAGAGGCGTTGCATGGACCCGAATGACATTTGTACGATTGTCGAAGTTCTTAAAATAAACATTATTATGTAAAAATATCAAGTTTATAGCTATATTATAGCTTCATTTATAGAATTATAAGAAATAATATTAACTTAAAACGCTCATAATTCAGAATGCACCTACGACCCTATGCTTTTCACGGTGCGATATATCCGAAGAGAAGCGACGTACTGAATCGGGTACGATGTATTGTAGTCAATGCTCAGTAACGTCCCAAAACGGGTACGAGCGCGGCTCGTCAAACCGCGCTCTCAACGAACTGAATTTACACCAAAATCACAGTGCAACCACCCCCTCTTAGATATGTGTGAGAAAGACGGATAAATTCTGTATTCTCTTCGGATATTATGTAGCTTCTCTTCGGATATAAGTATGTATGTATGAAAATAAATAAAACGAACTACTAGTTTTGGTAAAGCATGTAATGACGTACCTACACAAATGTGTTTACAATTTATAGATAGGGTTTCGTATTGATATCGCTGAATAAGTGAGTTTTTTCAGTTGTTCAACTTTCTAATTCATAATTATCTATTTGTTTTACAAAATGAGGTTTGAATGTTTTATATTTCAAATTTCAATGCGATCATTCTAAAATTCTTCTTTTCATAATCCATCAAGTAATTTCTTTCTTATGATCGTTTTTCTGAAGTGCTATATTTTTGTGACTGCTAAGATTTACGCCTGCCGCTTGAGGGGTTAAAGCAAGGTTATTGATTGCAAGGTAAATAAAAACATGTAAAAATTACATCGTTTCGTTGGTCCTTTCAACTTCCACTTTCGCATTTATAAAATTTTCAATGCGATCGGTTGAACTGTATAGAAGTGGATATGCTGCAGCGCCGTAGTATCTAGTAGCGAGTTATAACGAAGTAGATAGTGCAAAAATATTATCCGTGTTCATATACAGTGTGTATTTATTTTAAAACTTGAAGCAAAATTTGATGCAGGGTCTTTGTTGTTTAAAATCTGCCATTTGAAAAATGGCCGATACACTAAAATACAATGTTGCACAACCGCACAAAACTCAACAATGCATCCACTCAGCCGCACGGCCATTGGCACACTGATTTACAAAGAGTACTGTTAGCCACATCTAGCGGCCACAGGTCGTACCACCAATGGTTCGCACGCGACATTCGAATTCCCCAAACTTTTGGCTAGCCTCTCGTAAAATATACTCTTTTTTTTTTGCAGGTTTACCTGAGGATGCCGCGCCCGCTGCCACCCGAAATGCCTGCATCCATGAAGCAACGACTAGAAGAAGAGGCCAAGAAGGCCAAGTGAAGCAGCTCATAGTCCAATCAATTTTAGCTAAGACCTAACTTATTGAAATAAATAACAAAAAATAAATAAAATAAATAAACCACAACTTCCAATCGGTCGCCACGAAAAAGTATAATATTTCCCATCGAATTCCAGAATTGAATCGGTTCAATTCTAACAGCAATATACCCTTTTGTAGATTGTAGTTTAGGTCGTTAATCAAAATTGAGAAATGTATATTTTTTCCGTATTTTTTTTGGTTCTAAGCGTATACAGCACGTCGTGATTTTGTGTTACCTATGCTGCGTAGGATGCGTCGATATTATTTGAAATATAATATTTATTTTTATTTCGGATTTGTGTTTTTCTTCCATCGTCTGGATGAGCAGTAAGAACTTAATTGCTTCCCCAAATGGGGTATAGATTTGACCGTGTACCTATAAAACGTCTGACTCACTGGAACACTTCGGAATCCGTGGTAAGATACTGGCGTGGATGCAAGACTTTCTAACTGGTAGGACGTTCACAGTGAGAGTTGGAGAATGTCATTCTGAACTGCATAAAGTCCTCAGTGGAGTCCTCCAAGGTTCAGTGATTCAAGAAAATTTATCGTAAATTTTATGCTCTACAATTTTTATGATAGATGTTAACTATCATAAAAACCTAACTGCTTTAAAACGAGCTTTAAAACCTAGAAAATCGCAAAAAAAAATGCTAAAATGAAGGTGTATACAAGTTTCTAGCTTATTATCTCTCCGAGGTAGAACCCCTCATATGAAAGCCTTGCAAACCTAATGCATATAAAAATATGTTTAGATTACACTCCGTCAACCAATGGAACAACACACCAGGTTTGAATCATTCAAAAGCGCTAATTAAGGCTTGCGACCGTAAGACTGCCCGTAAGGCCGTATGGCTTAAAAAGAACCATCTATGCGTACTAGTGAGGGCGCTCACGGGTCGTTGTAGCCTGAACCACATGTGTAAACTTAAGCTCCGGGACACGTAAATGTGCAGGTTCTGCCAAGAGGCAGAGGAAGCTCCCCTGCACCTTATGTGAGAGTGTGACCCGCGATGCGTAAAAGATACACCCACTTGGGTGGTCACTACCTCCAACCTGAGGAGGTAAAACAATCTGGTGCCAAAATCCTGTTGCGGTTCTTAAATGACACGAAGCTTAGCGCAGAACTATAGCAGGTAGCGTACACGATAGATCAGCAGTGATCGCAGTGTTACAAGGCTCATAAAGACCTTAGAAAAGCCCCACACAACAATTTGAAAAAAAACCCTAATTATGACTGGACTAATCATGACTAGAATAAAACATAATCATGAAGTTTGTCGTGCGTCTCGCCTAGCGTTAGAAAGGAACGCACTTATGTCACAAAACGAAACAATAATAGAGCTGGCCGGGCAATACTGTAGTATTTTCGATTGCGAAGCGATCGTCCAGCAAACATGCCGGCACCACATGAAAATACTTCTGCCTTACCAAATATGTGTGGATATATAGCCGGGACATACTAAAAATATTTCCATGTATTGCATACTGTAGCTGGTATTGTTAGCAATATTGCCGAAAACTGTTTTGCAGACATATATTACAGCGAAAATAGGCTGCGATACAATTGCTAACAATACCAGCTATACTTACCAATAGACGACAATATTTTTAGTATGTCCCGACCATACATGTTCGGAGTGGCCGAAGCATTTTTTGTGTTGCAGGCATTTCGGTGAACGATCGCTTAGCAATCGAAAATACTTCAATATCGCCCGGCCAGCTTTATTTTTATTTCGTTTTGATGCATAAGTGCGTCTCTTTCTTATGCGAGGCGCGACGCACGGCAAACTTCAGATCTTCGATTTGTATTCATATCATCTGATGATCAAATTTCGATCAATGATCGAATATAAAATATTATTATCTCTTCTGATGTGTCGTCATATACAATTGCAGGAAAGAAGTGATATTGTGTTTAAATGTTTATATACACCACTAGCTGACCCGTGCCCACTTCGTTGGGCGGTAAACATTTTTACTTGTGATGAAATTATGAGTGTGGTTCGGTTAGTACTGAGCGCTATGATTTATTTCCTGACTGCCAAAAGGAGGGTTATATTTTTACTGCATATGCATGTATGCATTTGCATGCCAATTTGGCTATATTATCGGGTTTCAAATGAGTGAATGAAATAATTATGATTGGATAAATTATGTTTATTTCAATTGTTCAAAACTTCTCTGTATACTATATTAAGTGTAATGTTATTATTTGGTACCAAAATATATTGTCTTTCAGTAGTTCCAATCCTAGATACGGTCGCGGTTCCATACCTATGCCGTATTATCTCTTTAACCATTTATGCATTAAAAAGGAAATTATAGGTATGCAGTAAAAGGGAAAACTCTTTTGTTTGAAAGTTTAAATTATTTAAATTATTTTATTTTTTTAATTTAAAAATTTGAAGAAGTTGACTATTAGATAAAGGTTTGAGAAAAATTGAGCGCGCTTCGCCGTCTAGCGGTAGGTATTATATCGTAAATAAACAATATTAGTGACATTTTACTTACCGCTAGATAGCGCATCGTGATCATTGATTTTACACTATTAAAAAACACAAAACGTTAATTTTTAAAAACCATATTCGTTTTTTTTTTTAATTTTTTTCAAAAGTTGCTTACTTTGTTGTACTGATTTACCCACTCAAAGAAAACACTTGCAGTAAAAACAACTTGTATAAATATTGAATTTTATATTCCAATATGTGGCAATACTAAACACGAAACGTCACAATAATTACATCTGTTTACTGTGTAGCTAGATCGTGTAAGTTTCTGCAGTTTTCCGCTTTATTTTACCTCTATATATAGTCAAAAGTATAAATATCCACCATGGAAAGGCAGGAAAATGATGAAAATCATGCAGACATTAAAGTGAAGATAGAATTAGAGTCCGATGTCGAAGACAGGATGCCAAGTTGCTCTGACAATAAATACAGTGAAACGTTGAAACCAGAAAGCGATATTTGCTACAAAGAAGAGCAACCAAATTCTTCTTATATGGAAGCAAATATTCTGGAATTTGAAGAAGAGGCAGTGGCTTTCATAAAACCCGAAGGAAGCGTGATGAAAGAGATCAAAGTATCATTAACGAAATTTGATAAATTCACATGCGTTGTCTGCGATCGTCATCTAGACAGCAGCGTGCCAATGGGAGCATGCAAGCATTCCAATAAAATTGTGCTATTTTGCAAAGACTGTATTAGGCCAAATGTTAAGAAATATAATTGTGTCAAATGTAGATATGAATCAAGTAGTAGATTTTTTCTAATTGAGCATGTTGATATAGTGCATAGGAAATTTAAGAAATATACGTGTGAACAGTGTGACAGGGCATTTCCACGTAGAGGCAGTTTGAAAATACACTTCCAATCGATCCATCGCAAACTAAAGCATGCGTGTCAGCAGTGTAAGAAAGCCTTTTCTAATCGCACATACTTACTACAGCATGTAAATTTCTCTCACCGGCAGTTGAATGTATTCACGTGTGATTTATGCAACAAAGAATTTCCAAATCGAACACGCTTTAAACTGCACATCGATGGCGTTCATAGAAAAATGAAGGAATTTGAATGTAAGGAATGCAAACGCGCTTTCTTTGAGAGTGGTAGTTTAATTAAACATGTCAATTCTGTCCACCGCAGATTGAAGCGTTTCGCGTGCGACAAATGCAATCGCAGTTTTGCAAGGCGTAGAGATTTAAAGGTCCATATAAACTCAGTCCATCTCAGAATTAAGTATAACTGTGCGGAATGTAACAGAGCTTTCACAGAAAAGAGGAGCTTAATCCAACATATAAATGTAATACACTGCAAATTGATGCCTTTCGCGTGTGACAAATGCAATCGCAGTTTTGCATCGCGAAGAGGGTTAAAGGTCCATATAAACTCAGTCCATCTCAGAATTAAGTATAGTTGTGCGGAATGTAACGGAGCTTTCACCCAAAAGTCGAGCTTAATCGGACATATAAATGTAGTACACCGAAAAATTAAGCCATTTGTTTGTACAACATGTAAGCATGCATTTGGTCGGAAAATTCATCATAAAAATCACATGACTGCAGCCAAATGCCAATTGAAAAATATTAAGCAACTGTCGGCGGTAGACCTTTGATAAGTACCTACTCTTCGTTTTCTAAGCAAGCAGAACACAGTGCATTGGTGAAGCACGAACACTTTTTTAGATATCGAATAATGCGATCTCCAGTAGGTAGTATTCTATTATATGTATGCATTTTATTTTTCAGTTACTTTTTGTGATTTTTTATTTATCTACGAACAGCCAATACCTACGGAACAATCAAATGCATTTACTGATATGATTCTAATTGCTTAAAAACCTAGATTTAAGTGTGTATGTTTATTATATTATTTATACGGAACAGTCAGATGCATTTATTGATAATTCTAATGCCTTTAAATTTACATAGATTTAAGTGTGTGTGTTTATTATGGATTGTAAGTCAGAAACCTAGTTTTTATCGAACAGTGGTTACTTGTTTAACTTATTTTATTTTCGGATATAAATCATTTATTGTATCTTAGTTGAAATAATATAATGAGCAGGAGAGGGGTTTGTTACGACGTGGAGAAAATGTAAATATAATGTTTTTAAAAATAAGGATAATAAGTCTAATAAATTGGTCATATTATATTAAATATGCCTGCTTACCAAGGTAATAGCAATTTGACAGTATGTTCTATGGAATTTTCGTAAAATTTTGTAGTCGAGAGATGTTTTGCTGTAAGAAAGTACATTATAGAGTTTACAGATGCAGCATCAATGGGACCGATTGCGTTTCTTCGTGCACTAAAACTGAAATTAGTTCAAGCGAATGAGATAGAGCAATGCGTTAGAGCGGAATACGAAACGAACGATCGTCTATAAAAACTACCTCTCGAACCGTCGGAATAAATTTGAACACATTTCGTGCGGTGTAAGATCGTTACGGTTAATAGTTATAAGTTATAGGATAAGTTTAATGGTTATAAGATATAGGTATAACATCCATAGTGTTTTAATATTAACTCGTTTGGTTCAATATTATTAGTGTTTTATTCCACTTACCCCGTAATTACAAAAGGTGGTAATTTCTGCAATATGTTATAGTAGTTATTAGTGTAATAATTACCTAATGTTATTATTAATATTAAATTTAACTTTTGCTACTATTCCGTGGTTTAATTTCATATCAAATTCTTGTCACTTGCCAGCTAATAATTCGAATTTCGTCTGCTGCTCAGTTCAACTAATGGAGTTCAAAACGGCAGATAAAATGAGTTATATCTAAGATATGTCTTTCTATCCGTTTCATAATTTCTAATACGTTTTGAGGGTATTAATGAACAGTTTCGGTGACATGACATTCCATAATATTACGGACTTCGTTTCGTCGTCTAACTACTTGGATGGTCTTAGATGGTCATCTATTGGATCCACATCTAATTGGATGGTCATCATCATACTTGGTGTATTAGTAGAAAGAGTAGAACCTACGTTTTGGGAAAAAATATTATATTGCAACAGTAATGTGAGAATAGTAGGTAAGACTAAATATAACTTAGAGACCGATGTCTCAATACCGTCTCCTAAGAGGCGTGTCATGTTGTACTCATACTAATGTTTCTGCTCCTTTACTGATTCTATCACGTGACATCGACGTTTAAATTATTCAGCTTGAAAAATAAGAGTTAGTCGTGCCTCCGTTAAATAATCATTACTTTTGAATGCTATTGAGACAGGTAGGTACATACCGACAATTTGTGGTTAAGCTATACGAAATGTAAGACAAAACATAAGGTAAGGCGGGGTAAGTGCGCACGATTTTCCGACAAATTGACTTTTGTTGTCTTATATCTGGAAAACTACTAAAAAATTGGTATTAAATGTTATATTTCACTTGTAGTTCATCTAATTGGCTTTATAAAAGGTATGGTTAAATAGATGTAACTTTACTGTAAAAAAATAAAAAAATAAAAAACTGTGTGTGGTCACTCGGGTTTGCACCTTTCCATAAACGAGGTAAGTGTAGAAGCGACTATTAATGTACTAGATGATCTCATGGAAAGAAATAAGAGGCAAGTGAAAATAAGCACAGTGTCAAGCCAAATCAGAAACTTTTGTGTTTAAAAAAAAATACTTAGTTTTTTATCAAAGTTATAATATTTTTATTAACGCAGAACATTATGAAATAGAATAATTATTCAAACTAGTATCAAAAATAAGTTTTCCACGTCGGTTTTCAATAGGATCAGGCAGTATCATTTCAATGTCATAATCGAAAATTGTAGAAGTATCAGCTACAGTAGGCCATGTGAAGGATCCATCCTGTGTTTTTCTTAAAAACATAGTTTTCAAACCACTTTCTGTTAGTGCAATTACTTTTCCAATTAAATATTTATATTGTTTTTTTGTTGCGAATTTTACCAGTATGTATGTTCCCTCTCTTATAGTTTTTGCTTTATTATAAGTTTTGGCATTTCCATCAGCGGCATCTGAGGCTTCTTCGCTGCTATTGAAGAAGTCATCATTATCACTCGAATCTTGAAGGCTATAATTGTCATCGCTTTCAGAAGAATCAAGAACGGGCCTCTCATTCTTTTTTTTCTGGTTTGATTTTTTAGTTTTTTTTCTAGAATCAGATTTTGATGGTGGGATTTGCGGGTTTGGTACTAGTGCCTTCATTGTTATCACTTCAGCACCCTGTGCAATCCTTCTTTTTTTATTTTTTTCTGGAACAGCTTGTTGCTTAACCGTTCTTAGAAGCAAATCTTCAAATGATATCTGGTTATTGCTAGTTATGCTTGTCGAGGCGATCGCTTCAATCAAATCTAAGTTATTATTACTAATCCCACTGGTCGAGGCAATACTCGAAGCAATTCGATCATCACGTCCAGTAGAATCCAAGTTTGGATTGATTTCGTTGGCCGTAGTAATCGGTCCAATTGAATTCATGTTTTGATTGCTTCTGCTGGTCGTGGCGATTTGTCCAATTGAATCCATAGTGCTGGCCGGGGCGATCGTTTCAATCAAGTCCAAATTTTGATTGCATCCACGTATTGTTACAACAGGATCTTGACTGATATTAAAGACTTTCCAACGTTTTAAAGCATCAGGATCAAAACAGGCTTCGTCCAAAATATTTGCATTGATAGGAAATATACCACCTTTCTTGAATCCGTTTTGGATCACTGACGGTTCCATCTCTTTCCATGTACTGGAGACTAAAGTTGAAAAGCTTTTTTTAGGTATCCTGATGCCGTGGTGATGTCGTTGCCACTTAATTAATTCGTTGTCCCATTTGGCCTTCAGTGATTTGAATACAGATAAATCGAGCGGCTGCAACAAATGGCTAGTATGCGGAAGCAACTTTAAAATCGTTACCGAATGTTCTTGTGCAAATTCGACAACTCGAGGGCTCACGTGTGTGCTGTGTCCATCATAAATTAATAAAATCGGACGTTCCGTACCAAAATGAGGAAAGAGAGTATTTTTTAAAAAATTGTAAAAAACGTCAGCCTCCATATATCCATTTTTAGTCGCTGCGTATGCCATATCCGGATAAGCAGAATTTTGGTCTGCCATCCACTGGTCCCATATAAACTTTCCCTTGAAGATAATCAAGGGTGGTGCTTTATTTCCAGCTGCACTAACGGCTGATAACAAGGTCACGTTTTCACGTCCTGGCCCACTAGTTACTCTAGAGCAGGCCTTTCCTTTACCACCAACAACCTTTGATCGAGAAGGATCTGTACACATGCTTGTTTCATCGAGGTTCCAGATTAATCTTGGTTTACCATGCAGCTGGAGTGTATCCATAGTGGTTTTTAATAGCTTGAAATAGTCATAAACGATGAACGGATCTGTCATTTTTTTCCGAGAATATTCCACTGCCTGCGGTTTTTTAATCGACAAGTGATGTCGCTTTTTGAAATATACAAACCATGTTTCCCCTGGTTTATCATCTTTAAATGGAGTTTTCAATTGGTTTTCTTTCACAAAATTTTGGACCACTTCAAGGACTTCTGTACGCGATAGCCCAAACCCCCATTTTTCCATTACTCTTAGTCCATGTGCAAGCCTAGTCTCGTGAATTAGGGGTATAACAGTACTTTTTCCTTGCGTCGAACTTTTAACGCCACGTCTTCCTTTGAGATGAGCATGTAAAGTGGACTTCGAAATGTTATATACTCTGGTGGCTTCAGATAGAGTTTTCACACCTCTTCTAATTTCATTCAAAGCCTGTTGCAACATTTCTTTAGTGTATGCCTCTCCTCTACTCGTTTTCCTTATGTAATTGCGCACCATGATGACCTTTTCGTAATGCTAGAACAATCGAAAAAAATATGTAAAAAATGTGACCATGTAAGTATAATTCGCCGAGGGAAGTGTAAACACTGTCTACACTTACCTCTTAGGATGAATCCACTCTTACCTCATATACACAAAAACACGAGGTAAGTGTAGACTCTTCCAAATATCAAAAATGGTATATATTACGTGGGATTTTATACGTCACGGTAAAAGGTGCAATGTTTTTTAATATATTTTAACAAAAACAGTTTGACTTACCTATTAAAATTCACAAAATCTCAGATGCTTAAAAAAACACGCGTCATCTCGTCCGCGGGGTGAATGCTGCTTGTCAATTTTGTACACAATACAAGTGGCCGATGGCTCGAGCAGATCGCTGTTTTATCGATAACGCGCTAGACGACTTTAGTGGCTACACGTACATCTAGATGGCGCTGTTATATTAATTTATTATTATTGTATAAGGACAAGAGTTTGCACTTCCCTCGGATTTACACTTGCCCCGCCTTACCTTAACCTCAAAATGTATCTAGAAGTACATTTTGAGTCTCTGAAAACGACTCCTCTATATCCGCTTTGATTAGTTTTGTTAATTTTTTAGCAAAGTATATAAATAGGTAACGAGAATAAATGTCAAAATGAACGCGATTTATAGACTCTTTCAGCAACTAGTCAGAGTGCACAACCGATTGGTGTCGCCGAACGGTGCGCAAACCGTCCAGTAGCGTCGGGCCATACAATCCCACCATGAGTCCACAAGCTGTGAGACCTGAGACACGAGAGTCTTACCCGGGGTAGCCTTTCTCACGTGGAGGCTTCTGAATAGGAGCTAAATCGTGAGTTGAAGTGATCAGAGAAAATAAGGATTTTATGGCCCAAGCTGCGCGAAACCATTCGCTACCCAATATAATCAATTAGACCTTGATTAAAAGCCATTGGTTATCAATTTTATTATAGACGACCAAATAAATTGCTGTTAGTTTCGCCGTCAATGCCTTCTGTGCCACCTGCATTTCACCGACGCAGAAGGGTTGCCAGCATGTACTATGGAGTTGAGCAATCTAATATGCAATTCAATGACGCTACACGGCCCGGTGGCATAGTGGCTAGGACGCCTGATCTTACATTGTAAGGTCCCGGGTTCGAATCCCTGCTGGGTCACCATTTTCCGTTGGGATAAAATTACGGAATTGCATTCTCAATTTTGTCCATTGAATGTCTGCAATAACAAGACATTTACTTACACACAGTTATTCGCACACATACATATGCACACGTAATTGTAGGGTTGGTTGTAAGAGATTGTCGTATGACAATAAACCCGCCCTTTGTGATTTCACGATAAAGAGTAGAAACAAACAAACAAACAATTATATTATTAAGATTCAAATCGTTCCGTCGGAAATACGATTGTTCAAATTACAGTAACAAATCGCATGCGATAGTTCATGTTTCGTTTCTTGAAAATCAAACTGTAATTGGCAACTGAAACGTCTAATGTAATGTTACTTTTCGAGGTGCTAAATGGCATATTCAACGTTGTAATTCGTGATTTCCTGTTGAATTATTTAAAAATGACGTTCAAGAAAGACTTAAAGCTGCTCGCAAAGCCCTATTACTAGGTGACTATCCTGTCGAGTCTCTCGTATTTGAAGGTGAAGCGAGTATCGGCATACCTAATATCTCATTAACTGCCAACTACCATCACTGATCATAGGTATACCAACCATACCTAACTAGAGTTGGAAACTACAACGGGCAAACCCGTCACCGCAGGCAGTTTTAGCGATTAGTTTTTCTGTCTCCCTGAAGTGAACGCAGAAGACTTGGACAAAACAGTCCACCGTCAAGCTCCGCCACATGCCCGTAAGAGGCCAACGCCTTAAGGCCCTAGTCTTCAAAAATTTACGCCTAGCGCTCTTGTGATGAGATGTCAACATTTTCTATTTTTTAAAGTAAACATACAATATGAAAAAATACATTGTATGCGATAATTGGCAATATGAGTAATATTTAGGATTTTTTGACCTTTTAGTTCGGAATGTAGGACTAAGTAAATGGGCCTCAAACTTAGTTCGTTTTCTTTGAATACGCTTGGAGTTGATTTTCTGCACTTAGATATGGACAACTAATAGGTTATCGAAAAAAATATTCAGCGCAAAATTTAATTCATTATGTTCCTCTTTTGTATGCGCTGGTCAGATTTTTCAAAAGTTTTTTGAATTTCTTAATCTAAACGTCACAATAAGTAAGATTTTCTCGTTTTTTTTACGTTGAATAAACCATACATTATCTCTTTAAAAGCCACTCAAAATAAATAATATTTAAATATTATTTATTTATAAAATAGAAGAGTTGATTGATAGAATAAAAATAAAATTATTATAAAAAGTATTTTTTTCATAACATTCTAAATTTCTGAAAGTACGCCCAAATCCCGGCTGTTGCGACGCCGCGTATATGGAATATATACCTTCACACAACGCTCAAGACCTCAAAGACCGTGTTGCCGTCGGGTATGTTTTCCAATCCAGAAATCTAAAATTAATTCATTAAAGCGTACCTCTACCTAACATTTGTGACGTCTCTGGCAGAGTTGACATCGGGTATACTTTCAGATTTAGTATTTCGCGCGTAGCTATTTTAAAACATACCCGATCGCAACGACGCGGCGAGCGGCAACAATTCATTTTTTGTCACTTACTATTTTAATCGTTCTTTCCTTTTCACCCCGTTGGATGACGCAACATTTTTGCATCATTGTGTCACCAAGTGCACGTCAGTACGGTTTAAATTGTGAATGCAAATGTTTTTCATTAAAAAAAACAGGAGATAAAGTGTATAGTAGGGTGTGAAGTATATTATAAAGTTACTATATAGTTTGTGTTCCTATTAGTGGGAAACAGTGTATAAAATGATAGATAAAGACAGTTTAGAGGGTTTTATAACTGAACATTGTGGACTTATCGAGAATCTGGATTTCGAATCGGAGGAAACGTACTGTATGACATTTCGACCGAAAGCTGATCAAAATGAAAAACAAGAACGATACGCTAATTTCATCAACAAGTTTGTTCAAAATTTTTCTAATTTTACGAAAACTAACTGGATAGTTCGAAAGTCATATCCTTCGTTGAAGCGCCTCTTGTTTCGAAAAATATATACATGTCATCATCGTTCAATAAAAAATCTGTTAAGTCGCCTCGTGGACAAAACTGTAAGGCTAAAATAGACCTTGTAATAAAAAAAAGTCCACAAGGACACTATTCGAAACGACAAACTGTTATTGAAGGGGTATAATGTGTTAGTGACAATAGTTTTTGAACACTCTCATCGCGTTTACGTTGCAGAAGCTTTGAATTTACTAAAATGCAGCCAAGAAACCGAAGAAACCTTTAGGAAATATTTCGATAACGGAATGACACCTTGCGCAGCAATAAATTACAATGAATTGAGCATACTGGACTTGTTTGAAGATTCTGCTGTAAATGGAATAGAGATGCTATCAAATTCTCAAATCCTCCTTCCTCTGAAAATCATGTCTACTACATGTACAATAAATGGCGTTCTGAAAAATATGGTGACCGTAATGAATGAAATCTCCCCGAAATAATAGAACGGAAAATTGAGAGCTTCAATAACAAAGGGTACTCGATACTGCTGAAACAGAATCCCAGGATTATCGATATAATTACCCCTATAATGAAACGGGTCTTTCTATCCACTGCATATGAGAATATGATATTTGTAGACACAACGTCACCGTGTGACCAGACCGGTTCTGCGATTACTCTAGTTTTTACATCTCACAAATTTTCGGTCTTCCATTGGCTTGTGCTATACATACTGAGCAAAATGAATCCAATTACACGATGGTATTTGCCGCTATTAAAGAAGCTGTAGAAAAGAACAACGTGGGTAAAAAATTTGAGCCTGATATTGTTATGACGGACGATTCTACTGCAGAACGAAATGCTTTGAGAACAATTTTTCCTAATGCTCGATTACTATTATGCGCATTCCATGTTTGCCAAGCCTTTTGGCGTTGGCTTTGCGTTGCAGATCACAAGGTTGACATAATAAAAAGACAATCAATCATGATACGATTTCGTAATATTCTTTTTGTAACTGATCCAGAAGAAGCAGTCAAATTGTATGCCGGATTAACAGGTGACGAGTATGTTAAGACGATGCCAGCTCTGTTAAATCATCTGAGTAACTTATGGAAACGGCGGCTTGAATGGTGCGTCTCTGATAGGTTGGATTTACTTACGCGAGGAAACAACACCAACAACATAACAGACGCGTCTATACGCATTCTTAAAGATGTGATACTTCAGCGCTGTAAAGCGTTTAATGCTTGCGCATTGGTAGATTTCATTACGTCCATATTTGAAAATTATTTTCAGCGGCGCATCATTTCTTACGCAAATACGCGAAAAACCAAGGATTCCATATATTCAATGTTCGTGAAGACTGCTCGAAATATTAAAAATATTTCTAAAGTCAACGATAATGAGTATAGTGTGGAATCGGAGACCAGTCCAAATACTTTTTACACTATCAGAGCCGATTTAGCCGTTTGTGACTGCGATGCTGGAAAATGTGGAAGATTCTGCAAGCACCTATGTAGCATTGAGAAAAAATTTGGGGTAATATTTCCCAATTCTCCTCGGCTGTCTATTCATGATAGAATGTCACTAGCAAGAATTGCGACAGGGGATGAGATCAATGAAAATTTCTATATAAATATGATGAACTTGGGTCAAACACCGAACAATGATTTGGATCCGATAGTTCCTCAGTGCTCTTCCTCCAATACACAAGAGTCGATACAGGATGCTGCCAATTTTACGTCTTACTCACAACAGGTTGCTGTAGAATTTCCGCATCAATATAAAAATTCACTTGCAGAGTTTAAGACTGAAGTACAACGCTTCACACAGTTATTTGAAACGAACCCCACTGTCTACAATCTGAGAGCACTAGCAAAATTCACAAATATGATTAAAAAAATAAATACATCAGAGCAAGGACAAAACTTCATTTTACATCAGGTAATAACAAAGCGTGTACAAAGAAAAATTAAAGTGCAAAGCACAGCCCTGAGTAGACGTAAAGACAGGGGAATAGGAAAGACTAAGTCTAGAATTCAAGCTGGGCGGCCGTCTGATACAGAACGCACAACTAAACGAAAGCATGGCTTGGGACAGAATATTAAAATGAATGTCCATAACGCGCGCTAAATTGTTTTTTTCTAATTATTATTAATACCAACTATTTTATGTAATAAATGTTTTTATCCTCTTTTCTTGTGGTGTAATTTATCTCAATCCTAACATATAAAATTAAATGTCCCTTTGTATGTCTGTCTCTTTATTAGTAAGCGTAAAAAAAAGTGGAGAGACACTGAAATGGGTATACATTATAGTATAGCAAAATGTAGTGTCCTACATGAAAGTATACCCCAGAAAAATGTTACGGTCGGGTATATTTTGAAATCCTTAACACGGGCATATGCATTTTTATTGTATACCCGAACTCAACACTATAGAGCGTTGTGTGAAGGTATATATTCCATATACGCTGCGACGCCGTCAGTAGCGACGTCGCCGGCCGTAAAATAGATGATTTACGGCCGCTATGAGGGTGCCCGAGGAAGCATAAGACATTTGCAGAAAAATCATTTTTTACTAGAAAAATGGCAAAATTGCCTCGGGTTACCTTTATAGACATCGCAGGCACCGCTTCGAGCGGATCGAGCGAGCGAGACGGCCTACAGTCGCCCGCTCCCACACGGAGATCGAGCGAGCGAGACTTCCTACGACCGCCCGCTCTAACATAGCTAGGAGATGAACTTTGGTGCAGAAAACGGACGGTTTTGAACTCGTCAAACCGAAAATGAAAGCGGGTAATACTGCCCGAAACAGTTGTATAAGAGTCGAGGTATATGCATACAACACCCCTCTTACGACCTGCCGTGAAAATTCACGTGTTTACAGCAAGAAACCGTGAAACACGAGAGAAAACACGTGGTATTTTCTACTCCCAAAAATAGTAAAAAACTGTTAAATGGGAGTAGAAAACAAGGCACCATCACCACCGACCACCGGCAAGTAAATAGAAACACAGGAATCATCGATTCAAGTATACGTGGCCGGAAAACTGCCCTCAGCCGATTATGAAGATACTCGCAGACGCGGAAATAACGGGAACGTATACGTGAGGTACCGGGCCAGACTCTGATGATGTTTGGAACCCGAAGAATCCACTCCAAGGAAAAGGATGGGTTTTTAGCCATTCTCTGATTGGTTGGTTGCCGACCAATCAGGAATGCGCTCTAACGAGCCAGTAGCTGCCAACCAGAAACTGTTGGTCGGCCCTGAAGTCTGGATAAACACGTAGCGTACCGTAACGGCTTTTAGAGGGGAGGAGATAGCTTTTATCCTAGGAGAGTGCGAGAGGTCGATATGAAAAGGGAAGATCCCCACCTTTCACGGAAAGCTGTCCGCGGCGTGTCATTGGTGGACACGAAAGCAGGTGCACAGCAGGTGCACGGCAAGAACCGCGGAAGTGAGTACAAATATGGGCCCATGGGCCATACCAAATCCTCAGTGCCTCCTCCTCCTCAGTGCCATCCTCATACCAAATTTTCAGTGCCCGGCGTCCGTTCTGAACGGTCGCCTGCTCCGCTCCGCCGCCCGCGCTGAATATTGCCGCCGCGAGTCGACCGTCGAGCGCCGTCTCCGGTCCTCGCCGTGAAGTTCGTGCCGTCGAGTCCGCTCCGGCCCGAATATGAGCTCCGCCGCCGAAGCAGCGGCTTCGCACAGCACCGCTGTTACCAGGGGCAAGGATATGCCCCTAATCCCGCTTGTGACGCCGAGGAAACGCGGGATGGATTCCGCGCCCACCACGGAGGATCAGCGAAAGGAGTCACTGCGCCGCCGGGCTGACTCCCTCGACGCGTTCGTAGACGACCAAATCTACGAATCGTCGCAGCCGTCGGACAACGAGGACGGGCCCACCTATGCCCAATTAGCGGCGAGGAAAGGCCCGTCGCCGCCGCCACCGGTACAACTGCGTCCCGGTCCGCAATTCTCGAAGGCGCCGCGCTTGGAGCCCATGGTCGTGGAGAAGCTGGACAACTGGCCCCTTCACATGAAGATTCTCCACGATAAGCTGGGACGCGCGCCCAACGCCAAGCCTCTCGGGAAGGGCGGCTTCCGGTTCCGGCCAATCGACACCAACGAGTTCCGGATAGTGCAGACGTATCTGTACTCACTGGGCAACAGCATCGCGTGGCACACGTACAAGCCACCATCGGAAGTCGACGCGAAAATCGTGATCCGCGGCCTGCCGGAAAATACGTCACCTGACGAGATTATCGGCGGGCTAGCGGACCGCGGTTTCGAGGCCGTCTACGCCAGAATGATCCACGGGGGGAGGCGCGCCCTATTCTTCGTGATCATTCGCAAGACGGACAGATGGCGTGAGGTCTACAGGATATCTGACCTTCACTACCTGGAGGTCGCCGTCGAAGGATGGAAAGGCCGAAAAGGCCCCAGGCAGTGCCACCGCTGCCAGAAGTTTAGGCACAACAGCCATAACTGCCACCGGCCGCAGGTTTGCGTGTGTTGCGGGGAGGAGCACGCCGCGAAAAACTGCCCGCGGCCGAAGACCACACCAGCAACATGCGGGAACTGCGGACAGGACCACCCCGCAAACAACAGGCGGTGCCCCAGCTACTTGGCGGAAATGCGCCTGTCCATGAGACAGCAGCATAATTTACCGCGAGTAGCGGTACCCGCTCCACCACAGGCTTCGAAGCGAAGCACCGCATCCACCACCGCGCCCGCGCAGCCGCCGCGCCCGGCGCAAATAAAACTGCCGCCTACCCAGACACCCGCCACCGCCCCACGGCCCCAGCAGCCTGCGCCAACTCCGGGGCAGAGCCAGGAGGCACCCTTGTCGTGGAGGCAAAAGCCGTCGCCGCCGACCGCTCCGCAGCAACCAGCTGCAGAGAAAAAGCGCAAGCGGAGACGAGCGCAAAGACCAGCAAAGCAGCCTCGAACAGAGGAAAAAGAAGAAGAAATGGAGGTGGTCGTGACCGTAGCTCCCCCACCTCCCAGCGCCAAGCCGGTCGAGACTGTCGAGAGAGCGACGTCACCCCGGCCCGAGCCTCGTTTCGTGCCCAAGCCGGTCGAGACTGTCGAGAGAGCGACGTCACCCCGGCCCGGATTTGTGCCATACCTCGAATTCGAAGGAATGGACAGGGACGAGTACATGTCCGTGATTTTCGGCGACTTGCTGGAACTTGTCCGCAAGGTGATAGCGAAACCGGAGGAAGCCGCCGAGCTGATCACCAAACTTGATTTCCTGGAACCAGTTTTCTTCAATACAACAGCGGAATCCGTCCGCAGGTTTTACCACCCTGAGACGTCATAAACTGCAAACCGTGCCAATGGGCCGGTAAACGAGAAGCCCCACATTACGGCCGAAAAGATGCTGAGTGGCAGACGTCACGGGCCTAATTATATTAATTAAGGCAGGCTCGTAGACTGATATAAACTGGATATACCAAATCACTCGCTCTCTCAGTTCCACAGGAAACAGTCAACCGACTAGGAAGGAAGGAAGGAAGGAACCACAACGACTACAAGGACCGCACCATGGAACCGCTCCGCACTCAGAAAAAAACATGGTGAATTTGACAACAAAAAGTTGTTAAATATGAGCCATCAAGGTAAAATAGTGGGAGCCACAACGCCAAAATTGTCGAAAAACATTGCTTATATGACAGAGCATAGCATTGTTAATTTCACAAAGGCGCGCTTTCACAACTTTACTTTGATGGCTCATATTTCACAATTTTACTTTGTGAAATTCGCAATGTTAACACATTGCGAATTTCACAACTTTACTCTGTTGATTCGCAATCAATTCCGCCTTTCAACCTTGTGGGTTTAGCAATGCGCACTTTGCTTCATTAGCAACTTTCAAGTTGTGTTTCTAACAGAGTTGTGGTTCGACCTTGTGGGTTTAGCAATGCGCACTTTGCTTTATTAGCAACTTTCAAGTTGTGTTTCTAACAGAGTTGTGGTTCAACCTTGTGGGTTTAGCAATGCGCACTTTGCTTTATTAGCAACTTTCAAGTTGTGTTTCTAACAGAGTTGTGGTTCAACCTTGTGGGTTTAGCAATGCGCACTTTGCTTTATTAGCAACTTTCAAGTTGTGTTTCTAACAACTTGAAAGTTGCTAATAAAGCAACGTACGCATTGCTTCAGATCTTCAGCATATTTTATTTGTACTGCTGTATACTGTACAACCGCTGTGTAAATATTAATTGCGAGGAAAAAGAAATCCATTATTGCTATTCCTGCAATATTTACACTGCGGTTGACCAGGAACAGCATTGCAAATAAAACCTGAAGAAGATCTGAAGCCTATGTTGCATTACTTGTGCGTGTTTGTGTATCCAATAACCTAAAACATAAACAACAGTTACACAAAATAAAACATTTATTTATTTACAACTGACATACATGTTATAACAAAAGGAGTGTTTAATTTTAATTTTACTCGAATAATTTTATGTGGAGACAGAGTTTAGGTCGGAAATAGAAAATTTCCATACAAAATAGTCATTAAGAACTTGAAAGACGTTTGTGTAATATTTTGTATAGAAACGTATGCTCTAGAAACTCTGTCTCCTCTTAACTAAGATTAACAAACATAAGAAGCCATAAATTTACAGATTACAGTTTTATTCATACATGTATAAACTATTTTGATCATTATAATATTTAACTTTTCAACTTTTAAGATTTTCATTCATTTCAATTAAATAGGCTTGCTAAGTACAACATGGAGCTCAGGTAGATTGATGTCACATCCGATAACTACACCATTGCATATGAACGGATGTTGCATCAATTCCTGATCAATGAATACTGACGTCTGACACGAGTTTCGTAGATAATAAGCATGATAATGATCATCTAAACCTATTGTTTCAAAAAGCTTTGCCTTAATTATTATTTTACATACACCATCAACATATACATCTTTTATTTTAGCAAAGGTAACATTTTCCTCCTCAATTGCAGAAATAATTATGTCATTTGCTTTATTAATTTTAATTTTACTCGAATAATTTTATGTGGAACAATGGGTTTGTTCCAATATTTTATCTCAGAACAATGGGTTTCGAGGTCTGATACAGACGGTACTAAACTTATGAAGGCGCTGCTTACTTCTGTACGCGAGGGGTTCCACTGTTTCTTGACACCTTTCACCGGTATCGTATGCATCTGCTTGAGCAGCAGCGGAATTGACAGGAAGGCCGCAACGTTCGCTGGTTCTTCTCCCACTGCAAATATAAATTTTACAAATAAATAAAATATATCATCACTCGTCTGTTCGTCTCGCACTCAAAATATACCGGATTATTCGGCCATGACTGCCGTAACTCTTTTTTAATAAGTAAGACTTTTTTGTAAGCATTATTAAGATCTACAACTTTTCTCTAGAACTTAATCATATATCTCTCATCGTTAAGGCAGCGTTCGTTAGAAACGTTTTCGTTCGACCGTTTTTTCCGACTTACTTTGAAAATCCGACTACCACGAAAAAGTCTTCTCATTTCTCGGATTAATATATAGCCTATGACACTCACAAATAACGTGGCTTTCTATTGGTAAAATAACTTTCAAAATCAGTTCAGTAGATCCAGAGATTACTTCCTACAACGTCACAAACTTTACCTCTATAATATTAGTATAGATAAGGGCTGTTAAAGAAGAAGAAGAAGAAGACAGATTTTAATAGAACAATTAAATGGCCAGGACTTAAGTTAAGGTATTATTTAGAACTAAACATTACTTACAGGTTGCAAGATCCAAGACAGATTGAATATCAACTCTGCGTATGAACTCTTGGGCCTTCTCGTCCAATAATGTTAGTAGGCGAGTCTTCACTGTTGGGAATCTTTCTTCGAATTTCCTTTTTGCTTCTCCATATATTGAATTGAAGTCACTGGCGAACTGCACAAAAAAAAATGTTGTATTTACTTATATAAACTTACATCATACTAATATATTTACTATTGCGTTATGTTTTACACAACAATTCTGCATCTAGATACAGGCATTAGATGCCCCGTTAGATGTGCATAGCGCCTGAGCTGTGTTGATCCTAAGCTGTTGTTTTTCAATGTTCTATTATTTGCTGAGTGACATTGTAATTACTTTTTAATTGTGCAAGCATTAAATAAGTAAATAAAAAAATAATACATAATACACTCAAATGCTTACAATGACGCTACAGGAGCATATTCCAATGTGCGTTTTATTTCTTTTTTTTATTCTATATAATAGTGACACTGGCTACATTTTGCAGAACACATCGATGAGTCATCGATTGCACATTATCTGCTGAAAGCCCACAAAAACGCAATGACTTAATTGAACTTAATTGAATTTCGATTAGCAGCGGTTAGTAGCAAGCTGTCAAACGTAGCTGTCATTCGGATTGTTTACAACGTTTTTGAACACAACATGGAAATCGAAAATAATTACGAATATAATAACATGATACTCTTTGAAAATAATCTCAAAAAAGACAAAATAGAAAAAGCGCGTTCAGCAGAATTGCATCGATGCCGCGTGATCGATGTCTTAGCGGTTAGATCCGCAAAATGTAGCCACTGTATTAAATTTGCAACAAGTGAGAAATGTCGCATGTTGATAAGCTTACAAAATTACTCACCAATTCATAGCCCCATGGAGATTGTATCGCTGGGAATGTTTTGCAGTAAGCTATATAGTCGCTTCCCTCTAGGATGGCTACCCGCTCGCGCAGAGTATTATGCCATTTAGATTTAGCGAGATCTCGGGGTGATGAGGAGACTTTGAGCCACTGCACGTCATCTTGAGACGAGGCCTCCTCATTCTGAAGTTGTTGAAGCAAGTTGAAGTTTTCAGGCAAAGGTCGTGTTCTACCAGGCGTGTCGCTTGTACGCCTTTTCTTCTTTTTATTTTCGCTGTCGCTGCTGTATTCACTACTGCGGCTCTCGCTGCGGCGGGGTTCTGATGGAGTTGTTCGGTTGATAATGAGGCCACTGGCCTGTATAGCCCGACCTTCAACTATTCGAAAGGGGCTGTAATATACGGAGTTTGTTTCTTCCGGAAATAGAGATACAATCTCTTTGGTCCAGTTTTCCCATACTTCTTTTCGTATCGGGTCCGTAACTTTTTTTAGTTTGCGTACTTCTGACTCCACGATGACAGCAGTGATGATTTTTCGGTCCCGTGTCGTTAAAACTTGTTTTTTAAGAAGCGGCTTTCCTGCTGTGGTGGACTCCAACATTGATCGGAGTGTTGTTCCTACCAGGATTGTAGTAAAGTCGATAATTGACACTTCTTCATCAAAATGTGTGAGTTCCCTTTCCTGAAATTAAAAAAAAATATATAATTCTCTACTTATTTTATTTCTCGTCATTTTATAGTATTCAAAAGCGGCCGTAGTCCACGAGACTGCACGAGATCACATTCTGTTCCATCCAATAACAGTTTTTATTTAAAGCCAGTTTTATAATTTTTCTAACTCACCGCCGCCCTGGCAGATGATGAACCGGCTACAGCAGGTGACAAAAACTTCTCTGTAGCATCAATCTGAGTATTAAACGAAGAGACAGTGTGTTGAGGACCCTCCTGTAACAAAAAAATATCCAGCCTTATTGAAGGTTCAATATCATATTATGCTATGACAGGAAATATACTACAGTTAAAACTAAATTGCAATTAATTCAGTTTATTTTACCAAGAGACATTCAATTATATTCGATACAAGCAAAATTTGTTATTTTTAAATTACTGTGAAAATTTTAATTTATTTATTTAAAATGGTGCATGAAATCTACACAAACCTCATGTGGAGTCATAAACCATGATGACGGTGAGGGAGTGCAAGATGACGGTGAGGAAGTGCGCGATGTCGACACGAACGACTTTTGCCTAAATGGAGCAGCGACAGAAGTGCGAACGGTTCTTTCATTAAGAACGCTAACCTTGCATAGGTCACTTTCCTTCTTCTGTAAATAAAGGAAATTACTATAATATCTGTAAATAACATAATTACGTAGACTTCGGATAGCCAACCGGACGTCTTGCCGACCGCAATGTGCGTGGGGTGCAATCGGAACGAAAACCGATAATGTCACGAACATTATGGCACAAGTGTACATCGGAGTGTCGCAAAGTGTTTTATGATTTAAAACTTTACAAACCGTCGAAAAGACAAGTTTGATGCGAACTGACTTTTATCTGAATTTTATTGCAACAGGCATGCAAGGAGCAACCATCAGAACTACTCACGCGGTCCAGTGCTATGCGAAGCTTTCCTTTATCTACGACCTGTGGAACCAAGCTGTAAAGCTCGTGATCGTTAGCGTGCAGCAGAAAGTCTAAATCTGCACCCTGATCTAGAAAAAAAACAATCTATTATAGCCACTCCGTTAAGTCGGAATTATTCTACTTTTGGTACCTCGTCTAGTTTTCAAAAAAAAAATACACACTACTAAATTCAATCATTGCAGTGCTAAATCTGTTAAAAAATAAGGTCGGTTTTTTTTAATTTAATTTATTTTTATTTTGTAAATTAGTTTTATCATGGTTCTTAAAAAAAACTAACCTAACCTACCTACTGTCACATAGGTGTTAATAAATTGTTTTAAAAAACTAACTTAACCTACCGAAATGTATAGAGTTGACACTTTTTAAATACCTATATCTCATTTATTGAGTCCGTTAACTCCTCGAGCGCTAACGTTTGAATTGTAGTGTCTCTTAGAGAACGAGAAGAAGAATAAATCACAATAAAAAGATACACTCAGAGAAATTTTTACTAGACAACGCTGCATTTTTACATTGCGAGCGAAAAATTGCGAAATTAACCATAGAATATTGTGGCAATGACAAATTACCCTTTGCGGGGTCAGCAACGCTTACTTTGTCGAATGCAAAAATTGCGGAATCAACAATATAAAATTGTGGCGCTAACAATTTTTTTCGACATTGTTATTACCTCAATGCTCTAAACTGCGGGGTTAACAATTTTACAGCTTGTGAGTTTAACAATGTAAACGTAACATTGATTTTATACGTTGCGGCGATAGCAATGTTCCGCTACTTTGATAAATTGACAACGTGCTAATCTGCGGAATTCACATAGTTAAAGATTGTGATTTTCACAATGTAAGCAGAATATTGATTTTATACATTGCGACGATGGCAACTTTACGGTACTTTGATAAATTAGCAATGTGCTAATCTGTGGAATTCACATAGGTGAGTATTGTGAGTTTCACAATGTAAGCGGAACATTGCTTTTTTAATGTTGTGGATAAATTAGCAATGTCCATGATTAACATAGTTGGTTTGTCAGTTCCACAATGTAAGCGAGACATTGATTTTATACGTTGCCGCGCTAGCAACTTTTACTAGCAACGCTAGCTAGTAACTACGTAAGTTGTGAATAAGGCAATGTTTTCATAATTCCTCAATGTTTTTAAATTGATATTAACACAACTTTGACGTAGATTTTTTCTCAAGGGCAGATAGGTTTGAGAAAAACTCAAACTATAATTGTCAAAACCGCAACGTTTATTTTCTACAAAGTTGGGGGCTTTCCTATACGTTGTCAAAATCCCGCCGCGCGCGCAAGTCGCGACACGCTCGCCGCTCGGCTGTTTGTTTGCGACGCTATTCCAGTTGATTCCAGTCTGTAACAAGGGCGCGGGCGGAGCGCTCGCTCTGATCAAGTGCATTTTACGGCGTCGTATTTTCAAGAAAGAATTAAAAGCACAACTCCGAACTGTTCAAAAGTGCAATCAGTGATTAAGTGGCGACATCTCAGAAAAATGGAGAAAGAACAGCAGCTACTGTTTGACTTCTTAATATCGAACAACCTCGTACACCTGTTTGCCACACTACAAGGTAAGTTTTTTGAAAAAAATATTTATCGAGTCAGCGTGGTGAATATAGTCGAATGATATTGAAAGATCAATAATCTAGAATAATAATAAAATCAGGTCTTCTTAATATGATCAGTAGTTTCGGAATAAAGGGTGAACACATCGAACGCGTCGGCTGCCGCGGCCATGTGTCGGGCGCGATCTGTGTAATGAATTTCTATTGAGCCGTCCTATATTATCGCGTCCTATATAGAAATCATCCTATTATCGCGACTTTGAGGCTTCGGACGACTGTACATACTGTCCTAAGCCACGGCAGCAAACGCGTCCGATAGTGTGTTCGCCCCTTAATCGTCGTTTTTCTGAAACGCTACACTCAGAAAAAAACATGGTGAATTTGACAACAAAAAGTTGTTAAATATGAGCCATCAAGGTAAAATAGTGGGAGCCACAACGCCAAAATTGTCGAAAAACATTGCTTATATGACAGAGCATAGCATTGTTAATTTCACAAAGGCGCGCTTTCACAACTTTACTTTGATGGCTCATATTTCACAATTTTACTTTGTGAAATTCGCAATGTTAACACATTGCGAATTTCACAACTTTACTCTGTTGATTCGCAATCAATTCCGCCTTTCAACCTTGTGGGTTTAGCAACGCGCACTTTGCTTTATTAGCAACTTTCAAGTTGTGTTTCTAACAGAGTTGTGGTTCGACCTTGTGGGTTTAGCAATGCGCACTTTGCTTTATTAGCAACTTTCAAGTTGTGTTTCTAACAGAGTTGTGGTTCAACCTTGTGGGTTTAGCAATGCGCACTTTGCTTTATTAGCAACTTTCAAGTTGTGTTTCTAACAGAGTTGTGGTTCAACCTTGTGGGTTTAGCAATGCGCACTTTGCTTTATTAGCAACTTTAAAGTTGTGTTTCTAACAACTTGAAAGTTGCTAATAAAGCAACGTACGCATTGCTTCAGATCTTCAGCATATTTTATTTGTACTGCTGTATACTGTACAACCGCTGTGTAAATATTAATTGCAGGGAAAAAGAAATCCATTAGAAATATTAATTGCAGGGAAAAAGAAATATGGCAGCTATTCCTGCCATATTTACACTGCGGTTGACCAGGAACAGCATTGCAAATAAAACCTGAAGAAGATCTGAAGCCTATGTTGCATTACTTGTGCATGTTTGTGTATCCAATAACCTAAAACATAAACAACAGTTACGCAAAATAAAACATTTATTTACTTACAACTGACATACATGTTATAACAAAAGGAGTGTTTAATTTTAATTTTACTCGAATAATTTTATGTGGAGACAGAGTTTAGGTCGGAAATAGAAAATTTCCATACAAAATAGTCTTTCAAAACTTGAAAGACGTTTCTGTAATATTTTGTATAGAAACCTATGATTTCCGTGTTAATCTCTGTCTTCTCTTAAAACCAAGATTAACAAACATAAGAAGCCATAAATTTACAGATTACAGTTTTATTCATACATGTATAGAAATAGAAATAGAAATATTTTTATTGTCCGAAATTGTGGTGGTACATTTATGGTGATAATGCGTAAAACTATGTATCTCACAATTACCTGTTATTAAAACAGATTGACAAATTTACTTATGTGCTAAATTGACTTATCTGCTAATTATAATATCTTATTAAAAATGTAATTATTTGACTGGTTTAACATGAAAAAAATCTAAACAGACCGGATAAGTAGAACTAATAGTAGAAGACAATTAGAAAAAATAATTCACCAATAATATAAAAAATAAAGAAAAAATCAAAATCAAGGAATAATCGAAATTCCGCCTATAAATACGAAATGTATATAATTTAAAATGTAACAGTAGAAAACAATTAATAAAAAATAATTCACCAATAATATAAAAAATAATGAAAAAAAATCAAAATCAAGGAATAATCAAAAATCCGCCTATAAATACGAAATGTATATAATTGAAAATTTGTAATCTTCCTAATTGAATTATTGTAAAAACAAAATGAAAATGCAACTGATTCTTATTGTGACTGAGACATGGTTATGACCGAAAGTCGCCTAACTAGGCCAGAGCCTGTTCTAAGGCAGACTTGAGCAATTTTATTTGTGCATTATGATTACTATTTATTAACAATGCATATATTTCTAGACACAATCAAATAAAACTAATTATTAAAATAGTCTACAAAAAATTAAATTAAAAATAGAAAATTCAAATCTTTTTAAAATAAAAATAAAATAAGATAAAACTAAATCTAATCCAAATAATAAATAAAACAAAATCAACATTAGAATAATCAGAATTAATAAAAATGCAAATGGATTGTTTCTTTTTAAAGTTACAAGATGTTACAAGATGTTGACAAGATGTTGCAGGTTTCCAAGAGGTTTCCCTTATAAACTCTTTTATGATTTTTCTAACTCACCGCCGCCCTGGCAGATGATGAACCAGCCACATGCAGGTGACAAAAACTTCTCTGTAGCATCAATCTGAGTATTACGCGAAGAGACAGTATGTGTTCAGGACCCTTCTGTAACAAAAAAAATATCCAGCCTTATTACAGGTTCAATATCATATTATGCTATGACAGGAAATATACTGCAGTTAAAACTAAATTGCAATTAATTCAGTTTTTTTTACCAATAGGCATTCAATTATATTCGATACAAGCAAAATGTGTTATTTTTAAATTACTGTGGAAATTTTAATTAATTTATTTAAAATGGTGCACTATGAAATCTACACAAACCGCCATGTGAAGGCATGCTGTAAAATTGTTAAACTCACAAGCTGTTAAACTGTTAACCCCGCAGTTTAGAGCATTGAGGTAATAACAATGTCAAAAAAAATTGTTAGCGCCAAAATTTTATATTGTTGATACCGCAATTTTTGCATTCGACAAAGAAAACGTTGCTGACCCCGCAAAGGGTAATTTGTCTTTGTTACAATATTCTATGGTTAATTTCGCAATTTTTCGCTCGCAATGTAAAAATGCAGCGTTGTCTAGAAAAAAATTTCTATAGTTTAGGTATTATTCTAGATTATTGATCTTTCAATATCATTCGACTATATTCACCACGCTGATTCCGAAACGAGGTATCTAAAGTAGAATAGTTTCGGTACAATGTAGTCACAGCCATACAACTCAAAGGTGGCGGAACGGCCGCGTGTTCTTATGTTATCGTGCGATGAGACGCCAATACAGACTCGATAAATATTTTTTTCAAAAAACTTACCCTGGAACGTTGCGACAGGTGTACGAGGTTGTTCTATATTAAGAAATCCAGCAGTAGCTGCTGTTCTTTCTCCATTTTTCTGAGATGTCGCCACTTAATCACTGATTTCACTTTTGAACAGTTCCTAATTGTGCTTTTAATTCTTTCTTGAAAATACGACGCCGTAAAATGCACTCGACGCAGATCGAGCGCTCTGCACGCGCGGCGCGCCCCGCTTACAGACTGGAATAGCGTCGCAAACTCGCGCGACGGAATTATTGACAACGTTGGAAGCCCCCAAACATTGCCTTATTCACAACTTACGTAGTTACTAGCTAGCGTTGCTAGTAAAAGTTGCTAGCGCGGCAACGTATAAAATCAATGTCTCGCTTACATTGTGGAACTGACAAACCAACTATGTTAATCATGGACATTGCTAATTTATCCACAACATTAAAAAAGCAATGTTCCGCTTACATTGTGAAACTCACAATACTCAACTATGTGAATTCCACAGATTAGCACATTGCTAATTTATCAAAGTACCGTAAAGTTGCCATCGTCGCAATGTATAAAATCAATATTCTGCTTACATTGTGAAAATCACAATCTTTAACTATGTGAATTCCGCAGATTACCACGTTGTCAATTTATCAAAGTAGCGGAACATTGCTATCGCCGCAACGTATAAAATCAATGTTACGTTTACATTGTTAAACTCACAAGCTGTAAAATTGTTAACCCCGCAGTTTAGAGCATTGAGGTAATAACAATGTCGAAAAATATTGTTAGCGCCACAATTTTATATTGTTGATTCCGCAATTTTTGCATTCGACAAAGTAAGCGTTGCTGACCCCGCAAAGGGTAATTTGTCATTGCCACAATATTCTATGGTTAATTTCGCAATTTTTCGCTCGCAATGTAAAAATGCAGCGTTGTCTAGTAAAAATTTCTCTGAGTGTATAGCGATTTATTTAGCCATCTATAATAACATTGATAACGAATGGCTTTTTATGATTAAGAAAAATGTGAGATAATAGGCCGTGTTCGAGTTGGCCACGAAGACCCATTTGTTCAGGGTCGGTCACAGCCAGGCTTGCCAGGTGTTTGGTTTTTTACCGAACTGTTTGGTATTTCAGTCCCGTGTTCGGTGTTCGGTATGAAGAAAATACTGAAGTATGGGTGGTTCGGTATTCGCGAAAGTCCTTTCATATAATCACATCATACGATTGAGCTATACATAAATATGTTACTTGTCGCCAGTTACATATGTTATACATATGTTACATACGATTGAGCTATACATATGTTACATGGAAATTGTTCAAGCATGGAACTAAGCAAAGCATATTCACGTCCACCAGGAATATCAAATCAAACAAAAAAAAAGGATATGATCTCACTCTGTAACGCAAACGTCATTCAAGAGCACTACCACAAGTTTCATAAAGACTTGAACGTGATGAACGTGGAAGAAATCACTGAAGCAAATGAATAATAATGATACAATATTATCATAGTTGATGAAATAGTTAAGTTTCAAGGTTTTTTTGATCGTAGTTTTAGGTAGGTACATTCAATGTTGTGACAACTAATGTTCAATGTTGTTACATATGTTATACATATGTTACATACGATTGAGCTATACATATGTTACATGGAAATTGTTCAAGCATGGAACTAAGCAAAGCATATTCACGTCCACCAGGAATATCAAATCAAACAAAAAAAAGGATTTGATCTCACTCTGTAACGCAAACGTCATTCAAGAGCACTACCACAAGTTTCATAAAGACTTGAACGTGATGAACGTGGAAGAAATCACTGAAGCAAATGAATAATAATGATACAATATTATCATAGTTGATGAAATAGTTAAGTTTCAAGGTTTTTTTGATCGTAGTTTTAGGTGGGTACATTCAATGTTGTGACAACTAATGTTCAATGTTGTTACATATGTTATACATATGTTACATACGATTGAGCTATACATATGTTACATGGAAATTGTTCAAGCATGGAACTAAGCAAAGCATATTCACGTCCACCAGGAATATCAAATCAAACAAAAAAATACGTGTGGCACTCGGGGACTGCCGCGGTAAAGCTATTGCATAGCATTTTTAACAACTTATGCAATTATAATTATATATTTATTTTATTTTTTTCTGATATCAGATAACTGCGCTCTATCGGAAAACGTTGAAATTATTGCGAATCATTTGCGGCTGCGAAATCAAATGATTCGGAATAATAACGTCTTCCGATAGAGCGCCGCGCACGAGTTTTTTATTCAATAAAGAAAAAAAACAGATTATTCGAAAAAAATCGTAGATAAAAAGATAGATAATTAAATTATCTTTAAAATGGTGCAGGTTTCATAATAATACGCCAGATAGTATTTGCGTAGTAGTCGTTTTTGTGTTCGGTTAGACCTAATTTCACAAATTAATTACACTATGTAATATAAATAAAATCTAAAATATTCAAAGCTAAGAATATTAGGAAGATGTTCTTGTTTAACATGTATTTTTTTCGAATCGTAAGCAGTACTCGTTTAGACGTAATTATCAGTTTAAAATCATTAATTTTCGTCAAGAAATTTCTTCATTCGGTCGCCGCGCTGGCCTAGTAGGCCCGCGATAAAAGCTATGCAATAGCTTAAAAAGGATTTGATTATACGTCAGATATGTATTATGTATACGTCAGGATGATTATACGTCAGGATGATATACGTCAGGATGATATACGTCAGGATGATTTACGTCAGGATGATATATATGATATACGTCAGGATGATTATACGTCAGATATGTATTAAGCAGTGCCTTGTAAGCTTTCATAAATCTAATGAGTACAGAGCAAGGAGTCAACAAATGTAGGTACATACCGAGACATGCCGAAAAGGAAATTTTCACCATTCCGAAGGTAAAAAGCGCATTTGCTCGAAGACAATATTTTTTTATCGCCCCGAAAGTTTACAACTCATTATGTGAAACCACGAAACGAGTGAACAATAATGTAACTTTCAAAAGTAAAGTGAAAACCTAGCTCAAAAACATTGGGCGCTCAAAAACTAAAGATATAATTAGGTACTACTAAAGGGTGAATATTAAAAACACATATATTTCAAAAATTTTGCAATATTACACATTATTTTCTCATTCTTATTATATATTACAATGGAGTGTTAATACTCTGCTTATATAATTTCTATATATTATTACCTATTTTTCTACTTAAATCTATTGAATAGGATAATGCAAATATTAAAAAAAAATACGTGTGGCACTCGGGGACTGCCGCGGTAAAGCTATTGCATAGCATTTTTAACAACTTATGCAATTACAATTATTTATTTATTTTATTTTTTCTGATATCAGATAACTGCGCTCTATCGGAAAACGTTGAAATTATTCCGAATCATCTGCGGAAGCAAATGATTCGGAATAATTTAAACGTCTTCCGATAGAGCGCCGCGCACGAATTTTTTATTCGATAAAGCAAAAAAAACGGATTATTCAAAAAAAATCGTAGATAGAAAGATAGATAATTAAATTATCTTTAAAATGGTGCAGGTTTCATAATAATACGCCAGGTATTATTTGCGTAGTAGTCGTTTTTGTGTTCGGTTAGACCTAATTTCACAAATTAATTACACTATGTAATATAAACAAAATCTAAAATATTCAACTCTAAGAATATTACGAAAATGTTCTTGTTTAACATATATTTTTTTCGAATCGTAAGCAGTACTCGTTTAGACGTAATTATCAGTTTAAAATCATTCATTTTCGTTAAGAAATTTCTTCATTCGGTCGCCGCGCTGGCCTAGGCCCGCGATAAAAGCTATGCAATAGCTTAAAAACATTTTTGTTTAGTTTTAACTGCATACATTTTTTCAACTTTTTATTTTTAGTTTTAATTTTTGTAAAAACACATTGTTAAAGTAAATCGTTTGTTAGATTTAAAAAGTCTCTAAAAATTGGAATCAAATACGTCAGTTCGCGCGTCAACAAGCACAGCCAGATACAGACCTTATAGGTCTAGTTGGTTGTGCGATTTCCGCTCATTTCGGATATGCTAGCACATTTATATGCATAGAGCTATGGTTTTTCTCTATACTAATGTTTATTTTTAACGATTCTGCATATATAATAGTATGTATGTCGATGTCTTTTTGTTTTGAACATTACTTTATAAAATAAAATAAATAAAAATAAATAAATAAAATATGCCTTCAGATACAAATAAGTTGACTCAACAAACTCTTTGCTCGTAAATCATGTGACAAAGAGAGAGAGAGGGGGAAAGAGAGAGAGAGAGAGAGATAGAGAGAAAGCGCGCGCCAATATTCTTCGAGGCAGCTCTCACACTTAAAAAACTACTATTGGCCTGCTTTCAGTAGTGGTTTTGAAGTGGTCATTTTCGAGCGCGAAAGGCACATCTAGGGGATCATATATCGATGGAATCAACATGTAGTTTCAAAGTGTGCTTTAAGGCTGATGCGTGTATATCACATGCTCTTGTTTTTAAACTTGTGACTGTTTTGCAGAAAAATGTCCAGTTTGTTTTAAAAGCTATTGACAGAGATAGCACTGATCGCTCCTCTGGCAACGCATTCCAAGCATCCACTACATGATTTGTCCAAAAAAAAATTCTGGGGTTCGATGCTGCAATTGTCTTATTTAGCTTCAACGATTGTCCACGCAGTTGCTTATTGGTGTTCAAGGTATACATGCTCTCGAGGTTGGGCACACTGTAATAACCGTGAAGCATTTTGTAGCTTTCTATTAGGTCTCCTCGCTGCCTACGTTCCTCTAAAGTTGTCAGGCGAAGTTCTTTCAATCGTACTTTGTATGGTTTGTTCATCAGCGATAGCACCAACTTTATTGCTCTTCTCTGAACTCTTTCCAGGTGCTCTATATCCTTCGGACAGTAAGGATTCCATACCTGGTAGGAGTATTCGAGGAGCGGGCGAATGTAGGTTTTATAGAGTTTGAGGAAAAGTTCACTGGTGATAGTGGAAAAGTTTTTCTTGTTAAATTTAGAAGTCAGTTTGCTCTTTTAACTATTTCGATTATGTGAGTTTCCAATTTGAGGTCCCAGGAGATAGTGATGCCGAGGTCTTTCTGGGTCATAACTGGCTGTACTTTTTTCCCCTCAATCGTAGGTATATGCTAGCCTGGGATTTCGAGATCCGATATGTAGGACAGTGCATTTATCTGCATTGAGATAAAGCAGCCATTCCTTGGTCCACTGCACTGTAAAGCTAAGGCTGTCCTATATGTTCTGATGACCTATGAGTGGGTTTGCGAAAAACTTGGCGTCGTCGGCAAATATAGCAAAATCTAATTCCATAATTGCTTTTAGGTCAGTCAGGAATATACCAAATGCAATAAGACCCAGCACTGAAACTTGGGGGACTCCACTGAGGACTTTATGCGGTTCAGAATGACATTGTCCAACTCTCACTGTGAACGTCCTACCAGTTAGAAAGTCTTGCATACACGCCAGTAGCTTTCCACGGATTCCGAAGTGTTCCATTTTGTCAGTCAGACGTTTTATAGGTACACAGTCAAATCTATCCCTCATTTGGGGAAGCAATTAAGTTCTTGCAGCTCATCCAGACGATAGAAGAACAAACACAAATCCGAAATAAAAATAAATATTATATTTCAAATAATATCGACACATCCTATGCAGCATAGGTAACACAAAATCACGACGTGCTGTATACGCTTAGAACCAAAAAAAATACGGAAAAAATATACATTTCTCAATTTTGATTAACGACCTAAACTACAATCTACAAAAGGGTATATTGCTGTTAGAATTGAACCAATTCAATTCTGGAATTCGAAGGGAATTATAATACTTTTTCGTGGCGACCGATTGGAAGTTGCGGTTTATTTATTTTTTGGTATTTATTTCATTAAGTTAGGTCTTTGCTAAAATTGATTGGACTATCAGCTGCTTCACTTGGCCTTCTTGGCCTCTTCTTCTAGTCGTTGCTTCATGGATGCATTCATTTCGGGTGGCGGCGGGCGCGGCATCCTCAGGTAAACCTGCAAAAAAAAGAGTATATTTTACGAGAGGCTAGCCAAAAGTTCGGGGAATTTGAATGTCACATGCGAACCATTGGTGGTACGACCTGCGGCCGCTAGATGTGGCTAACAGTACTCTTTGTGTATCAGTGTGCCAATGGCCGTGCAGCTGAGTGGATGTATTGTTGAGTTTTGTGCGGTTGTGCAACATTGTATTGCATTATATGAATGGCAGATTTTAAACAGCAAATACCCTGCATCAAATTTTGCTTCAAGTTTAAAAAAAACTGCTGTAGAAACCCATCGCATGCTAGTGGAAGCATTTGGCGAGGGTGCTATGTGAACAAGTAAAAATAAAAATGTGATACAAACGATTCAAAGAAGAGCGTTCGGGACGAAGAGCGTCCTGGACCAGTGCCCACTTCGTTGGGCGGTAAACATTTTCACTTGTGATGAAATTATGAGTGTGGTTTGGTTAGTACTGAGTGCTATGACTTATTTCCTGACTGCCAAAAGGAGGGTTATATTTTTACTGCATATGCATGTATGTATTTGCATGCCAATTTGTCTATATTACCGGGTTTCAAATGAGTGAATGAAATGATTATGATTGAATAAATTATGTTTAGTGTTCAAAACTTCTCTGTATACTATATTAGATGTAATATTATTTGTTACCAAAATATAATTGTCTTTCAGGAGTTCCAACCCTAGATACGGTCGCGGTTCCATACCTATGTTATATTATCTGTTTAACCATTTGAAGTGTGAAAAGGAAATTATATGCAGTAAAAGGGAAAAGTCTTTTGATTGAAAGTTTAAATTATTTAAATTATAATTTTTTTTTAATTTGAAAGTTTGAAGAAGTTGACTGTTAGATAAAGGTTTGAGAAAATTTTGAGCGTGCTGCGCCGTCTAGCGGAAGGTATTATATCGTATATAAACAATATTAGTGACATTTTACTTACCGCTAGATAGCGTATCGTGATCATAGCTTCTACACTATTAAAAAACACAAAACGTTAATTCAAAAAAAAACATTTTCTTTTTTTTTTACTTTTTTTCAAAAGTTGCTTACTTTGTTGTACTGATTCACCCACTCAAAAAAAAGCCCTTGCAGTAATAACAACTTGTATAAATATTGAATTTTATATTCCAATATGTGGCGATACTAAACAGGAAACGTCAAAATAATCACATCTGTTTACCTACGGTGTAGATCGTGTAAGTTTCTGCAGTTTTCCGCTTTATTTTACCTCTATATATAATAAAAAGTATAAATATTCACCATGGAAAGGCAGGAAAATGATGAAACTAATGCAGACATTAAAGTGAAGATAGAATTAGAGTCCGATGTCGAAGACAGGATGCCAAGTTGCTCTGACAATAAATACAGTGAAACGTTGAAACCAGAAAGCGATATTTGCTACAAAGAAGAGCAACCAAACTCTTCTTATATGGAAGAAAATATTCCGGAATTTGAAGAAGAGGCAGTGGCTTTCATAAAACCCGAAGGAAGCGTGATGAAAGAGATCAAAGTATTATTAACGAAATTTGATAAATTCACATGCGTTGTCTGCGATCGCCATCTGGACAGAAGCGTGCCAATGGGAGCATGCAAGCATTACAATGAAATTGTGCTATTTTGCAAAGACTGTATCAGGCCAAATGTTAAAATATATATTTGTGTCAAATGTAGATATGAATCAAGAAGAAGATTTAATCTAATTGAGCATGTTGATATAGTGCATAGGAAATTTAAGAAATATACGTGTGAAGAGTGTGACAGGGCATTTCCATATATAGAAGCTTTGAAATGACACGTCCAATCGATCCATCGCAAACTAAAGCATGCGTGTCAGCAGTGCACGAAAGCCTTTTCTAATCGCAGCAACTTATATGCGCATGTAAATTTCACTCACCGGCAGATGAATGTATTCACGTGTGATTTATGCAACAAAGAATTTCAAAATCGAACAATCTTTAAACAGCACATCGATGGCGTTCATAGAAAAATGAAGGAATTTGAATGTAAGGAATGCAAACGCGCTTTCTTTATGAGTCGTCATTTAATTCGACATGTCAATTCTGTCCACCGGAAATTGAAGCCTTTCGCGTGTGACAAATGCAATCGCAGTTTTGCATCGCGAGGAGAGTTAAAGGTCCATATAAACTCAGTCCATCTCAGAATTAAGTATAGTTGTGCGGAATGTAACGGAGCTTACACCCAAAAGTCGCACTTAATCGGGCATATAAATGTAATACATCGAAAAATTAAGCCCTTTGTTTGTACAAATGCAAGCATGCATTTGGTCGGAAAAATCATCTTAACACATGACCGCTGCCAAATGCCAATTGAAAGATATTAAACAATCCAAAAGCAACGGTTGGCGGTAGACCTTTGATGAGTACTCTTCGTCGTCTAAGCAAGCAGAACATAGTGCAACGGTGGAGCACGATCACTTTTTAGTTGAAATCGAACAAGGCGATCTCCAGTAGGTAGTATATTCTATTGTATGTATGCATTTTATTTTTTAATTACTTTTTGTAAATTTTTATTTATTTACGAACAACCAATACAGAACAATCAAATGCTTCTATAATATAATATGATTCTAATTACTTAAAAACCTAGATTTAAGTGTGTATGTTTATTATATTATTTATACGGAACAGTCAAATGCATTTATTGATAATTCTAATGCCTTTAAAATTACCTAGATTTAAGTGTGTATGTTTATTATGAATTAAAGTCAGAAACCTAGTTTTTTATCGAAGAGTGGTTACTTGTTTAACTTATTTTATTTTCGCATATAAATCATTTATTGTATCTTAGTTGAAATAACATAATGAGCAGGAGAGGAGTCTGTTACGACGCGGAGAAAATGTAAATATAATAGTTTTAAAAATAAGGATATTAAGTCTAATAAATTTGTAATATTAAATATGCCTACTTACTAAGGTAATATTAGGTAATTGACAGTATATTCTATGGAATTATCGTAAAACTTTGTATAGTGTTTTAAAATTATGTCGTTCTGTTCAATATTAATATTGTTTTATTCCACTTATCCGTTAATTACAAAGGTGGTGATTTCTGCAGTATGTTATAGTAGTTATTAAAGGATAAATTAATGTTATTATTAATATTAAATTTAACTTTTGCTACTATTTCGTGGTTTCATTTCATATCAAATTCTTGTCATTTGCCAGCTAATAATACGAATTTCGTCTGCTGCTCAGTTCAATAAATGAAGTTCAAAACGGCAGATAAAATGAGTTATATCTAGGATATGTCTTTCTATCCGTTTCAAAATTTTTAATACGTTTTGAGGGTATTTTTTATTTTATTTTATTTTATTTTTATTTTTCAGAAAACTTACAGCGTTTTATACTTAATACTAACACATAATATATACATCTAAGGCCAATTAAAAGTTTTCACAATTAAATTAAATCTATTGTTACAGCGCAATGAGCAATGATACAAATGCAGGTTCAAGTAAGGGGAAAGGGATAGGGTAAGCTAAGTAAGTAAGTAAGATAAGCCATATTATGAGTTGTATTGTATTGCATATTATGCATATTAAGCCATGTAGATGTATAATATATGATGATATATAACGTATATACATATATACATACATACACGTGCACAAACAATAAATTAATATAAATAATACGATACGGTAATAATAAAATGTAAAAATATAGTTAATATAAATATATATATATATATATATATATATATATATATATATATATATATATATATATATATATATATATAATATACATCACAATGTATTTATAATGTTAATATACATATGAACTTTTATAGAGAATATTATACTGACTAGAAAGCATTGTTATAGTGTAGTGGTGATTGCCACAGCCTACGTACCCAACGGACGAAGAAATACCAATCAAACCCGAAGGCTGTTTATCGTATTTCTAATTTCTTCGAAGCAAGTATTTGAAGATAAATTAAAAATATCCACACATTGAAAGTTGAGGTTATATGATCGAAGTGCTCTATAAAAATACATATTTTGACCATAATTGGTATTGACTCTCGGTAGATAAAATAAATCTCGAGCCCTGGTCTTATTGTTGGGGATTCGGTAGGAGATTCTGCCAACAGAATAGGGACTGTCTATTTTATTATTAATAATATTGTACAGAAAACGTATATCATATTGGAGGCGCCTATCCTCGAGTGAGTCCATGTTATGACGGTTAAGTCTCTCTGAGTAACTTTCGGAGGTTTGAAACGATTTAAAATCAAGATGTCTCATGAAGTACTTCTGGAGTCTCTCAACTCTATTTTTATAGACTGTATATTGAGGCGACCAAATGATAGATCCGTATTCGAGAATGCTGCGTACATAGGAGAAGTATAAAATCTTAAGGGTTCTTACATCGCTAAACGGTTTACACACTCGCTGGATGAATCCTAATATTTTATGAGCTTTTCCGGTAGCATAGTCGATGTGTTTATCAAACAGCAGTTTATTATCTAATACTAAACCCAGATCGCGCACCTCACTCTTTTCAATTAGGGGGATATGATTGAGTTTATAAATGAAATTTATTTTATTGTTTTTCCTTGTGAAAGTGATTTTTTGACATTTTGAAATATTTAATGTTAACTTATTCCTAACACAATAGACGTAGTATTAATGAACAGTTTCGGTGACATGACATTCCATAATATTACGGACCTCGTTTCGTCGTCTAATAACTACTTGGATGGTCTTAGATGGTCATCTACTGGATCTACATCTAATTGGATGGTCATCATCATACTTGGTGTATTAGTAGAAAGAGTAGAACCTACGTTTTAAAAAAAAATATTATATTGCAACAGTAATGTGAGAATAGTAGGTAAGACTAAATATAACTTAGAGACCGATGTCTCAATACCGTCTTCTAAGAGGCGTGTTGTACTCATACTAATATTTCTGCTCCTTTACTGATTCTATCATGTGACATCGACGTTTAAATTATTCAGCTTGAAAAATAAGAGTTAGTCGTGCCTCCGTTAAATAATCATTACTTTTGAATACTATTGAGACAGGTAGGTACGAACAATTTGTGGTTTAAGCTATACGAAATGTAAGACAAAACATAACCTCAAAATGTATCTAGAAGTACATTTTGAGTCTCTGAAAACGAATTCTCTAGATCCGCTTTGATTAGTTTGGGTAATTTTTGTAGCAAAGAATATGAATAGGTAACGAGAATTAATGACAAAATGAACGCGATTTATAGACTCTTTCAGCAACTAGTCAGAGTGCACAACCGATTGGTGTCGCCGAACGGTGCGCAAACCGTCCAGTAGCGTCGGGCCATGCAATCCCACCATGGGTCCACAAGCTGTGAGACCTGAGACACGAGAGTCTTACCCGTGATAGCCTTTCGCACGTGGAGGCTTCTGAATAGGAGCTAAATCGTGAGTTGAACTGATCAGGGAAAATAAGGATTTTATGGCCCAAGCTGCGCGAAACCATTCGCTTCCCAATATAATCAATTAGACCTTGATTAAAAGCCATTCGTTATCAATTTTATTATAGACGACCAAATAAATTGCTATTAGTTTCGCCGTCAATGCCTTCTGTGCCACCTGCATTTCACCGACGCAGAAGGGTTGCCAGCATGTACTATGGAGTTGAGCAATCTAATATGCAATTCAATGACGCTACATAGTGGTTAGGACGCCTGATCTTACATTGTAAGGTCCCGGGTTCGAATCCCCGCTGGGTCACCATTTTCCTTTGGGATAAAATTAACGGAATTGCATTCTCAATTTTGTCGATTGAATGCAATAACAAGACATTTACTTACATACATACAGTTATTCGCACACATACATATGCACATGTAATAGTAGGGTTGGTTGTAAGAGATTGTCATATGACAGTAAACCCGCCCTTTGTGATTTTACGATAAAGAGTAGAAACGAACAAACAAACAATTATATTATTAAGATTCAAATCGTTCCTTCGGAAATACGATTGTTCAAATTGCAGTAATAAATCGCATGCGATAGTTCATGTTTCGTTTCTTGAAAATCAAACTCTAATTGGCAACTGAAACGTCTAATATAATGTTACGTTTCGAGGTGCTAAATAGCAAATTCAACGTTGTAATTCGTGATTTCCTGTTAAATTATTTGAAAATGACGTTCAAGAAAGACTTAAAGCTGCTCGCAAAGCCCTATTACTAGGTGAATATCCTGTCGAGTCTCTCGTATTTGAAGGTGAAGCGAGTATCGGCATAATATCTCATCAACAAACCAATCCTACCATCACTGATCATATACCAACCATACCTAACTAGACAACTACAACGGGCAAACCCGTCACCTCAGGCAGTTTTAGCGATTAGTTGTTCTGTCTCCCTGAAGTGAGCGCAGAAGACTTGGACAAAACAGTCCGCCGTCAAGCTCCGCCACATGCCCACAAGAGGCCAACGCCTTAACCGCGAGATAGCCAGGAGTGTTACCCAGCAAGCTTACACTCACTCCCTTACTTCCAATTGCGACCAGATTACTCCAGTCTCTCGATTCGTTCCGAGTTCGAGGTCGCTTGCACGGTCCTTTCCCTTAAGAAGCGGTGAAACGGTGTGTACCGAATCTATCGTGGACCACGGCATCCTTTGCCCGGCTGTTCCCCAGGACCGGGTAGCCGATGGTCGTTTCAAGAGCAGTCGCCGTAAGGTCCGCAACCACCTCCGCTCTATAGGAAACAGCCCAAGTAACATTTGAGGTTCTAAAAAGGTTTTGAGCAGGTTCTAGAACCTTTCGAGGACAACGCGAGAATCTGGACAACTCGTCATGACAACGTTAAAATAACCTTATTAAACCGTTCTGTAGCCTAAAAGGGCCCGACCTACAGAACCTCCGCATAACGTTTTGGCCTTAAGATTTCAGGAGCAATTAGCAAATCCCAAAAACTTATTATGACCTTCTCAGAACCTGTAAGGCCTTGCAAAGACTACTCAGGACTAACGTACAAGCCTTGAATTAGCCCGGATTTGAAATAATCTTGTTAGCTAGATTCAAGCTTTGAAAAATTTCATAAAAGATTACGAAAATACAAAGTACGTCTCCTTGGGCTTTTTAAAGTTAGTTTAGGTTTGCTTTGGTTCTGAATATAGTTTGCACTTTATTCTACCATTGTGAAAGAGTCACAACCCCGGTCTAAAAAAGACTGTCATTGAGCTCCCCGCTGATACTATATATACTTATATACGCATAGATATTTCAATACAATAATATGATAAAAATATAAACATAATATAAATATATAAATCATATATACATATATACACACGATCATTCATATCATCTCTATCATTCACTCTCTCCCTTACAAACTTAACCTTTCGGAAGTCACAATTCAACTCATCCTGGAGTCATCATCTAAGCAAACACCTACTTCAATCTCACAAACAAACTGATGCTGATTACAACACTTTGCCCCTTTTAACAGATACTCACTGAATATTCACGCCGACAACAAATATAGAGCATAAAACCAAGTAAATGTAGATTTCAACCCTTTGCCCGTCAATCAGACATTCTCTTGACTATTTTTTTTATAACACAATACCTACAGTTCTAGCTTTTCTCTTATTTAAAATGATATAGATATCTTTATCTTGGTGAAATTACTAACTGTATTGTTAAATAATTAAATTTCGGTCATTTATATATTTTATAATGTAGATGGATTTTAAGGAAAGAGTTGGGATTTCTCCCGGGGGAGGGGATTGAGTGCAGCCACCATTTACCACCCCTCGCTGCTCCTTACCACAACCGTGAGTGATGACGCAAATATTTTAGGATTTCTGGAACATGATGAGTAGATAATTTGTGATACCCTTTTAGGGTTAGCTCGTTCCGAAGATGATACATTTACGTATCGAAGATTTCTCGTTCCGAAGATGTTTACCGAAGAAAGCGTAATCCATAACGTTGATTGAGTTTCTGTTGATTGTTGGTCATTCGACGTGAAGATTATCGATGCTACTCTGATCAAACGATAGAGTCAAGTTCACACTATACCGTTGTTTTCCCACGTTGTGTTGCAGAGGTCTCGTCTACTCTGTACAACCCTAAACCACGTTGCATTTGCAGAGGTCTCGTCAACTCTGTACAAAAGCCTAAACAGGGACATCGTTGCAGGATGAGGTCTCGTCAACTCAATCCACCACAGGCAACAAGTACCACCCGCCTAGGTCTCATCAACTAAGCGCCAGCACCTGCAACCTGTGCACTACGGTGAATACAGCTAAATTTCGTTATAACCTTTGTAAACCTCGTAGTTGTTGGTATAGTGTTAAAGATGACAATTCCGTTCTTTCAAATGCAGCACTTCCAATCTCCATCGTATAACAACCTCCTTCTCAACCATTTCCACTCAATAGATACAACTTATTTCATTCGCTGTACTAGTTTTTACTTATTTATGTTGAATATTTTCATTTCATTGTGAAAGGACTAAGATAGTCCGTGCGCCATCACATTAAAAAAATAAACAAATTAGCATGTAGCTAAAAATCTAATTTGAATTTACTTGAATGTGGGATTCATAAAGTCTATAATAAAATTGATTCTATATTAGGATTCTGGATGTTTTAATGGAGGAGATATAGGAGGAAGTTTTTAGGAATTTGAAGTTACAAAACATCTATCAATTATTAAAAAAATATACAAATCTATTTTTCTTATAATTCCCTTACAATCAGACCTTTTTTTTTTTATTATTTAATGTTATTATTTATTGTTAGAAGAAAATGTAATTTAAAGTATATTTCCGTTTCATATTTTATTGAAGATCGCGTTTGTGTATCGACCATTCCAAACTTTCCCGTTCCTTCCCGAAGAGCGAACGCGACTCAGTCCCAGTCTCGAAAAAAAATGAACGAGTTGAAATCTACATTTTCCCAATACAGCCAATCCAATTCACCAAAAGCAGGACCAAAATCATGAATATTCAGAGAGCAGTCCTTCTCAATGTCCTTTTGTAATACAATCCTTCTAAAATTATTTATTTTAAATTTGTTTTATGAAATTCGGACGTAAACCAGTTTCGACCTCAGAAGAATGAATCTATGGAATCCTATACTTTTCTACACTCATTCATCCACTCATCCAATATCGAAATCAATCTCAAATAAACAAATAACTAAAGCATAATTCCTTTCCTTAAAAAAATATATCTAAAACTATAGCTATGCATACATATATACATATATAAATATTCTAATTGATTGCCTAATAGTCATATTCGTTCTAGTATTTATAAAAAAAACTATCTAACCAAATCCAAACTTAACAAAATAAGATATCATTTTCATATTATTCTGGCAGCGCCAGTACCTCGTTTTACCGTTGTCATCGCTTCCGATCTCTCCGCTCTATCAAATTGTCAACTTACGAAAACCGACCAATGAAGCGCCAGCGAGCCCTGCCAGCCACAACGACACGTCAGGGGTAGCGCAACGGATCACTTTTCTTCCAGTGGTGGACAACCAATAGTACAACCACTCATGCAAACCCATAATCGATCCGCTTTGCTTGAATCGAGAAGAAAAGCAAACAGCCTCCAATTAATCGTATCTTTGATATTGTCCAGTCATTCCCAGAGCGAAACAATAGAAAAAAAATACTCAGTCTCACCTGCCATTCTCTCATTCCAGAAAAGACAAGTCAAACTTGCGAATTTGATACGAAATTGTGATACTCAAGATTAAAACAATGACAAAGCCAACTAGCTAAAATTTCACATCAAAATCCATACCTCATACTATAAAACATTCCTTGTATACCCAACAAAATACACATCTCCACTATCATCTTCTCATAGCCACACACACACTCAGCCATAATACACTCACACATAAAATATATACACACATATATACATACACACATATCTATATATATACATATATTTACTCATATATAACATATATACATAAAAATAAATATACTCATAAATATCTTCGCTTACTACATACAAATAAGATATAAAATACAACTTCACCACCGTTCCAACATATTTAAATACTACCTTTCCACCCTACAACTTGTATCAAAGCCAAATTCATGCACAGCCCTTTTATAACAAACAAATCCAAACTAGTTACAAAAAATACTCCACCACCATTCTAACATATCAATATATAAACCCACCACCATTTAATATGTAAAAAAAGCCCCGTCTCATGCACAGCCCATTTAACATCAAAACAACCCAAAACTAGTTACAAAAAAAATACTCCACCACCATTCTAACATATCTAAATATAAACACATCACCATCTAATATATATATTACAAAGCCCATGTCATGCACAAGCTCTTTTTATGACAAAACAATTTTAAAACTAATTATAAAAATTACTTTTAATTCCAATATTTTTCTTTCAAATATTGATCAAATTGTAATTCATCCACATAAATACATCTGCCACTCTTAATTCTCAGATTATAATATTATATTGCCAACAGTATTCAAAGAATCCTATTTTATAGTCTATAATTATCAAATTCTTTTGTTTTAATTCTCTTAGAGTTTCATTGACATTATCACACAAAAAAACATCTCTGTATTATTTCCATTGAACATGGTCTCCCGCAAAAAAAAATCAAAACAACTCACCAATCTAGTTCGCCACTGGAGTCGCCTAACAACCTATTCCTATTCCTCTTAATGAATTCTAATATTTTACCATAATATGTTTTATAAATACATATAAATTAATTCCTTATATGATATTATGTGTTTATATTCGCTATCAACTTTTCGATTATATATCCTTCCATGTGTAGATATAAGATTTATCAATCCCTCTACTATTTTATATATATGTTTATTTAGGCCTTTCTAAATTTTCCAATTTTTATAAATTTTTACGTATCTTTTATAACGCATTCCACTGTCTTATTTTTAACTTTCTTTAGTCCAAAATTTAATATAATCATTATTATTTTATTACTGTCGAATTAACTGAAGATCATATGACACTACTACTAGATTATCATTTGGATACATAGTTCAAAGAAATCGGCTAATTTTCTTGTAATTTTGCGGCTTTCCGAGCTTCTTGTAATTTTGCAACTTTACGAGTATTTTTAGATTTTATCTGTTTTATTATTTTACAACGTTTTGCAAAGAATTCGGCTAATTTTCTTGTAATTTTTTCGGCTTTCAGAGTATCGTTAGATTTTATTTGTCTTATTATTTTACAACGTTTCTCAAAGAAATCGACTAATTTTCTTGTAATCTTGCGGTTTTCCGAGCTTCTTGTAATTTTGCAACTTTACGAGTATATTTAGATTTTATTTGTTTTATTATTTTACTACGTTTTTTTTCAAAGAAATCGACTAATTTTCTTGTAATATTGCGATTTTACGAGTATTTTTAGATTTTATCTGTTTTATTATTTTACAGCGTTTTGTAAAGAAATCGACCAACATTCTTGTAATTTTGCGATTTTACGAGTATTTTTAGATTTTATCTGTTTTATTAATTTACAACGTTTTGTAAAGAAATCGACCAACATTCTTGTAATTTCGCGATTTTACGAGTATTTTTAGATTTTATCTGTTTTATTAATTTACAACGTTTCTCAACGAAACCGACTAATTTCCTTGTAATTTTGCGATTTTACGAGTATTTTTAGATTTTATCTGTTTTATTAATTTACAACGTTTCTCAACGAAACCGACTAATTTCCTTGTAATTTTGCGATTTTACGGGTATTTTTAGATTTTATTTGTTTTATTGTTTTTACAACGTTTCTCAACGAAACCGACTAATTTTCTTGTAATCTTGCGGTTTTCCGAGCTTCTTGTAATTTTGCAACTTTACGAGTATATTTAGATTTTATTTGTTTTATTATTTTACAACGTTTTTCAAAGAAATAGGCTAATTTTCTTGTAATTTTGCGATTTTACGAGTATTTTTAGATTTTATCTGTTTTATTAATTTACAACGTTTTTCAATGAAATCGACTAATTTTCTTGTAATATTGCGATTTTACGAGTATTTTTAGATTTTTTTTCTGTTTTATTATTTTACATCGTTTTGTAAAGAAATCGTCCAATATTCTTGTAATTTTGCGATTTTACGAGTATTTTTAGATTTTATCTGTTTTATTAATTTACAACGTTTTGTAAAGAAATCGACCAACATTCTTGCAATTTTGCGATTTTACGAGTATTTTTAGATTTTATCTGTTTTATTAATTTACAACGTTTCTCAAAGAAACCGACTAATTTCCTTGTAATCTTGCGGTTTTCCGAGCTTCTTGTAATTTTGCAACTTTACAAGTATTTTTAGATTTTTTTCTGTTTTATTATTTTATGAATTTACAAGTTCAATCCTTTGGGTAAACGATCACCGTCCAAGTTAGTCTCGACATTTTTTATCGACTTGGTCAGGAACCCAATCACCTTCCAGATCAAACTCCTAAAACTTCTATCAAAATATTTTTTTTTTTTTTTTAAATTTACATTTTATATTTGTGTTTTTTTTTTTTTTGAAACTGAATATATCATGACGAATTATATCGTTTTTTAGAATTTCAAGGATGTTGGTTGACTATTTAGTATTTTATGGTCTGTTTTGGAAACTGAATATATTATGACGAATTATATCGTTTTTTAGAATTTCAAGGGTATTGGTTGACTACTTAGTATTTTATGGTCTGTTTTTGAAAACTGAATATATTAAGACGAATTATATCGTTTTTTAGAATTTCAAGGGTATTGGTTGACTACTTAGTATTTTATGGTCTGTTTTTGGAAACTGAATATATTATGACGAATTATATCGTTTTTTTTTAGAATTTCAAGGCTGTCGGTTGACTACTTAGTATTTTATGGTCTGTTTTTGGAAACTGAATATATTAAGACGAATTATATCGTTTTTTAGAATTTCAAGGCTGTCGGTTGACTACTTAGTATTTTATGGTCTGTTTTTGGAAACTGAATATATTAAGACGAATTATATCGTTTTTTAGAATTTCAAGGCTGTCGATTGACTACTTAGTATTTTATGGTCTGTTTTTGGAAACTGAATATATTAAGACGAATTATATCGTTTTTAGAATTTCAAGGCTGTTGATTGACTACTTAGTATTTTATGGTCTGTTTTAGGAAACTGAATATATTAAGACGAATTATATCGTTTTTTAGAATTTCAAGGCTGTCGATTGACTACTTAGTATTTTATGGTCTGTTTTTGGAAACTGAATATATTTTGGTGAATTACATTGATTTCTAGAATTTCAAAGCTGTTTGTTGATTACTTCGTTTTTTATGGCTGATCTTTGAAAATAAATATATTTTGGAGAACTACATTGATTTCTAGAATTTCAAAGCTGTTTGTGGATTACTTCGTTTTTTATGGCCGATCTTTGAAAATAAATATATTTTGGTGAACTACATTGATTTCTAGAATTTCAAAGCTGTTTGTGGATTACTTCGTTTTTTATGGCCGATCTTTGAAAATAAATATATTTTGGTGAACTACATTGATTTCTAGAATTTCAAAGCTGTTTGTTGATTACTTCGTTTTTTTTATGGCCGATCTTTGAAAATAAATATATTTTGGTGAACTACATTGATTTCTAGAATTTCAAAGCTGTTTGTGGATTACTTCGTTTTTTATGGCCGATCTTTGAAAATAAATATATTTTGGTGAACTACATTGATTTCTAGAATTTCAAAGCTGTTTGTGGATTACTTCGTTTTTTTTATGGCCGATCTTTGAAAATAAATATATTTTGGTGAACTACATTGATTTCTAGCATTTCAAAGCTGTTTGTGGATTACTTCGTTTTTTTATGGCCGATCTTTGAAAATAAATATATTTTGGTGAACTACATTGATTTCTAGAATTTCAAAGCTGTTTGTTGATTACTTCGTTTTTTATGGCCGATCTTTGAAAATTGGAATTATATTAATGAATTATATCGTTTTTTAAGAAAATCACGATTATTGATTGATTATATCATTTTTTATGGCCTATCTTCGAGAATTGGAATTATATTAATGAATTATATCGTTTTTTAGAAGATCACGATTATTGATTGATTATATCATTTTTTATGGCCTATCTTCGAGAATTGGAATTATATTAATGAATTATATCGTTTTTTAGAAGATCACGATTATTGATTGATTATATCATTTTTTATGGCCTATCTTCGAGAATTGGAATTATATTAATGAATTATATCGTTTTTTAGAAGATCACGATTATTGATTGATTATATCATTTTTTTATGGCCTATTTTCGAGAATAGGGTATATTTTAATGAATTCCGTCGGTTTTTTTAGAAAACCATTAAAGTTGATTGATTATTTCATTTTTTTATGGCCTGTCCTCAAGAATTCGATATATTTTAAAGAATTCAGTCGGTTTTTAGGAAACCATTAATTTTGATTGATTATTTCAATTTTTATATTTTGTCTTTGCAACTGAATATATTCTGGCGTAATACGACGTTTTCTAGAAAAGCATTAATTTTGAAGTGTTTTATTATTTTTCTTAAAAATCCTAATAGGATTCGTTTTATTTTTATGAAATTTACTTTATTGTTTATTTTTTTATTTTACTCAACACATTTTAGTTTATCAATCGAAAAACTGATCTCCCCGATGTCCGAACCGAAAAGGAATTCCCTGTATTATATTATTTAAATTTTGAAATCTACAAACTGTTTTATTCACTGACTCTAAATACTTGCAAATAGAATAATACTTCTTCAGCCAACTCGTCGGAGAGCAGCTCGCGTTTCCGTAGGTTAAAAAAATACTCCGAATTATTTCACTCATCGAACGGTCGATAAATGACTCTGCTGGCTGTGATCCCTCGGAGGATGAGTCATCTTCATTGCCCAGTGAGTCTTGAATCCTCTTGAGTTGGTCCCGGAGTCCTGTCCGTCTTGATCCTCTTGAGCTGGCCCGGAATCCTCTTCGAAATGCCACGAATCCCCCTGTGCAACGCCTTAAATAGGCTTTCCCCCTCCATGACTCCTTAACCCTTCCACTCACTAAATTTCGTCTTTTAGCCAATCAAATAACGCCACACCTCCAATTTCCTAGTAATTAGAAGCTTTGGTGGGGTTCGTTTTTATGTCACATTGCATTTTTATGAGTGTCAACAAAAACCTGTCACTTTGTCAATTAATTTATTGCCTTCTAGAATTTTCTTGTATGGAGTTTGCTCGGGATTCGATGAGTCATCAGACGATTATCATCTGCACCTGGCATCTTGCTTTATTTATTGCCCCCTTTTAATCCCACAGAACCGAACTCTGTCATTTCTGGTAATTTCTTTCTCCAACCACATCTAGTAGTTATAATTAGATATACTCATTTCATACGCCCCTTCATGTTTGTTTCTCACTCTCCTCATACTTTATCTTCCCCTCTTACGATTGAATGCAGGTGTCGCAATTTCTGGTATGCTACGCCCCCAGCTGTTTAAAACCATCTGGATCATTAATTTTTTCCCGTGTCCACATTTTTCCTTTATTGGTGTCTTTTATCTGTATGGCGGCAATTTCATAGTTCAATGATATCGCACCCCTGCACTTAATTGTGCCACTGATTGTTATCTTTCTATAAGGACCGCATTGTAATTGAAAAGCAATGAAATTCTCATCTGTGTTTCGTATCCTATCAACCTCTGAAACGCCAATACCACCGATCGGTGGTTTTCTGTTGTGATGATTTGCAGACAGCCGATCTTCGTATTTATGCAAACTTGCAACTTTTATGTTTTTAAAAGTTTTCTTCATTGAATAAGACACCATTATATATTAGTATGTGCACACTAACACCCCCTCACAACAGACTGTCAAGAGTTGAAAACATGCCGTAATGAATTTCATTCTCATGGCTGGTTTTCTAAGGGTTAATATCCGAATGTCATATATTGTTAAAGATATCAATTACATAAAATCAGTGGTCAGATGACATTTGTTGAGTTTTTCTTGACCCCAGTATGGAACATTACAATCGCCCAAATAAAATTTATGAAATTTTCTCACGTAGTCTGGAAATTTTAGAATTTAATTTCATAATAGGTAATTCCCCTATATTATGACTCTGGAAATTCTACTGATTTTATTAATGATACAAGGGTATATCATCTCAGATAATGTTCCCATTGCCATCGTCTCTCCTCCCATCTTATTTATTACATGGTCAATCCTTTGATCTCTTATGTTTGTTGGATACCATGACCGATTTGTTCTTTGTTTTCCTTCATGTATCAATCTTATACTTCCATCTTCCTCCGTATCAGTTCTTATTTCTTCGTGTCCCATCACTTCAATTCCTTTTGCTTTATTTACAAGTCTTACTCGCCCTCTTCGATTTCTTTTATATTCATAAAACTCATTTTTGTTTAAATTTACCGTGTAAGCTGTTTTAATTTATTGACCCCTTTATTCTATTTAGATTTGAATGATAGATACACTTTCTTACTCGGTTCAAACATCAAGAGAAACTCTCAGTTTCCCCAATATATTATTATTATATTTTTTTTTATAATGAAGTGTATTTCTTTCTCATATATACATATTGTTATTTATCTGTTAATCTATTCAATCCATCCATTCATTCATCACCAATCAATACAACAGTAAAATCAAGGTGTTGAGAAGAAAAATTAATAAAGATATCACTGCAACTATACCTTTAGAGTGACATCCATAAAACTAGATGTCTTATAATAATAAACAATCAATAGCTTGCAATTCTAACAGACGAAGGTAAAAAAAATATCGGAACTCAATGTCTTTGAGTGTATCTCATTTAAGCGCCGCAAAGCACGCGCCAACATATCCAACTTAGCAAGGTTAGTGTGCGAGAACGGTTCCGCAAAATGTGGTGCGATCAAGCACGAAGACAACCACCCAGTATGAAAGATTCACCCTGGCCAGCAAACCAAAGTTACCAGTTCTACTATAAACTAGTCTAAAACCTCAAGACATGGTAAACACTTCTCTTCTCAGACAAAGAGAATTACGGCCAACCCTGTCTATGATAAATGCAGTCAGATACAAAAATGGACATTATCCGTTCCGCTTGAAGGAAAAATCTCAAAAGAACATTTCTGTACCCTTTCCAGCTTGAGAGTATAAATATTCCCATGCGAATTCCAAACGGCCGTACTCGTTTCCATGCGACTTCTAACAATCGCATATAATGATTGTAATACAACGGGCACATAATCCGAATATCAATGAAGTGTTTGGATTAATATATCATAAACCCTGGAAGCTTGTAAGAAGTTGTAGATAATTATCTAAAGTGTTACTTGAAGTTTAACTTGGAGTCAAAGAAAAATCTACAAGTCCTTGACTTTAGTAACTCCAAGAAGCTCACATTCAGCGATGGAGTAATCATACATCAGATGAGTAGATGATCTTTTGTATGTTATCACTGAATATTTATTAATATTTAAGTGAATGTTACAAATTTGACTCCATGCATGAACTTCAAAAATGTTCATAAACTCATTCATACAGATACCAACATACATACATACATACACTTACTCCTACCTAATACATATACATATTTCTCCCTCTCTATTACCATTAAAATAACTTAAAACTCATTAGCGAACTCAACGTACGATATTGTCATAATTTTTCACTTTTTCTGTGACTTTTTAAATAACATCCATTTTTCTTTAATATTCTTGTATATGTTCAAAATCATGTATATATTTCTAAAAGCCAATTGTTCGATGCCGAATACTTGGTAATAGTTGTAGTAATTTTTCAAAACTGACTATTCGATCACGATTTACACACATTGAGTATTAATCTAAGTCTCTCCAAGAAATCAACTTACCAATTGATATTGAGTGACTATAACAGTTCCCACAAAACCGTAGATCCAAATCAGTTCAATACCCATAATTCATGAACAGAGTAATAAACCCCTGTCACCTTAAATTTACGTGAGCCACCCGCATCTGGGTATCACATGAACAATGGTGTCCCTTCGCTTGAATAAAAAAACTCACCTCAAGAAAAAATTGACAGACCCCCTTTGCTACCTGTATCTTTGCCTTCCCAGTGAACCAAATTTGATCACAACCGATTCCTTCGTGCTGCCGTTCAGTACTTCTACTGAAATATTGAAAAGTAATGTTTTTACTATGTTTGAATTCATTTGTGAAGTTGTGCCCATCTGCATTTCGCTCATTGAGAACCACCAAGACAAGTATAAGGTCCAGAATCATCACCTAACCCGTAAGTCTTTTTCAAAAGTTTTATACTAAAATACTAAGTTTTATTACGTACTGATGATTAAATAATCAATTTTTCATTCAGTTTTATAACATAGTGCAAAATCGATGATATTAGATATAAATGTATGTTAATATTATGTTTTGTTTATAGTTGTAAATTTAAAAAAACCAATTTTATCTGCCATTTATAACTTGTAAGTAAAATTTATCCGTTTATGCTTACAAAACTAATTATCTCACTATACAACATACTGACTATAACAGTATATCTATTCACTTAATCATTTATTTAATTTAAAATAACAGAAAACATTTTTTAAAATCTGATTTACAGCATATAAGACTGGTTACAATTTTCAATAAACTTACTTAATTTACGTTTTTTTTCCAAAACTACATAGTAAAACTAATGTACTTTCAACTTTAGTATTATACAAGAGTCTATTATTTTGAGTGTGAACAATCGTTTGTGGGATTATGAAATATATTTAGTATGAAAGAGTGATAGCAATGCCGCATATAAAATAATAGTAAAACTAAATAAAACTATTACGAATTGTATTGGTTAAGCTTGTTCTACAGAGTATTTGTAATTGTTTATGGAGTTATTTTTTATAACAACACCCTTTATTGCGGCCACCTGCCACAATATTGCGATGCCACTGGCACGGAACCGATCAGTGGTCGTTGGGGACCCAGGACTGTAAAAAGAGGTCCCCCCACTCGATCGCCGCTTGCCCTATTACGGGCAGCCAGGTCACCGCGGCGAGCCTCGATAGCCTCAGTTTGCACTTTTACCACCGTTTAACTCTCCCTGTTCTAGCACCAATAAAACACACTTTTATCTGTTGAAAACAACGAGATATATTCACAACTTATTTGCTAACTTTATACAAAGGTAAAACATGAAATAATCCTAAAGTGTAAAATACAAAAATGTTATTAATACTTGCTAGACGATAAACCAAATCAAATACAAATTCTTAGCCTAGCTTACTTCTAGGTTGGCATTCAAAAATGTCCACAATCTTATCACTCACAAAAATGTCTTATTAAAGTTTATTTATCACCACTGTCGTTGTCGCAGCTTGCAGCTTGTAGATCGATCCGCGTGTCCAACAGGCGGTCGGGCGATGGTGCTGCGGCGTGCTGCTGGCGGTGGCTTCCTTAGCCGACCGCGTGTTCGCCGCTCGTACTGGAGTGGCGTGTCGGCGGCTTGAAGCGACGCGGCGATGCTGCGGCGTGCTCAAGCTGGCGACGGTTGACGGCAGGCACGTACTCGGCGCGGCGCGGCGCCCACTTGGCCCGGCGCGGCGTGTGGCTGCGTGTTGCTCGTTCCGGCGCGACCGGCTCCCAGGCCGTCGCGGCGCGGCTGTCGCTCGTTCCGGCGCGACCGGCTCCCAGGCCGTCGCGTCGCGGCTCGGCGTGGATCACTCGCAACCGACACGCTAGTCGGTGCGGCGCGGCGCCCACAACTGACACGCTGGTCGGTGTGGCGCGGCGCGGATCTGGCGCAACCGACACGCTGGTCGGTGCGGCGCGGCGTCCTCTGTCGCCGCGACTTCCCGGCGTGTCTCAGCACGCTGTCGCCGACGCGTCCAACTTCGCCGGTTGGCGCGATGCGGCGTCTGTCGCAACCGACTCGCTGGTCGGTGCGGCGCGGCGTCCTCTGGTCGCCGCGACTTCCCGTTGCAGCTGACGCGGCGATTCCGCGTCCCCAATGGAGCGTACGCGGTCCTGCGTAGCTCGGCTGCTTGCCGCAGGCGGTCCGTGTCGATATTCGGCGGCGGCAAAAACGTCCACGTTTCGCTGGCCTCGCCCCGAAATACCGAACACGAATACCTGCTGCGGCGATTCCCCTCCGGCTCCCGGCTGCTTCGTCGCTGCGTCGCTGCGTCGTCCTTCTCGTCGCTCCCGCTGATGGCGCGGTCTGGCGGTCCGTTGCCAAGACCGAGGTCCCGAAGATCCGGCGACCCGAAGCGGCGAGGTCCAACTCACTACACCGAGTGGTTGGCTGGTCAGTCTCCTTGACTGTTCTTCCACGACGATTTCTTCCTCGACGACTTCCTTCCAGCAGCGCGACGCCTTGACTCCCTAAGCAGCCGGGTGGCCACTTGTTGCCGGCACCAAGGCCGGAGAGCGAATGATTTGCTCCCCGCCCGGCGGCTATATTTATACCCCGGCTCCGGCGGCGCGCGCGCGGCCCGTTCTGCCGGCGGCCTCTGATTGGCCGGCGCTCGGCCTCGCGCTCGCCGATCTCTCCGTCTCCGTCTTTTCCGACTTTTCGCTTCTGCGATTCTATTTTTCGGTGTTTTGACGATGCATTCCTCTTCGGGCTTATTCTTTTTCGCATTTGGGGAATTTTCTGCCGATTTTTCCTTTGGCGACTTCAATATATTTTCGCCCGATATGGGAATCTTGAGCGGGGCTTGTCCGTGTTGTTTTTTACTGCTTATTCTTATTTACGTTATATTTTCCCTTGTTTTAATGCTTCGAATAAACATTTCTGAGATATATTCGAATAAAATTGATTTCTTGGATCGGTTGACGGTGGCCTCGGTCGCGGCGCGACGTCTGCGAGGTCCGTCCCGTCGCACGTAAGCCCATACATTTTGTATGGAAAAATTACGCGGATGCTATGCCCGATTTCAGGTTGACGAAAACTGCACGTCGGATTCGCCAGTTTTCGTCTTTAAAATTAATTATTATATTTCTGGCGTATCGCCCTTACTTTTGCAGCCACTATGCTTGGAATAAATCCATGAAATTCTTGTGGTTTGATGAGCGGTGTTTTCGGCCGGGACGCGACGTCTGCGAGGTCCGTCCCGCCGCACCTAAGCTCATACATTTTATAGGACAATTTACGCGGATGCTATGCCCTATTTCAGGTTGACGGAAACTGCACGTCGGCCTCGACAGCTTCCGCCTTTTAAAATCAATTAGATTTTTTGGCGGCTCGCCGTTTTATTAGCGGCCGCAACATCCTCCCCCCCGACACTTCCCGTGTCTTCCTTTTCCGCCTCCAATATGACGGCCACTTTTGCTATGGGCCGTCGGCAAATCCGGCCGTTTGCTGTTCGGAGGTCGACTACCCTTACCATCCCGTCTGCTCCCGGGTGTGTGGCGCTGACGACCCCCCTTACTTATGTTCCGCGTGCTGCGTTGGGTTCTGTTATGAAAACGACATCGTTCACGGCGATGTCCCTGTTTTTCTTGTACCATTTAGACCTCTTGGCTAAAGTAGGCAGGTACTCTTTTACCCATCTTCTCCAAAATTGATTGGCCAATGCCTGGCTTATCCTCCACTGTTTCCGGAGATCCGTCCTTTCGTCCGATGGGCAAATCTGCGGTACCGGTTGTGGTGGCCCGATGAGGAAGTGGTTCGGCGTGAGTCCTCCTTCGTCTCGGTGATCGCTTGACACGTGGGTGATAGGCCGACTATTCACCACAAACTCGGCTTCGGCGAGCGCTGTCCTCAGGGTTTCCTCCCTAGGTGCTTGCTCCTTTAAAATGGCGTAGAGTGCGGTCTTTATTGACCTCACCATTCTTTCCCAGCTCCCCCCCATGTGGGGTGCCGAGGCTGGAATGAACCTCCAGTCCACTCCTTTGGCCGACAGTTCGTTGGCCATCTTGTCTTTGTCGATGCTGTCCCAGGCTTCCCGGAGTTCTCTTTCTGCTCCGTGGAAATTAGTTCCATTGTCGGAGTAGATCGTTTTTGGCCAGCCTCGCCTCGCTGCCATCCTTACGACTGCTTGAACGGCCGAGTCCGCCGTCAAAGAAGCTGCTATGTCGATGTGTACTGCTCTTGTGGCCAGACACGTCATTAAGACTCCGTACCGTTTTTCTCGTCTTCGTCCAATGCACACGTTTATCGGCCCGAAATAATCGATGGCGCAGTCTGTGAATGGCCGAACGTGATGCGCTAATCGCGTTGCGGGTAATCTCCCCATTTGCTGGGTACCGGGTTGAACCTTCTTCAGCCGGCATGTCCTGCATTCTCTTGCTGCTCGACGGACAGCATTGCGGCTGCCTAACAGCCAATATTGTTGCCGTAAGTTATTTCGCACGGTCTCCTGACCTTGATGTGCTGCTTGCCGATGGTAATAATTTACGAGTAGGCGCGATAGACGATGCCTCGCGCATAACACCGCTGGTTCCTTGACCGCTTTTCCTACATTTTTTGCGGCGCTTATGCGCCCGTCTAGCACGATGTGCCCCTTTTCATTTAGGCGAGGTGTCAGACTGTATAGTCTGCTTCGTACGTCGACGGTTCTATCCTGGTTTAAGCTATGTATTTCTTCAGGAAACATTTCCTCCTGCGCCTGCTTGATTAGTTTTTCTGTGGCTCTTTCTAGTTCCCATTGCATGAGGGTAACTCCCCCCCGTGACTCTGCTCGCCGGAGACACCGGTCGATGAAGCGTAATGCATACGCTGTGCTTCGCACCAGTCGTTGCCACGATGAGAAGCGTTCCATCTCGATCGTCCTCTTGTTTTCGTGTGTGTTAAACACGGCTCGCATCTCTTCGGTGGGGCTTTCGACAGCCCATGTCTCCCTCGGCCAGTCTTCTTCTTCCTGTCGCAGGAAAGCGGGCCCGTTGAACCAGCGCGACTGTTCGCCCAGGTTGCACTGCTCTTTGTCCCGGGTTGCTTCGTCCGCCACGTTTTCCGTTGTGGGAACCCATCGCCAGTCGCCGGTGTTCGTCAGTTCGTCTATTTCGCCGAGCCGATGAGCGACGAATACATTGTACCGGCGTGGATCACTTCTGATCCATTGGATGACGGTGGTCGAGTCGGTCCACATCACTGTTCTCTTCACGTGTAGTGACAGTTCCTGTTTTATTGTGTTGGCTAGCCGGCTTCCTATCACGGCTGCCATCAACTCCATTCGTGGAATGGTTTGAGGTTTTAATGGTGCAACCTTTGCCTTGCTGGCTACGAATGATGTACTTCGTCTTGCCCCGTCTTCGCTTACTAAATAAGCGACCGCTGCGTACGCTGTTTCCGACGCGTCGCAGAAAATATGCAGACTGATGTCTGCTACGTTGACTGGTCGGTACCACCTTGGTACCTGACATTCCCTTATGGAATCCAATTCCTTCAACCATTTTAACCACTTCTGATGTACTCTTTGGCTCAGCTCCTGGTCCCACTCTGTTTTGTCTCGCCAGACTTCTTGCAGTAAGGTCTTTGCCTTTACTGTGAATGGCGACAGAAGCCCGAGAGGGTCAAACACGCTCATGGCCAGGCTGAGCATCTCTCTTTTTGTGGGCCTTTTCTCTCCGGCCACTATTGCCCTGTTGACGCGTGGAAAGTTCAAATTAAATGTTAAGATGTCTCTTTCTGGATCCCACTCCAGTCCCAGCACTCGTTCCGCTGTTTCAGCTTTCCCCAAGTTGAGGCTTATGTTGCCCGACGACTTGGCTTCCATTGCTGTGAGAACTGCACTTGAGTTGCTGTGCCAGTTGCACAGCTCAAACCCGCCTCTTCGATGCACTTCTGTGACGCTGCGTGCCAATTCGATGGCTTCTTTTTCGCTGTCCGCGGAGTCTATATAGTCATCCATATAATGACGTTTTAATATGGGCTCTACCGCTTGCGGGAACTCCTTCTCGTGCATCCTGGCGTTCTGATTTTTAGCGTTCTGGGCGGAGCACGGTGATGATGAGGCGCCGAAAATCATTACACACATTTTGAACGTCTTCGGTTCCTGGTCCGTCTGCATATCTCGCCATAGGAACCGCTGGGCATCTTGGTCTTCCTGACGAATCTTGATCCGCAAAAACATCTCCTTGATGTCTGCCGTGAACGCTACTTTGCGTTCCCTGAATTTCATCAGGATTCCTATCAAAGGATTTAGCAGGTCCGGGCCGGCTTCCAATGCGTCATTTAAGCATCGGTTGTTCACCTTTGCGGCGGCATCGAACACAATTCTAATCTTGCTCGGCTTATGCGGATTCGTAACGCAAAAGTGCGGAAGGTAAAAGGTTCGCGGTCCGCGTTGATTCTCCTCTTCCTCCGTCAGTTCCCTTGCGTAACCTTTTTCCACGTACTCGCGCATCTTTGCGCGGTACGCTTCTGCCGTGACGGGCTCTTTCTTCAGCTTCGTCTCCAGGTTTCTTAACCGGCTAATGGCTTGTGCGCGGCTTGGAGGAAGCCTCTCTTCCTCTGAGCGCCAGAGTAGCCCCGTTTCCCACCGACCGTTGTCATATCGTGTCGTGGCGGCCATTGTCTGCACTGCGCGCTCGTGCCGTTTCTGGTGGTGCTGTCTCGCTACCACTCCCGCTTCTTCCGTTCGTAGGTAGTCTTTTACTATATCCTCGACGGACTCTTCCTTGAAGGTAGCGTGGAATACTTCTCCTTCTTGCCGGGCTGTCGTGTTTACATGCCCGCTTATAGTCCAGCCGAGCAGACTTCTCGTGGCTGTCGGCTGTCCTACGGGTCCCCAAACGATCTCCCTCGGAGCAATTAACCGGTAATTGTCCATCCCGATCAGGAGCGCAGTCTTTCCTTGGTACCTTGGAATGTTGATACCGTGCAAGTGAGTCCACTTCTCCCACTGGCTGTTGCTGCACTCCTGTTCGGGCGTTTGGAGATCTTCGATGGTTCTGACGGACGTCATTTTATACCAGTCGTCGCTTTGCTTGTTCCGTATTTCGAGGCTCACTATCCTTGAGTTCTCTTGGTGAGGGCCCGTAATGCTCTTTAAGGTAAGTGGGCTCTTTTTACCCTTCAATCCGACGTCCCTGGCCACGCTCTCTTTTAGTAGCGTGATGCTAGATCCTTCGTCGAGTAGGGCCAGTACTTCAACGCTGCCCTTCGGGCCCTTCACCGTGACTGGTATGACGCGCAACAAAATGTTTTTACTACTCAAATTCCTACCTTGTGTAGTGTGTACTGCTTTGCTGCTGTCGCGTCCGTCCGCTGCTGCTGCTGCCTCCGTCGCCCTCCCTCTGGGCTCCGTGCGCATCGGAGACCCTCCTTCGACGATGAGCAGCGTGTGTGTCTTCCCAGAGTCGTGGCAGTCCCGCGCGAAGTGACCTCGCTTGAGGCACCGGAAGCACATGCCGGAAGTTTGTGCGAACTGCGAACGCTGGCTCACCGGCATTTTCAAGAACTTGTAGCATTTGGCTACATCATGTCCTTGTCGATCACACACTATGCACTTTGGCCTGTTGCCCTTTCTGTCCGAGGCCGCATTTGGTTCGCGCACTGTCGCACTGTCTTTCCGCACTGCACTTGCCTTTTTCCGTTCGGGTGTCGGATCCCGCACATCCGTGTCCGTCGCGTACACCCGCTTCGGAGCAGGCTTCCCTTCGTGCACTTTTGCCTTTGGTTTGGCACTCCAGTTAGCACGATTCACTACCGTAGCTTGACGTCCTATTTTGTCCATATAGGTGCTGAAGTCGAATAGCGACGGGTTGCCTTCATGCTTTTCGATGATCGCCTCGCTCCAGCCCGCCAAGTGGTGTCCCGATAGCTTGGACTCTAGCTCCCGCAGAATTTCCATATTATAGGCATATTCTGGCCTCTTCAGCGACTTCAACGACGCTATCAGGTTGCCAACCGTGATAGTGAAGTCTATTATCTCTTCGCTTGTCGTTGAGTCGCTGGTTAGTGGTCGCAAACTGCGCACCTGATTTATAAGGCGCCCGATTAGCAAGTCGGGACGACCAAATCTCCTCTCCAGGATCTCCCTGATCCTTGGCAGCTGCTCGGGGTCAAATAGGAATGACGAGACCGTCTGATAGGCCCTGCCCTTCAGACATCGTTGCAGCCTTGTCAGCACCTCGCTGGGTGTGAGGCTCAGCGTCTGCTGCTCCAACTGCGACACGAAGATCAACCATCGCTCTGGATCGCCGTCGAAAATCGGCAACTCCCGTGGCAGTGTTTGCCGCAGCAAGATTCCCTCGCACGCCGTTGGTGCGTGCGGTGTCGCAGCTGGAGCCGTTGCTTGCACGTCGTCCCGTTGCTGCTGCCTTTGTCGAGCTGCGCCGAGTACCGCTTGCTTTGAGTTGTCAATCCACTGCGGTATCGGTGGCTTTTCTACCGGTATGTTCAGCTGCGCTACCGATCGACCGATGCTGCGCATTTCCTCAGCCTCTTCTTCTTCCGCCTCAATGAGGTCTCTCTCTATGGCCGTGGACTGGCGGAGATTGTCGAGTCGCTTTTGCAGACTCTCCTGGCGCAGCTCCAACATCTCTTCTTCGATTCGCTGTCTCTCCTGGAGCTCACGCTTCGCTGCCTCTGCGAAGCGACGTCGGCATCTGCTGTGCGGCGTCATGCCGGTCTCGCGACTGCAGAGGCTTCCCTCCCACTCGGCCGGTCTTTCCTTGGGCTCACCTTGCGACGCTGCGGCGTTTGCTTCATCCAAGTGAGGCGTGCTGTGCTGCGGGCGAGTTGCTGCTATGCGTGTCGCTGGCGTTAGCTGCTGCCTCGCAGGCGGGCCCATTGCCCCCTGAGGCGAGTTCCCGCGCCGCATCGCTGCCGTGCCACTTGTTGTCGCCTGTACTGTCGCTTCGGTGACCGTGTCGTCGTCTCTTGTCACGTTCGGATCCATGGTCCCGCTTTGGTAGCCGGTGGTCGTAGGCTCCTCCTCCCTTTGAGGGCCGTGCCGGCTTTTGCCGCTGCGAAGACTCATGTTTTATTGGTGCTAAGGAGAGTTACGGTAGTGCACTGGTGGCGATCCGGCTCGAAGGACCAGCTTATATTGCGGCCACCTGCCACAATATTGCGATGCCACTGGCACGGAACCGATCAGTGGTCGTTGGGGACCCAGGACTGTAAAAAGAGGTCCCCCCACTCGATCGCCGCTTGCCCTATTACGGGCAGCCAGGTCACCGCGGCGAGCCTCGATAGCCTCAGTTTGCACTTTTACCACCGTTTAACTCTCCCTGTTCTAGCACCAATAAAACACACTTTTATCTGTTGAAAACAACGAGATATATTCACAACTTATTTGCTAACTTTATACAAAGGTAAAACATGAAATAATCCTAAAGTGTAAAATACAAAAATGTTATTAATACTTGCTAGACGATAAACCAAATCAAATACAAATTCTTAGCCTAGCTTACTTCTAGGTTGGCATTCAAAAATGTCCACAATCTTATCACTCACAAAAATGTCTTATTAAAGTTTATTTATCACCACTGTCGTTGTCGCAGCTTGCAGCTTGTAGATCGATCCGCGTGTCCAACAGGCGGTCGGGCGATGGTGCTGCGGCGTGCTGCTGGCGGTGGCTTCCTTAGCCGACCGCGTGTTCGCCGCTCGTACTGGAGTGGCGTGTCGGCGGCTTGAAGCGACGCGGCGATGCTGCGGCGTGCTCAAGCTGGCGACGGTTGACGGCAGGCACGTACTCGGCGCGGCGCGGCGCCCACTTGGCCCGGCGCGGCGTGTGGCTGCGTGTTGCTCGTTCCGGCGCGACCGGCTCCCAGGCCGTCGCGGCGCGGCTGTCGCTCGTTCCGGCGCGACCGGCTCCCAGGCCGTCGCGTCGCGGCTCGGCGTGGATCACTCGCAACCGACACGCTAGTCGGTGCGGCGCGGCGCCCACAACTGACACGCTGGTCGGTGTGGCGCGGTGCGGATCTGGCGCAACCGACACGCTGGTCGGTGCGGCGCGGCGTCCTCTGTCGCCGCGACTTCCCGGCGTGTCTCAGCACGCTGTCGCCGACGCGTCCAACTTCGCCGGTTGGCGCGATGCGGCGTCTGTCGCAACCGACTCGCTGGTCGGTGCGGCGCGGCGTCCTCTGGTCGCCGCGACTTCCCGTTGCAGCTGACGCGGCGATTCCGCGTCCCCAATGGAGCGTACGCGGTCCTGCGTAGCTCGGCTGCTTGCCGCAGGCGGTCCGTGTCGATATTCGGCGGCGGCAAAAACGTCCACGTTTCGCTGGCCTCGCCCCGAAATACCGAACACGAATACCTGCTGCGGCGATTCCCCTCCGGCTCCCGGCTGCTTCGTCGCTGCGTCGCTGCGTCGTCCTTCTCGTCGCTCCCGCTGATGGCGCGGTCTGGCGGTCCGTTGCCAAGACCGAGGTCCCGAAGATCCGGCGACCCGAAGCGGCGAGGTCCAACTCACTACACCGAGTGGTTGGCTGGTCAGTCTCCTTGACTGTTCTTCCACGACGATTTCTTCCTCGACGACTTCCTTCCAGCAGCGCGACGCCTTGACTCCCTAAGCAGCCGGGTGGCCACTTGTTGCCGGCACCAAGGCCGGAGAGCGAATGATTTGCTCCCCGCCCGGCGGCTATATTTATACCCCGGCTCCGGCGGCGCGCGCGCGGCCCGTTCTGCCGGCGGCCTCTGATTGGCCGGCGCTCGGCCTCGCGCTCGCCGATCTCTCCGTCTCCGTCTTTTCCGACTTTTCGCTTCTGCGATTCTATTTTTCGGTGTTTTGACGATGCATTCCTCTTCGGGCTTATTCTTTTTCGCATTTGGGGAATTTTCTGCCGATTTTTCCTTTGGCGACTTCAATATATTTTCGCCCGATATGGGAATCTTGAGCGGGGCTTGTCCGTGTTGTTTTTTACTGCTTATTCTTATTTACGTTATATTTTCCCTTGTTTTAATGCTTCGAATAAACATTTCTGAGATATATTCGAATAAAATTGATTTCTTGGATCGGTTGACGGTGGCCTCGGTCGCGGCGCGACGTCTGCGAGGTCCGTCCCGTCGCACGTAAGCCCATACATTTTGTATGGAAAAATTACGCGGATGCTATGCCCGATTTCAGGTTGACGAAAACTGCACGTCGGATTCGCCAGTTTTCGTCTTTAAAATTAATTATTATATTTCTGGCGTATCGCCCTTACTTTTGCAGCCACTATGCTTGGAATAAATCCATGAAATTCTTGTGGTTTGATGAGCGGTGTTTTCGGCCGGGACGCGACGTCTGCGAGGTCCGTCCCGCCGCACCTAAGCTCATACATTTTATAGGACAATTTACGCGGATGCTATGCCCTATTTCAGGTTGACGGAAACTGCACGTCGGCCTCGACAGCTTCCGCCTTTTAAAATCAATTAGATTTTTTGGCGGCTCGCCGTTTTATTAGCGGCCGCAACACCCTTCAAAGAGGTATCAACACCCTTCGTAAAGCTCATATCAACGCGTGAACGTTCTATTTTTTGATGCATCAATTTCAAAATGTGACATCCGAAACAAGCCCAATTTGGTGTGTAGCTTCGAGAAAGGAATTTGTTTAGATTTAGTTGTGAAAGTCATACTTAGAAAAAGAATTTACAATCTTTGTGACAACTCAAATGATCGTTTGTGACTTTTTTTAGAGTTCAATATCAACTCATTGATTATAGACCATGATTTGTTATTCATTGTGAATTTTTTTATAGGCTCAACATTTATTTTTCAACATTTATCATTTCAGCAGGTTTAACATGATTATATCCATTTGTCCCAAATGATACTTGGAGGGTCATCAGTCATACATATATACACATATACATACATATACATATATATATATATATACATATATATATATACATACATACACACATACACACACATATATACATACATACACACATCCATAACTATAGGTCATCAATCGGCTTGACGTATTGGCAATGGCCATATTCAAATGTTCATTAAGGAACCTTTGTTGATTGGCATTATTGTGCAAATAAATGCCACAATTTTATTATGGAAATAAAAATTCCATTTGATATTTAAGGAACTAAATTAAATTAATGAAATGGTCATCGAAACATTACAGATCAATCATACATCAAATATTAGATATATCAGTCGTACAAAAATACGAAAAAGGCCAAAGCTTACAATATCTTTCAGTCAACCAATATGATGACGTAAAAGGAGAGCAAGCAAACGAAAAAAAATACATTAAGTTATAATAAAATACAAAATTAAATTTTTCATTATAGCAAATATTATGCAGACGCTCAAGCTTATCCAGTTCGGTTTTGATCAGATATTGACATCAACATAAACTAGAATAAAAATAGTAGCAGATTTTGAGTTATCTTAATGTGTGTGTTCTAAATGGTGTAAATTTGAATAATTTAGACTCTTGTAATGCAATACATGTGTTTGTTTTAAGTGTATATTGTAAAATGTTTTTATGTTAAAATTAAACTAACAGACGATCAAGAATCTGCCTATAGATAAAGGACATTGTTAATTCTGATTCTATTAGTGCAAACAAATTCATTCTCACAAAAATGTTATAAAGAAATGTTACTACCCAGTCATGATTCGGACGCCACGCAATGCTGGTTCTCAATAAAAAATCCGCATATTTTTCCCTTATAAAAATAATTCTCTGTTCTTAGAAGTCAAGCCTTCGCTAACAAATATTGCTCATCTCCTCCGGTTATTCTGATATATTAACCTACAGTACTGTACTTGGCATAAAATTAAAGTTCAAATACTATAATTATAGTACAAATTTTTCTCCGCCCTTGACAACTTCACATTGACTCAAAACTGTAATCTATATTATCGATAACTCAATTGGACCCATATCAAAAAATATTCAATGCGAAAGTTAACGCGTCGAAATGGTCACATTACATCCCATTCTCATTATGAACCGTGAGTGACAAAATTGCATATGACGAAAACACAAGAGTATCTGCGTCTACATACAACTTGTTCGAATATCAAAGCATTTAACCGCTCAAAATCAATTCTATTTTCACAAAACTGCACCGCTACCTTTTCCGGTTGATTGCGCAAACAACCAACTGACAATTTCGCAACGGTCACGTACGGATTATTAAATAACCCGACACAACTTCGGCATCTGACAGGTTAAAGCAAACTTTATTACCGAAAACCAGTCACAACGTTAATAATTCCAATGTGGCCTCTCAATTTATGTCCACAATGTATCGCAATATTTATCACGATGTCGGATATCTGCGCTAACTGCCGGTGCGATCGCAGCAATCAAATCAGCCCAATTACCGTGATATCTTGTAATTCTCTAGCAGTACCTTTATAGAAATGCTAGCCCTGAAACAGGTTCTTCCAAGTTAGGTAACATTGAACAGGCAAAATTATGATATTTTTCACTCAGTCAATGTTTTGAACCCTCCCTTTTCATTTATATAATGCATTCTTGACATTATTGTATTTGTCTGTGACTCTAATGAATAAACCCTATTGAAATTTTTGTCCAGAATCAAACAATTGGCTTATTATTTTTTTCAAAATAAAAAAATAGATGTTAAATTCTAAACTGACAAACAAACATCAAAATCCACTATCTATTCCAAATAATGGAATTTCCTTAACTTGTTCTTCCAATGTTTTCCAAACCTATTCTAATCTTGAAAGTTCCAACAAAAAACCATGTTCAAATCAATATCTAACTCACTCAAAGATAAGCGTAACCAACAACTAATACATTAACATCTATATTTCAAAATACTAACTATCTACAAGTTAATTCTAGCATTGTTATTTTTTTTTTTATCATATATTATTTTTCAATTCTCATTTGGTATTTTGTGTATGAATCAACCTTCAGATGCTCATTCGCCGTCAATTCAAAGTGATGAATCACACGACGTGCAGTCTATAGATAGAAGTCAATAATGTAATTAAGCCGGTGTAGCCAGTGCGGCGCCCCCCCGGCACACAACAATTTGAAGCACTAGAATGAAACCTACGTTTACGATCGACGCTCCATTCAAATTTACTAAAAAGCAAAATTCAAATATGTCTCAAATCAGGGTGCAAAATCACTCCGGAAACATATACATTCAACTTTATATTTTACTTGAAATATAAAAGTTAATTCAAGTAGGTATGTAAAAAATTCCCTCCTCCCTCAATCAAAGACGAAGAAATATATTCCAGTAATTAATTAACTGAAAACTTCGCATCAACACAGAAATAAACACCCAAATTTCTCTAACAACAAAGTCTTCATGTACTTTGTGTGCTTTAATGAAATTCATGAACTTGTAATGCAACTTTTTCGAGACAACACCGTCACGCCACCACGCCGACTTATAATGTATTTTCATTATCAATATATTTAGTGGATCTTGAGTATATAACAATAACATCTTATATACCATGCTGAATATAAGTTTGTTTGTTTGTCTATTATATACTCTCCATTGTGTAACGTCGCAATGAATGGCCTCACCGCTACATGACAATCTCTTACAACCAACCCTACCACAACGGACGCTACTGCAAATTCGCCAACCCGATTCCAACGGACAATGACGAATCCAGTCAGTAATCAAACCCAGGACCTCACAATCCAAGATCAGGTGATTCATCCACTACCATTTTGTATATTTAACCTTAGAAGACTAACAAAAGAATTTTCCAGACTAAAGTCATTATTTTAATTTTTATATAATAAAATTAATTTTAAATTTTTTCAATATTTATATACCTAAAAAAAATTGGCAAATGCATTTGATGTGAATGTTATAAATGTTGTAAATTAAGCAATACCATCGTCAATCAAAACAACATGCAATTAACTTTAAGTCAATCAAATTTAGATAATTGAACAAAACGCAATTAACATGCAAAACAATCAAGAATTACCATCATCAGACTTAATATCTAAATACAAAATTAATAAACAATATAACAAGCCAGTATCAAAACTTTCATAACTAATACAGATACGTAAGCAGATGTCACTATCAAGCGTCTTTTATCTGTCAATAAAATCAACCATTTCAAACGACACACTTTACGCTTATAAAACGAGACCGTAATAAAATTTTATTAGCTCGCCCAAAAATGCACCCTATTTATCGTTTCGCGCAAGCCGAAAATTCTTCCTCGTCGCTTACACAATAGCCCTTATATAGCTCTCTTATACCCGCATATTGTCATGCATTTATACAAAAACTGCCCTATTGACAAAACAAACCGCGAGCCTGCCAAGCACCTTATAACGGCAAATCAGGGCTGTGCAGTGAAAAGTATGATTATTATATTCTGTATCACTTCATTATTATTTTTGTAAACAGCTTCAAAAATTTGGCAGTAGGTGACTAAAGCTATTCATGACATAATTTTAAACCTTCAGGAATTTTAGAGACTATACTACTTTCGAAATCACTACTAAATATTGTTTCTATATAATTAGTGTATGAACATAATTTAATTAATATTTTTTCTCCCTCTCTATGGTTATAAATAAAATATTATAAAATCGAAAACCATCGCGGCCGTTTGACATTATAAATAGGATAGAAAACGAAAACATGTCCATGATGTCCTTAGAAAAAATGGATACGGAAGATATCACGAGACACGCACACGATCTAATACGGACGAAACTCAAAAACCGAGCAGATCAAGAACATTCTTACCATACGTCAAGGGCGTGACTGATCGAATAAGTAAGATGCTAAACAAATTCGATATTAAAACGATCTTCAAACCGACCCAAAATATAGCTCGATTTTTGAAGCCTGTAAAGGATGTAATACCACTGCAAACCCCGGATGTGTATAAATCGAATGCAGCTGCGGTCTAGCCTATGTTGGACAACAGAAACGGCCCACAGCCACGCGACTGACAGAACACATCAAAGCTGTTAAAACGTTCAGCGAGAAAAATCGGCGATCTGCGAACATATATTGGATAGTGGAAGTAACCACTGAATGCAGTTTCAAAATCCCATTGTTCTATCCAAGGAACAATTCTACTTTCCTCGCATGATCCAGGAAGCCATTGAAATAAGAAGAACTCCGAACTTCAATAGAGATGACGGTTACAAACTCTCTTCTACGTGGAACCCTCTTCTTAAAATGTTCCCGCCGCCGAACGCCGAACGCAAAGACGTAAAACAGGATACAGTGAGTGTCGTGTGCAAGACAGATTTAAAAAATTCCCGCGCTCCGAGCCTACCCCCCCCCCCACCGTTATAACCTACGCAGTGGCGGCAGTGGTTTGCGGCCTACCCGCAAAACAACGGACTGACAGCTCTTCAGTCTACCCTAGACAACGGCGGCTGCAACGTCACCGAAACGTCGGGTCCTACAAATTTCACGCGGTAAATTCGTTTTCTATCCCATCTACAAAATAAAATATTCATCTAAGATAAGCTAAATATTGAAATGCTAAATATTTATACCTAGACATCAAACTACATGCAACTATATATATAAAATTCCATTTTTTTTTAATAATACTATTAGACGTTTTAGTACTTCTTTATTAATAATGCTTATCTCGGCAGTTTAGTATTATCAAACATTGAACTTCATGAAAGTTTGAATACCTCCTATATGTACTACCTACTCCTAAACTATAAACCTATTATTTCAGTCCTCTATGTATATAAAAAAACGGGAAATTCTTATGTTGTTTTAAATAAATTCTGAATTTAAAAGTATGAATAACTAATTCATATATTAATTGTATCGTCCGAACATGTTAAAAAAATATTAATCAGATTTAAGGTCTAACAGCAATTCATGTCTAGTAATGTCAGTTGTCGTAGAAATGTAATTCTTTGTAACTATATAACAATATTGATATATATATATATATATACATACATATACATACACACATAAATATATATATATACACATACACATACATTACACACACACGCACACACATACACATATACACACATATACACATATACATTCATACACCCATACATAAATACATGCCCATTAACCCCTTGAGTATGATACGACCAAATCTGGTTCTGAAACAATTATCCGTTGAGTATGATACGACCAGATCTGGTTCCGCGTTTTTTTCACTTCTTTGACGTTCTCATATTTATTCATAATTATCTAATTGTTTTACAAATTGATATTTCAATATTCTATATTCGAAATTTCAATGCAATCATTGTGCAGTTGTTCTTTTTATGATTGGTGTAGTAGTTTCGTAGTTATAGTACTTTAAGGTCGATGTCACCGAAAATCCTGCAAAAGAGACAGATGCATCCATGAAAATACCCATTTACTCTAAGGGTTAATGACAACCGTAATAAGTTTGTTCCAATCAAAATCAAATAAAATACTATTGCATATTATCAAAGTCTAAAAGTTTGAAGTATTATCAAAGTCCAAAATTTGAAAATACCAACCCTTCGCGCCCCTTCAACAAAGTATCCAACGTTTAAACCCTGCAAATGACACATACTGACAGTAAAGACTGTTTCATTGAAATATGTGCACAAAACTCAAAAAGCCCTAGACATTAAAATTTGTCAAAAAAATTGGATAATGTCACACGACTATCCCCTTAAATGATCAACATTCCTAAAAATTTGTGTCAACCCTGTCTAACAGTAGTGTAAAGTGTAGTGTGGGCAACGAAACCGCGAATGTTTCACATCATGACATCCCTTCGCACAGTGTTACTTTCCCTATGATTTTTCATAAAGTAAAAATGTACATCACAAAATTGCTCTATCATGATTGAAACACCCATAATTATACTATTTCATTGGTTTTTTTTACATTAATTGAACAATTTTCTATTCTATTCTATTAATTTAAAGTTCCATATTAATTATAGACATTGTACAATATTCCATTTAACTAACCCAAAAATGTCTTTTGAATCTGCTGCAGTTAGTGACAATTTAAGGAATTGTTGTTTCCAGATCTTTAACATTTATATATCTAAATCGGTCCAACTCAGAGATCCACATTCACTCAGTGTTTCCACGCAGAAGCGCAGTCCTAGGTATGACTCTAATCCGCGGGTCAGTCTCTCCCTGGAATCCACTTTGGGCGCTCCTGGGCGGTTTGCGCACTGTGCGGCATCAGTCAATTGACTGCATTTTGTCCAACAGTGAGTGAATGGGCACTTACCGAGTTGGCTACGAAGACCTATCCTACTCTGGCTGATCACATTCACGGGCTAACACCCATCCGACGGCCTCCACGCACGAAGCGCGAACCCAGATAGAACTCTGACCCCATGATTAGTTTCCCCTGGGAATCAACCTTTGGCGCTCCTGGACGGTTTGCGCACCGTGCGGCGTAAGTCAATCGATGATGCACTCCGACCAACAGTCGGGGAGTCTGGAAGCAATACTGTTTCCTATAGAGTGAGGTGGTTGTGGACCCTACGGCGACCGTTCCTGAAACGACCATCGGCTACCCGATACTGAGCGAACAGCCGTACAAAGGACGTCATGGCCCGCGACAGATTCGGTATACACCGTCTCACTGCCCCGTAAGAGAGAGGACCGCACAAGCGACCTCGAACCCTTAATCAATCGAGAGACCGGAGTAATCTGGTTTGTAATTAGAAGTAAAGGCGCGAGTGCAAGCCCGCCGAGTAACACTCCCGTCTATCTCGCAGCTAAGGTGTTGACCTCCTACGAGTTTGTGTCTGATGTAGACAGTGGACTGTTTTGTCCAAGTTTTCTGCACTTACTCCAGGAAGATAGAACAACCAATCATTAAAACTTCCTGAGGTGTCGGGCTCGCCCGCCGTAGTCGACAACCCTTGTTGTCCCAACAGTCGGGGAAGTCTGAATATAATACTGTCTTCCACAGAGAAAATTGGTCGTCCACCTGATGACAGCCAATCCCGGAATGGATTGAATATCCATCAACCCTGGACAAACAGTCAGGCAAAAGATGCCATGGTCCGCTATAAATCGATTAACACCACCTCACTCGTTACACCAGGGAGAAACTCGCCCAAGCGAACCCGAACCCGCAACCAGTCCAGAGATCGGAGTAAATCTACCACAACTGGAAGTAAGGGCGCGAGAGTCAGCTCTCTGATACAGCGCTGTTCTCTACGTCCCTAATATATGATTCTAACCTGATTTTAATGATCTTGGAACTACTTCAAACTGCATTCATACACACACATATATATACATATACATATACATATACATAATTACATGCATACTCGATCCCAATGTGTTAAAACCAATTGATTATTATTTATGAATTTTCATTTTATTATATCATACTCAACTACATTTAACAGCCTAGCGTCCTATGCCCCACAGTGCGAGTCCCCAGCGCCCCCAAAGTCATTGTCATTTATACCCCCGATACACAATAAAAGATGCATCCGCAGGTGCAACAAAAACCCGTGTTTGAACGCTCGGCACAGAACCCCTCTGTCACCATTTTTTCGTGACACCGTTAATAGCGTCACCATTTCGCCCAAACAACAATGCTTACCGCCCGCCCAAACAGTGGCACAGTGGCGTTTTAGCGTTGCCAGATGCTCCCCAAATTGGTTCTTGATTTTTTCAAATGTAAATGTATCTGAGCTCTTATTTTCTTTCTAAAATATAACTATTTAAATCCCAATGAGTAATCAAATATCTAAGATTCGGTAATGATCTTAGTGATTTAAATCGTTGTGTTAGCCGCAGTAACCACTAAGGTTACTAGTATTCTATGGTCACGCGGCACTAAATGAACTCTTTTTCGTGTTCAGGACATCTGTCTCTTTCCTTTAAATGAACTTTTCAGGTAACAAAATTTTGTACCAAAATTTTCGCAAAAATTCAAAAAATCTAATTTGGCTCATGATCAATCTAGTAGTTAAAACCGTTGTGTTAGCCGCAGTAATCCCTATGGTTACTGACATCCTGGTCACGCAGCACCAATTGAAAGAGTCACAACCCCGGTCTAAAAAAGACTGTCATTGAGCTCCCCGCTGATACTATATATACTTATATACGCATAGATATTTCAATACAATAATATGATAAAAATATAAACATAATATAAATATATACATCATATATACATATATACACACGATCATTCATATCATCTCTATCATTCACTCTCTCCCTTACAAACTTAACCTTTCGGAAGTCACAATTCAACTCATCCTGGAGTCATCATCTAAGCAAACACCTACTTCAATCTCACAAACAAACTGATGCTGATTACAACACTTTGCCCCTTTTAACAGATACTCACTGAATATTCACGCCGACAACAAATATAGAGCATAAAACCAAGTAAATGTAGATTTCAACCCTTTGCCCGTCAATCAGACATTCTCTTGACTATTTTTTTTATAACACAATACCTACAGTTCTAGCTTTTCTCTTATTTAAAATGATATAGATATCTTTATCTTGGTGAAATTACTAACTGTATTGTTAAATAATTAAATTTCGGTCATTTATATATTTTATAATGTAGATGGATTTTAAGGAAAGAGTTGGGATTTCTCCCGGGGGAGGGGATTGAGTGCAGCCACCATTTACCACCCCTCGCTGCTCCTTACCACAACCGTGAGTGATGACGCAAATATTTTAGGATTTCTGGAACATGATGAGTAGATAATTTGTGATACCCTTTTAGGGTTAGCTCGTTCCGAAGATGATACATTTACGTATCGAAGATTTCTCGTTCCGAAGATGTTTACCGAAGAAAGCGTAATCCATAACGTTGATTGAGTTTCTGTTGATTGTTGGTCATTCGACGTGAAGATTATCGATGCTACTCTGATCAAACGATAGAGTCAAGTTCACACTATACCGTTGTTTTCCCACGTTGTGTTGCAGAGGTCTCGTCTACTCTGTACAACCCTAAACCACGTTGCATTTGCAGAGGTCTCGTCAACTCTGTACAAAAGCCTAAACAGGGACATCGTTGCAGGATGAGGTCTCGTCAACTCAATCCACCACAGGCAACAAGTACCACCCGCCTAGGTCTCATCAACTAAGCGCCAGCACCTGCAACCTGTGCACTACGGTGAATACAGCTAAATTTCGTTATAACCTTTGTAAACCTCGTAGTTGTTGGTATAGTGTTAAAGATGACAATTCCGTTCTTTCAAATGCAGCACTTCCAATCTCCATCGTATAACAACCTCCTTCTCAACCATTTCCACTCAATAGATACAACTTATTTCATTCGCTGTACTAGTTTTTACTTATTTATGTTGAATATTTTCATTTCATTGTGAAAGGACTAAGATAGTCCGTGCGCCATCACATTAAAAAAATAAACAAATTAGCATGTAGCTAAAAATCTAATTTGAATTTACTTGAATGTGGGATTCATAAAGTCTATAATAAAATTGATTCTATATTAGGATTCTGGATGTTTTAATGGAGGAGATATAGGAGGAAGTTTTTAGGAATTTGAAGTTACAAAACATCTATCAATTATTAAAAAAATATACAAATCTATTTTTCTTATAATTCCCTTACAATCAGACCTTTTTTTTTATTATTTAATGTTATTATTTATTGTTAGAAGAAAATGTAATTTAAAGTATATTTCCGTTTCATATTTTATTGAAGATCGCGTTTGTGTATCGACCATTCCAAACTTTCCCGTTCCTTCCCGAAGAGCGAACGCGACTCAGTCCCAGTCTCGAAAAAAAATGAACGAGTTGAAATCTACATTTTCCCAATACAGCCAATCCAATTCACCAAAAGCAGGACCAAAATCATGAATATTCAGAGAGCAGTCCTTCTCAATGTCCTTTTGTAATACAATCCTTCTAAAATTATTTATTTTAAATTTGTTTTATGAAATTCGGACGTAAACCAGTTTCGACCTCAGAAGAATGAATGTATGGAATCCTATACTTTTCTACACTCATTCATCCACTCATCCAATATCGAAATCAATCTCAAATAAACAAATAACTAAAGCATAATTCCTTTCCTTAAAAAAATATATCTAAAACTATAGCTATGCATACATATATACATATATAAATATTCTAATTGATTGCCTAATAGTCATATTCGTTCTAGTATTTATAAAAAAAACTATCTAACCAAATCCAAACTTAACAAAATAAGATATCATTTTCATATTATTCTGGCAGCGCCAGTACCTCGTTTTACCGTTGTCATCGCTTCCGATCTCTCCGCTCTATCAAATTGTCAACTTACGAAAACCGACCAATGAAGCGCCAGCGAGCCCTGCCAGCCACAACGACACGTCAGGGGTAGCGCAACGGATCACTTTTCTTCCAGTGGTGGACAACCAATAGTACAACCACTCATGCAAACCCATAATCGATCCGCTTTGCTTGAATCGAGAAGAAAAGCAAACAGCCTCCAATTAATCGTATCTTTGATATTGTCCAGTCATTCCCAGAGCGAAACAATAGAAAAAAAATACTCAGTCTCACCTGCCATTCTCTCATTCCAGAAAAGACAAGTCAAACTTGCGAATTTGATACGAAATTGTGATACTCAAGATTAAAACAATGACAAAGCCAACTAGCTAAAATTTCACATCAAAATCCATACCTCATACTATAAAACATTCCTTGTATACCCAACAAAATACACATCTCCACTATCATCTTCTCATAGCCACACACACACTCAGCCATAATACACTCACACATAAAATATATACACACATATATACATACACACATATCTATATATATACATATATTTACTCATATATAACATATATACATAAAAATAAATATACTCATAAATATCTTCGCTTACTACATACAAATAAGATATAAAATACAACTTCACCACCGTTCCAACATATTTAAATACTACCTTTCCACCCTACAACTTGTATCAAAGCCAAATTCATGCACAGCCCTTTTATAACAAACAAATCCAAACTAGTTACAAAAAATACTCCACCACCATTCTAACATATCAATATATAAACCCACCACCATTTAATATGTAAAAAAAGCCCCGTCTCATGCACAGCCCATTTAACATCAAAACAACCCAAAACTAGTTACAAAAAAAATACTCCACCACCATTCTAACATATCTAAATATAAACACATCACCATCTAATATATATATTACAAAGCCCATGTCATGCACAAGCTCTTTTTATGACAAAACAATTTTAAAACTAATTATAAAAATTACTTTTAATTCCAATATTTTTCTTTCAAATATTGATCAAATTGTAATTCATCCACATAAATACATCTGCCACTCTTAATTCTCAGATTATAATATTATATTGCCAACAGTATTCAAAGAATCCTATTTTATAGTCTATAATTATCAAATTCTTTTGTTTTAATTCTCTTAGAGTTTCATTGACATTATCACACAAAAAAACATCTCTGTATTATTTCCATTGAACATGGTCTCCCGCAAAAAAAAATCAAAACAACTCACCAATCTAGTTCGCCACTGGAGTCGCCTAACAACCTATTCCTATTCCTCTTAATGAATTCTAATATTTTACCATAATATGTTTTATAAATACATATAAATTAATTCCTTGTATGATATTATGTGTTTATATTCGCTATCAACTTTTCGATTATATATCCTTCCATGTGTAGATATAAGATTTATCAATCCCTCTACTATTTTATATATATGTTTATTTAGGCCTTTCTAAATTTTCCAATTTTTATAAATTTTTACGTATCTTTTATAACGCATTCCACTGTCTTATTTTTAACTTTCTTTAGTCCAAAATTTAATATAATCATTATTATTTTATTACTGTCGAATTAACTGAAGATCATATGACACTACTACTAGATTATCATTTGGATACATAGTTCAAAGAAATCGGCTAATTTTCTTGTAATTTTGCGGCTTTCCGAGCTTCTTGTAATTTTGCAACTTTACGAGTATTTTTAGATTTTATCTGTTTTATTATTTTACAACGTTTTGCAAAGAATTCGGCTAATTTTCTTGTAATTTTTTCGGCTTTCAGAGTATCGTTAGATTTTATTTGTCTTATTATTTTACAACGTTTCTCAAAGAAATCGACTAATTTTCTTGTAATCTTGCGGTTTTCCGAGCTTCTTGTAATTTTGCAACTTTACGAGTATATTTAGATTTTATTTGTTTTATTATTTTACTACGTTTTTTTTCAAAGAAATCGACTAATTTTCTTGTAATATTGCGATTTTACGAGTATTTTTAGATTTTATCTGTTTTATTATTTTACAGCGTTTTGTAAAGAAATCGACCAACATTCTTGTAATTTTGCGATTTTACGAGTATTTTTAGATTTTATCTGTTTTATTAATTTACAACGTTTTGTAAAGAAATCGACCAACATTCTTGTAATTTCGCGATTTTACGAGTATTTTTAGATTTTATCTGTTTTATTAATTTACAACGTTTCTCAACGAAACCGACTAATTTCCTTGTAATTTTGCGATTTTACGAGTATTTTTAGATTTTATCTGTTTTATTAATTTACAACGTTTCTCAACGAAACCGACTAATTTCCTTGTAATTTTGCGATTTTACGGGTATTTTTAGATTTTATTTGTTTTATTGTTTTTACAACGTTTCTCAACGAAACCGACTAATTTTCTTGTAATCTTGCGGTTTTCCGAGCTTCTTGTAATTTTGCAACTTTACGAGTATATTTAGATTTTATTTGTTTTATTATTTTACAACGTTTTTCAAAGAAATAGGCTAATTTTCTTGTAATTTTGCGATTTTACGAGTATTTTTAGATTTTATCTGTTTTATTAATTTACAACGTTTTTCAATGAAATCGACTAATTTTCTTGTAATATTGCGATTTTACGAGTATTTTTAGATTTTTTTTCTGTTTTATTATTTTACATCGTTTTGTAAAGAAATCGTCCAATATTCTTGTAATTTTGCGATTTTACGAGTATTTTTAGATTTTATCTGTTTTATTAATTTACAACGTTTTGTAAAGAAATCGACCAACATTCTTGCAATTTTGCGATTTTACGAGTATTTTTAGATTTTATCTGTTTTATTAATTTACAACGTTTCTCAAAGAAACCGACTAATTTCCTTGTAATCTTGCGGTTTTCCGAGCTTCTTGTAATTTTGCAACTTTACAAGTATTTTTAGATTTTTTTCTGTTTTATTATTTTATGAATTTACAAGTTCAATCCTTTGGGTAAACGATCACCGTCCAAGTTAGTCTCGACATTTTTTATCGACTTGGTCAGGAACCCAATCACCTTCCAGATCAAACTCCTAAAACTTCTATCAAAATAATTTTTTTTTTTTTTAAATTTACATTTTATATTTGTGTTTTTTTTTTTTTTGAAACTGAATATATCATGACGAATTATATCGTTTTTTAGAATTTCAAGGATGTTGGTTGACTATTTAGTATTTTATGGTCTGTTTTGGAAACTGAATATATTATGACGAATTATATCGTTTTTTAGAATTTCAAGGGTATTGGTTGACTACTTAGTATTTTATGGTCTGTTTTTGGAAACTGAATATATTAAGACGAATTATATCGTTTTTTAGAATTTCAAGGGTATTGGTTGACTACTTAGTATTTTATGGTCTGTTTTTGGAAACTGAATATATTATGACGAATTATATCGTTTTTTTTTAGAATTTCAAGGCTGTCGGTTGACTACTTAGTATTTTATGGTCTGTTTTTGGAAACTGAATATATTAAGACGAATTATATCGTTTTTTAGAATTTCAAGGCTGTCGGTTGACTACTTAGTATTTTATGGTCTGTTTTTGGAAACTGAATATATTAAGACGAATTATATCGTTTTTTAGAATTTCAAGGCTGTCGATTGACTACTTAGTATTTTATGGTCTGTTTTTGGAAACTGAATATATTAAGACGAATTATATCGTTTTTAGAATTTCAAGGCTGTTGATTGACTACTTAGTATTTTATGGTCTGTTTTTGGAAACTGAATATATTAAGACGAATTATATCGTTTTTTAGAATTTCAAGGCTGTCGATTGACTACTTAGTATTTTATGGTCTGTTTTTGGAAACTGAATATATTTTGGTGAATTACATTGATTTCTAGAATTTCAAAGCTGTTTGTTGATTACTTCGTTTTTTATGGCTGATCTTTGAAAATAAATATATTTTGGAGAACTACATTGATTTCTAGAATTTCAAAGCTGTTTGTGGATTACTTCGTTTTTTATGGCCGATCTTTGAAAATAAATATATTTTGGTGAACTACATTGATTTCTAGAATTTCAAAGCTGTTTGTGGATTACTTCGTTTTTTATGGCCGATCTTTGAAAATAAATATATTTTGGTGAACTACATTGATTTCTAGAATTTCAAAGCTGTTTGTGGATTACTTCGTTTTTTATGGCCGATCTTTGAAAATAAATATATTTTGGTGAACTACATTGATTTCTAGAATTTCAAAGCTGTTTGTTGATTACTTCGTTTTTTTTATGGCCGATCTTTGAAAATAAATATATTTTGGTGAACTACATTGATTTCTAGAATTTCAAAGCTGTTTGTGGATTACTTCGTTTTTTATGGCCGATCTTTGAAAATAAATATATTTTGGTGAACTACATTGATTTCTAGAATTTCAAAGCTGTTTGTGGATTACTTCGTTTTTTTTATGGCCGATCTTTGAAAATAAATATATTTTGGTGAACTACATTGATTTCTAGAATTTCAAAGCTGTTTGTGGATTACTTCGTTTTTTTATGGCCGATCTTTGAAAATAAATATATTTTGGTGAACTACATTGATTTCTAGAATTTCAAAGCTGTTTGTTGATTACTTCGTTTTTTATGGCCGATCTTTGAAAATTGGAATTATATTAATGAATTATATCGTTTTTTAAGAAAATCACGATTATTGATTGATTATATCATTTTTTATGGCCTATCTTCGAGAATTGGAATTATATTAATGAATTATATCGTTTTTTAGAAGATCACGATTATTGATTGATTATATCATTTTTTATGGCCTATCTTCGAGAATTGGAATTATATTAATGAATTATATCGTTTTTTAGAAGATCACGATTATTGATTGATTATATCATTTTTTATGGCCTATCTTCGAGAATTGGAATTATATTAATGAATTATATCGTTTTTTAGAAGATCACGATTATTGATTGATTATATCATTTTTTTATGGCCTATTTTCGAGAATAGGGTATATTTTAATGAATTCCGTCGGTTTTTTTAGAAAACCATTAAAGTTGATTGATTATTTCATTTTTTTATGGCCTGTCCTCAAGAATTCGATATATTTTAAAGAATTCAGTCGGTTTTTAGGAAACCATTAATTTTGATTGATTATTTCAATTTTTATATTTTGTCTTTGCAACTGAATATATTCTGGCGTAATACGACGTTTTCTAGAAAAGCATTAATTTTGAAGTGTTTTATTATTTTTCTTAAAAATCCTAATAGGATTCGTTTTATTTTTATGAAATTTACTTTATTGTTTATTTTTTTATTTTACTCAACACATTTTAGTTTATCAATCGAAAAACTGATCTCCCCGATGTCCGAACCGAAAAGGAATTCCCTGTATTATATTATTTAAATTTTGAAATCTACAAACTGTTTTATTCACTGACTCTAAATACTTGCAAATAGAATAATACTTCTTCAGCCAACTCGTCGGAGAGCAGCTCGCGTTTCCGTAGGTTAAAAAAAAACTCCGAATTATTTCACTCATCGAACGGTCGATAAATGACTCTGCTGGCTGTGATCCCTCGGAGGATGAGTCATCTTCATTGCCCAGTGAGTCTTGAATCCTCTTGAGTTGGTCCCGGAGTCCTGTCCGTCTTGATCCTCTTGAGCTGGCCCGGAATCCTCTTCGAAATGCCACGAATCCCCCTGTGCAACGCCTTAAATAGGCTTTCCCCCTCCATGACTCCTTAACCCTTCCACTCACTAAATTTCGTCTTTTAGCCAATCAAATAACGCCACACCTCCAATTTCCTAGTAATTAGAAGCTTTGGTGGGGTTCGTTTTTATGTCACATTGCATTTTTATGAGTGTCAACAAAAACCTGTCACTTTGTCAATTAATTTATTGCCTTCTAGAATTTTCTTGTATGGAGTTTGCTCGGGATTCGATGAGTCATCAGACGATTATCATCTGCACCTGGCATCTTGCTTTATTTATTGCCCCCTTTTAATCCCACAGAACCGAACTCTGTCATTTCTGGTAATTTCTTTCTCCAACCACATCTAGTAGTTATAATTAGATATACTCATTTCATACGCCCCTTCATGTTTGTTTCTCACTCTCCTCATACTTTATCTTCCCCTCTTACGATTGAATGCAGGTGTCGCAATTTCTGGTATGCTACGCCCCCAGCTGTTTAAAACCATCTGGATCATTAATTTTTTCCCGTGTCCACATTTTTCCTTTATTGGTGTCTTTTATCTGTATGGCGGCAATTTCATAGTTCAATGATATCGCACCCCTGCACTTAATTGTGCCACTGATTGTTATCTTTCTATAAGGACCGCATTGTAATTGAAAAGCAATGAAATTCTCATCTGTGTTTCGTATCCTATCAACCTCTGAAACGCCAATACCACCGATCGGTGGTTTTCTGTTGTGATGATTTGCAGACAGCCGATCTTCGTATTTATGCAAACTTGCAACTTTTATGTTTTTAAAAGTTTTCTTCATTGAATAAGACACCATTATATATTAGTATGTGCACACTAACACCCCCTCACAACAGACTGTCAAGAGTTGAAAACATGCCGTAATGAATTTCATTCTCATGGCTGGTTTTCTAAGGGTTAATATCCGAATGTCATATATTGTTAAAGATATCAATTACATAAAATCAGTGGTCAGATGACATTTGTTGAGTTTTTCTTGACCCCAGTATGGAACATTACAATTGGAATAATAAAATGGAAGATGACTAATGAATATAACATGGCGATTTACTATTTCGTAGACAAAATGTTACAGATAATGCTGTTATTGCCTGTTGTGTTATGTCAATTTCATTGCGACGGTTAGTTTATTGATGAAATGTGCCATAATACCTCTGTAAAATTCACGGGCCCTCTCAAAAACATGATTTAATATGTTTTAAGTATTATAAACTATTGATGTTATTTTAAAATTATATGTGAAAAAAGGTCAAACGCTTTGAACTATTTTCCAAATACAAAAGTGTAACACCGAAATGAAATTCAAGCCTTACTTTAATCAGGAAATGTAATTATAGTTATAATAAATTAACATTCCAAATACCAAAAAATGGCGGACTTTGTTCGAGAACCTGATAGTTTGGGATTTAACAAATTTATGACAAACAAGACCTGGCCCAAGTCCTTTTGGATTTCAAAATGCGCAAAAGGAATTTTAATATGCTAAACTAAGAACAACTGGTGTATTTAAGGGCTAAATCAGGGCTTTCTGGTAAGACCAAGGTTTAATTAGTTTTTGTATATTCAAATTGGCTTTGTTTAAGGGCTTATTAGTCTGCGATAAGCCAGATTGGTAAAAAAAAACAACTTTTTGCGGCCCAGCATTCAGTCACTGTCCAAAGCGTGGTTGTCTAAACTGCGTGCGGATAACACTGAGAAAATAGTGATTTGGTACATACCTACAGGGTGTTCACTTACGTACGGTTTATTGAGCAAGGTGAGTACCTACCTAAGGTTTTAAACCTAATTACGATCAATATATGTATTAATTAGGTCATCATCCTGTTTTAAATCTAGTTACGAAAACAAGATATTAAGTAGTAAAAATGTAAAAAAACTGTAATACTACCTGTATCCGAAAATTAATGCTATTTTATTGAATATGTAATAAACTCAAAAATTACGTACCTACCGTAAAATTTATTGTGATATAAAATAGTCAAGTGGAAGTAAACAAAACTGGTCAAGTGAAAGTCGAACTGTATGGAGAGGGTTCCCGACCATTCCATTTTCCATGAGAACTTCAGGACTTTTGTTTAGGTTTTCATGTAAACTATAAGAAAGGCCCTATATTTAGTTTTTTTTAAATTTTAGTCAGTAGTTTCAGATATGAGAGGAAGGGGGGGGGGGGGTGCTCGATTTTTGTATTCTCTTCTATCTGTTTAACTATGTAATTTAAAATAATAAAATATTATATCTGTATTCCTTATAACGAGCGATTTCCATTGATATGTTACACATTGTACTTATTATTCTTAAATTTTCTGATTTGTCCTGTAAAATTGACCCAATCGAAAATCGAAATTCGATTATGTAGGAGATGTTGTTTTTAGTGGATGCAGAGAAAATAAGGTGTTATAAAAGGACAGACAGAGATACACGAGAGAGACAGAAAGTCACCAACACAACCTACCTGCTTTTTAAGCAGATTTCTTTAAAACATACCTATTCCATGGGTCGCGTGTTAGCAATTGATGAAAATTTCACCATATCTTCGTCGATTAAGACCGCCAGACCCTAAAACCGCCCTTCGTTCCTATACGGGATAGAACACTTCCTATGGAACAAGATAGAGGTCGAATTTCTAAACCGATCAAAATGGAACAACACAAAAATATATTGGCCCAATACCTTGGATGAGTTCGTAAAAGAACGAGGTCCGCCATCTTGTTCCAAAATGGCGGCCGCTCAAACTTTAAAAAATAACATATGTTAAGAATCATAGATTCAAACTAACCATAGATCCTAAGAAATCTCTTGTTAACACCTACATTTTATTTCAAACTATTTTACTTTCCTGACGACCTATCGGAAAGGAAAGTATTGTGATCGAACTAAAAAAAATTTTTGAGATGAAGATGGGAATATATATTTTGAGACTCCCTGAGACGATTGAGACTATTTCCAGACCGATCTCTGTCTGTATGTATGTCTGTATGTCTGTATGTCTGTATGTCTGTATGTCTGTATGTCTGTATGTATGTATTCTTCCACGATAGCGCCCAGACGCTTAACCCGTCAAATGTGAGGCGTCCCATTAGGGATATAAACTTTAATACGTTGAAATGTGAGGCGTCCCAATAGGGTCATCATGATGGAGGCCACAGTCGCCGTTTGGTAAAAAATCCATTAAAAAATAGAACGCGCTTCTATATTTTATCGTTTGATGCCAGAAAATAGCCAATGATTCGTTACCATTACTGTATACGATAGTATCATGCGATAAAATCTGTACGATACATGGCAACTCTGCCAACTCGTGGAAAATTCCGCTTCACCAGTGCGACATTTCGTTCGACTGAGCGCCGCGCGACTCGTTACCGAAATTACAATTGTAAGTGTTTTTAGTTGGATTTTACCCGTAAAAGTGAGTTATATGCATTCTAAAATTGTCTAGGAATGATAATTACCGACTGGAGAAGGCCATTTCCTTTTTTTCACGTAGTTTTTAGTAAATTTGTGAAATGTCGTAACACGTCAATGGCGGTCGAGATCAACATTTTTTTCGAAACGAACGAAATCTCGGGAGTGTAGTGTTTATTTCGGTTTATTTCGCTTATAAAATCGTTATTATTCAATGTAGGAGGTATATACTCAAGGAATTAGATGTATTTTGATATTTACACGTCGTTTACAAACTGACCACGTTTTCAGAGTTCATAGTTTGGCGGCAAAAGCCGAAATTTCTCAATGTGTATAGAGAAGGCTTGCATTTCTATCGATACAAAACAACAACAAAAATACGGAAAAAAAATTTTATTTTCGATATTTTTATTTTTGAGAAATTTGGTTATTTGAATATCGGATTTTATAGAGAAACTAAAATGCAGCTTAAAATAACATACAACTTTTTTTCAATTTGGGCTTATTTACTGAGAAAATCTAGACTGTGTCTCACCATGCGGTGTAAGATCGTTATACCAGCCTGGGGTGACGGGTTCGCCCGTTGTAGTCGACAACCCAAGTTGTTAGTCAGAGTGCACAGTCGATTGGCTTATGCCGCACGGTGCGCAGACCGTCCAGAAACGCCAGAAGTTTGATTCCTAGGGGAAACTGCCCATAAGGTGGGGGAATTCAAGCTGATTAGGGAAGATTTGATAATCCTAGCATAGGAAACTAACCATAGGGCCAGAGTCCTACCCAGGCTCGCACTTCATACGTGGAGGCCGTCGCATAGGTGTTGACCCGTGAGTGTGACCAACCCTGAACAGAATGGGTCTTCGTGGCTACCTCAGCGAGGGCCCATTAACTTTCTCAACGGTCAACAGCACAGACACGATTGGGTTACTAACCATTTTGTTTTTTTTTTGAAAAATGTATTTTTGTTTTTTAGATGTCTTTTAATCGAGATCCGGATCGGACGCCGCCCCAGGCGTTCCTAGATCTCCTGGAGGAGTCGGGGTCCAATTCGGATGAAATAGATGAGGGTGCAGCGCCGGCGTTCTGGGATGATGACGTTGGATATGACGATGACGACGCAGATATCGTGAAAATGTCGATCGATTTTCAAAGCCCCGGCGGAACTCTGGGTAATTAGTAAGTATATAAAGAATTCCATGTTATTTTCAGAATTTATCGTCAATTTATTGTATTTTTGTCTTTCAATAGTGAGTGGCCGCTGTCATCATCCCGGTTGTCGGCTGCGCCGCTGCCTCCACCACGCGGGCCGGTTGCAGCCCTCGCTGGCACAGCGCGGGGACTGCCCGTTCCGGCCCAGCATCCGCCACCCGCCACCGCCTAGAACCCAGCGCTCGCCCGCCGGGCCGCCCACCCGACGCCTATTTTTCGCCCAACTACAGAGAGGTATAAAATACAAATATTTATTTATTTTCCAAAACTTTTCGGTACGAGTACTTTACCTTCCTAATAACTCACATGAATACTCAATATCATTAAAACCATAGATTTAAGTAGCAAAATTGCGTTTAAAAGTATCCGAAGACGACTCTATTCGACCATTCGGCTACCCGATACCAGGAGATAGCCGGACAAAGGATGCCATGGTCCGCGATAGATTCGGTACACACCGATCACCGCAAGACAAGGGAGAGGATCACTCGAGCGACTTCGAACCTGTAACCAGTTTCGAATCGCTAATCGCTAGTTTAGGTAGGTTTAGGACAGCTGCCTTGCCGCATGTGAACGTTTACCGTACCGCCCATTCGCTCCCCCTTCGAAGCCGAAGAATGTGAGATGCGGAAATTGCGGTTTTAGATAATTTTTCCAGGAAGGAGTTTGAAATTTTCCCGGAGAGACCGAGATATTTATAGAGTCACCCGTTCTCTCAATCTCGGTCTTCGGCGGGTACAAATACACCAATTCTTCTAAGGACGGTCAGATTATCGACGATCCTACTAAGCAGTATTTTGTTACTTTTCAGACATCGCCGCTGCGTACGCGCTCTGCTTCCCCTGTCTGCCTTTCGCCGCCTAGCACTCTAAGGTCTGTATTTATTCATTTTTCTGGAAGTCTCTAACTATAGAACACCTTTGATAATCCACTATATATAGATAATCCACTATATACATTGATCTGGAAGTCTCTAACTATAGAACACCTTTGATAATCCACTATATAGGAATTGTGTCATAGTACATCAAAAATCAATAATATTCACCGAGACGAGATTTTAAAAGTGTATGTTACCAGCCGATTCTAACTTATAAACCTCAAATTGATTCAAACTAGCTAAAACCAAGTGCATAAGGACCTAACAAATGGGTCTAGACACATAGAATACTCATTATTATTCTTCTTCTTCTTTTGGAGAATACATTTTAGTCAGGATAGGAGAATTTCATATATGAAGGAGCTCTCGTACAAGTGAAAACAGGGCAATCATCATCCGATATTGGAAAAGTGACTTAAAACTATTAGCATACATTGATCTGGAAGTCTCTAACTATAGAACACCTTTGATAATCCACTATATAGGAATTGTGTCATAGTACATCAAAAATCAATATTATTCACCGAGACGAGATTTTAAAAGTGTATGTTACCAGCCGATTCTAACTTATAAACCTCAAATTGATTCAAACTAGCTAAAACCAAGTGCATAAGGACCTAACAAATGGGTCTAGACACATAGAATACTCATTATTATTCTTCTTCTTCTTTTGGAGAATACATTTTAGTCAGGATAGGAGAATTTCATATATGAAGGAGCTCTCGTACAAGTGAAAACAGGTCAATCATCATCCGATATTGGAAAAGTGACTTAAAACTATTAGCATACATTGATCTGGAAGTCTCTAACTATAGAACACCTTTGATAATCCACTATATAGGAATTGTGTCATAGTACATCAAAAATCAATATTATTCACCGAGACGAGATTTTAAAAGTGTATGTTACCAGCCGATTCTAACTTATAAACCTTAAATTGATTCAAACTAGCTAAAACCAAGTGCATAAGGACCTAACAAATGGGTCTAGATACATAGAATACTCATTATTATTCTTCTTTTTCTTTTGGAGAATACATTTTAGTCAGGATAGGAGAATTTCGTATATGAAGGAGCTCATACAAGAGAAAACAGGGCTATTTCACTTGAAATCTCAATTATCTGCATACTTTGAATATCTTTATACATATATTAGTACATATATATATTATTACATATATATTAGTACATATAGTATACATAGGAAATAATACACGAGATTTGGTTTAGGTAGTAATATATAATTTAATAAAACAACTTAAATTATTAGCGAGAGCAATTGAGACTCCGCATACATTGGACCCCTTTCAAGCAGGTACTTCTTTATAAGTATTTTGAATGAATTTAAGTTGTTTGCATTCTTATAACTCTCATTTAAATTATTATAAAATCTCGGCGCAAGGAAGTAAAAATGCCTTTGGGCAAATGAGGACTTTACAATCGGAATATTATAATTCGACCCAGTAGCTTGCCTTGTGTTTTTAGTTTGTTGGCTTCTTGTCTGCTGATCCTTGATTCTGTGAAACTCAATTCAGTAGCCTCCTCGTGTAAAAGGCTACCCCAGGTAAGGCTCTTGCGTCTCAGGCCTCACGGCTAGTGGATCGGTTTCTCCTGGTGGATTTCCCCGGGCGCTACTGGACGGTTTGCGTACCGTTCGACAATTTGAATATTACGATGAATAATTTTACTACATATCTTTTCTACTACTTATGAATAATTTTACTACGTATCAATTGATTTTATATTCCCTAAGGGGATTCATTTTTCACTGGACTGTTACGGGATGACATAACGATTCTAGTAATACCGCAGACTTCTAAATCGGTCTGAGCGTTTAGAAGTTATGATGGAATAAAGAAACAGAAATTTGCGGTCAGGGGAAATTTTCGATCACTACAACAGAATTAGGTTTTTGAAATTGAATTGAAATTTAGACAGGACGTGAGAACTAATAATATTGTTTTAATTTTCAGACGACCTCTAGCGGCGGCGGGGCGAGTAGCCGGCGCGCGGCGCGCGGCGGAGAGCGACGGGCGGCGTTTTGTTATTACTGTTTCATATAGAATAACGACGTTTCACTCGAAATTTTGTTGAATTACAAGGAATTTTGATGAAACTCCATTACTCGATTATATGTATCATTATATTTCAACGATGTAACGTGATGTGTGTTATGCACTTTTTTTTGTGATACATTATAAATTTTTATCAAATGTGGCAATTTTTAAACGTGCATGTACTATTTTGTACTGGATATTTAGTACCAATAAAAAAAAATTAAAGCATAAGTCGCATAAAAAATAAATGATAAAATCCAATCTCATATTTTTCTATGTTTCTTTTGTATATAAAGAAACGAATAATTGTATACCTAATATACCAACTGATGAAAGTTTTTATTTTAGTCGGTACAATTGTTTTGTTTATTTTTATGACATGTTTGTTTTATTTTTATCAAATGACTGTTACTGTAAAATTTTGTACTGGAAATTTATTCTATTTTTGATATTTCTAAATGATATTTTTAATATTTAGACAATGTAATGGTTGATTTTGTATAGTTTATTGACTTTCAGATTTCTAACTTGATTTAATTTTATTTTTGCCAGATATATGATATGTTTAAAATATGAATATTATAAAAAATGTATTTATTAATTGTAAGTTCTATACCCTTACCGGGTTTTTTGGAATAAATAAACTTTGAACTTTGAACTTTGAAATAAAAAAAAAATGGTTTCTTGAGTTTTCTTCTAGAAAATAATAATTATTATACAAAAGTTGTTAAAAAACGAATATACCGCGTGAAGTTTGTAGCACCCGACGTTTCGGCGATGTTGCAGCGGCCGCTGTCCAGTCTACTCGGGACAACGGCTGCTGCAACGTCGCCGAAACGTGGGGTGCTACAAACTTCACGCGGTAAATTCGTTTTTTAACCACTTTGTATAATGCCTTTGCCATTATTATGAAATCAAAAACTTAACGCGTTTGTTTGACATTATAAATAGCTTTATAAACGAATTTACCGCGTGAACTTTGTGGCACCCGACGTTTCGGCGATGTTGCAGCCCCCGCTGTCCAGTCTACCCTGGACAACGGCGGCTGCAACGTCGCCGAAACGTCGGGTGCCACAAAGTTCACGCGGTAAATTCGTTTATAAAGCTATTTATAATGTCAAACAACCGCGATAATCTTTTTCATAATAATTGCAAAGGCATGATACAAATGTGGTTAAAAAACGAATTTACCACGTAAAGTTTGGACACCAACGTTTCGGCGACGTTGCAGCCGCCGCTGTCCAGTCTACCCTGGGCAACGTCGCCGAAACGTCGGGTGCTACACACTTCACGCGGTAAATTCGTTTATAAAGCTATAATGTGAAGCAACCGCGATAGTCTGATTTCATAATAATTGCAAAGGCATACAAAAGTGGTTAGAAGTTTTTCGAATGTATTGAAAACTTGACGCGTATTAGATGTCCAATAACTAATTATTATACTCCAGTCACATTTCATAGAAGAAACTAGAAAATCACACTCCGAATTTGCCTAAACAAATGAGATCGCACCGCGGCGTATTGCATAGACAGGCGCGCTGCCTAATTTTATCGATATTCGCGAAATCGCGGGGTGCACATACCTATTTGTTTACGTAATTAGTATAGAAGAATTACCATATTTTGAGTGTGATTTCCTATAGTTTTTCTATGAAATGTGACTCTTTAGAGTATAATAATTAGTTATTAGACATATAATAAGCACATAATAACACAATATATTTGAAAAACTTTATCCACTTTTGTATTATGACCTGTCAAAGTTAATGCCAAATTTTCGTCACCGACTCGCAAAAGTTTGGATTTTTCTGTAATATTAGACAAAGCTGAAAGAACTGGTATGATTTTATAAGAAGTGTAGTGTAGTGGAAAAGTTATTATGAAAGAATTTCATATAAATAAAGTCCCTAAGTAGTCAGAAATACAAAATTAAAAAAAAAAATTTTTACGAGGAGACATCAAATTTTTCTTGGTTATTATGACTGAAAAACTAAATATATTTGTATGCAAAGAAGTAAAACAAAATAATGGTTTTGGTAAAGCATTTAATAAAGAACATAACTGTAAATACAATTTCCGCATAGACTTTCGTATTTTGTGATAAAAACATCGAAATGATAAATAGGCGAGTTTTTTCACTTCGCCAAATTTGTAATTTGTCGCCATTATTATCTTAATTGATTTACGAGATAAGGTTATAATGTTTTATATGTCAAATTTCAATGCGATCATTTTACAGTTCTTCTTTTTATGATCCGTATAGTGGTTTACAAGTTATGGTCGTTTTTATCAAGGTCGTCGATTTTGCGCGCAAAAAGGTCGCGCGCGAATGGGACGGCTGAATTTTATTCCGCGAGGAGAGGGGTTAATCGGATTGAGCTGAAATTTGGTATATAAGCTTCTGTTAACCGTCGGAGGAACCCATTAGTTTTTGGAGTCCCTACGCCCTACGGTTGTGGTACCTCCCATACAAATTTGGGGTTCCCGGCGAAAAAATTGTTTCCGCGATAGCGCCCAGACGCTTAATCTGTCTAAGTTAAAATTTGGCATAGAAGCTTCTGTTAACCATCGGAAGAACCTATTAGTTTTTGGGGTACTTACGACCAACGTTTGGGGTACCTGCCATACAAATTTGGGGTACTAGAGTAAAAAATGTCGCTGTTTTTTCGCACCTCCCCGGATACTAGTCAGGAAAGTCTTGGGGTGACACAACCGATTTTTTTCATCTGCTCTGTCGTTTCAAAATGGCGGCCGCTCAAATGCCGGTAAAATTTTCGCGTTTAGGTATGAGAGCCATTGTTTATGACTTATACATATGCGTAAAATGCCTGAGTATTTATGCTTTATGTATTTTTGTAACATGTATATGTATCTTATCTCTTCCCTCGACGAAGCACCCCGCAGTGCATCGGTAAATACCTATATGTTTCTCGCTCTAATATGTGGTTCGTCCGTGCGCTATATCGCTAACGCGGTTGAATGACTATGAAATGCTTTCTATGAATAGATCGACATCATTGCTTCGATTCGCTGTCTTGTTCCAAAATAGCTGCCTGCTAAAGAAATTTACCTATGGGTCACCGATTTTTTTTTGTCTTTTGAGGTACGGAACCCTAAGAGGGGTGTTAATAGTTACGATGGAATATGAGATACCTTTTCTTTGTTGATTCTCTCAGTATTGTTTTTTTAATTTCCGTTTGAAATTGCCACTGCTGACCATCCTGTGCCAGGACATCCTGTATATTTTAGTTGATAATAATGTTAGTTTTGATTATGCACACGCGAAGCCCACAAGGTTGTAAAGTGGTGTTACAGAAATACAAAAAGCATAAATAAAACCCACAATGCTCGTTTAGACTAGAATTTATCTTATTGAATGTCAAAACGTATATGAAAATTACAATTGGTCTTAGTTCAAGCAAAAAAGACTGAGAATGGTTAGCGAGAAAATCTAAAAGCCCTACGAAGGTTTTAAATCATGCTTAAGGGTCTTAGCGAAATGTGGTTCTGAATAGGTCATTTTTAGGTTGCGTGTAAGACCAACCAGCCATGCTTTACAATGTGGAGTGCCAAAATATAACCAAAGAAGAACCTTTTCTAAACCAGAAGCTCTCAGAACTTTTAAGTCGGATTTCTAAGCAAGCATAACATTATATTATACTCCTTTGGAAGCCCATTTAGCTTTTTGAATATCTGTTTACCCCTAGGAGCTATTTGCATAATAAAAAACTTTAGTATAACTGGTTAGGCCATTTACAATTATACCGTATACCTAATATATATTTATATCCTACCTACCTCCCAATTCCCAATCAGTGAGAAATTACGCGCCGGCCGAACCAGACGTGCTCCTGTGAGTGTTCTCGTTATCGTGCTGTGAAAGTAATTATCGCGTTCGTGAGCTGGCCAGCCGAAGATTTGGAGACATTTTTGGAGTGAAATTGCAGCAAGGAATCGCACGAAAAATAGAAAGGTGCGTAAACTTTGATTCCTTTTCCTCTCCACAATGATGCCTATAATCCCTTTAAAATAACCAACCTTCCTCACAGTCCACTCTATATATATATAAACTTAAACACAACATTTGGTCCATACGATCCGGATTTAAAATACTTTGTCCATTTGAGTACGAAAACAGAATAAATACTTCCGCCATTACGGGTTGCCTTTTGGAATATCGTATGTAGGAGATTCATATTCACATAATTATTATTTATAGACATCATTGGTAAAATTAAACATATCTACATAATAAAACATTATATTCGTGTTAAGCTGTTTAAAATTGGTAAAAAATACAGATCTGCCCACATTAAGTGGTTTCGGGCGGCGGGTGCTTTGTTTTACACGTAGGTACACCCGGCATATTAAATTACTGCAGACTTCACACTTTATGCCGCGAGTATAGTACATATACTTATTGCATTTTGCATGGGTATACTTGCTCAGCTGAGCTGAATGGTTGATAGCCGTAATTTATATATAATAAATTATATTTGTCCTACATAAAATAAAATACCTATTTTGTTTGTTTACATAGATTATTTAATGCTTATTAATTGTTTAATTGTTATAAATTTGTCACCAAATCATATAAAGGCTTGCCGCTCACAATATTATAAATCTTTGTTAAATATTAGTTACTGTCTCATTATTTATAGAGACACTGTACGTTACGTTTGTAGGATTGCAACCGTTTATTGAAAAAACCGGTTTCACTAGCTAGATAAGGAAACAAAATAATATAATAATATCTTGTTTACGAATTTGGTTTAGCAAAACAGTTCGGTAGGGTGAAGTTACCAGTTATGGGACTTTCATTATATAAATTATATTTAAAAAGGGATCGTAATATTTTATAATTATTATTCCTGAAAATAAACTTGTTTAGTTACATAAAAATATCTGAGTAATTAATAGTTTATTATCAAATATATATTTGTTATTGTTTGCAAATTTGTTTGGTTCATAACAACTTGTCAAAGTATATTATTAAATATTAGTTTGTTTACTTGTAATCCATTCATAGCTGTATAGACGATAAATAAATAAACTCTTATAAAATGTCTCGTGATCCCGATAAGGAAGCTAGCATGGATGCTATTAAGTTACAAATAGCACGTGCAAAACGTAATGCTCTATTTGAGAGAATGCAAAAAATATTTGATTTATCAAAGAATGTAGGCACTACCGAAAGAACAAGTGAGCCATTTCTCAATGCATCTATTTCTATGGCAGATATACGGTCAGAGTTTCGTGCCGTTTTAGATGATTATAATATTTTAAAGATTAGAGCTGACCCAACCGCGACGCCGTGTTACGATACATTTACCTCATTTGAGGACATGTATTGTACAAGTAAGCGTGTTCTTGACCGGCTGTCTGTTAAGCAAAAAATATCGACGTCCATTAAGGACACTGAGACTTGTCGTGAGGCGACAAAGCCAAGACTTCCACCTTTGGAAATTATGTCTTTCAACGGGGACGTAAAGAATTGGCCGCTGTTTTATGCCAACTTTAAATCTCTAATCCACGATAACACGTCGCTTACAGATGACGAGAGAGTGTATTATCTGATGAGTAAATTATCGCAAGGAGCTTTAAACGTGATTTCAGGTATCACTCCAGATGGTCAGAATTACTCTTTAATATTAAAAACTTTAATTGATAGATACGAAGACAAACGTCTTTTGGCTTCGGCTCACGTAGAGCAGATTTTGAACTTTAAATTAAATGGAGGAGCGTCACAGAATAATTTTCAGTCTTTTATGGATAGGGTTAGCACCGCTGTTGGTGCACTGAAGAATTTAAAATTGGACGATTTAGCAGATTATTTGTTGCTACATATAACGTTGAAAAAACTCGATACAGATACAATCAAAGGTTTTGAATCGCAGGTTCGTGATGTAGAAATACCTACATTTTCACAATTAGTTGATTTCGTGAGGACTCAGATTCGAGTTTATCAAACCTGTAATGTCCAATCTAGGACCACTATCAATATGAACAGCAAAGCTAGTCGTCTTAGTTCGAACCAACGAATGCCAAGCCCTCAATCATATGTTTCAAATGAGCAAAATAATTTAAAGTGTTTATGCAATAATATAACACATGAATATCTCTATAAATGCCCTTTGTTCAATAAAATGACACCTGCTGATAGGTTCGCTCATATTAAAGCAAATAACGCCTGTTTAAATTGTCTGGGTATAAAACATAAGACAGGTCTCTGTAAATCAAATCAGAAGTGTACGATGTGTAAACAGAAACACCACACGTTGTTACATTTTAATAATAATGATAAAATTAGTAGTTCCACATCGAACTCGCCTTCTAACACGAAGCCTGAGACAACCTTCGATAACGACGCAGGGCGCGGAGACGCAACGTTGTGTGCTACATGTAATACAAACGCCAAGTTGTCGACTCTTTCGCAAAGGTCCAAGTCAGCTACAACTACCACAGTCGCGCTTGCCACCGTTCAAGTCGTAGTGAATAATCAGATTGTTAGATGTCTCCTAGACTCGGCTTCTCAAAGCAATTTTATAACAAATGACTGTTGTGAAAAACTTGGCCTCAAGCATTATGAAAAGTCGAAGGTAGTGGTCACGGGCGTAGGTGGTTTAAATAAACCTACTCTAGGTAAAGTTAATCTAACTTTCCTTTCTAGGTTTAATTTAGGTATAAGTTATGACATGAGTGCTCTTATTGTCGATCGTATTACTAGTGAGTTGCCGTCGGTTCCAATAGACGAGGCAGCGCTTCCACATTTGAGGTCACTACCTCTTGCCGATGAAATGTTTGCTACGCCTTGCCCTATCGAGGCTTTAATAGGCGCTTCATTATTTCCACATTTATTGCTACCAGGTAGGATAGTTAATACCCAGTGTGATAATATTCCACCAGTTATTGAAACTGTGTTAGGTTTTGTCGTCGTTGGGTCATTGCCCACGCTTCAGTCTACGCATATTCATGACTTGGTCTCATGCTGTTCAGTAGTGTCTCGAGATTCCCTGGACGTCGTTGTAAAACGCTTCTGGGAATTGGAGGAAATATGTATTCCACCAGTCCAAGATCCTAATGATCTGGAGTGTGAGGAGCATTTCTCGGTCACCACGACACGTGACTCTAACGGTAGGTACGTCGTTGCCTTACCTTTTCGACTGGATGCCTATTTATTGGGTGATTCTCAAAGGGTCGCTGAGAAGCGTTTTATTTGCCTTGAACGAAAACTCGAATCATGCGCTCCCTTGCGAGAAGCCTATGATAAGGTAATACGTGATTATATTGAAGATGGGTATTTGTCACCGGTGGCTATTGATAGCAGTGTCAGCACCCTCTCATATGTCATCCCTCACCACGGGGTTTTCAGACCAGATAAGTCTACAAAACTTAGACCGGTTCTTGATGCCAGTTGCACAACTAGCACAGGCTACTCTCTTAACGATCTACTACACTCAGGTCCCAACCTACAGGGTGATTTATTTTGTATACTCTTGAATTTTCGTTTGTTTTCGGTCGCCTTCTGTGCTGATGTGAAACAAATGTTTTTACAAATAGGTATGCGTCCTGAAGATCGTCGATTTCAGCGTATTCTATATCGCTTTAGTCCCCACAGTCCTATGCAAGTCTTTGAGCTGAATAGGGTATGCTTCGGATTTAACTCTTAGAACGCCGCCGTCACATACGCTGTGCCAGACGATTTTTGTCCCTCAGCGCCGGCGTCACACCGTCTGTGACAGCAGATGCGGCGCTGATTTTTATTTTTTTTCTACCTAATGGTTTACACCAGCGTAATAAATTTAAGTACAGCCGCTTGCCAATAAAACTAGCAACCGAAAGAAATATCGCAGTTTACAAAATATCATTTTTGAGATGCCTAAACCGACCCTGAAATGCGTACATCATAATTTCTTCGGACGGCAACGTTTAAAGACGTTCCTAGAGTATCTGTATTAGTGATTTGCGTTGTGGATACCAGAAATAATGTAAGTAGATGTTGTTTTAATATTATTTAAATATATTATTATCATATATAAACCTTCAATTCACAGAAATAGGAAGTAACAATGGGTATTATTCGCGATTCAATGCCGGTTCCTTGGAACACTTAACACAAGCAAGCCGTTTATTGAGTAAAATCTCGTATTTTTTCAAATAATTTATAATAAATTATATATCATGTTATTGGAAATTTAGTCTAGATTACATATACTTAAATTAATCTGACGTTTCACAAGTAATTTCCTGGAAAACTTTAACTTACTGTAGCAACGCCCAAACACATCGCGACTATAGAGGATGTTTTATATTTGTTACATAATGATTACAAGAAAGTTTTTTTTAATTTATTTTTTTAACGAAATATTTTTTAACATAAAAAAGTGAGTTAATATCGCTATATTTTTTTTTAATTCAAACTTTGTTTCCCAGGATATTCAATTTCCGAGGATATATATATTTTTTATTATTTCCATTTCTTTGTAACAAAAGTCTACGAAAAATAACCTGCACACGATTTTTAACAGTTTTTTAAGTACATAAACAAAAAGTATTTGATAAAATATTAAAAAAATGGAGTCTACATTTTTAAAGTTTTTAACTATAGTTTTATGTATAGAATCAAGCTTACGTCTTTTACTCTCCAATAAATACTAAACTTGTATCTTCATTTTTGAGTCTTAAAATTCCTTGATGTCATAGATTTTTGATTTGAGAATTCCAAAGAGAGATTAGAGGTACAGTATTGTATAGGCAATTTCGGCAAGCAAGGATCTGCGGCAATTCGTAAAGTCCGTATTTATGATTTTGACATGTAACGGTATCGCCAGCGTTAACCACCAGACCACGCGTTTCCAAACTGTTTCGCTTTCTGCATTATTTAAAATATACATGAAATATGCAAGTTAATATACTATAGTCTGATATAAGTTAATAATAGATTGCGTTTGTAGATAATGATTTATATTCTATGCATCTATTATATACTGAATGGAAAACCTGGAGAATTCACCCGCTCTTCCGCTTACCAAGAAGCAAAGAATTTTGCTGCCGGCAATTCCCGTGCGAATAACGCAAGGAGGCAGCATTCGAGTAAGCTCGGAAGACCGGGTTATGGTAGATCAAGCCACTATGCAGGTATGTTTTTAAATACATATAAATACACATATATATATATATATATATATATATATATATATATATATATATATATATATATATATATATATATATATATATATATATATATATATATATATATATATATATATATATTAGTATTACTGTTGCCAATAATTACTTAATAGTCATTATAATAAATGTTTAAAACACAAAGAGTCAAAATATGAATGGAACAAATAATTATAATAAATAATCAAATAATAATTATTCCTACGTGGTTTACCTTCTATGTTTACTTAAGAATAATACAGGTACATATCTTAGAGAGATGATAGTATTTTTCACAATACGTGTATATTAAAGATATTGTAATATTTTTCGAGGCCGTCTACCTTATAAATAGCATGTGTGATGAGCCAGTGCTTAACTGTACATTCCAATATTTTTGGTTTTAAATCTTGTATTGACTTTGGCTGTCTTTTGGAATATAAATATGGGTTCCCTATGACATACTTATCAATTTCCCCAGATTATAATTGCTTAACTTAGGATAGCTACAATATACCTGAAATAAACATTTCTTGTTTGCAATTCATCCAAAGATCTTCTTACAATACTCAAATCATAACATGCCCGACTTAAATTACTTTCGAGATATTCACAGTGGAAGTTTTATTTTAAAAGTTCGTCGACATGAACGCCTAAAAATCTAGTACAAGGAAATTGAGAAATGGCAGTGGTATTTATTGAAAATATTATTGGCGAATCACGATTTCGATTTCGGTGATTTGTAAAATGTATGAATTAACTATTAGATGCGTTTAGTGTAAGGTTGTTGCTCAAAAACCAACTTTTAAGTTTACATAGGGTACGATTAGCGTTAATCAATAATTCTTCTATGTCTTTACCGGTAACAATTAAACTAGTGTCGTCGGCAAACATTGTTACATTTATTTTTATTTATTTATTTATAAAGTAATGTACAAAAAAAAAAAGACATGGACATACATACTATCTTATATGCAGAATCTTTAAAAATAAACATTAGTATAGAGGAAAAACATAGCTCTATGCATATAAATGTGCTAGCATATCCGAAATGAGGCGAAGTCGCACAACCAACTAGACCTATAAGGTCTGTATCTGGCTGTGCTGGAAATATATCTTTGAAATACATTGGTAAATCATTTACATAAACTAAAAATAGAATAGGGCCCAAAATTGAACCCTGCGGGACACCAAATTTATTAATTAAAGCAATCGAACAGTGTTTCGTAATGTTTTGATTTTGACAATGTGTAATTTCCACGATTAAATTTCTATTTTTCAAATATGAATCAAACCATTTTAAGCAGTCCTCTCTAACTCCATAATGATTTAGTTTGTTTAGTAAAATATCACGTCCAACGCAATCAAGTCGCCTAGATAACCATAGTCAAAATAGTCGCCTAGATAACCATGTCAATGAGTCTCGGAAGGGTATAAAAGAATTTTGGTTACGAATGTATTCTATTCGTTAGAAGGTATTGTGTATTTTCGTCTACAATCAGGTCGCTTTAAATATAATATGTAAGTATAAGTTACTGCTTTTTGTGGGTAATTTTTATATTTTCATTATCAATGGTGCTTTATAATTCTATAATCCTAATACTAGCAGTCCTACTTGTCAATGTTTCATAAATAATAACCCCCTTAAAATGTTGTAGGTATTCAAACACCCGACATGTATTTTATTATTTTAACTATAGAATATTGTATTGTCATGGGAACTTTTTATGTATGTAAAATTTAAAAATAATTGGTTTTGTAAAAGTTCGTCAAAATCGAGTTACAAAAGTAGACCTACCTTCTGTCATTGTACTGAGAAACAAATGAAGTTCAATTAAAGCCATAAATAGTAAATAAAACATTTTTGTACATATTATTGTTTTTGTTACGGATAATAACGAATAAATAATTGTTTTTACACCAAATCAAATAATGAACTCGATAATATACTTGAGATCATAGTTATAAATTATAATATGAATATTTTAAATTACTTTATTTATAATTCTAAAACTACTAACCATAAGTTAAAAAGTAATGTTTATAGTATCCATGCAATTTCTAGGACTTTCATTTGCCAGCGGTCAGTGGAATTATTTGGGAATAAATGTTTTCTTTAATAAATTTTATATGACATAAATCACGATGTTATTTGTTGCTCTTGATCTCTTTCAGACTTTTAAGCTAAATTTTATATGGACATTATTTCTGAGTTGCCGAATATTTCGTGTCATCTCAGAAAGTCAACCTGGTGAGTTATAATTGTAAGATATGTTGACATTTTTGAATGTAAACTTTATATTTATTATTGGTACTTAACTATCACTATCAAACAATCGTCATTGAGTACCTGTCTTATATTCGTATAGTAAAATAAATCTAAAACGGTAACAGTAAGTTGTATTTTTGTTATCTACTTAATCAAGATAAGAATTATTATAAAATTATGAAATAACTAAATCTCAAAATATCACGACAATAATTACTGGTAAAATATTTTGTTTACAATGATGAAAAATAATAATCAGTAGACTAATAATACGCTAGTGTTCGTAAATATAGATGAGTACAATAAGTAACCCTAATGAAAATATATTTCTTAAAACGTTTACAATGATTCTAATACGTTAACGCAAGTCCAATGTGACACGGTGTCTAATTAAAAAGGACAAATTTAAAAGAAATGATTGACGAAGTAAGAGTTGTTGCAGATTAAAGTTTTGGAAACAGAGTACAGACCCTTGGTCCCAACGCAGGGATATCGATGCTTCGACCTTCATAGGGCTTCGTCATTGTATCGGTCGGTCGCGTGGGAAGTGACAAACAGATGTTAGACATTACGATTCGACTTGAGTAACCTAAAAAAAGGAGTGGCCTTTTGAATCGCCTTTTGCAGGTATATTATAGTCAGTTACTAGAAGCATGGCTACTAATAAATTAAGCGCTAAAATATGAACGGTGTGATTCTTTTACACCTGTTTTATTTATTTACGAATGATGGTTTTACACAAAATGTGGGATAGTTGCAATCTATAAGTAAAAAAGTACCTACCCAGGAAGTACCTAGGTACAATTTTTTTAATTAATTATATATTTTATACTATATTCCCTTATTAATATTATTAATAATAATTACACTTATACTTTCACTATACTTTAATTTTATTGGAAAATACCTAGGTATTTTTTTTTTCAAAAATAGCTATAATTATATTGATGAAATTTTTCGAAAATTATATTTTTATGGATAATCATAACACACCCTTACTAATTACTTTGAGAAAACTGTTTCTGGGTAGTGTTTTGTAGCTACCTAGCTATTCGACGAAATTGGTATTAAAAATACGAAATAAATGGGTATATAGTTGGGGATAAAAAGGGATTTTACTAGGTAGATTACCTAGTAAAACTTTGTCTTGGTAGCCGTTATGTTAAGTTTCAAGATTTCAGAGGCATTACAGAGAGTCTAACTAAAATATTATATCGATCGTTTACAAACACCCTATGTTTTGAGTCACGTAAACTCCGCCGGAAAAAGTAAAACCAAAAATATTGACAAATTGAAATTAATATTACACTACTTATTAGTACTATAATGTTATACGATTTTATTTTTATTCTAAAGAAAATTTATTTAACTTTCAGATAATTAAAAAAAAAGTGAAAAAATATACTCAAACAATTAATTGTGGGTGTTTTATTTACGTTCGGGAGAAAATGACACTCGTTTGAATAAATCATTATTCTGATCAAACGACCTTGGCTATCACTGTGAAATTTCGATAAATAGGTTAACAAGTAAATAAGTTAGGCAATTCATTAATAGATATTTAGTGGTTTTGATCGATATGATGGTAATATGGAAAATACTTAGTATAAACACAGCGCGGCGCTCGCCCTTCTTTTCAAAACAGTCTGGCGCGGGGCGTACAATAGCTTTCTGGAGGGCCGGCGGCTGAAAGGTTAAGTCAAGTCCTTACCACGCCCTACGAGTAGTAAAACAATTAGCGTCCGACGAAGGAGATAAATATCCTAAGGCTGCTAAAGTTATCTCTAGTTCTCTGTACATGGATGATATCGCATATAGTCTTCCAGAAGAGTCTTCGGCTGTAGAGACAGTAAACGAACTGATTCAGCTTTTCAAATGCGGTCAGTTCGACCTAATGAAGTGGACATCAAATTCCAAGAGTGTATTAGAAAACATACCAGAGTCCCACAAAATGACTTCAGAAGTAGAGTTCGATAAGCAAACACAGCATAAGATATTGGGTTTAAGGTGGTCCATGTCTGATGATTGTTTTGTCTTTCAAATCAACGCTCCTGATAATAGGTGCACTAAACGTGCCATCCTGTCGACAGTAGCGCGTTTATGGGACATCTTAGGATTTGTGGCTCCTACTATTCTTTATGCCAAGCTGTTAATAAAGGAGCTTTGGCTTATTAAGTGTGATTGGGACGATTGTCCTCCGCCACATATTGAAAAATCGTGGCACAACTTCTGTTCAAAACTACCCTGTTTAAATGGCTTAAGAATACCTAGACACGTAGGCGTAAGCGCCGGGGTGATTGTTAACGTCTTGGGATTTGCAGACGCAAGTGAGCGCGCGTACGGAGCGGTTGTTTACCTACACCTCACTCGTGCCGATCATATCAGCACTCAGCTTGTGTGTGCTAAGTCTAAACTATCGCCAACAAAGACACTCACGGTTGCAAGATTAGAGCTTTGCGCCGTTGAGCTATTGTCAAGATTGCTCCGTCGTGTGTGCGACACATATAGTCCACGTTACGATATATCCTGTGTGTATGGCTTCACTGATTCAAAGGTTGTGTTATGTTGGTTGAATTCATCGCCACATAGATGGCAAATATTTGTGGCAAATCGGATCGTTAAGGTAACAGAGAACTATTCGCCTAGTATCTTCTTCCATGTGGCCGGCTCTGAGAATCCTGCCGATTGCCTCTCTCGTGGTTTGTCTCCCGAAAAGCTATTGACTCATCAGTTATGGTTCAAGGGACCCTCGTGGGCTTCGTCAAAGCCGTCAGATTGGCCGATTAATACGTTTAGTGATATATCAATTGATGAGACGTTGCCCGAGGAGCGACCAAAATCTTTCCCCGTAGTTACATCTTCGCGGGAAGAGAATGTCGTTTATCAGCTTTGTTTGAGAATTTCTTCCTGGAGTCAACTAATTAAAACGGTTGTGTTCGTGCTAAGATTTGTCAAAAGACTTCCTAGGAGAGAAAACCTGATTGCATCTCCAGAGGACCTTAAACAAGCCGAGCGCTTAATAATACGCATTCTCCAATATAAATATTTTGAAGAGGACATTTATAATATAAGGAATAATAAAAATTGTTCTCGTCTTCTAATCAAACTTAAGCCTTTTCTTGATGACGATGGTCTCATCCGCGTTGGTGGTCGTTTGTCAAATGCATCGGTTGATTACGATCAAAGGTATCCCGTTATATTGCCCCGTCGTGATCACGTAGTTGATCTCATTATAGATCACCATCATAATAAATACTTTCACGCAGGTCCGGTGTTACTTATGTCTCTTTTAAGGCAAAGTTACTGGATCTTAGCGTCAAGAAGTTCGATCCGTCATCGAATCTTTAAATGCAATATTTGCTTTAAAGCGAAACCTCGTCCGACTTTTCCAATCATGGCTGATCTTCCAAGTTATCGAGTCAATCAAGTTGAAAAGGCCTTTACTCACGTAGGCTGTGACTATGCAGGCCCTTTAAAATACACCCCTTACCGTGGCAGAGGCGTTCAGTCTCGCAAGGCATGGTTGTGTATATTCACGTGTATGACCGTAAGAGCGGTACATATTGAAATAGTTACCGATTTGTCTACCGTTAGTTTCCTCTCAGCCTTCAAGCGTTTTCTCTCTCGCCGAGGACCCGTCAAGTGTTTATACTCAGATAATGCTACTAATTTTGTAGGCGCCAACTCTTATCTGAGAGACTTATATAAATTTCTTGAAAATGTTCATCAACCTCTCTTGTCCGAGCTTTCCAAGGAAAGAGTCGATTGGAAGTTTATACCACCAGCTACACCACACTTTGGTGGTTGTTGGGAAAGTATAGTTAAAATAGTGAAAACACACTTGTTTAAAACAATAGGTAGCCAAATATTATCATACGAGGAGATGTTGACTACGCTTGCACAGATAGAAGCGTTGATTAATTCTCGCCCGCTCACAGTTTTGAGTAGCGACCCGTCAGAGCCTTCAGCTCTCACGCCGGCACATTTTTTATGTTCAGGTCCCTTATCATCAATGCCTGTAATAGAAGCGACAACCCATAACCTGCAGGAAAGGCACTCGTTGCTGAGCACTCTAGTTCAATCATTCTGGCAGCGATGGCGCCTCGAGTATCTACACCAGTTGCAATCTCGCGCTAAATGGAACATTCCTTCCGTCCCCATTTTAAAGGGAACAGTAGTCATTGTCATCATTGACAACGCTCCGCCGTATACATGGCCGCTAGGGATAATACAGGAAGCGCATACTTCTAAGGATGGCATTACTCGTGTTGCTACTGTTAGGACGTCGAAAGGCAACTTTGTTCGTCCTATCATTAAACTATGTCCATTGCCTACGCAGTGACTAGTATGTCTAAATAGTTATAAGTTAGCACCTAAGTTATACCATATTGAACTTATTTCTAGTTTCTTATCGTAAAGCTTGATGCTACATAGTACGTAAGTTAGCTTTAGCTATATAATAATACATTTCTTAAAGGCAACCCTTTAAGCCCGGGGGTAATGGTTAGGCCATTTACAATTATACCGTATACCTAATATATATTTATATCCTACCTACCTCCCAATTCCCAATCAGTGAGAAATTACGCGCCGGCCGAACCAGACGTGCTCCTGTGAGTGTTCTCGTTATCGTGCTGTGAAAGTAATTATCGCGTTCGTGAGCTGGCCAGCCGAAGATTTGGAGACATTTTTGGAGTGAAATTGCAGCAAGGAATCGCACGAAAAATAGAAAGGTGCGTAAACTTTGATTCCTTTTCCTCTCCACAATGATGCCTATAATCCCTTTAAAATAACCAACCTTCCTCACAGTCCACTCTATATATATATAAACTTAAACACAACAATAACCTTAGGTAAAATTTAAAACCAGAAAATTACTATTCTAGGACCTAGAAGCATATATCAAAACCTCGGTCTTGAAAAAATGTTACTTGGGAGTACTGCTTCCAGACTCCCCCGTCTGTTAGTCAGAGTGCACAGTCGATTGGCTTACGCCGCACGGTGCACAGACCGTCCAGGAGCGCCAGAAGATTGATTCCTAGGGGAAACTAGCCCTAAGGCTAGAGTCCTGCCCGGGCTCGCACTTCATGCGTCGAGGCCGCCCGATGGGTGTTAATCCGTGAGTGTGACCAACGCTGAACATAATGGGTCTTCGTGGCCATCTCGGCAAGGGCCCATTAGCTATCCAACCACCCATACCAGCAACCACCCATACCTAGCATATTCGGTTTATAAACTACATAGTACAATTTGGCAACCCTTCTACGCTGGTGAAATGCAGGTGGCGGTGATAGCATTGACGGCCAAACTATAGCGATTTATTTAGCCATCTATAATAACATTGATGTCTTTTTATGATTAAGAAAAATGTGAGATAATAGGCCGTGTTCGAGTTGGCCACGAAGACCCATTTGTTCAGGGTCGGTCACAGCAAGGCTTTCCATGTGTTTGGTTTTTTACCGAACTGTTTGGTATTTCAGTCAGGTGTTCGGTGTTCGGTATGAAGAAAATACTGAAGTATGGGGGGTTCGGTATTTGCGAAAGTCCTTTCATATAATCACATCATACGATTGAGCTATACATATGTTACATGTCGCCAGTTACATATGTTATACATATGTTACAAACGATTAAGCTATACATGGAACTAAGCAAAGCATATTCACGTCCACCAGGAATATCAAATCAAAACAAAAAAAGGATTTGATCTCACTCTGTAACGCAAACGTCATTTAAGAACACTACCACAAGTTCTATAAAGACTTTAACGTGATGAAGGTGGAAGAAATCACTGAAGCAAATGCATAATAATGATACAATATTATCATAGTTGATGAAATAGTTAAGTTTCAAGGTTTTTTGTATCGTAGTTTTAAGTAAATTCAATGTTGTGACAACTAAACTTTGCTTGAAATGAAAATATTAATTGGTACTCTTCTGCTGTTTTATTTGGAGTCATAATACCATACGCGCCAACAATATAAAATTTCTTTAAAACCTGATGGTCATATGTGCTAGAATACATACTTCCTAAAGTAAATCTTATATACTTCATAACTCATACTAAAGTTCTTAAAATAAACATTATTACCTATGTAAAAATATCAAGTTTATAGCTATATTATAGCTTCATTTATAGAATTATAAGAAATAATATTAACTTAAAACGCTCATAATTCAGAATGCACCTACGACCCTATGCTTTTCACGATGCGATATATCCGAAGAGAAGCGACGTACCGACTCGGGTACGATGTATTGTAGTCAATGCTCAGTAACGTCCCAAAACGGGTACGAGCGCGGCGCGACAAACCGCGCTCTCAACGAACTGAATTTACACCAAAATCACAGTGCAACCACCCACTCTTAGATATGTGTGAGAAAGACTAATAAATTCTGTATTGTACGATTATTCAGTCGTGCTTCTCGCAGTCTAGCCCCTCACGTTGCGAGGTAAAAAGTCACCTATCACTTTTGCGCGCGACATATTCGCGCAAAAAATCGACTCGAGTCAACGGCCTTGAGAAAAACGATCATAACTTATAAACCACTAATCGGATTAAAAAAAGATAAAGAGAAAAATGATCGCATTGAAATTTGACATATAAAACATTATAACCTTATCTCGTAAAACAATTAGGATAATAATGAATAAATATTACAAAATTGGCAAACTGAAAAAACTCGCCTATAAAATCATTTCGATTTTTTTGTAAATACAGTTTTTGTAAATATCAAAAATTGTAAATACAGTTATGTTCTCTATTAAATGCTTTACCAAAACGATATTTTTTTTTACTTATTTGCATACAAAAATACGGAAAAAATATTTATTTATTCAGCCAAGAAAAATTGTATGTATTCTCGTAAAAAAAAATTTTTTTAATTTTTAATTTGTGACTACTTATGGTATTTTTTTATATGAAATTCTTTCAAAATAACTTTATTACTACATCACTTCTTCTTAGAAATCACACCAGAACTTTGAGCTTTGTCTGATATTATAGAAAAATCTAAAGTTTTGAGAGTTTCCGCGTCTGAACCTAATAATAAACTTTGAATGCCCATAATATAAAATTCGTTAGATTTTTTCAATTATATTGTCTTATGATAGACTTATTATATGTCTAATAACTAATTACTATACTCCAAAGAGTCACATTTCATCGAAAAACTATGGAAAATCGCACTTTTTTCTCTCATAGTAATTATCAAAACAAGTTTCATTTTCGCGAGCAATATTAGAACACAACATATAATGTTCAAAATACGCCTAATTATGTGATAACTTAGGATGTAAATGAAGCAATACCTATTTTATTAGTAAATTAACCCCTCACGTTGCGAGGTAAAAACTCACCGCGCCCAAAAACATCACTTTTGCGCGCGACATATTCGCGCAAAAAATCGACGCGAGTCAACGGCCTTGAGAAAAACGATCATAACTTATAAACCACTAATCAGATTAAAAAAAGATTAATAGAAAAATGATCGCATTGAAATTTGACATATAAAACATTATAACCTTATCTCGTAAAACAATTAAGATAATAATGAATAAATATTACAAAATTGGCAAACTGAAAAAACTCGCCTATAAAATCATTTCGATTTTTTTGTAAATACAGTTTTTGTAAATATCAAAAATTGTAAATACAGTTATGTTCTTTATTAAATGCTTTACCAAAGCGATATTTTTTTTTTACTTATTTGCATACAAAAATACGGAAAAAATATTTATTTATTCAGCCAAGAAAAATTGTATGTATTCTCGTAAAAAAAAATTTTTTTAATTTTTAATTTGTGACTACTTATGGTATTTTTTTATATGAAATTCTTTCAAAATAACTTTATTACTACATCACTTCTTCTTAGAAATCACACCAGAACTTTGAGCTTTGTCTGATATTATAGAAAAATCTAAAGTTTTGAGAGTTTCCGACTTCCGAACCTAATAATAAACTTTGAATGCCCATAATATAAAATTCGTTAGATTTTTTCAATTATATTGTCTTATCATAGACTTATTATATGTCTAATAACTAATTACTATACTCCAAAGAGTCACATTTCATCGAAAAACTATGGAAAATCACACTTTTTTCTCTCATAGTAATTATCAAAACAAGTTTCATTTTCGCGAGCCATATTTGAAAACAACATATAATGTTCAAAATACGCCTAATTATGTGATAACTTAGGATGTAAATGAAGCAATACCTATTTTATTAGTAAATTAAAGCGACATTACGTCATGTTTCGCGATATAACGGGATATTTCACAAACATTACAAAATAAAAACGGCCATCTTTCGCGAGCCGTTACGTTTTGCCAAAGTGTTTTCTTCGAAAATTCGTGAAAAACAGCAAATGGGCTGTGTAAATTGTTTAATCCTAAGGCCTAAACTACTTAAAAATGGAAATTACTTACTTTTATCCGGTATGCACTGCACTTATATACACAAAACAATTTACAACACAACACGTCGCGGAATTATACGCCGCCGCGAATGGGCAGTTCGCGACTGTCGTCAGAAATGAGGTCATCGATTTTGTAAGGGATGTAGTAATTCATATTTCTAACATCGCATGCGGCAATCGAGCAATTTCATAGTGTTGCATATTTGGCTATATTATGGCATCATTCGATAGAATATACAATCGCATTTCGAAATTTAAACGACATTTTCGTAAGAGCCGAGCGCTATATCCAGTAGTGGACGTTTCGGAATTTCGGCGGCCGCCATTCATGTCCCCAAATGGATGTTACGTGCTCAGCGGGTTAAAGCGACATTACGTCATGTTTCGCGATATAACGGGATATTTCAAAAACATTACAAAATAAACACGGGCATTTTTTTCGCGAGCCTTGGTTTGTTGACAAAGTGTTTTCTTCGAAAATTCGTGAAAAACAGCAAATGGATTGTCGAAATTATATAATCCTACTGGCTAATCTACTTAAAAAGGGAAATACTCACTTTTATCCGGTATAAACTGCACTTATATCCAGAAAACACTTCACAACACAATCACTTCGGCGAACATCGCGCGCGCCGCCGCCATGGCCGATCTGCGACTGTCGTCAGAAATGAGGTCACCGATTTTGTAAGGGATGTAGTAATTCATATTTCTAACATCGCATGCGGCAATCGAGCAATTTCATAGTGTTGCATATTTGGCTATATTATGGCATCATTCGATAGAATATACAATCGCATTTCGAAATTTAAACGACATTTTCTTGAGCGGCGAGCGCGATATCCCGTATGGGATAGTTTGGATTTCAGCCGGCCGCCATACATATCCCGCAAGGGATGTTAAGTGCCGAGCGGGCTAGAATCCCTAATATAATTGTTTGTATTCTGGGGGCACTTAGTCCAGTGCTGCCATTGCTCGGATCTGCGCTTCTCTTCGGATATTATGTAAGTAGCTTCTCTTCGGATATATGTATGAAAATAAATAAAACGAACTAATAGATTTGGTAAAGCAAGTAATAACGTAAACAAATGTGTTTACAATTTTTAGATAGGGCTTCGTATTGATATCGCTAGATTAGTGAGTTTTTTCAGTTGTTCAACTTTCTAATTCATAATTAACTAATTGTTTTACAAAATGAGGTTTAAATGTTTTATATTTCAAATTTCAATGCGATCATTCTACAATTCTTCTTTTCTAACGTGCTATATTTTTGTGCTATTTTATCTGCCAAGATTCACACCTGCCGCTTGAGGGGTTAAAGCAATGTTATTGATTGCAATTTAAATAAAAACTTGTAAAAATTACATCGTTTCGCTGGTCTCTTTCAACTTCCACTTTCGCATTTATAAAATTTTTAATGCGATCGGTTGAACGGTATAGAAGTGGATATGCTGCAGCGCCGTCTAGCGGCGAGTTATAACAAAGTAGATAGTGCAAAAATACTATCCGTGCTCATATACCTATGTATACCAATTTTCATAGCGATCGGTTGAGTGATTTAGAAGTTGATGGATTGCTTTTGCAGCGCCTTTAAGTGGCGAGTCACAACAAAGTGGATAGTGCGAAAATATTATCCGTGCTCAAATACATACTGTTGGGGAGTGAGCTAAATGTAAGCGGTGGCTGAGGTGCGGGGACCGGCGTTCGTAGAACATGCTTTCTTTCAATAGTGTACATATCTATACCTATTACTGTCGAGTGGCACCGAGCGAGTGATGTCACAGCACTGATGTGTGGAGTTAATGGACCTTTGCTGAGTTGGCTACTAAGACCCATTCTGTTCAGGGTTGGTCACACTCACGGGTCAACACCTATCCGACGGCCTCCACGCATGAAGTGCGAGCCTGGGTAGGACTCTGGCCTTATGGTCAGTTTCCCCTGGGAATCAAACCTCTGGCGCTCCTGGACGGTCTGCGCACCGTGCGGCGCAAGCCAATCGATTGTGCTCTTCGACTAACAGTCGGGGGAGTCTGGAAGCTGTATTGTTTCCTATAGAGAGGGGGTGGTTGCGTACCTTACGGCGACTGCTCTTGAAATGACCATCGGCCATCCGATCCTGGGTGAAAGCCGGGCAAAGGACGCCATGGTCCGCGATAGATTCGTTATTCAACGTTTCACCGTTTCGTAAGGGAGAGGACCGCGCAAGCGACCTCGAACTCGGAACCAATCGAGAGACCGGAGAAATCTGGTCACAATTGGTAGTAAGGGCGCGAGTGTCGACCGCCAGGTAGCAATTCCTGGCTATCTCGCGGTAAGGCGTTGGTCTCTTACAGGTTGTGGCGTAGCTAGACGTTGGATTGTTTTGTCCAAAGTCTTCTACGCTCACTGCAGGTCGTTAGAACGACTAATCGTTAAAACGTCCTGTGGTGATGGGCTCGCCCGTTGTAGTCGACAACTCAATATGATGTTTGGATTTAATGGGCCCTTGCTGAGTTGGCTACGAAGACCCATTCTGTTCAGGGTTGGTCACACTCACGGGTCAACACCCATCCGACGGCTTCCACGCATGAAGTGCGGGCCTGGGTAGGACTCTGGCCTTAGGGTTAGTTTCCCCTAGGAATCAACCTTCTGGCGCTCCTGGACGGTCTGCGCACCGTGCGGCGTAAGCCAATCGACTGTGCACTGTGACTAACAGTCGGGGGAGTCTGGAAGCAGTACTGTTTCCTATAGAGCGGGGGTGGTTGCGGACCTTACGGCGTCCTGGGGGAACAGCCGGGCAAAGGATGCCGTGGTCCGCGATAGATTCGGTACACACCGTTTCACCGCTTCGTAAGGGAGAGGACCGCGCAAGCGACCTCGAACTCGGAACCAATCGAGAGACTGGAGTAATCTGGACTTACGACAAAGCGGAAAGCGTGAAAATATTATCTGTTCTCAAATGCCAATGTATACCAATTTTTATGGCGATTGGTTCAACAGTTTAGAAGTTGATGCGTTGCAGCTCCGTCTAGTGGCGAGTTTCAACAAAGCATATAGAATAAAAACCTTCTAAATGAAAAAATACATATATGTGACAACTTTCATGGTGATCGGTCAAACGGTGTCAAAGTCTGTGAAGCGCAGACAGATATTATATCAATATCCACTTTGCTTTCCCAGCTCAGGAAAAGTATTATGAACGCACTTCTGGGTGTGTGTGCGTGTGTGCGTGCTTGCTTGTGTACGTGTGTGTATGTATGTGTGTGCATTCCTCCACAATAGCGCCCAAACGCTTACAGATGCATTTTTGGGCCGAAATCATGTTTAATAAAATCACAAAGAATAGGTAGGTACATACGCTTAGAACAAAATTGAATTCAAAGCAAGCAAAGTCTAGAGTCCTAAGGTTTGGTATATGGCCACTACTCCGCCGAAGCAGATATATAAACGTTTAAGAAATTTGCTAACCTCAACCCGGGCATAACTCTTTCCCTTGCACTCTATCCCCGCATCGCCCTGCCGCTCGAGAGTGCGCTACTGTTCTAACTCGGTATATGTCTTAGGTATGTGGTGCCGAAGCCCCGCGACCAGTGCTCGAAGAGCGAGCAGCTGATCGTGACGTTTGCGGCCGGCTACATTGCGGGCGTGTTCTGCGCCATCGTCTCTCACCCCGCCGACACCGTCGTGTCTAAGCTGAACTAGGACAGCACAGCCACTGTTGGCTCCATTGTGGGCAAACTGGACTTCGCGGGCGTGTGGAAGGGGCTCATGCCGAGGATCGTGATGATTGGAACGCTCACAGCCCTGCAGTGGTTCATCTATGACGCCGTCAAGGTACAAACCATTTTTTTTAAAGGAAAGAGAAATAGGCATAGGTCTGCGCTGCATTGTAAAGTTTGTCGACCCCAGGCTGGTATAACGATATGTGATCGTTATACCAGCCTGACTACCGGTTTTGGAAGGATATCTTCGTCTGGAATCAACCATCAGCACACTTCCAACCTCCCGACTGGTCACAGGTCTGAAGTCGCTTGCGCGGTCTCTACCTGCCGTATATTCAGGGGTGATTCAGTTTGAACTGTTGCGGACCAAAGGTATCTTTTTCCCGGTTCTGAATTCAGGATCTGATAGCCTAATGGTCTCCACCATAATCCACTCCCACCGCTTAGGAGACAGTATATTTCCATAGTCTCCAGACTCCTTCAGCAATAAGTCAGAGTGCACAACCAATTGTCATCGCCGAACGGTGTGCTAACCGTCCAGTAGCACCGGGAAGCAATCCCCCAGGAGAAACTGATCAACCGGCCGTGAGGCGTGAGACACGCGAGTCTTACTCGGGGTAGCCTTCCGCACGAGGAGGCTACTGCGGGCCGACACCCGCGCCCTTACTTCCAGTTGCAACCAGATTACTCCGGTCTCCCGACTGGTCACAGGTTCGAGGTCACTTGCGCGGTCCTCTCCCTTTCGAAGCGGTGATACGGTGTCTACCGGATCTATCGCAGACCAAGGCGTCCTTTGCCCGGCTGTTCACCCGGTATCGGGTAGTCGATTGGTCGTTTCAAGAGCAGTTGCCATACGGTTAACAACCATCCCCGCTATACAGGAAACGAAGCCGTTTCCAGACTCCCCCGGCTATCGGTCGGAGTGCACAGTCGATTGGCTGATGCCGCACAGTGCGCAAACCGTCGAGGAGCGCCCGAACTACGATTCACTGGGGAACTGGCCCGCAGGCACAGAGTCCTACACGGGCTCGCACTTCTGCTTGAGGCTGCCGGATGGGTGTTGACCTGTGATTTCGGCCGGCCCTAACACGTGGGTCATAATGGCTCAACTGCAAGGAGCCCATTAGGCAAACAGGACAGTGAACTGACCGCCAAGTTCCGCTCTAGGTATTCCCCCCGAATCTACGATCTTCTGATCCCAACCGCCTCCAACTGCAGGATTACAGTCGGGGTATAAGCTCACATCGGCCCTGACAGGTTAAGTCCTTCTGAGGAGGCTACCAGATGAGAGTTGAACCGTGTTTTGGGCAGGCCAGATGACATAAAAATTGGCCAACACCACACAAGCGGCATGGAATCATTAGGGACCTGATGGTTCCTTGGAATACACTCTTGCACTTAAACAATGCACTTTTGGATTTTTCAATCTGGACTCTTTAAGGTTAACTACGAGGGTTAACTAGCCAAAAGTTCAGGGAATTTTACCATAAAAGTGCGTAGACTTCCACAAAAAGTTCCTTACTGGAATCAGCCAGAACGGCACTGGTCTGGGGTATGGCAATACAACCATGAGCGATGTGGACTTGAGGAAGTCTCTCTTGCGGAGAGATTACGACAGCAACAGTATGGCTCACGCTATTGGCCTTTAATGCCAGAAAGATTGGACAACAATTTGAGACTTTTGCATTCCACGTCCAATGCACTGCAAGGTAATGCTCTATGACTGGACGCCAGAGATGCTTAACTTTTATTTAAATGTCTATCAGCATACACTTCCAGACCCCAGTAAACTCGCTCGCTAGAGCTATGCCGAGGATAGTTCATATCCCCTTTGTAGCAACACCCCTTGCTAGACATATTCTAGCTGGCTGCAAGGTGATCTTAGATCAGGTACACTCACCGCCATGACAAAGTCCTTGCTGTTATTCGCGAGGTAATAAACCTCTCAAAGGCTCATGCCAACGAGGGTTTTGCATTACCCTCCAAACCTCCAATACAGTTTGTGCGGGATGGCTCTAAAGGCAAAAACACTACAAAACTTGAAGCAAAATTTGATGCAGGGTCTTTGCTGTTTAAAATCTGCCATTTGAAAAATGGCCGATACACTAAAATACATTGTTGCACAACCGCACAAAACTCAACAATGCATCCACTCAGCCGCAAGGCCATTGGCACTCTGATTCACAAAGAGTACTGTTAGCCACATTCTAGCGGCCGCAGGTCGTACCACCAATGGTTCGCAAGCGACATTCAAATTCCCCGAACTTTTGGCTAGCCTCTCGTAAAATATACTCTTTTTTTTTGCAGGTTTACCTGAGGATGCCGCGCCCGCCGCCACCCGAAATGCCTGCATCCATGAAGCAACGACTAGAAGAAGAGGCCAAGAAGGCCAAGTGAAGCAGCTCATAGTCCAATCAATTTTATCTAAGACCTAAGTTATTGAAATAAATAACAAAAAATAAATAAAATAAATAAACCGCAACTTCCAATCGGGCGCCACGAAAAAGTATTATATTTCCCATCGAATTCCAGAATTGAATCGGTTCAATTCTAACAGCAATATACCCTTTTGTAGATTGTAGTTTAGGTCGTTAATCAAAATTGAGAAATGTAGATTTTTTCCGTATTTTTTTTGGTTCTAAGCGTATACAGCACGTCGTGATTTTGTGTTACCTATGCTGCGTAGGATGCGTCGATATTATTTGAAATATAATATTTATTTTTATTTTGGATTTGTGTTTTTTCTTCCATCATCTGGATGAGCTGCAAGAACTTAATCGCTTCCCCAAATGGGGTATAGATTTGACCGTGTACCTTTAAAACGTCTGACTCACTGGAACACTATCCGTGGTAAGATACTGGCGTGGATGCAAGACTTTCTAACTGGTAGGACGTTCACAGTGAGAGTTGGAGAATGTCATTCTGAACTGCATAAAGTCCTCAGTGGAGTCCTCCAAGGTTCAGTGCTGGGTCCTATTGCATTTGGTATATTCCTGTCTAACCTAAAAGCAATTATGGAATTAGATTTTGCTATATTTGCCGACGACACCAAGTTTTTCCCAAACCCACTCATAGCTCACCAGAACATTAGTTCGTGTGAACGAGACAGGGCAATACGCTAGAGCGGAATGTAAAATGAGCGGTTGTCACTTTTTCGCATTAAAACTACCCACCAAAGGTTAAACATCCGAATCTAACACTGCATGAAATGTGTTCAATTTTATTCGGACGAGTTTAAGTTCGACAGGTAGTTTTTTCGACGATCGTTTGTTTCATATTCCGCTTAACGTATTGCTCTATCTCGTTACCTTGAACTAATTTCAGTTTTAGTTCACAAAGAAGCACAATTGGGCCCATTGTGTAAATATCATTTTTCCAGCTCCGGACTTCAGACTTTTTAAATTTGTTTAGATGGGTTCTATAATAACCCATTAGGGTTTTTTTTCTTTTTAATTTTTTCGATTGTTGATTTAAATAATAATAATTCCGTTAGTCATTTTGTGATGCGCGATTAATTGTAGCTTTTGTGCCTGGGATCCCCCCATAAACGTGGCTCTATTTGCAGAATTTCGAGAAACACAATGACTTTCTCGTTAGTCCACTCCATATATTATCAAAGACAAACATGTGCGATCCCGTCGCGCTCCTGGTGCCCAATGACAAACGTAGAGTGGCTGCTTCAACGCATTAATTCTCGCGTTAAACCTCTTTGATGTACCGCCACTCTCATAAAATCTCGTGATGTCATTCACCGATGTTCGCTGTTGACCTTGCATTACAGTATGTATGGCTGAGCGCTGTGCGCTCTCCGCCCTCTATCTCAAAAAACGGTTGAGCGCATGAAAAAATGTTTAAAAGAAAATTTATCGTAAATTTTATGCTCTACAATTTTTATGATAGATGTTAACTATCATAAAAACCTAACTGCTTTAAAACGAGCTTTAAAACCTAGAAAATCGCAAAAAAAAAATGCTAAAATGAAGGTGTATACAAGTTTCTAGCTTATTATCTCTCCGAGGTAGAACCCCTCATATGAAAGCCTTGCAAACCTAATGCATATAAAAATATGTTTAGATTACACTCCGTCAACCAATGGAACAACACACCAGGTTTGAATCATTCAAAAGCGCTAATTAAGGCTTGCGACCGTAAGACTGCCCGTAAGGCCGTATGGCTAAAAAGGAACCATCTATGCGTACCTACTAGTGAGGGCGCTCACGGGGCGTTGTAGCCTGAACCACATGTGTAAACTTAAGCTCCGGGACACGTAAATGTGCAGGTTCTTCCAAGAGGCAGAGGAAGCTCCCCTGCACCTTATGTGAGAGTGTGACCCGCGATGCGTAAAAGATACACCCACTTGGGTGGTCACTACCTCCAACCTGAGGAGGTAAAACAATCTGGCGCCAAAATCCTGTTGCGGTTCTTAAATGAGACGAGGCTTAGCGCAGAACTATAGCAGGTGGCGCACACGATAGATCAGCAGTGATCGCAGTGTTACAAGGCTCATAAAGACCTTAGAAAAGCCCCACACAACAATTTGAAAAAAAAAAACCCTAATTATGACTGGACTAATCATGACTGGAATAAAACATAATCATGACTGTCATGAAGTTTGTCGTGCGTCTTGCCTAGCGTTAGAAAGGAACGCACTTATGACACAAAACGAAACAATAATAGAGCTGACCGACAATACTGTAGTATTTTCGATTGCGAAGCGATCGTCCAGCAAACATGCCGACACCACATGAAAATACTTCTGCCTTACCAAATATGTGTGGATATATAGCCGGGACATACTAAAAATATTTCCATGTATTGCATACTGTAGCTGGTAGGTATTGTTAGCAATATTGCCGAAAACTGTTTTGCAGACATATATTACAGCGAAAATAGGCTGCGATACAATTGCTAACAATACCAGCTATACTTAGCAAGAGATGGCAATATTTTTAGTATGTCCCGGCCATACATGTTCGGTATGGCCGAAGCATTTTTTGTGTTGCAGGCATTTCGGTGAACGATCGCTTAGCAATCGAAAATACTTCAATATCGCCCGGCCAGCTTTATTGTTGTTTCGTTTTGAGGCATAAGTGCGTCTCTTTCTGATGCGAGGCGCGACGCACGGCAAACTTCAGATCTTCGATTTGTATTCATATCATCTGATGATCAAATTTCGATCAATGATCGAATATCAAATATTATTATCTCTTCTGATGTGTCGTCCTATACAATTGCGGGAAATAAGTGATATTGTGTTTAAATGTTTATATACACCACTAGCTGGCCCATGCCCACTTCGTTGGGCGGTAAACATTTTTTCTTGTGATGAAATTATGAGTGTGGTTCGGTTAGCACTGCGTGCTATGATTTATTTCCTGACTGCCAAAAGGAGGGTTATATTTTTACTGCATATGCATGTATGCATTTGCATGCCAATTTGGCTATATTATCGGGTTTCAAATGAGTTAATGAAATCATTATGATTGGATAAATTATATTTATTTCAATTGTTCAAAACTTCTCTGTATACTATATTAAGTGTAATGTTATTATTTGGTACCAAAATATATTGTCTTTCAGTAGTTCCAATCCTAGATACGGTCGCGGTTCAATACCTATGCCGTATTATCTCTTTAACCATTTATGCATTAAAAAGGAAATTATAGGTATGCAGTAATAGGGAAAAGTCTTTTGTTTGAAAGTTTAAATTATTTAAATAATTTTATTTTTTTAATTTAAAAATTTGAAGAAGTTGACTATTAGATAAAGGTTTGAGAAAAATTGAGCGCGCTGCGCCGTCTAGCGGTAGGTATTATATCGTAAATAAACAATATTAGTGACATTTTACTTACCGCTAGATAGCGCATCGTGATCATTGATTTTTACACTGTTAAAAAACACAAAACGTTAATTTTAAAAAAACATTTTCGTTTTTTTTTTACTTTTATTCAAAAGTTGCTTACTTTGTTGTACTGATTTACCCACTCAAAAAAAAACACTTACAGTAAAAACAACTTGTATAAATATTGAATTTTATATTCCAATATGTGGCAATACTAAACACGAAACGTCACAATGATTACATCTGTTTACTGTGTACCTAGATCGTGCAAGTTTCTGCAGTTTTCCGATTTATTTTACCTCTATATATAGTCAAAAGTATAAATATTCACCATGGAAAGGCAGGAAAATGATGAAAATCATGCAGACATTAAAGTGAAGATAGAATTAGAGTCCGATGTCGAAGACAGGATGCCAAGTTGCTCTGACAATAAATACTGTGAAACGTTGAAACCAGAAAGCGATATTTGCTACAAAGAAGAGCAACCAAATTCTTCTTATATGGAAGCAAATATTCCGGAATTTGAAGAAGAGGCAGTGGCTTTCATAAAACCCGAAGGAAGCGTGATGAAAGAGATCAAATTATTATTAACGAAATTTGATAAATTCACATGCGTTGTCTGCGATCGCCATCTAGACAGCAGCGAGCCAATGGGAGCATGCAAGCATTACAATGAAATTGTGCTATTTTGCAAAGACTGTATCAGGCCAAATGTTAAGAAATATATTTGTGTCAAATGTAGATATGAATCAAGTAGTAGATTTAAACTAATTCAGCATGTTGATATAGTGCATAGGAAATTTAAGAAATATACGTGTGAACAGTGTGACAGGGCATTTCCATATATAGAAGGTTTAAAAAGACACGTCCAATCGATCCATCGCAAACTAAAGCATGCGTGTCAGCAGTGTAAGAAAGCCTTTTCTGATCGCAGCAACTTACTACAGCATGTAAATTTCACTCACCGGCAGTTGAATGTATTCACGTGTGATTTATGCAACAAAGAGTTTCCAAATCGAACACGCTTTAAACTGCACATCGATGGCGTTCATAGAAAAATGAGAGAATTTGAATGTAAGGAATGCAAACGCGCTTTCTTTATGAGTGGTGATTTAATTATACATGTCAATTCTGTCCACCGCAAATTGAAGCGTTTCGCGTGCGACAAATGCAATCGCAGTTTTGCAAGGCGTGGAGATTTAAAGGTCCATATAAACTCAGTCCATCTCAGAATGAAGTATAGTTGTGCGGAATGTAACGGAGCTTTCACCCAAAAGTCGAACTTAATCGGGCATATAAATGTAATACACCGAAAAATTAAGCCCTTTGTTTGTACAATATGCAAACATGCATTTGGTTGGAAAATTCAACATAAGAAGCACATGACTGCTGCCAAATGCCAATTGAAAGATATTAAGCAATCGAAAAGCAACGGTCGGCGGTAGATCTTTGATGAGTACTCTTCGTCTTCTAAGCAAGCAGAATATAATACATCGGTGGAGCACAAACACTTTTTTAGTTGAAATCGAACAAGGCGATCTCCAGTTGGTAGTATATTCTATTGTATATATGCATTTTATTTTTCATTTACTTTTTGTGAATTTTTATTTATCTACGAACAAGCAATACGGAACAATCAATTGCTTCTATATAATATGATTCTAATTACTTAAAAACCTAGATTTAAATGTGTATGTTTATTATATTATTTATACGGAACATTCAAATGCATTTATTGATAATTCTAATGCCTTTAAAATTACCTACATTTAAGTGTGTAAGTTTATTATGAATTATAAGTCAGAAACCTAGTTTTTATCGAACAGTGGTTACTTGTTTAACTTATTTTATTTTCGGATATAAATCATTTATTGTATCTTAGTTGAAATAATATGAGCAGGAGAGGCGTAGACTGTTACGACGCGGAGAAAATGTAAATATAATGTTTTTAAAAATAAGGATATTAAGTCTAATAAATTTGTAATATTATAGTAAATATGCCTACTTACCAAGGTAATATTAGGTAATTGACAGTATATTCTATGGAATTATCGGAATACTTTGTATAGTGTGTAACGTATATAGTTTTCCCATAGCTAGAAAAACTCTCGGTAAAGTAGTAACGTATAATTTATTTCCTAGAATTTCGAAATAGTTACATTGTAAAAAAGATTAACAGTAGAACCGGTGACGGAGATGATGACATGATAGATAGAAAAAAGAATAAGATAAAATTTATAATTAGCAATTGGAGAATTATATAATATATTAAAATGAAGTGAGTAGCATGAGACCTATCCAGGGTCGGCTAGCAAGTTTACAGTAAAGGAGGGCGGTAAGCGATTTTAAACGGGAACGGTTAAGGACGAGGTCCTCCAGTGACAATTCCCCCGAGGTTTCCGCTCCAGGAATCCGCGGTCTTCGGGATATTCGTCGGTATCGCTGATGTGGGTAGGTCGCGCTCGTCCGATGACGGGAGCAGTCGGCGATTTCGGCGACGACGAAGAAGAAGAAGAAGGGCCTTCCTTAGGTTCAGGCGCGTCCCGATATCGCTCCCCTCCCGATGATTTCGGCTATGGAAAGCCGGCGAAGAGGAGATTGTCGGGGCAGTTGCTGGCAACACGATGGCACGACGGCTCGGCGATGGAAGTCGGCCGCGGCGAATTCAAAATTATAACCGAGATCCCTGTGGGAGAACACAGGATTAAAGTCAACCAGATTTCCGCGGGAATAGGAACAGGAAGCCGGGACTGGGACGACCCGCCCCTCGGCGAATCTCCTGCCGTTCCGATAATCTAGTCATCCGCTATCCCACCACACGGATTCACCGATCGGCACCAAAAACACAAGCAAGAACTCACCGGAATAATATGCGTAATCCCACTTAAATATTACACGGGACTCCTTTCCGGGATCTCTAGTGCCCGAGACGGCTGTAGATTTTTGAATTAACAATTTTTCAACACTGGGTAGATAGCGAACGATTTCCTCTCAAATCCGGCTTATTTCCCCGCCAAATTTTGAAAACCTATCCGGCGTCGTATTTTATTGTCGTATTTTAATTCCCCTGTGGACTTATAAATCCAAGTATTTTTCCAGGGACTATGCACCTAGATTTAATTACTTTTTTTATTTACCGTTGATTATATATTTTTAATAAAAACTGTAAATGTTTACGGTATTATTTATACTACTGGCAAAGACCGACGTTACGGATGCGCGTGCGCAGGAGATGCCGTCGGCTGCGTCGACCATAATGAAAGTCATTACTTTAATAAATTATTTTATTACGAAACGACCTCAGTTAATCTGTAATATTAAATTATTATTTATTTTTGGAAACAAAGAATTATTTGACGGCCGACGTCAATTCCAATGTACTACGGAGAGTCTATTGTCGATGGTACTGATCTTCTCTTCTTTATGCCTGTCAAACGTCACTTTTGTTTACGTGTTGTTTACATTAGGAGAAAATGTGTTTCGAAACGGGAAACCGTTTTATTAATGCCAGAACGACGCGATCCTGGATCAATCGGGATAAGAGCGCTTCGTTACAGCCCCTCCTTCTCGCCGAAAAAATTTACGGGATCGTGCGAAATTTTTTTGTAAGTATTCACTCACTTAACCGTACACCAACCGTACACTATGTTGTGACCGACATAACCTTACTTTGCCATGTTTTTATTTTTAAAAAAAATGTATTTTAACTTGTTCTCGCGTTAGTTTCAACGGAACTCTTTCTTAGTACAAGCTCTGTTGCGCTCTACGCACGTAATTTATTTACGGACATACAATGTTAGGGAACTTATGGACATGAAAGACGAGCCGGCCTTCGCCCATCTGGGTCGAAGAGTATTTGGGTATAAGAATACGGGACCCTCTCCTTCTGACAGTGATATCCCCCCGCCTCTCACAGCCCTGTCCAATTCCCCCTGTCCGCAGTGCTACATTACCAGAAATAAATCATTCACTCTTCTCTTTCGTGCTTCTCTTACATCCATTCCCATGCTTCCTTCTGAGAACGGCTAACCGCCGCACCAGTCCTGTCACGATTCTGGGTTTTCTATACGATTATACAGAATCACTCCAGCAATTTCACACTTGCCTTTACATTTCAGAAGCTTAATCACTGAACTGAGTTCTCGCTGTACTTTTAACTACTTGGCTCGCACACTGCATTGCTGACGGGAGCATCCGCATCTCGCAGGTATTTATCTTGTGTTTTTACTATTTTATTATTATTATTATTATTATTGTATTTACTAACCCTCAATATTTGCTAATACTTAAAGTATGTGATCAAGGTTTGTATTTAATTTAAAGGACCTAATTGAGTAAAAACGAACGTGATTTTACTCCATACGGCCTAATCTATCGCCAAGTATTTTAATGCGAACAAGTGTTCTGTGACCAATTTGATAATATGAATCTATTCTCTCTCGGCGATCCTTTTCGTATCCTTCGGATTATAAGGAGCCTTTGCTTGGATTTTAAAATCTTTGCAGTGATACGTTCCGGGCAATAATTCTCCATTCATCGACTCTAGCTTAAATACGGTATCAGATAATTTTTCTGCAATACGAAACCGTTCATAATTTGGGGCCAGTTTCGCCGAGAACCCTTTTCCCTTGTCAGACAAAAATCTGGTTTTCTTTCAAATCACTTCACCCACTTCTATGTTGGTATTATGACGTCCTTTGTCGTACAACCGCTTATTTTTATCGTGTTGTCTTTGTAAATTATTATTCACCACCTTGAATATTTTTTCCAGATGCCCTACTCGATTCATCCTGTCATCTAGATCCGGTGATAAAAGAACATCCTGAGTTTCGGCTGCCGTCATTGATGTATAAATTTCGCCAGATGACACTAATTCACGGCCGTACACGAGAAAGTTTGGGCTGAACCCGCTGGATTCCGACCTCGCTGAATTTATCGCATATTGATATTCCGGTAAGTGTGCATCCCATGACTTGTGGTTTTTTTCCACGTAGGCCGATAGCATTGTATTCAGTGTTCGGTTATACCGTTCGACCGTATTTACTTGAGGCGTATAATATGGCGTTGTGAAGATACATGGAATATTGTATTCATTTAGGAACTTCTTCATTTCTTTGGATACGAAGGGTTTACCATTATCGGACAGTATAACCCTGGGTATGCCGTGGATTAGGAATACCCTATCTTTTATTTGTGGTATCATGCAGGCCGCCGAAGCTTCCTTCAGAGGTATTATTATACTATATTTACTAAAGCAACAAGTCACCAACAGTATGTACCGGTGCCTGTTTTTAGTCATAGGGAGAGGTCCGTGGACGTCCCAAGCGATGTATTCAAAGGGGCGGCTGCACTTTTTAGGTGTATTCATTTGGCCTATGGGTGGTCCGGTGCCGTGTTTTGTCGACATACACGTGTCGCACTCGGCAATATATTTTACCACCGACTGGTACAGAGCCGGCCAGTAGTAGTGTTGCCTAAGCCTGTGGTAGGTTTTATAGATACCCAAGTGACCTGCCGTAGGCTGGTCGTGGTATTTTTTCATTAGTCTCTCTTGATCCTCTTGCATTACGACCTCCTTCCATTGAAATTCGGGATCAATTTCTCCATCTGCCCTACTAAATCGATATAATTTGCCATTTACTATCGACAGGTTATTAAATGCTTGTGGATTGTTAAGGACACCGTTAAATTGTTGTTTATACCAGTTGTCCTTGGTTTCAGATATCGACACTGCCGATACAAGAGGAGCTCGCGACAACGCGTCTGGCACAATCTGCTCACTGCCCTTTCGGTGGATTATCCGCAAGTTATAAGGAGCCATGCGTATACCCCATCTCGCCAGCCGACCTGAGGGCGATTCCAGTGTCAGGAACCACCGGAGTGCCGCATGATCAGTGTGAACTTCAAACTCCTTTCCTGTATCTAAATAGCAACGCCAGTGCTCTACTGCATGTAAAACGGCGAGACTTTCGCGTTCCGTAGCCGAGAAATTTCTCTCGGCTGCCGTTAATGTTCGACTAGTAAACGCTACTGGTTTTTCATCTTCTCCTTCACCCTGTGTTAATACACCTCCTGTTCCGTATGCGGATGCGTCCGTATATACTCGAAAGGGTAATTCGTAATTGGGACACGACAAGACGGGTGCCGAGGATATCGCTGCTTTTAAGCTATTAAATGCGTCCTCCGCCTCCTGGCTCCAAGCGAATTTCGGAGACCCCGCTTTTGTCGACGTTAATTTGTTTAAAGGGGCGGCCTTAGTTGCAAATCCTTCTATGAACCGACGGTACCACGAGGCCATTCCCAGGAACCTTCGAACTTCCTTTTTGGACTTAGGTTGCGGGAATGATGTAATTGCCGATACCTTCGCTGGATCCACCCTCAGCCCGAAACGGTCAACCACATGTCCTAAATATTTTAGTTCGGACCTAAAGAATTTTGATTTCCCAAAACTTATCGAAAGATTGGCTGCCCTCAACTGATCTAACACCTGCGTTAAAAGCGATGCGTGTTCTTCGAACGTCGAACCTGTCACTATTATATCATCCAAGTATACAAATACCTTTTTTTGAAACGCTGGTCCTATCAAAGAATCCATCAAGCTCTGTAATATTCCGCAGCCATTGGACACACCGAAGGCTGTCACCTTAAATTGGTAGCTATTCCTGTATGGGACTGCAAATGCGGTTTTCGGTCTGGAGTCTTTGGAAATCGGAACTTGCCAGAACGCTGAACTCAAGTCGATCGACGACAAATAATGGGAGTTTCCCAAATTGTCTAGTATATCAGATATAAAAGGCAATCCATACGCGTATTTTTTGGTTACTCCGTTCAATTTCCTTGAGTCCAAACAAAATCTAAAGGTACCGTCTTTTTTTGGAACCATTAAAACCGGATTATTCCACGGACTTATTGCTGGTTCAATGACGTCCAAACTTAGCATTCTATCAACTTCGACATTCAGTGCCTCTAATTTGGACGGTGGTAATCTGTAAGAACGCTGCTTAATTGGCTGAGCATCGCCCGTATCAATCACGTGCTCGAGTAATGTCGTTCTACCTAACCCCATTTTTTCAGTAGAGATTTCCTTGTATTGCCGAATTATATTATCGGCTAACAATTGCTGGTCCATGGTCAAATTCTCGTATTCCGTTATTATCGGTTCCGACAGGCGACAAGTATTAATGTCCGATGCGACCGGAGATTTCAAAAATTCAATGTCGTTTGGTACTAAACCGAAGCTTTTCCATATCTGTATCCCTAAAATGAGTGGAATCTCTATTGCTGGAATTATATAAAATTTGCATGATTTGGTTGTACCTTTTATAGTTATTGGCAATAACATTGCACCCGTGCAAAACGATTTTATACCGTTTGCAGACGTTACCGCAAAAGGTGAACATTTTTCTATTAAAAATCCTTGTTTTATTATTTCTATATGGGCATTAGATCCGATTATATTAAGGGAAGACCCCGAATCCAATAAACCTAGAAGTTTATGACATCCAAACTGTATTTCTAAATAAAGTAAATTATTGGCGCTACTCGCCGGACTATAAAAGCTATTAACCTGTAATGGGGACTGGCAGGCCTCAGTAGATGGCACTATTGTTACTGTACGCGTTACATCTGCTGCCGCGTGACCTATCCTATACTGGCCATCTCTCACCTTCCCTTTCCATGGTTTTAGATTATTCTCCTTCGTAGCGCCTATTCCTCGTTTTTTGACATGTATTTTTGATCTGCAATTCCCTTAGTGTCTCCTTTAGCCTTACAGTTGGTGCAAGTCGGCATTTTCTGCCCGGGTGCTTTGCACCGAAAACACAGGATTTCTTTACTGCGAGGACAACGGAAACCTGGATGATCTGTCGTATCGCACCTCAGACAAGGTCGTCTTTGACCAAATGTACGAACTGCAAAAATGCGGGAATGTTGCTGACTTATTTTATTGTTTCCAGGTATCTCCTTACCAACGGAAACATTCGGACGATCCACACTGACAACTGGCCGTGGTGAGGTTGATAAGAAATCCGCCGGAGTTTCCGAAAAGAATTTGGATCGAGAATGATTTCTTTCCAGGCGCTCACAAAATGTCTGCAACTTATGTACAGAATCCGGTTCTAATAGACCTAGCTGGTTCGAATAAACGGGACGGACGTTCCTCAAAAGTATGTCTAATTTTTGTCCCTCAGACATTGGCCTCGCCAACCTACCGAATAAGGTATCCATTGTTGCAAAATAATCGGATACTGTCTCTTGTTTCCCTTGAGTTCTAACATAAATTTCCTTAGATAACCTAAACTGATAATCCTCAGGCTGATATTTGTCTTTCAGGATCTGTCGAAACTCGTACCAGGAATGAACGGACCCTTTAGTCTGGCGATAGAATTGCAGCGCGTTACCGCTGAGTAACTCTGGAAGTCCTCTAAGAAGTGCGCTCTCCGATATGCTACGGCTGGCAGCAAGCTCCTCGACTCTTTCCAAAAATTCGAAAACGCAGCTCTTCCCATCGTAGGATAACCGCAGCTTCGATATGTCTACCGGACGACCATTATGAATATCGAGCGTACTTTCTAATGTACCCGGATGACTATTTTTGACTATTGTATTATTATTTAATTTACTAGATGTCAAATCTGTCGTATCGGTTTGGTTATTTGACGAGATATTTTGTAAAGCAACCGCTATATTGCTATCGCTGTTAATAACGCTATTTGAGACGGAGCTTTCTGAGCTTTTTGTTACGTCGCTTGTTGAATGTTGTGGAGTTTGCGTTTTCATTTGATTAAAAGATTCCCACAGCTCCTTTATAGAATCCCAAAATTCCGCTAAATAGACAGGCATATCCGTCGTTATTTCAAACCTACGATTTATCGAATTGAAATTTTCATTGAAAATGGCAGGATTTACTGGTTCAATATTGGTTTTAATGGCTTTTATATCAGCTTTAATCCTCAATATTGAGTTTAAAATATCCTTTTCATTTTCTGGCTTATATGGATAAGAAGTATCGGGATTGATTTCTAACAGATCACGCATCAACGATCTGTTACTTTCTACATTTTCCCTGGGAGTTCCACCTCTTATTGATATTTCAAAATCTAATTCCGTCTTACGAAGCAGCTTATATTTTAAAGGCATGGTGATTTCTTGCATGTGATTTCAATGTCAATACGAGTCAATCGAATCGCGACACGGAACGACTAAACTATCAAAAACAACAAACGACTCACCAAAGTTGAGGCTGCAAGGCTGAAAAAGAATTTGGTTGTTTACTACCGCTTACCGCTTATATTTATTTATTTGCAGAATCATAGAAAAGCTAGTTTTATGAAGATATTTTTAAAAAAAAATATATTTTTTTTTATTTTTTTTTATTAAAATTTTTAGATATAGTGTAAATTTGCTATATATAGTAAATGTTGGGCGCCAAAATGTAACGTATATAGTTTTCCCATAGCTAGAAAAACTCTCGGTAAAGTAGTAACGTATAATTTATTTCCTAGAATTTCGAAATAGTTACATTGTAAAAAAAATTAACAGTAGAACCGGTGACGGAGATGATGACATGATAGATAGAAAAAAGAATAAGATAAAATTTATAATTAGCAATTGGAGAATTATATAATATATTAAAATGAAGTGAGTAGCATGAGACCTATCCAGGGTCGGCTAGCAAGTTTACAGTAAAGGAGGGCGGTAAGCGATTTTAAACGGGAACGGTTAAGGACGAGGTCCTCCAGTGACAATTCCCCCGAGGTTTCCGCTCCAGGAATCCGCGGTCTTCGGGATATTCGTCGGTATCGCTGATGTGGGTAGGTCGCGCTCGTCCGATGACGGGAGCAGTCGGCGATTTCGGCGACGACGAAGAAGAAGAAGAAGAAGGGCCTTCCTTAGGTTCAGGCGCGTCCCGATATCGCTCCCCTCCCGATGATTTCGGCTATGGAAAGCCGGCGAAGAGGAGATTGTCGGGGCAGTTGCTGGCAACACGATGGCACGACGGCTCGGCGATGGAAGTCGGCCGCGGCGAATTCAAAATTATAACCGAGATCCCTGTGGGAGAACACAGGATTAAAGTCAACCAGATTTCCGAGGGAATAGGAACAGGAAGCCGGGACTGGGACGACCCGCCCCTCGGCGAATCTCCTGCCGTTCCGATAATCTAGTCATCCGCTATCCCACCACACGGATTCACCGATCGGCACCAAAAACACAAGCAAGAACTCACCGGAATAATATGCGTAATCCCACTTAAATATTACACGGGACTCCTTTCCGGGATCTCTAGTGCCCGAGACGGCTGTAGATTTTTGAATTAACAATTTTTCAACACTGGGTAGATAGCGAACGATTTCCTCTCAAATCCGGCTTATTTCCCCGCCAAATTTTGAAAACCTATCCGGCGTCGTATTTTATTGTCGTATTTTAATTCCCCTGTGGACTTATAAATCCAAGTATTTTTCCAGGGACTATGCACCTAGATTTAATTACTTTTTTTATTTACCGTTGATTATATATTTTTAATAAAAACTGTAAATGTTTACGGTATTATTTATACTACTGGCAAAGACCGACGTTACGGATGCGCGTGCGCAGGAGATGCCGTCGGCTGCGTCGACCATAATGAAAGTCATTACTTTAATAAATTATTTTATTACGAAACGACCTCAGTTAATCTGTAATATTAAATTATTATTTATTTTTGGAAACAAAGAATTATTTGACGGCCGACGTCAATTCCAATGTACTACGGAGAGTCTATTGTCGATGGTACAGATCTTCTCTTCTTTATGCCTGTCAAACGTCACTTTTGTTTACGTGTTGTTTACATTAGGAGAAAATGTGTTTCGAAACGGGAAACCGTTTTATTAATGCCAGAACGACGCGATCCTGGATCAATCGGGATAAGAGCGCTTCGTTACAAGTGTTTTAATATTATGTCGTTCTGTTCTATATTAATATTGTTTTATTCCACTTATCAGTTATTACAAAGGTGGTGATTTCTGCAGTATGTTATACTTAGTAGTTATTAATGGAATAATTAATGTTATTATTAATATTAAATTTAACTTTTGCTACTATTCCGTGGTTTAATTTCATATCAAATTCTTGTCATTTGCCAGCTAATAATTCGAATTTCGTCTGCTGCTCAGTTCACAGAACGGCAGATAAAATGAGTTATATCTAGGATATGTCTTTCTATCCGTTTCATAATTTTTAATACGTTTTGAGGGTATTAATGAACAGTTTCGGTGACATGACATTCCATAATATTACGGACTTCGTTTCGTCGTCTAATAACTACTTGGATGGTCTTAGATGGGCATCTATTGGATCTACATCTAATTAGATAGTCATCATCATACTTGGTGTATTAGCAGAAAGAGTAGAACCTACGTTTTGGGAAAAAATATTATATTGCAACAGTAATGTGAGAATAGTAAGACTAAATATAACCTAGAGACCGATGTTTCAATACCGTCTCCTAAGAGGCGTATTGTACTCATACTAATATTTATGCTCCTTTACTGATTCTATCACGTGACATCAATGTTTAAATTATTCAGCTTGAAAAATAAGAGATAGTCGTGCCTCCGTTAATTAATCACTACTTTTGAATACTATTGAGACAGGTAGGTACCGACAATTTGTGGTTAAGCTATACGAAATGTAAGACAAAACATAACCTCAAAATGAAGTACATTTTGAGTCTCTGAAAATGACTTCTTTATATCCGCTTTGATTAGTTTGGGTATTTTTTTTAGCAAAGAATATGAATAGGTAACGAGAATTAATGACAAAATGAACGCGATTTATAGACTCTTTCAGCTTTCAGCAACTAGTCAGAGTGCACAACCGATTGGTGTGCCGGACGGTGCGCAAACCGTCCAGTAGCGTCGGGCCATGCAATCCCACCATGGGTCCACAAGCTGTGGTAATAAATTGTCTAGTGATGATTACAATGCACTAATATTTGATGATATAGATCCGTTAATATTAATTTACGTTCACATAGGTAATATGTGTTGCATGCTTATATACAATAGAAATATAATTTGGACATTTTAGGGTTAGAAGTTAATTTGTATTTTGTTATTTTTAAGCTATTGCATAGCTTTTATCGCGGGCCTAGGCCAGCGCGGCGACCGAATGAAGAAATTTCTTAACGAAAATTAATGATATTAAACTGATAATTACGTCTAAACGAGTACTGCTTACGATTCGAAAAAAATATATGGGAGCAACATCAGTGGGGAGCAACATCACCTTCCACTTATTTTCATCGACAGTATGGAACGGGAGGCGAGACGAGAAAGGTTGAATACTCATTCACGTGCATACACGGCAGGTTGGGTTATTAAAAAAAAAATGTTAACCCCTCACGTTGCGAGGTAAAAACTCACCTATCACTTTTGCGCGCGACATATTCGCGCAAAAAATCGACGCGAGTCAACGGCCTTGAGAAAAACGATCATAACTTATAAACCACTAATCGTATTAAAAAAATATAAATAGAAAAATGATCGCATTGAAATTTGACATATAAAACATTATAACCTTATCTCGTAAAACAATTAAGATAATAATGAATAAATATTACAAAATTGGCAAACTGAAAAAACTCGCCTATAAAATCATTTCGATTTTTTTGTAAATACAGTTTTTGTAAATATCAAAAATTGTAAATACAGTTATGTTCTTTATTAAATGCTTTACCAAAACGATATTTTTTTTTTACTTATTTGCATACAAAAATACGGAAAAAATATTTATTTATTCAGCCAAGAAAAATTGTATGTATTCTCGTAAAAAAAAATTTTTTTAATTTTTAATTTGTGACTACTTATGGTATTTTTTTATATGAAATTCTTTCAAAATAACTTTATTACTACATCACTTCTTCTTAGAAATCACACCAGAACTTTGAGCTTTGTCTGATATTATAGAAAAATCTAAAGTTTTGAGAGTTTCCGACTTCCGAACCTAATAATAAACTTTGAATGCCCATAATATAAAATTCGTTAGATTTTTTCAATTATATTGTCTTATCATAGACTTATTATATGTCTAATAACTAATTACTATACTCCAAAGAGTCACATTTCATCGAAAAACTACGGAAAATCGCACTTTTTTCTCTCATAGTAATTATCAAAACAAGTTTCATTTTCGGGAGCCATATTAGAAAACAACATATAATGTTCAAAATACGTCTAATTATGTGATAACTTAGGATGTAAATGAAGCAATACCTATTTTATTAGTAAATTAAAGCGACATTACGTCATGTTTCGCGATATAACGGAACATTTCACAAACATTACAAAATAAATACGGCCATATTTCGCTCGCCGTTTGGTTTCGCCAAAGTGTTTTCTTCGAAAATTCGTGAAAAACAGCAAATGGGCTGTGTAAATTGTTTAATCCTAAGGCCTAAACTACTTAAAAATGGAAATTACTTACTTTTATCCGGTATACACTTCACTTATATACACAAAACAATTCACAACACAAACACATCGCGGAATTATACGCCGGCAGCGGTGGGCAGTTCGCGACTGTTGTCAGAAATGAGGTCACCGATTTTGTAAGGGATGTAGTAATTCATATTTCTAACATCGCATGCGGCAATCGAGCAATTTCATAGTGTTGCATATTTGGCTATATTATGGCATCATTCGATAGAATATACAATCGCATTTCGAAATTTAAACGACATTTTCTTGAGCGGCGAGCGCGATATCCCGTATGGGATAGTTTGGATTTCAGCCGGCCGCCATACATATCCCGCAAAGGATGTTAAGTGCCTAGCGGGTTAAAAAATAAATGTAATAATTGCAAGAAAGACTTAACTAGCGACAGAAAAGGGGTTATTCACGAATGGATTAGTGCCAGGGACTATAAAAATATTAGAAAACTTTGCTATCCATCGGAAAATGCGGTAAGGTGTTTCGGCAATATTTGGTGGGAAGCAAATGAATATTTAGAATTTAATGGAAATAAAAACGGTATTTTAAATGAGATTTAAAATAGTTTCTTAAGTAAATATTAGACTTCTTAAATTGCCAGGAACATAAAAAAACAATCCAGCTTTATTTTCTAGAAATTACTATAACTTTAAGTATATAAAATTGGTGCTCTACAATAAACAAAATATTGAAAGGCACCGATGTAATTAGATTAGAAAACCGAAGTTTACCTCCTATGCAAACAGCGGCTCTAGAAATATTTAAGAAAAGAATTAAAAGAAATAAGTAGACGTATACCTTGATTATTTTCAAATATTATGTAGACGTCCGCCAGTTTAGATGATAACGTCGATTGCAGTTTCCAAAGTATTCGCATTTATCTAAAAAGAGGCCAAAAATATTCCCTTTATTGTACTTTATTCCCTTTATATTCCTTTAATTGATTGATGATTAGATTTTAAAGTCATAACAAAAATGTGAATATTTTGCTAGAATCGAAGAAATGGAGCTTTCTCTGGAGATCGTCCACATATGACTTCTATCGCAAATCGTAGAGGATGTGATTCCAGCTCTAATTCAATATGCACCTCCTAGGTGAGCTTTTTGTAGCGGATGTACACAAATGGTAGATACAATACATATACAGGATAAGTTTTATTTAATCGGCATCCTTCAAAGGTTTTAAATAATACCAACAAATAAGCAACTTTTAATGAAACATTTTTAAAAAAAAATTTTTTTTTTTAATTTTGGAGTTTTTGAGTGTTAAATAAAATTCGCCATGCGTATGAGCGCGCTGAGCCATCTAGCGGTTAGATAATATATTGCTAATAAGCAATATTTGCTATATTTTACTTATCGCTAGATGGCGTTTCGTGCTCAGCGCTTTTTATACTATCTTTCACAAAATTAAAATTTTGAAATTTTCAGAAGACTTTTAGATTTTTTCATATATTTTTGTCAAGAGTTGCTTACTTGCTTGTACTGACTCACTAACACAAACTCATTCTGTACAGTGATCCAGTCTTGATTCTTTTTTATTCTTTGGTCGCACGCTCGAGAAACTATTTTAATCATCTATAGACAACATTTTAATAATAATTATTGCTTTGTAAATGCCCTCAAGATATTCCCGAAAAGGTTAAATATTAGTAAAATAAAAATATAACAAATGAACTCTGGCCATTAAGAGTAGACATTAATTCGACGTAGAAGGAAAATATTTTGATGTGACCCTTATGTCTGACGAATTTTGGCATGTTGATTCAGTTCATGAAATTGTTATCATATTCGTTACTCACATACTCGTTATTGGAATTCTTTTGAGTTAAAAATGAACAAAACTGCTAATGAAAAGTAGCACAAAAAATATAGTTTCCAAAAACATAAGGGATTTCACGCAGCATAAGGGATTCCCAAAACATAAGGGATTTCAGAGACAGAAGCAGCATTCAATAGCATAACGTCTGATTAATGGGGTTTTTCGTCAGCATGTAATAAAAGACGAAAAATAATATTATGCGCGTGGTAGAATTATATATGAATATGTTTATTAAGCAGTAATTCGTTTAGGAGACGAAAGTAGTGGTAGCGGCAATGACACTGAACATGAATTAAGCTATATTTCGTGGGTAGAGTATTTGGACAATGAATTTGAATAACTTCTTTCTACGTATGCCTTTTACTGCATGATTAAGTGATTACTTTTATATACTTTGTTATAAACGGCATTAGCCGTATTATTTTGTGTTTTTGCGTATTCTGTTTTCTGTGCTTTTATCTTATGTTTGGCAGGTTTACCTCGCAACAAATGTGGAGGCTAAGAACAGCCGGAATAGCTAAGAAGGCTGTGTTTTTGCTTTGTCGATCGTCAGAGAAAAGGCCGGTTATTTATCCCCAGGAGGGGGCAGAGATAAGTATTTCTCTGTATTTCCCAAAATGTTCAGTTTTTCGATCTACTGCTTAACGCTTTTTCTTTTTTCTTTCAGTTTTATTACGTGATAGGTATAATGAGCAGAAACACTGGGCAAATCCCATGTAAGCCTTAGTAGAAGCACAGTATATTAACACTTGGTATACTGTGGTAGAGGCTTTTGCTTAGATGGGCGACACCGGGCAAACGTTTTTATGATACAGAGTAATATGCTGTAATATACATAAAAGTGTTTTATTTGTGTTTAAACGATAATTAATCTATTTTGGGCAATATGTGAATATATAACGCACAAAGTAAGCTCATTAGCATATTATTTATAATATTATTTGCAATATTCAAAATAGAAATATAAAAAAAATTAAATAAACCGTAAATTTTAGAAATAAAGTTGTTGATTGATATTTTGAGACACCGGTATTTTTTCTACAGATTATAACAGCATTGTCCTAAACCTCAGAAGTCTAAAAAAAATATTTAAAAGAAATAATTTTAGTTTTTTTATTTGAAAATTTGAAGAATTTGACTGTTAAATAAAAGTTTGACTAACGTTTGAGCGCGCTGCGCCATCTATCAGTAGGCAAAATATCACTAATAAACAATATTAGTGATATTTTCCGAGCTCTAGGTAGCGCATCATGCTCAGCGCTTTTTATATCATTTTTAGATTTTATTATTTTTTAATTTTACAAAAAAATGTTTTTTATTGTCTCATATTTTTTTAAATCAAAAGTTGATTATTTGCTCGTACTTATTCACCCCCTTTAAGGATGCTGGTTAATTAAACTTGCCCTTATATCTTGTAAGTTTCTAAATTAAAATACTTCAAAGTTTTTGAAATACCGTTAAAAAATCTTAGGCTATTTTTGCTAGTTAATCGAACGCCTAGATCAGTAATTAAGTAAAAATAAACGATAATTCGAGCGATAGAAGAGGAATAAACACGATGTTGTGTGGGAGGAGTGATGTATGGTAGCTGGAGCAGCTGCGGCCAAGGGGGATGGCGAAAAACGCCTAGAGCAGTTGACGATTACACAAAAAGAAGCAACACTCATGGGAAGCGCGATGCGTTGCGACCCGGAATCTGTTTGATTTCACGAATGGTGGTGAGACCGGTATGCGTTCTACTATCTTATCTGTTCGAAATTGGTGCGTGAACTGTTAGTTTTATTACTTCGACTGTATATTACAAATGTAATTAAGTGCATGCCTTCTCACTGGGCGTCTTGCAAAAATCATGTACTGAACAAAAACAATATCAATTAAAATATCTTGCTGTCGTTTTCTAGGTATTTGATTTTATAAAAAAATATCCAGTAATTTATTGAACACAACGTTCTCCTCTTATATTATACTATACTTAAATATAGCTAAGTACTAACTTTAGTAATTGTAAAAGCATCCTTTGTCTATTGTTTTGTTAATTATGGTTACATTTGCTTACATTTTGTGCACATGGATACAAAGTTATGAAATATATGATATAACGCTTGTAGTACGGTAATGCTTATAATTTTAGAGATTTAAAATATGACTTGTAAATCTGATATTTTTTTTATACAAGTAAAATTGCTTAATTTTTCTATTTTTGATGTCAATAGTTGGTTTCTGTTTATAATGTCACATGTATAAATATCCATTATCAAGACATATCTCTACACACAAAATTAGGTGCTTACATATTTATTATTATATTTAAGTTAAAACTGGAATATATTGATTCATTATTCATTTTAGTGCTTCGCCAGCGTCAAGCGTGGAATTCGGTTATAACGATATTTTTATTTAGCACTTAAATGTCACTTGGGTCTTTCCCTGAAATCATCATTAAAATTTTCCCTGGTAATTTGACTAGATTCTGTTATTAGTACAATATTTGATTGGTATTGACCTAATTTTTAACGCTTATTTTTTAAAATTCATACAGGAAACATCTTTTGATCTCATGAACACATGTAACTTCAATTTTGGTATTTTATATAACATACATAGCAGCGCTGAAAGCAAATTAAATGTCAAAATGAAATTGGTTTCATTGCCCATAAAGTTACATCCGCAGAAATCTAAATATCTCTGTTTTGATTCCGATAAAATTAAAGTAATTTTGGTCGGCCTCTAATTTCGCAGCTGTCGAAATGTTTCAAAGTGCGACGCATCGCCGCCGTTTGTTTTTGTTGTTTATTTTTAGCTTATCGTTATTTTGAGCTTTTATCCTCTCATTTTCAACAGTTATAGTCCTTTTGCGTGGTTTTTATCTGTTAAAATATATAAAACTTGTGTTGGTTGTGTTAGCAGACAAGTTACGCCGCATAAGGTACCTGCGGTAAATAAGGCCCGCAGTGAAATAAGGCCCACCGCTCGTATTTCGCGCGAAAATGTTTTTTTGATACCGCGTGGCTTACTCACACATACAACAAGACGTAACTTGCACGGTTTGGCAACGCTGCACTGATTCGCGCGCTTCGTTCATCTAGTAGTGCACACATTCTCGCCCGTAATGGTGGTTATGCTGGGAATTATTACTTTCATCGTTACAAATATGTAAGTTTTGGATATTGTTTACTAATATACTATAAAAATAAACAGCTTGTATTAGTAAATGCACTATCATATGTGTGATGTCAATCCGTTGATGTAATTAAATTGTATATTTTTCAAGATTTTTCAACCTTTGTCTCGATCGGCCACAGGGCTAATAAGGCCCGGCAGTTTTGGCTTTGGGCCTTACTATACTCCCACTATCTATTTATTTAAATATTATTTACTGTTATTCTTTTATGCTTGTGGGAGAAAATAAAATCATTTTTTAAATAATTCTCCTATGGGCTTTCTAATACTCCTATGGGCTTTATTATACTCCTATGGGCTTTATTATACTCCTATGGGCTTTACTATACTCCTATGGGCTTTACTATACTCCGTACTTAGTCAAGTGTCTAATTGTTACAGACATTTGCGGAATTTTAAAAATGCCGCCAACGCGTGCCAAATGGTCACAAGAGAGTCTGCAAGCGGCAATGGCTGCAGTAGAGCGTGGACAGCTAAGCCAACGTGCTGCAGCAGACCAGCATGGTATTCCACGGCGTACATTGAGGAATCATTTGACAACCGGGGATCCTACTAAACGTCTAGGTAGGAAGGCGATATGAATAAAGAGCAAGAGGATGGTCTCGTAGAGAGAATTATTAGATTTGCCACAATCGGAATGCCGCTTACGCCTAGGGCCATTCGCAGACAGGCTTTTGTTTTCTGTGAAAAACTTAACCTGAAACAAAATTTCAATAGCGAATCTGGCATTGCCGGTAAAGATTGGCTAAAGTTATTTCTGAAAAGGCACCCGGAAATTTCTAAACGAAAGGCACAATTTATGAACCCGGCACGAGCTCAGAAACTGAACCGTCCAATTGTAGCCCAACATTTCGATGAAATCAAGAAATTGTACGAGGAGCTTGACATTGTTAACAATCCAGAACGTCTCTACAATATGGACGAGAAGGGATGTCGTCTCACACTCCATCATCAACAAGTTGTACTTGCTCAAAGAGGCGTTAAAAGACTTCATATGATTGCACCAGAACATGCTGAAAATATAACTATAGCGATGTGTGTTAATGCAGTAGGGAATTTCATCCCACCAATGATAATTTTTAAAGGTCAACGCTTTAAACCTGAATTCGAGGACAATTTGCCCGCCGGCAGCGTGGTTAAAATGGCAGTAAAAGGTAGTATGACTACCCAACTCTTCATAGACTTTATCAAACATTTAGGGAAATACAAGACTACTGGAAAAGTTCTCCTGATTTTTGACGGAGCGTCGTCTCACCTTGATTATGAAATAGTCGATGAGGCTGAGAGGCATGGAATTGTTCTCTACTGCCTTCCTAGTAATACCACTCACGAGCTACAGCCTCTAGACAAATCCATTAATAAGTCCTTTGAACACTTCTGGGATCAGGAAGTGCTGTCATTTTTGTATCAAGCGCCGGACAGAAAATTAACAAAATCACGGTTTAACAAAATTTTTACGAAGGTCTGGTCTAAGTGCATGACTCATCAAAACATAGTTAATGGATTCAAAGCAACAGGCCTATATCCTTTTAATCCTGATATCTTACCAGATGAAGCTTTTGCGCCTTCCATTTTAACAGAAATTCAAGCTAGTCCAAATCCAAACAGAATTGAAAACATGTCTGATGATGAAGCTCGTAAACGTTCTTATTTGGACGCAGAAATGCAAATTCCTCCACACGAACTCGGCAATGAAAACATATCTGTTGGAAATACTCGTAATTTTTTAGATAGATCCAAATCCATTTTAAACTCTCAATTACCAGCACCCGCCCCTCTAAATGATACGCAGTTGGGCCACCTTTTAAGAAACTCCACATCTGAACTAGAGTTGCCACTAGCTGAAAGAAACGAGATGACTCCAATCAAGTCTCCACAACCTGGTTGTTCTGGAATTCAAACTTCACGTCCTACACGTCCGTTATTATTATACAGTTCAGAATCAGAGACGGATGATGATGAGGTTTTTAATATGCAGGCAATATTGCAAAAGCAGAGGCGTCCAACTGGTATTTCCATTTATTCGTCTGATGAAGAAGACAAAGAAAATTATACAAGCTTTAATCTAGAAGATAGCGTTCCTCTTGCAAGTTTACGGACCAAAAGTCAAGAGATGTCATTTCACAAATTGCTTCCAACGCCCAATTATGCTGTTATAAAAACAAAGCCACGTAGAAAAGCTCTTAATTATAAGGGGCAAAAAGTTACTAAGGACCTTTTCAAAGAGCCTCGAAATGATAAAATGAATACAGCCGACGAAATGAAGAAAAAAAATGCAAAAGCTAAAAGAGGTCAATCTACTAAAGCAATTGATACAGCAGCGAAGAAAATTGGATCATTAAGGTCACCCAAGAAAGCAGTGACTGATAAGCATAATAAGATAGGTTCTAAGGCAGGTAAATCAAAAGAGAAAGTGAAAAGAACAAAAAAGAACGCCACGGAAGATAAATGGTATTGTCATGCATGCAAAGAAGAACGAGTTTCTGACATGCGTATCTGTCAACAATGCAACAAATGGTTCCACGAGGAATGCGTGGGCTTCACCAAGAACGACTTAGAGTCCTATGTGTGCTATGATTGTTTTTAAGTACTAAGAATAAGTAGGTACCTAATTTCTTTGTTAGTTGTGTAAGTTTTGATTGAGACATTATTTTCCTCGGAATTTTTTAGATAGCTCTAAATCATTTTAAGAAACTGTACATCTGAACTAGAGTTGTATTTGAAGTTTATAGAATACTTAAGTACTTATAAGTATCATTTTATTTTTTTTAATTATTGATCCTAGTTTTATTGCGATTCTTCATCTTATTTTTTTCTATTCAATTTTTAATAATTTTTAGTCGATTTTTGTTTTTAGTTTTTATAAAATTTATGTAAAACAAACGGACCTTATTAAACTGGATAGTTCAATAAGGCCCAACATATGTAACTTAATAAGGCCCAACATAGTTTAATAAGGCCCAACACAGTTTAATAAGGCCCAACATAGTTTAATAAGGCCCAGCACAGTTTAATAAGGCCCAACATAGTTTAATAAGGCCCAACAGATCCTTTTAAAAAAATGTTTTGTTTTAATTTTAATAAAGACTAAGATTGATAAATGTGGCTCGTATACTTAAAGTAATCTTTTAAGACCATCGAAGATCTGAACTGACCGTGATCTACGTAGATACGTCGGTATTCAGAAAAGGTTTAATGTAAAATATATTATCAAAGAAAAGATTGCACTTTGAGTTTCTTTTTATTCTACTGCTATGCATATTCACTTTTTAATATTTTTTAGGTGAATTTTGTATTAAGTTTCTTTATAAATGTAAGTAAAATAAGCGGGCCTTATTGAACTACCCCAGTTTAATAAGGCCCAACAGGCTCTTTAAGAAAAAGTGTTTAAAGTATTAATACTTATTTAGAAATGTAACAAAATTTCTAAATTTATTAGTAATTTAATAAATTCTTTTGATTAATTATTCTGTTTCACTGTCTTAAATCTAAAAACCTAAGATTTATGACGGTTTTAAGTTAGGTGGGCCTTATTTACCGCAGGTACCTTAGATAGATTAATGCTTCGCAACCGATGTTTCAAACGCTTTCAGTGTTTTAATAGTGACCAAACTCGACGCTTGAGCTCGGAACAGCTTTCCAAATTATATATGTGCCAAATAAATATCGAAAAACGGTTAATTTCAGAAAAGAAGTTGCGGTTTCACTGCATCCCATTTTAGGCTGTAGTCAAAATTTCATTAGGATTATCTGCAATCGTCTATGCTGGTAAGTCAACTCGAGTACCTATTAAATATAATTTGAAATGCTTTAATGAACAGCCAGCAGTGCTTACAGTAACATATCGTGCACAGAAAGAAACGATTTCTCAAATTGAGACTCGCGAAAGTTTTAAGTTTATAGTGTTATTTTAAGTAGATATTTTCTTAGAGGAAGTCAGTATTTTTGAATCGACAAACGTGAGTTTTTTGTATCAATGTAATATTAGTTTCAAAAATTTCGTTATTTTAAGTATATATTTTCTTAGACTAAGTCAATATACTCGAACCAACACATGCGATACGTTTGCATGAATGCAAAATTGGTTTTAATATTTTTTCTAAAACCAAGAATATATTCTCAAGTAAATTCTTTATATTACTTAATTTAATAACATATTTTTATCAAAATAAATATCATTGCAAGTCTTCGTTTGACAAATGTGTTTTTTTTATTAAATACATTTTGAGTGTTCTTCCTAGAATAACCAAATTAATTGATTTGAAAGCACATAGATTCTTAAGTCAATTCCTTACGTCACTTAATTTAATAACGTATTTTAATCGAAATAAATATCGCTGCAAGTCTTCCTTAGACAAATGTGTTTTTTTTAACCCGCTGAGCACGTAACATCCATTTGGGGACATGTATGGCGGCCGCCTACAATCCGAAACATCCGATTTTGGATATCGCGCTCGGCTCTTACGAAAATGTCGTTTAAATTTCGAAATGCGATTGTATATTCTATCGAATGATGCCATAATATAGCCAAATATGCAACACTATGAAATTGCTCGATTGCCGCATGCGATGTTAGAAATATGAATTACTACATCCCTTACAAAATCGATGACCTCATTTCTGACGACAGTCGCGAACGCCCCATCCGCGGCGGCGTATAATTCCGCGACGTGTTTGTTTTGTGAATTGTTTTGTGTATATAAGTGAAGTGTATACCGGATAAAAGTAAGTAATTTCCATTTTTAAGTAGTTTAGGCCTTAGGATTAAACAATTTACACAGCCCATTTGCTGTTTTTCACGAATTTTCGAAGAAAACACTTTGGCAAAACCGAACGGCTCGCGAAAAATGGCCGTCTTTATTTTGTAATGTTTGTGAAATATCCCGTTATATCGCGAAACATGACGTAATGTCGCTTTAATTTACTAATAAAATAGGTATTGCTTCATTTACATCCTAAGTTATCACATAATTAGGCGTATTTTGAACATTATATGTTGTTTTCTAATATGGCTCGCGAAAATGAAACTTGTTTTGATAATTACTATGAGAGAAAAAAGTGCGATTTTCCATAGTTTTTCGATGAAATGTGACTCTTTGGAGTATAGTAATTAGTTATTAGACATATAATAAGTCTATGATAAGACAATATAATTGAAAAAATCTAACGAATTTTATATTATGGGCATTCAAAGTTTATTATTAGGTTCGGAAGTCGGAAACTCTCAAAACTTTAGATTTTTCTATAATATCAGACAAAGCTCAAAGTTCTGGTGTGATTTCTAAGAAGAAGTGATGTAGTAATAAAGTTATTTTGAAAGAATTTCATATAAAAAAATACCATAAGTAGTCACAAATTAAAAATTAAAAAAATTTTTTTTTACGAGAATACATACAATTTTTCTTGGCTGAATAAATAAATATTTTTTCCGTATTTTTGTATGCAAATAAGTAAAAAAAATATATCGTTTTGGTAAAGCATTTAATAAAGAACATAACTGTATTTACAATTTTTGATATTTACAAAAACTGTATTTACAAAAAAATCGAAATGATTTTATAGGCGAGTTTTTTCAGTTTGCCAATTTTGTAATATTTATTCATTATTATCTTAATTGTTTTACGAGATAAGGTTATAATGTTTTATATGTCAAATTTCAATGCGATCATTTTTCTATTTATATTTTTTTAATCCGATTAGTGGTTTATAAGTTATGATCGTTTTTCTCAAGGCCGTTGACTCGCGTCGATTTTTTGCGCGAATATGTCGCGCGCAAAAGTGATGTTTTTGGGCGCGGTGAGTTTTTACCTCGCAACGTGAGGGGATAATTAAAGACATTTCGAGTGTTCATCCTAGAATCACCAACTGAATTGATTTGAAAGCACATTGATTCTTAAGTCAATTCCTTATGTCACTTAATTTAATAACGTATTATTATCGAAATAAATATCATTACAAATCTTTGTTAGACAAATGTGTTTTTTTTATTAAAGACGTTACGAGTGTTCTTCCTAGAATCACCAACTGAATTGATTTGAAAGCATATATATTCTTAAGTCAATTCCTTGCGTCTTTAAATTTAATACCGTATTTTTATCGAAATAAATATCACTGCCAATTTTCCTTGTAAAAATGTGTTTTCTTTATTAAAGACATTTCGAGTGTTTATCCTAGAATCACCAACTGAATTGATTTGAAAGCACATATATTCTAAAGTCAATTTGTTAAGTCACTTAATTTACTAAAATATTTTTATCGAAATAGATACCGCTATAAGTTTTCGGTAGACAAGTTTGTTTTCTTTTTAAGCACTTTTCGAGTGTTCATCGTATAAATACTAACTGAATTGATTTGAAAGCACGTATATAATTAAGTCAATTCGTAATGCCATATAATGTAATAACGTATTTTTATCGGAATGAATATAACTGCAAGTCTTTTAAGGACAATGTGTTTTTTTAAACATATTTCAAGTGTTAATCCTAAAAATACAAATGTAATTGTATTTCATTTATTTACAAAAATTATATTTGGACTAGGACTGAACTAAATAAACCAAGCATCGTAGTATTTAATATGACTGACCGTGGTATATATTTATAAAATAAAGTACATTTTTTTTAATCTGTTTTTATTTTAAATTGAAATTGATTTACGTATTTATCCTTTATTTGAATGTATACTTTGGACCCAGAAACACTAAGACTTCTAAATTTTAAATAAAATTAATAGTTTAATTATGCATTGCCAAAAATAAAGAACTCTTGATATAAGAAAACAGTTTTATTTTAGTCTTGCCCCAAGACACGTACATACGCTGCGAAATTTGACCCCAGAATCCAGTCTTGAGTCAAGACTAAAAGAATAAAACACAAGACTTGTAAATTAGCAAATTTTAGGTCAAGAATTTTATTTTTTTTAGTCTTGACTCAAGACTCGTACACGTAATAGTCTTTGGTCAAGACTCACAAACGTACGAGTCTTGAGTTATGACTCGCAATTCAGATTTTCTTGGCATGCGTGATGCGTCATTTGAATGTCCATTACACAGGGTTCATAGCTTCGTAACTGTTGCGACGCCGTCAGTAGCGACGTCGCCGGCCGTAAAATAGATGATTTACGGCCGCTATGAGGGAGCCCGAAGAAGCATAAGAAATTTGCAGAAAACTCATTTTTTCGAGAAAAATGGCAAAATCGCCTCGGGTTACCTTTATAGACATCGCAGGCGCCGCTTGGAACGGATCGAGCGAGCGAGACGGCCTACGGCCGCCCGCTCCCACACGGATCGAGCGAGCGAGACGGCCTACGGCCGCCCGCTCCCACACGGGGATCGAGCGAGCGAGACTCCCTACGACCGCCCGTTCTAACATAGCTAGGAGACGAACTTTGGTGCCGAAAACGGACAGTTTCGAACTCGTCAAACCAGAAATGAAAGCGGGAAATACTGCCCGAAACAGTTGTATAAGAGTCGAGGTATATGCAAACAGCACCCCTCTTACGACCTGCCGTGAAAATTCACGTGTTCACAGCAAGGAACCGTGAAACACGAGAGAAAACACGTGGTATTTTCTACTCCCAAAAATAGTGAAAAACTGTTAAATGGGAGTAGAAAACAAGGCACCATCACCACCGACCACCGGCAAGTAAACAGAAACACCGGAATCATCGATTCAAGTTTACGTGGCCGGAAAACTGCCCTCAGCCGATTTCGAAGACACTAGCAGACACGAAAATAACGGGAACGTATACGTGAGGTACCGGGCCAGACTCTGATGATGTTTGGAACCCGAAGAATCCACTCCAAAGGAAAGGATGGGTTTTGAGCCATTCTCTGATTGGTTGGTTGCCGACCAATCAGGAATGCGCTCTAACGAGCCAGTAGCCGCCAACCAGAAACTGTTGGTCGGCCCTGAAGTCTGGACAAACACGGAGCGTACCGTAACGGCTTTTAGAGGAGAGGAGATAGCTTTTCTCCTAGGAGAGTGCGAGAGGTCGATAGAAAAGGGAAGATCCCCACCTTTCACGGAAAGCTGTCCGCGGCGTGTCCATTGGTGGACACGAAAGCAGGTGCACGGCAGGTGCACGGCGAGAACCACGGAAGTGAGTACAAATATGGGCCCCTGGGCCATACCAAATCACTCGCTCTCTCAGTTCCACAGGAAACAGTCAACCGACTAGGAAGGAAGGAAGGAAGGAACCCCCAACGACTACAAGGACCGCGACCTGGAACCGCTCCACTGCCCTTGCAGTCTGGAAGCCAGTCGCGAGCGGCTCTACTGCACCGTGCAGTATTGAGCCGGTCCAAGTAAAGGACACTACGGTCGACGAGACACTCTCTCCTATTCGGGGAGTTGAGTGCCGGTCCGAGTCGGGAATTACGGTCCGACTCGTGATTTACGGTCGACGGGGACGCTCGCTCCAGTCGTGGAGTTCGAGCGCCGGTCCAAGTTGGGACCTTCGGAGAGCCGGGTCCACGCGGCGCACACGCGGTCAGACGGCGCACACAGGCGCAGTCAGACACACGCGGGCGCAGACGGGCGCACAAAGGCGCAGTCTGGTGCGCATCGGCGCACACGCGGCACCCACGCGGCGCACACGCGGTCGGACGGCGCACATAGGCGAAGTCAGACACACGCGGGCGCAGACGGGCGCACAAAGGCGCAGTCTGGTGCGCATCGGCGCACACGCGGCACCCACGCGGCGCACACGCGGTCAGACGGCGCACACAGGCGCAGTCAGACACACGCGGGCGCAGACGGGCGCACAAAGGCGCAGTCTGGTGCGCATCGGCGCACACGCGGCACCCACGCGGCGCACACGCGGTCGGACGGCGCACACAGGCGCAGTCGGACGCACGCGGTCGCAGACGGGCGCACATAGGCGCAGTCAGGCGAACGCGGCACAGGCGGACGCAGCACAGGCGGACGCAGCACAGGCGGACGCAGCACAGGCGGACGCAGCACAGACGGGCGCACTCAGGCGCAGTCAGGCGGACGCAGCCCAGACGAGCGCACCCAGGCGCAGTCAGGCACACGCAGACGCACACGGACGTACTCAGGCGCACTCAGGCGCACTCAGGAGCACGCAGGCGCACAGAGACGCCGCTCGACAACAGAGATCTTGTTCGACCCGCTGCCCGGGAAGAACAGGATAGAGACACTTAGAAAATAAGATTAATTGTTATATACTTATGTTTACTGTACAATAAAGAATTTTATAACATTGTGTATGTACCTAGGTTAATTGATTCATTGTAAAACTGTATACTTGTTATGTATATTGATATGTAATGTAAATACCTAGTACCTAGGCTAAGATTAATGTATGTACCTTGTATCTAAGCTACGATATTCCTAGACTCTAAAACTATTGAAAAATAATATGCCGTGTTGGCACTAGTGAGTCGAAGGTGTGTTTTATTGGTGCAGGGGACGGGGAGTAAAACGGTGGTAATAGACAGACTGAGGCGTATCGAGGCTTGCAGCAGGTGTCGTGGCCGCCCGTTACGGGGCAAGCGGCGACCAAGCGGTGGACCTCTATTTACAGTCCTGGGTCCACACAGCGCTGGGTCGGTCCGTGCCACAGGGCACTGCATATGTTGTGCAACGGGCGCAACAGTAACTATACGTAATATTTGGGTAATAAATACACTTTATTTTTCACTATGTCTGTAATTGTGTATTGCCGGCCTTAGTGAGCTGCGAATGACTGTATGCGTTTGCGAGTAAATACCCTGAAAACAAGCGACGGGGAATCCCCTATGCCGTTCGATTTCCGCGCGCATATGGTTTAATTGATGTCAGGGTTGCCAACTTTGTCGTAGGAATTTTTAAAAATTACAATATTGTCCATTGTCTTCAATGGAGGCTGGAGCTTTTATACCCCCGGGGCCACGGGCTGCAGACCAAAAAGTTCTTATATAGATCCGCCCCTGCTTCTACTGAGCACGTAGAGCTAGCATGATCCTTGCCAGATTGCAAACATCTAGGTTTCCGTTATACACAAAATTTAAAGGACGCGTTATGCCATGCATACCAAGAAAATCAAAATTGCCAGTCTTGACTCAAGGACTCGTATGGTTACAGGTCTTGACCCAAGATTCGTATGTTTGCGAGTCTTGACCCGAGAATTTTGTTTTTTTGTTAGTCTTGTAGGTACCAATGCTAGTTTTGTCAGTGTTACCAGATCAGTTATACAAAATCCCTCCAGATCATTCCAAAAACGCAGTGGCTAATGGCGCCCGTCCACTTATCGTATGCTTTCTGTAATTGCGAAAGGCAAAGGAACACGTTAGGTTAGGTTAGAACATATAAGAACTATTCATTTGGACGGGCGCGTAGCCACTGCCTTCCAAAAAAATCGGTGACACGCACCCATTAAATGTAGATTTCTTTGGCCAGCTATTATAAAGCTATTAAATAAATTTGAAAAAAATGTTTTTTTTTAATAATTAAAAATAAATTTAAAGAAAAATGTAGGGGTTAACAAGAGCTTTCCAACGATATATCATGTCAAGTTTGGACCTATGGTTGTTAAGATATGTTTTTTTTATCTTTGAGCTGCCGCCATTTTGAAACAAGATGGCGGATCTGGCTCTTCTGCGATCTCATCTAAGGTATTGGGCTAATACATTTTTGCAAATACATACAATACAATTAGCCGCGAGTAGGCTATTAAAATGTTTCCGTCTCTACCGACCTCTACAATTCGATACCCTAGTTCACAATTATATATATATATATTTTTTTGTGAATGAAATTGTAACTTTATGATTTATGTCCTAACGTCTTTACTACACCACATTCCCCCCGTAATTAGTATGATTGTGAGCTAGGGGATCGATGTGTCAGTTCCTTGATTATTTTTACAACCCAACGATTTAGTTAAGATTCCACAAGGAATAGTTCTTGGGTATATTTCTGAGCTAATAAAATCTCAATAATGTACTAGTACTACTAATAAGGCAGGGTAAGATATGCCTTAATACTACTTACACAATAATGTACATTGGGTAGACGTAATAAAATAATTGTTATTGCTCTTATAGTATAAAAACAATATATTCAATTATCTGGTAACAATCCGGCTGATGATGACGATGAAATTCAATTAATTAAGTTATGAAAGTTTTACAATACCTTTTTGCGCGATTTTCTATTCGCAAAATTATCAATTATATCATTGTATGAAATCTTGTTCATTAGTTCTGACTCTATGCACAAAAGAGCTAAGGCGTTTAGTTTTTCTTGGCTTAAGGTAGATGTTAGATAATTCTTCACCCGTTTTAAGCAAGAAAAGCATCCCCATCTGAACAATTTGTCACTGGTGTACATAAGGCCATGCGAACTGCTATATGCAAGTTTAGATAAACGTTTTGCAAATTATGTTTTTTCAGGAACAGGAAGACAAACCTTTCACACAGACATTCCAAACACAGAATCTGGTTTTACCTAAATTCTTTCAAAAGAAAGTCAGTCTCTAAATCATTAGGATACATTTCTTCAGAGAAAAGGGCTTTTTCCGTAAGGGTTGATGATGACAATGCACTCATTTTGGTCATAAAAATTCATTTAATTGGAAAAACATATTACATGTTGAATTGTTTGTGCGGATCTAATGACATTTAAGTATATAAATATGAATGTTATTAATTTCTGTAAGACATAAAAAAAATTGGCCCCAAATTTGCCACCCCTAAAATCGAAAGAAGTGGAAAAAATATACAATTCAAAAATACAAGTGAAACTGCGATGATAGTTTTATTATTTATATCGAGATAACCAAAACCCTATAGGTTTTTGTCAATAAATAGTTACCAAAGTGTCATAATATCATGTCAAACGCGATTTACTGCACTTTAGCATGGAAACAGCGTAAAATTTACTACTTTGTATTAGTTATTCTGACATTTTCGCAATTTTTTAATGACCAAGCAAGATATACCTACTAATCCCAATCGGTCGAAAGAAATCGAAGCCGAATTTTAAAGCGGTCGGGCATAGCTAAGTAGTTCTTTTAATAATTCTTCTTCTTCTTAGGGTGCCTCTCAAACTAGTGAAGGTTGGCAGTCAGCTCTGCATACTTCTTTTTGTCCTTTGCCAGGCGAACAATTCGGCGACACTTGTAATCCCGGTCCTTTCTCGAATGTTCCGCAACCAAGATTTCCGTCTACGGCCAGGTCTCCTCTTTCCTGCAACTTTTCCCATCATAATGAGTTGCAGGAGTTGGTACCTGTCGTGTCTAAACACGTGACCCAGGTATGCAACTTTGCGCTGTTTGATGGTCTGCAAAAGATTGCGTTTTTGGCCTACACGTAGTAGAACTTCCTCATTGGTGACTTTCTCAGTTCAAGATATCGACATCTCGAATGCTTCTATACGTTTTCTGAGATCTTCCTTAATAGTCGAGGCCTCACACCTACATAGAAGTGTGGACCAGACGTAGCACTGGAGAAGACGTATTCGAAGTGAGATTTTCAGGTTTCGATTGCGAAGAACCTTTTTCATTTTTCCAATGGCGCTGCGTGCAATTTCGATGCGAGTTTTGATTTCTACTTCACAGTCCCAGTTTTGTGTAAATCAGGTGCCAAGGTATTTATATTTATCAACTTGTTCTAGTTTTTGACCCGCCACAGATACGCTAGGTTGGATATTGGGATTGTTAGAAATGACCATAAACTTAGTCTTGGTGACATTCATCCTGAGACCAGCTTTGACACTACACTCGTTTACTCGATCAACAATCTCCTGTAGCTCGGCTTCCGTATATATAGATGCTATGAGAACAGTGTCATCGGCATACCTCAAGTTGTTGATGAGGCGGCAATTTATTTTAATGCGACAGTTCAAGTCCTCCAGAGCTTCCGTCATGATGGCTTCAGAGTAGATGTTAAAAAGAGTCGGCGACATGCATGCCCTGCCGCACTCCCCTCTTAATGTCAATTTCCTTGGATCCTTCCCCTTCAACTCTGACAGTGGCGCGCTGATTCCAGTACAGATTTTGTATTATACGGATGTCTTTCTTGTCCAGTCCGATGTCGTTCAGAAGTGCAATAAGACGATTATGTTGCACTCTGTCAAATGCTTTTTCGTAATCTATGGAACATAGAAAGACATTTTGCTGCATATCCTGACATTTTTGCACCAAAACCTGTACTGCGAATAACGCTTCCCTCGTCCCCACTTGTATATATGTATGTATTCTTTATTGCACACCAAATAAAAAGGTTACAAATAGGCGAGTTTAATGCCTCTTGAGCATTCTTCTCAAACTAACCTTAGGGATGTAGGAGTGAGCATATTGGAGTACTACAAAGATGTTTAATTAGATTGAATGTAGCATATATAAGAGTATATAAGAAGAATATATAAAAGAAATAATAGTGATATATAAATAATAATAATAAAAGTCAATGTATGCATGCATGCATATATACCATATACATATACACTTCGTCTTTTTCAATAATAAAACGATTTAATTATCTAGTTGTTTTATTTGCAACAAAGGAAAACTACTGTACCTACTAAGGGAATGAGTATATTTTTTCAAGCCAAGCATGGGGTGATATGTCTGGCAACACTGCCGGGCGAACGCAGAAGGTGAACAAGTATCACAATTCTATTGGTGTTGGCCGACGGCTATACAAATTTGTTTGTATTGGACGAAGATGGAACAGTCTGTTGCTGACACTTCATCATTGCTGCAGTGATTGCTGCTGTCTTCTTGGAGCATTCCGGAAGCCGTCGTACTACGGTAAGTACTACGTATGTATATCTATATAACCTAAGTGCAATATTATTTATTTAGAACACTCTTGTTAATGAGGGGGGGGGGGAGTAAGGAGAATTTTAATTTTGTTTGAAAAGTTAATTTTCTATCGAAAATATGAGAGCTAAAGTGAATTCATCGATGTATATTACAAATTATATAACTTTTATGTAAAATAATTTCCAATTGTTGCAGAAAATGGAGTAATCGTAAAGGTGCGATTCCACCAAAATAGTGTGCAGCACATTTGCTTGCACACATATTTTGTGCAAAACTCCAACAGTGCAGGTACTAAGCTGGTGTCGCATTTTGCTTCCGTCTCCACTGGTAAGGCTGTGCGTAACTTTTGTAAGCGCACAGTTCAGCACACTTGTGCGCGAACATGTTCACTGAGCAGAGTTTCTGCCGAGACAGTTCAGTAGTTAATATGAACGGGCAGGAAAACGTAGTGCTTTGTGCTGCAGCATATGTTTTACTATGTAGTCTCCTTAAAAAGAAACGAAGGAAGAAACCGCGATGTTGGGTGAGGCCGTTACTACAGCGACGGAATGAAGAAACGAATAAATTTCTAGAAGAAATAAAAATAGATCCATTGAGTGGATTTAAAAACTTCACACGTATATCTTGCGAAGATTTTGAGTTGCTGGTTAATGTAACTAGTCCTTTTATTGCTAAGCAAGATACCAACTACAGAAAATGTGTCCCTGTTTCAATAAGGCTTGCAATCATCTTAAGATATCTTGCTACTGGAGATTCTTTTGCAAGTTTAATGTTCTTATTTAAAGTTTCAAAAGAGCTTATTGCTCGGATTGTACCTGAGACTTGTAAGGCGTTGATAAGCGTGTTGAAAGAAAATATTAAGGTAAGAAAATAAAAATAATATACCATTTTATTTTAGTCACTTTTATTGCATTACATTTCATGCCAAGATATTGTTTCGCCATCATTCTGACGTAAAAGATCTGAATAATCATTATCGCGGACCTGAAAACTTGAAGCCGGTCCTTGACTCTGACAATTTGACGAATCTGAATACGGTGAAGGCATTGGAGTTGTAACATATTTTCCAGTACCAATAATAGCGTCATACAATAAATTATCTATATCCCTTTGTACTAAAATCTTGGTTCGCTCATCTCTAATTTTCCTTAATTTCGTTGCGACGGCTGCAGCAAAAATGTCTTCGTCATCAGGTTTTTTTGCTTCCATCTGCTTGTTTACGTTATTCATAATGGACAAAGCTTGGGCGATTCTCGGGTCTTCATCGACAATACGGCGTTTAAGCGAGTTCTTCGGAGCCTTAAACTTTTCGACTGGCCTTTCATGAAGAGACTCTTGATCTTCATTTACTGTGTCATTCTGGATAATAATATCTTGTGATACCTGAAATAGTAATAAAATTTCCTTTTTCAGATGCCTAACACTTTAGAAGAATGGATGATCTTAGAGCGCCAATTTGACCATCTTTGGAATTTCCCTCATTGCATTGGGGCTATGGATGGCAAACACGTTGTTATATATGCTAATCTTCAGCAAGGAAAATTAAATTTGCCTGAACCTTACCCGTTACCCGGAAGGAACAAACCAATTCCACATGTCATTGTGGCAGATGATGCTTTTGCGTTAGATATAAATTTAATGAAACCATATCCCGGTCAACATGACAAAAGATCAAAAGAGAGAATATTTAATTATCGGTTGAGCAGAGCGAGACGTATTGTAGAAAACGTATTCGGCATTATGTCGTAAATAGTATAGGTATCTGGCGTAAATAGTATAGGTATCTAAGTAATAATATTAGAGGTAAGAAAATAAACATTTAAAACGTACCTACCTGTTCATTTATTTCGTCGTGTGAGTTCAAGCTGACGTTCGGCTCATCCCTTCCATGAAAGAAATTCAAATATGCATAAGCAAACCATTTCGGCTTATATATATCTAAAATCCCAGAACCTGAAGATTTTGAGTCCGCGATTTTCTTCTTTTCTCTTCGGTATTGAGCCAAAATAATCTTCCATTTTCTCATTACCTCAGTCGAGTCACAATTGAAACTTTGCGCCAACTCTTGAGTGGCGTCGTGTTTTTTGTTTTTATTTTTATAATCACTGTGACTAGAATCCCATAATACAGGATAAGTTTCAATAGCTTGAATAAAATTAATAATTTTATCATTCGTCCAATCCATATTTAGCTTGGTTAATTAACAATGTACGCGCACAAATCAATGTTTTCACTCCGGTAGCGGAAGCAAGACTGAGTTCGCGCACAACAGGTTTGTCAACGCGACGCGAGTCCACTGCCTGCATGTGTGCGCGCACAAAAGTATACAGATGTGCGCGAACATTTCTAGAATGTTCGCGCACAATTTGTTATTGTTTGCTTTAGTGAGTCGACCAGAATAAACATTTGTGTCGCACACTGTGCATTGCAGTGCCGCACAGTTCTGCACACTGGTGGAATCCCATCTTAAGAAGAACAGTCGGCTTGCGAATACAATGCAATGATTTAATTTTATTTTTCTCACATTTTCTTTCAGGTGACATTCCAGCACAGATAACAACACTGGGACATCTTCTACCACCTCGAGGAAGACTTTCTAAAAATGTTAAGTTCTCTACAATTGAAGCTATCGAGGGATTAATAGTTAAAGTTTCAGTAAGTTTTTTTTTTTATTATAATTTTTTTAGTGACTTCCCGGTGCGACTGGTGATGAGTCACATCGCTGTGCAGTTCGAAGTTTCGAGTTCTTCTGTGCAGTTGTTTTGATGTATATTATGTTATTTTTTTGTACTTTTTTTAATTTGTGTTTAATGTAGTTTGTCTATAATTTTTTTAAACAGTTATTCTATATTTTTCTGAAATCTGGTTCAAATAGCTTATTGTATTGTCACTTATTATTATTTTGTCGAACTTTTTTAAAATTAGCTCCTGGCTCATACTGGCCAGGTCGACGCTGTTTTTAGCTAGACCTTTTGTCTACCATATATGCACCTGTTTTATTAAAATCATAATATTGGTAAATAAAAAAGTTGACAATAAACATTTTTCTTTCATCATTTTTTTTAGAATGTGTACAGTGTATTCAGAATATTATGCGCAGGTCAAAGGACAGTCAAACATCTGTTTACTACTTATATATACACCGTTTCGTGCCTGGAAAAAAAACATTCTGATAATTCTGTTCAACGTAATCTTTACTTTTTTCAGACTGCTGAGGACGTCGAAAATGTGCAGTAGTAAAGGACGCGATGTGCAGTAGTAATTATTATTCATTGTTCATTCTACATTGTCAGTCAAGTAATTTTTTTTATTACCAAAAAAGTTGTAATACCATAACAAACATAACTACACCGGTTATGATTTTCTGGACAATGTCTTCCGCTATTTTAGTTATATTTTGTGGCCTTATATAAGTGTGTGTGTGTGTTTTTTTTTAATTTCCTTGATATTGTATACCTGCGTTAATGTCAAATTAATACACATTATTTTAAAGTAATACATTGTTTATTTTCATATCACACAATCATAATTTTTGCATTAACATAGCAATAATAATACCCACATTATTCTTGAAAATATTGTGAAGTCTTGTGTTAAGTTTCTTTATTTCATTTTAATAGTGGTTACAATTAAATTGTTTATTTATTAACTGAATCCTTATGTGATTTGTGATTTTTGTTTTTATACCCAATTCATTGACATTCGCTAGAAAAGCATCACAGCTAGAATAATTTTATTATATAATTTAATATTATTTTAATAATGCCAGAATGTATTTCTCCTAACCTAATATATTTTAGTATTCATTTCATTTTGCATCTTTCTTAAATCAACGTAAAAATATTGCCATTTGGAGGATTTTCAAAAAACAAAAAAAAACAGAGTAGATTTTTCAATTTACGAATGTAAATGACTGATGACTGGAAATATTTTTTTATTGCATTTGGATCTTAACTTATTAAAAAGTATTTGTTTCACCAACTCGTAAAAAAATATCACTCGTTTTCGATTTGGTGAAACCAACACTTTAAAAAAAATCCAACCGTTATAAAAATTACTTCCGGTCATCAGTCAAATACATTTGTAAATTGCAACATCTACTCTTTGTTCAAGCAAAAGGACTATTCTTCAATTAACAATATTTTAGTGTTGATTTAAGAAAGGTATAAGATGAAATAAATTAAAAAAAGTATTAGGTCAAGAAAAATCTATTCTGACAATAAGAAAATAATATTGTCGCATCAAGATATTTTGGTAGTCTTGGATAAACACTATCATGTCATTGGATTAATAAAATCATTTTCTTAGATAAACACAATATTTTATTGAATAAACAAAACTAATTTCTGGGTTAAACAGATATATTTCTTGGGTAAATACTATAATTTTCTCGGATAAATACTATAAAGCTTTTATATAAATACTATAATTTCCTTGGACTAATGAAATAATTTTCTTGCATAAACACAATAAGTTTCTTAAAAAAAACAATAATTTTCTTGAACAAACACAACAATTTCTTGAATAAATACAATCATTTACTTGGACAAACACAATAAGTATCTTGGAAAAACACAATAATTTTCTTGGTTACTATGTTTCTAAATTTCTAGGATACGCTACCATTTTCTTCGTTTTATAATTTATATTCTTGGATTGAAAAGAGCATTTGTTTTACACGGAGAATGTATGTTCTTCCTATGAGAATTTATGCTTCCTTGCAAGAAGACACGCATTTGTCTCAATTTGACACTATATTTTATTGACACAAGACAAAATAATTGAAACTACAATTTACTCTTTCGAAGAAAATATTGTTTTCCTCCTATGCTCAAACTCGGGTTATCTTGACCAATAGGATATTGCTTTGATCTAAGATACCATTTCTTTCTGTGTGGCTTTGTTGTCAACTCCTTAATGTGGTCTTTAAGTCTGTCAACAAAGTCTGTATCTAGCGTTGTTGCCTTGGAAGCTTCGAAAAATTCTCCTGGCAATCTCATCGTAGTGCCGTAGGTGAGTTCTGCTGCACTGGTGTTGTTGTCGCTGCGTAGGGCTGCTCGAAGGCCCATCAATACTGATGGTAGTTCTTCAGCCCATCTGTGTGTGTGTCCTCTAGCCATAATTGCTGCTTTGAGCGTTCGATGTAGTCTTTCTACCTTACCGTTGCATTGTGGGTGGTAGGCAGTGGTTCTTGTCTTCTGTATTGCCATAATTTTTGACAGTTTTGCGAATAACTGTGACTCGAAGTTTCGTCCTCTGTCGGTCGTTACTATCGATGGGCATCCGAATCTGCAGATCCAGTTCTCGTAAAATATACGTGCTGCGGTTTCTGCCGACATATCATCTACTGGGACGGCTTCTGGCCATGAAGTCGTCCGGTCGATCATCGTCATCAGGTATCTACAGCCTTGTGATGTTTCGAGAGGTCCTACGTAGTCGAGGTGGATGTGCTCAAATCTTCCTGCTTCGCCGAATTTGCTCAATGGTGTGCGCGTGTGTCTCGTGACTTTCGCTTTTTGACATGATATGCAGTTTCTGGTCCAGTGGAATGTTTTCTTGAATGTATTTGCTACGGTCCTATGGTCCGAAGAAGAAGAATTATACAGTCGGTGATAGCTTGTCGCTGTGTCGTCCGAAAGAAAGTTATACGAGTCGGTGATAGCCTGTTGCTATGTTGTCCGATTGTCCGTTGTCGTAGGGGTGACAAAGAAAATTGTACAAGTCGGTGATAGCCTGTCGCTATGTCGTCCGATTGTAGGTTGTTTGTTCTACGTTGATATATTTCTTTCCGAGATGCAGGAACGTTGAATCCATTTTCATCTAGGAATAGAGTTATCGTTTGTAGTGCTTGGTTTGCTGATGAGCAGCGTATGCATTCTCTTGTATTTGAAGAGCTGGTTGAGTTGAGTCGCGCGATGTTACTTCGCTACTCGAGAGTGTTGACGGTCTGGTGATATCAGGGATTTTTCTTCAATGTGTCGGCGAAACGTTATCGCTGACCTTTGATGATGAATGGTTTGTCTGCCGTGCCGATCCAAGCAGCGGTTGCTGGCGAAAGTAGTGACGTACACTAGTACACGTTGAAAAGTATCCATCGTAATGTTTTTATCGGTGTAAGAAATCAGTTCCCAACAATGTCGGTAGAAGAAATCGAACCGAGTCCCTATTGTGTCCATTAGTTGTGACACATGTCCAGATATTCTCTCTCATCTTGATTTGCGCGTTGTCCGTAGTGAGTCTGTCTACGATTGATGTTTATAAAAATGTAGGTCACTTGAAAATCCTTGTTCCGATAAGCGAACTTGACCTATTTTGAGCTCCATTGTGATGCGCACATGAGAGTGCAAATGTTTACACTTTGGTCACGTATGTACTCGTTGAAGTCGACGGAGTTCATGGTTGCCAACTTGCCTAAATAAAATGGCTACTGCTGACGTGTTGTCAGCGCGGCAACTGATTTGAGAGCGAAATCTTTCTGGCGGTTGGCGACGCCGGCTGACGTCATATTTCGGTGTGCTGCGCGGGAGTCGGGCGGTGCGGGGCGTGTCGGCGCATGCTTCGCGACGGTGCGGGGCAGCGGGGTCGTCTGCTTCGGGCGCGGTGCGGGGCAGCGGGGACGTCTGCTTCGGGCGCTGCGTGGGGATGACGCGATCCCAACGGCGATTACGTTATTCCATCCGCGATGCGGGTTCTTCGAAATGCCTTCAATCCTGTAGTTATGTCAAATTTCGCCATTTTTTAAAGAAACATGGTCCTTACCCACTCGTTGCGGTTTGGTGATGTTACTGTTACTGTGTCGATGCAGTGACCGGCGTGCTGATAAGACGGCGTGGCTTGGCGGCGTGGGGTCACTCGAGTTCGTGGCTCGCGGCCAGCGCGATAAGCGACCGAGCGAATTTCTCCGTATTCGCTCGCTGGGGGAGATAAGGAAACCGGCGTTATCGCGATTTCGCCCGGCGTCGCTTCGTTCGGTGCACTTTTTAACACAGAGTTTAATTGTAAGTATTTACTGATTTTCACTTTACTGTCTTTATGCGCTTTACAGCTCGCGGCGTCGGATAGCTGTTGATGAAACATCGGGATTATCACTTAATGGAGGTAAGGTTACCTGAAGGTTGTTGTATTCTTGCGTCGGGTCATCAGTTTAGGGGTTGCTGTCCCAATGAAGGGGGTGTTGAGCCCAGGGTTGCCCTTATTTCAACCCTGTCTTGTGGATATCTGACTCCAAAGATATGAAAAGTAAAGTATTGAAAGTCCAACGTTTGAATCACAATTATTTATTCTGGTGTTAAGTGATCGGTACACGTGCACTGAGTATCGATAATGTGCAAGGCGCGCGGGCGCGGTCCGATAGGTCCAGTTTACGACTTACGACTGGTTTAATCCCGCCTGTGCAACGGGCGGCTCGGGCATGTGTAGGGACATGACTATCGTATGTTCGATTGTTATTCGATGTTTATGGTCATTGCATGTCGCTACACATTCAATGGACAAAATTGAGAATGCAAATCAATCAAATCCTCGTCCAGCGAAAGTTTTTTCTTCTGACGTACGAGATTTATGAAGTAATAAAAATCACTAACAGAGGGCGATAACAACAATAAAAATAATTATAATTTAAACATTCACACCCACTGACGTCAAAGCAGAGTTGCCAACCGAAGCACAACAAAAATAGAAAAATAATAAAACCCGACGGTTGAGTGACATCGATATAAAATATAATCGATATAAAATATAATCGATAAATTGATATAAAATCGATAAATTGATATAAAATAATAAAATAAAAATCATGGCACCCATCCTAGTATGCAAAGGATGTAGTTCCGAAATAATGGATATGTCAGACCTCATCAAGTGCATCACTTGCAAAGCAACCTATCATATGCATCATACAAAATGCACATTGATCAAAAAGGTTACAAAAGCTATTAAGTTTTCGTGGCAGTGTCAAAAATGTAAAGATGGTATCCCGATAGCTATATCGCCATCTGTGAGCGCAACCAACCAATGCAGCAGTGATCCTGACATTGCAATTCGTCATAAAACACCAACGTTGAAGCCATCAACTTACGCTACGGAAGACATCCTCACAAAGAAAATGAACGAGTTGAAAATGTCGATTGCGGGCATGTTAGAGGACAGATTCCTCGACATGCAAAGAAATATAAAGGACCAAAATGACTCACTCCTAGAGTCAATTGAATTTATGAGCAATAAATACGATGAGTGCTGCAAGAAAATAGAAGCGATCCATAATGACAACGAAGAATTGAAGAAAGAAAATCGTCACCTAAATAAACGTATCTCCTATCTTGAAGAAAAATTTGACCAACTGGACCAACACAAGTTAGAAAATGATATCGAAATACGTGGAATTCCGGAAACAGAGAACGAAAACCTACAAGATACTCTTGCGTTCATTGGAAAAACGATTAGTCACCAAATGGAGGGAGCAGGAATACAGCTAATAACCAGGAAGAACATAACAAATTACTCAAGAAAAAATCCTCGCTCTGTCGTCGTAAAATTCTTCAATAATCTTCAACGTAATGCATTTCTTCGCTCAGCTATGCAATTTAACCGGAATTGTAAAAGTAACTCGGATAAATTAAATACACACCACTTGAATCTAGCAGATGAACCAAAACCAATTTTTATATCAGAACATCTCACGCAAAAAGCTAAGTATTTATTAATGCAAGCAAAGACATTTTCCAAATTCAATAATTTTCAATACTGTTGGGTTAAAAGTGGAAAAATATTTCTTAAAAAACAGGAAAAATCCAAAGTATTCACCATTACAAGTGAGGATGTTTTGTCCAAGATTATCGCAAACAATGACAGTATCTGAGATAATTTTATTACTAAATTGTAATATATTACTATGGTCGCATACAAAAAACCAATCGAAAACTCATATACATAGTGATATATTATGCTATTATATATGCTATAGATATTATATATATTATACTATTCTACATATCATACATATTATATATAAATTGAACTATAACTATCTTATTATAGCATTTAAAACGTATTTTACTTTACATATAAATAAATATATTGTAAGTTATAATTATCTTATTATGGCATTTAAAACGTGTTTTGTCTTACATATAAATAAATATATTGTAACCATTAATACAACGTTTATTGCAATATACAGCGGAAATAATCTTTTTATTGTACTAATCCTTACCTATAACTATTGTGCAAATGTTATTTTACCCGTTATATATACCTTCCTCGAATTATTGCATTATTTCAAGAGAGATTTAAAAAAAAATACTTATTTAGACCTAAAACAATACCATTGCCGTATTTATTTGTACTTACTTAATATCCAAAATGAATGATTTGTATAATTTTATAGACGAAAAATATATAATATGTGAAGAATTTGATAACTCCAATGAATGCAAAGATTACCTAATGAGAGGGAAAAGCCTAAAGCTATTTTCGCTTAACATTCGTAGTGTCAATAAAAATTTTGATGACTGCCTTATACTGCTTAAGCAGTTTGATTACCAATTTGACATTATTATTTTGACTGAATGCTGGATTAGTAATATTTATACCGCGAGAGTACTGCCAGGGTTTGACTCTTATCATACCAAAAATATAAGACTTCAGAATGATGGCGTTGTAATTTACCTGAAATCCGATCTAAAAGCTTTCGTTACAGAAAAGAAAATTGACGATGCCAACTGCCTACATATGTTAATTGAGGACGATATCAATATATTTGCCATTTATAAAACACCAAGTAAAACTAATATAAATAGCTTCGTTCAATCGCTAAACGGTTTGCTTTCGGAATACTCGAACGAACCCAATATAATACTAACTGGGGATATTAATATTAACATAATAAATAATCGACATCCACAGGCTGAAGACTACCTCAATATGTTAACCCAAAATAGATTGAAAATCGCCATCGACAAAGCGACAAGACTGCCGTGTTCCAACAAAACCACGCAACCCGGGTTACGTGGTTTTGTCGGAATACGGCTTATTCAACTCTATTCTTCGAATACTATATAACTGTATTATTACTTTTTCATTATGACGTTTCATTCCCGAGATATACGTGGTGGACAAACCACGTAACCCAATTTAAAAAAAAAATATTATGACTAAAATACGTAAACCACTATTATAGGGTTTTATCGCAATAAATATCGCAGCCCATAGTACTAGCTTATTACGACTAAACCACGTGCCGCGGCTCTGTCGCGGCGCGGGCCTCAGCAGCCCGCCGAGGCAATTCAATTACTTTGAATATTCCCACTGTTAGTCAGGCTAATTGGAATATAACCTAACTAAGGTTATATTTTACATGGACAATTGTACTCAGCATTACTAAGAATAGTCAATGTCTCTAGCGTTGAGGTAGAAACCATCAAAATTACATACTTGGAACCAGGTCATACTTTTATGGCTGCCGACAGCGCTCATGCGTGTATTGCGCGAAAAATCAACACTGCTGGTGATCTGTATGACTACGAAGATTTTCAGATGAAAATAAAAGCTTCTAGGCGCAATTTGGAGGTGCAAAGTCTCCGATATAAAGACTTCGTGAAATTTTAAGATGAGATGACAGTCAAGTTCCCTAAGTCATACAACATTTCAAACCTAAAAGTAGTTGAATTTAGAAGAGGTTCTACAAAACTATTCGCTAAGAACGCTTACGAGCAAGCAGAGTTTTTAGAGTTAAATGTATACAAAAAATCTCTGCAGATTAACCTTCAGAACGCAATCTCCAAAGGCAATGATATCAGTGTTCACACTTTAACAGATCTAGATCACCAGGACTCGTGTTCAGGGATAAATAAGAAAAAAAAGATGACCTAAAGTTGGCTAAATGTATGCCCGCTTCACGTAGGGAGTTTTTTGAAAACGTCGAAGTTAATGAAAACCTTCCAGATGATTATAGTTTGGAAGGAGGTCGTTAAAGAAGTAAAAAAAATAAACTAAATCTAATCTGTAACTTGTAACTGCATAGTAAGTAAGTAATAATATTATAAATGACTGTATAATTTATTATACTTAATAAAAACAATTTATATTTTACATACCTTTCTAAGTGTTTTTATGCAATTTTACTTAATTTTATTGCCTGTCTGCTTATTTTTTTATATTTGGTAATATAAAAAACTCTTACAAAATTTTAATATGGAAATTATATATATATTAAGTAATCTAAAGACACCTAAGATTTTTTTCCATTGACTACACAGGTTTTAATATCCATAAATAATAAAATAAACTCTAATATTATAATTACAAAACCACGTAACCCAATAATACGTGGTATTGTCATCATAAAGTACACTGTTTGCTATTGAATTTGTACGAAAAAAGGGATATTTATCATTTAAAAATACTTATACTGAATATAGAGTATTTTTTTGTAGGTAGGATTTGAAGAACTTTAAATGATCTATGATATGAAAAATACCCCAAGAAAATGTATGGTGTAGTTTAGGAATAAAACGGATAGATCTGTTAAAAACTTTAAGAGCGATTATCTCAGTTCAGTGTTTCGCGGGTTACGTGGTATAGTCATAACACGGCAGAAGAACAGATCGCGAACAATCTAGTTGTATAGACCACATAATGGTCAAATCAAGAATGCCAATTAAGTCATTTATCTATAAGACTACTATCACTGACCACTATGCGGTTGGACTATGTATCTCGAAAAATATGAAAAAATTGTCTCAGCGTATCCAGTCTAAAACAATCACAGACAATAAGAAACTTTTAAACTTGTTTCGCGAGGTGACATGGGATAAAGTCTATGATGCCAAGGACGTGAATGAAGCATCCAACCTCTTTCTAAAAATATATTTGGATTGCATAAACAACGCCTCAACTGAAAAGAAAATTAATCTTTCTCGTTCAAAAGCTAAAATCAATCCGTGGATAACGGACGGTCTATTATTCTGCATAAGAAAGCGAGACAAGCTCCACAAAGATGTAAGAAGAAATCCTAATGATGTACAACTACAAACTTTTTATAAAAAATATAGGAATACCTGCAAAAAAATCATTAAGAAAACCAAAGAGTCATATTACAGCGAAAAATTCAAACAAGCAAATGGCGATATGAAGAAAACATGGGAGTTAATTAATGACATAGGGCACACAAATAAGAATAAACCCTCAATTAAGTCAATAAGGGTTGGTAATAAGATAAAAAGCGTGGACAAGGATCTTCGAGAACTAACCAACTATGCCAACGAATATTTTGTGTCTGTTGGACAAAAACTTGCAAACTCCATTTTAGCGGATATGAAATATACTGAATCTGCTTTGACTAACCAAATAAATATATTTCCTAAAACTAAAAAGCAGTTTGCGCTGGGTCTTGTTAACAAAACGGAAATTGCAAACACCATAAAAAATCTGAAAACTGATTCTTCACCCGGGTTAGATGGTATACGCACAATTCACTTCAAACTTGTAGCTGAGTTTATTTCCGAACCTCTCGCATACTTAGTGAATTTAAGTTTCAAATCGGGCACCTTTCCTCAGTCACTAAAGACGTCAAAGGTTATTCCAATATTTAAGAATGGCAACAAAGAAGATATTGGAAACTATCGACCGATATCTCTACAAAATATAATTTCGAAAGTAATTGAAAAAATTGTAAAAAAGAGGCTTATAAAACACGTCGAGGCTGAGGGGCTCCTTTCAACTAACCAATTCGGCTTCAGAGAAGGTCGAGGAACGCAAGATGCAATTAACGCTGTTACCCAATATATATCAGTAAATATTGATAAGGGGAGAAAAGTTATGGCAGCGTTCCTCGACCTATCGAAAGCATTTGACACGGTGTCTCACCCGATTCTCTGTAAAAAACTGGAGAGCTTTGGAGTTAACCCGCTCGGCACTTAACATCCCTTGCGGGATATGTATGGCGGCCGGCTGAAATCCAAACTATCCCATACGGGATATCGCGCTCGCCGCTCAAGAAAATGTCGTTTAAATTTCGAAATGCGATTGTATATTCTATCGAATGATGCCATAATATAGCCAAATATGCAACACTATGAAATTGCTCGATTGCCGCATGCGATGTTAGAAATATGAATTACTACATCCCTTACAAAATCGGTGACCTCATTTCTGACGACAGTCGCGAACTGCCCACCGCTGGCGGCGTATAATTCCGCGACGTGTTTGTGTTGTGAATTGTTTTGTGTATATAAGTGAAGTGTATACCGGATAAAAGTAAGTAATTTCCATTTTTAAGTAGTTTAGGCCTTAGGATTAAACAATTTACACAGCCCATTTGCTGTTTTTCACGAATTTTCGAAGAAAACACTTTGGCGAAACCAAACGGCTCTCGAAAAATGGCCGTCTTTATTTTGTAATGTTTGTGAAATATCCCGTTATATCGCGAAACATGACGTAATGTCGCTTTAATTTACTAATAAAATAGGTATTGCTTCATTTACATCCTAAGTTATCACATAATTATGCGTATTTTGAACATTATATGTTGTTTTCTAATATGGCTCGCGAAAATGAAACTTGTTTTGATAATTACTATGAGAGAAAAAAGTGCGATTTTCCATAGTTTTTCGATGAAATGTGACTCTTTGGAGTATAGTAATTAGTTATTAGACATATAATAAGTCTATGATAAGACAATATAATTGAAAAAATCTAACGAATTTTATATTATGGGCATTCAAAGTTTATTATTAGGTTCGGAAGTCGGAAACTCTCAAAACTTTAGATTTTTCTATAATATCAGACAAAGCTCAAAGTTCTGGTGTGATTTCTAAGAAGAAGTGATGTAGTAATAAAGTTATTTTGAAAGAATTTCATATAAAAAAATACCATAAGTAGTCACAATTTAAAAATTAAAAAAATTTTTTTTTACGAGAATACATACAATTTTTCTTGGCTGAATAAATAAATATTTTTTCCGTATTTTTGTATGCAAATAAGTAAAAAAAAAATATCGTTTTGGTAAAGCATTTAATAAAGAACATAACTGTATTTACAATTTTTGATATTTACAAAAACTGTATTTACAAAAAAATCGAAATGATTTTATAGGCGAGTTTTTTCAGTTTGCCAATTTTGTAATATTTATTCATTATTATCTTAATTGTTTTACGAGATAAGGTTATAATGTTTTATATGTCAAATTTCAATGCGATCATTTTTCTATTTATATTTTTTTAATCCGATTAGTGGTTTATAAGTTATGATCGTTTCTCTCAAGGCCGTTGACTCGCGTCGATTTTTTGCGCGAATATGTCGCGCGCAAAAGTGATGTTTTTGGGCGCGGTGAGTTTTTACCTCGCAACGTGAGGGGTTAAAGGGGTATCCATGGAATGGTTTAGAAGCTACTTGGATGACAGATCTCAGGTAACAGCAATAAATGGACAGATCAGTGAGAAACTAAATATAAGATATGGCGTTCCACAAGGAAGTGTGCTAGGGCCACTCCTGTTTCTAATATATATTAATGAATTATGTGAACTCCAACTTAATGCGAAAGTCATCTCATTCGCAGACGATACGGTCTTATTAACAGAAGCGACTAATTCGGCAGAAGTCGCACTTAAATTACAAAATACTCTGGATACCGTTAGTGAGTGGCTAAATAAACATATTTTAACAATTAATTCGTCGAAAACCAAAGTAATGAACTTTAGCTTACGATCAGTTCATATCTCCAGCTTCTTTAAAATCCACTCTCACAATTGCCTTAAAGACTGCACATGCTCATGTGAACGACTAAGTGTTGTAGATAATATAAAATATCTGGGAATAAATGTGGATTCTAAGCTGAATTGGTCTAAGCACATAATTCAACTCTCGGATCGATTACGGAAACTAATATATGTTTTTTGTGAACTGCGCAATGTATTATCTCGGAAAACAATTAAAATCACCTACATGTCTCTATGCCAAAGTCTTATGATTTATGGAATTGTAGGGTGGGGTGCTTGCACGAAACAGGCCCTGGATCCACTAATAAAGACGCAAAAACTGCTGCTACGGATAATTTATAGGAAACCTAATGACTACCCGTCAGAGCGTCTTTTCAAAGAGTCTAAATTTCTGGACGTCAAGCAATTGTTTATTAAATATGTGATAATATTTTTTCATAAACACAAAGATAGATATGATCAAAGTCAGCAAAACTTCAATACTCGGAGTTCACGGAAACAAAATTTCCTTATTCCTCGAGTGCAAACAACATTTGCACAACGACAAGCTTTATTCATTGGTCCCAAACTATATAATGACATAGAGGAAAAATGGAAACACATAAAGAACAATCAAGAGTTTAAAGACAAAATTAATAAATGGTTATTTGAATTAGGGAGGTCTAAATCTGAAAACTTGGTTTGTAAAGCGTATGCATAACGGTTAATTTAAAAATAATATTGTATATTTATATACATTATTATGCATATATTAATAGTATCATATTTTTATTTATGTTATTTCAAGTTTTTTTTAAATACTGCTTTTAAAATTGTATTTATATATTTTAATTAATTATAAATATGTTTATACCATATAGCATCTATTATTTATTAAAATCGTATTTACGTATATGTGTATTTGCCATATTGTATTACCTATGTTATTTATTTATTCTGATATATTATTCAATCTTAATTAAGCACATTCATTGAATATAAAAATAAAAAGGTTTTTTTACTTTAATTAGGCTAATTGTTACGTAAGTTGTTTTACTTATTTCAATTATTTACTCTGACCCGCCTAGATACGGGACATTTAAGTCCTAGTTAGGTGGGCACTGATCATTAGCTGCATTTCGGTGTTCAATTTTTCCGAGTTACTTATAACATTGATAACAATGGGGCTAAATGTACAAACAAATAAATGAATAAAGTATTAAAAAAAAAAAAAAAAAAAAAAAAAATTCGTTAATTTTATCCCAACGGAAAATGGTGACCCAGCAGGGATTCGAACCCGGGACCTTACAATGTAAGATCAGGCGTCCTAACCGTGCCGTGTAGCGTCATTGAAATGCATATTAGATTGCTCAACTCCATAGTAGGTACATGCTGGCAACCCTTCTGCGTCGGTGAAATGCAGGTGGCACAGAAGGCATTGACGGCAAAACTAATAGCAATTTATTTGGTCGTCTATAATAATATTGATAACGAATGGCTTTTAATCAAGGTCTAATTGATTATATTAAGTAGCGAATGGTTTCGCGCAGCTTGGGCCATAAAATCCTTATTTTCTCTGATCACTTCAATTCACGATTTAGCTCCTATTCAGAAGCCTCCACGTGCGAAAGGCTACCCCGGGTAAGACTCTCGTGTCTCAGGTCTCACAGCTTGTGGACCCATGGTGGGATTGTATGGCCCGACGCTACTGGACGGTTTGCACACCGTTCGGCGACACCAATCGGTTGTGCACTCTGACTAGTTGCTGAAAGAGTCTATACATCGCGTTCATTTTGCCATTTATTCTCGTTACCTATTTATATACTTTGCTAAAAAAAATGCCAAAAGTAATCAAAGCGGATATAGAGAAGTCGTTTTCAGAGACTCAAAATGTACTTCATTTTGAGGTTATGTTTTGTCTTACATTTCGTATAGCTTAACCACAATTTGTTGGTACCTACCTGTCTCAATAGTATTTAAAATTAGTGATTATTTAACGGAGGCACGACTAACCCTTATTTTTCAAGCTGAATAATTTAAACGTCGATGTCACGTGATAGAATCAGTAAAGGAGCAGAAACATTAGTATGAGTACAACACGCCTCTTAGGAGACGGTATTGAGACATCGGTCTCCAAGTTATATTTAGTCTTACCTACTATTCTGACATTACTGCTGCAATATAATATTTTTTCCCAAAACGTAGGTTCTACTCTTTCTACTAATACACCAAGTATGATGATGACCATCCAATTAGATGTGGATCCAATAGATGACCATCTAAGACCATCCAAGTAGTTAGACGACGAAACGAAGTCCGTAATATTATGGAATGTCATGTCACCGAAACTGTTCATTAATACCCTCAAAACGTATTAAAAATTATGAAACAGATAGAAAGACATATCCTAGATATAACTCATTTTATCTGCCGTTTTGAACTCCATTCGTTGAACTGAGCAGCAGACGAAATTCGAATTATTAGCTGCAAGTGACAAGAATTTGATATGAAATTAAACCACGAAATAGTAGCAAAAGTTAAATTTAATATTAATAATAACATTAATTATTCCATTAATAACTACTATAACATACTGCAGAAATCACCACTTTTGTAATTAACGGATAAGTGGAATAAAACAATATTAATATTGTTTTATTCCACTTACCTATCCGTTAATTACAAACAGAACGACATAATATTAAAACACTATACAAAGTTCTACGATAATTCCATAGAATATACTGTCAATTACCTAATATTACCTTGGTAAGTAGGCATATTTAATATAATATTACAAATTTATTAGACTTAATATCCTTATTTTTAAAAACATTATATTTACATTTTCTCCGCGTCGTAACAGACTCCTCTCCTGCTCATTATATTATTTCAACTAAGATACAATAAATGATTTATATCCGAAAATAAAATAAGTAAACAAGTAACCACTGTTCGATAAAAACTAGGTTTCTGACTTATAATTCATAATAAACTCACACACTTTAATCTAGGTAATTTTAAACGCATTAGAATTATCAATAATGCATTTGACTGTTCCGTATAAATAATATAATAAACATACACAATTAAATCAAGGTTTTTAAGTAATTAGAATTATATAATATAAGAATAAGAATAAGAATAAATTTATTTTCGTAAGTAATTTTCCAAAAACATTATTCACAAAGTCTGCCTAACTAGGCCGAAGCCCGTACCAAGGTAGACTCGACTAGGTCACTTGTACGTTTTATATTGTGCGCACACTTATTAAAGTACTATTACTGAGAAAAAGAAAAAGTAAAAAATAAATGAAATATAGTAAATCTAATAACTCTAATAAATACATAGCATACATTTTTAGAGTTATTTAGCATTTGATTGTTCCGTATTGGTTGTTCGTAGATAAATAAAAATTCACAAAAAGTAACTGAAAAATAAAATGCATACATACAATAGAATATACTACCTACTGGAGATCGCATTGTTCGATTTCATCTAAAAAAGTGTTCGTGCTCCACCGATGCATTATATTCTGCTTGCTTAGAAGACGAAGAGTAGGGGAGACCGGGATGGTTTGGACACGGGGATACAATGGACAGGTTCAAATTTCCCGCCTCTAATGTGAATTCTACTGCGGCGATCGGTTGTACACATTGGCAACACTGCGAGAGATGAGCTGTCAAAAAAATATGGCCGCCACTCTAAAATTGTGACATTTACAGAATTTGTTCACTTTTCGACACCTCTGATGTAACTTTTAAAGGTAAGAACGTAAGGTTTTTCTGTGACGTAGTTTATTATTTTGTATTTGGCGTTCCATTTGCATGCAATGGTGACTAGTAGGGATATATTTATGTATGTTTCATAAAGATGCAAGTTTAGGTTATGATTTCACAGCCAGAAATGTGGGATTACATCAGCTGGGGATACAATGGACAGATGTCCATTGTATCCCCGATATATCTGTTAATGTGTAGCACTGCTTTACCTATTCCAGATGCCACGGAACTTTTAAAGGAAAACTGAACGGAGCTTTTCTGAAGGTGATCTACAGCAGGCGGTGGAAGATGTTTTAAACAAACGTGGAAGTTTGCGCCATGTGGCAGCTATTCGAAACGTGACGAAATCTCGTCTTGCACTTTATGTAAAGAAAGCCAGAGAAATGGGCGTAGACGCTCTGTCATTTAAACCAAACTTCCACAGAAGACAGGTTTTCTCAGACCAAATGGAGAAAGCACTGGTGAGGTATTTACTACAATGTTCAAAAATGTTTTACGGAGTCACACCGAATAAATGCAGACAAATAGATTTACAATTTGCTGAAGTTAACAATCTAAAATTTCCCGAATCCTGGAAAGAAAAAGGGCAAGCTGGTGATGACTGGTTTACTGGGTTTATGAAGAGGAATCCTACGCTATCCATTAGAAAACCTGAGGCAACCTCCCTTGCCAGAATGACTGCCTTCAATAAAACCACGGTAGGCGAATTCTTTGACTAATTGGACAATGTTATGCAAAGGAAGAAATTCCGACCTTCAGATATATTCAATCTCGATGAAACGGGTGTTACCACAGTGCCTCCGGTGGCCAAAGTAATCGGACAAAAGGGTGAAAAGCAAGTTGGCCAAGTAACGTCGAGAGAACGAGGAGAACTGATGACCCAAGTGGGTATAATATGTGCCAATGGCAATTCTTTACCCCCCGTATTTGTGTTCCCACGTGTCCGCTTCGACAAACAACGAATGATGGCTGGAGCGGCGCATGGAGCTTTGGGGCTGGTCCACAAATCTGGTTGGATGACCACCGAAAATTTCGTCTTAGCCCCTTGAGTATGATACGACCAAATCTGGTTCTGAAACAATTATCCGTTGAGTATGATACGACCAGATCTGGTTCCGCGTTTTTTTCACTTCTTTGACGTTCTCATATTTATTAATAATTATCTAATTGTTTTACAAAATGATATTTCAATATTCTATATTCGAAATTTCAATGCAATCATTGTGCAGTTGTTCTTTTTATGATTGGTGTAGTAGTTTCGTAGTTATAGTACTTTAAGGTCGATGTCGCCGAAAATCCTGCAAAAGAGACAGATGCATCCATGAAAATACCCATTTACTCCAAGGGTTAGTATTAAAATTTTTCAAAGACAATGTGAGGTGTGATAAAGAACATCCTGTGTTGCTATTGATGGATAATCACGAGTCTCATCTTAGCCTGGAAGGTGTTAATTTCTGCCGAGAAAATGGGATCACAATTTTGACACTTCCGCCGCACACATCCAACCACTTGCAACCCCTGGACCGCTGCGTGTTTGGCCCGTTTAAGAAATACTACAGTGAAGCAGTCCACTCATGGATGTTGGCCCATCCCAATGAAACTCTATCAATCTACGCACTTCCTGAGTTATGCTCCAGAGCTTGGGATCGGGCTGCAACTCCTGAAAACGTGAAATCAGGTTTTCTGAAATGTGGCATCTCGCCATTGGATAGAAATATTTTTCAAGACCATGATTTTCTCTTCTCTGCGGTCTCAGATCGTCCATATCCTTTTTCAGACCCTCTTGTCCCCAGAATTTCTCCGGAACCTATCGAGTTAACGTCTGAAAAAGCAGGGAGAGACATTGCTGCTGTGGATCCTCCCATCACAATTATCTATTCCGTAGAGGCTCATACACCAGCTCCTACATCGAGTCATCAAGAAGCAGGGAGAGACACTGCTGCTGTGGATCCTCTTATCACAATTATCGATTCCGCAGAGGCTCATACATCAGCTCCTACATAGAGTCATCAGTTTCTTACGCCAATTTGTTCAACATCGGCGCGATCCGAGTTTTTCGTTTCTCCGAAACAATTGATTCCATACCCAAAAGCTAAACCAAGGAAATTGGCTAAGGGTGGCCGAAAGCGTGGGAAGAGTATGATCGCCACAGACACACCGGAAAAGGAAGAACTCGAAGAAAAGGAGAGAATGAAGACGGCAAAGAAAACCAAGGTCGTGAAGAGGAAAATATTTGAAAAAAAGAAGACCGTTTTCGAAGACGATTCTTCGGATGAAGACATGGGAGAAGTCATCCTGAAGGATTCTTCATCTGAATGGGAAATGGACAAAGACAGTGACGAGTGCCTTAAAAGTGGCAACGATGTTGTCGAAGGGGACTTCCTAATTGTAAAAGTTCCGTCGAAAAAAGGCAAATTTGCGATGAATTTTGTGGCAAAAGTAGAAAGTAAGTTGCGAGATGGACTTGAAGTAAATTTCTACAGGCGACTGCTTCCGTCTAATCGCTTTCAAACTACAGCCGAAAAAACTTCATTCGTGAACTTTTCGCAAGTGATTTCGATCCTACCGAAAGCGATAGAAGATAGGCGTAACAGGTTCAAAGACATGCTGTATTTCCACTCTGACCTATCGGGATTCTGCCTGCAGTGACTTGTTTTTATATATACTATCTACTTTTCTCCCTTTATATATAGAAATTACACGAATTGAAAAGATTTCTGTTACTTAATCACTGTTTGTGTGCTCTTAACTGTATGTCCATACCATCCCCAGGTTCTGTCCAAAGTATCCCCATACACGGGGATAGTTTGAACAGAAGTAGTGCCTCTAATTTCCGGCCTTTTTCTGAAAAAATATTACTAGTGGAATGTTTATATTATGAATAGATAAACCCAAAGGACTACTCTTAACATTAGAATAAAATCTAAATAGGTAAAATATTTAGAAAAAAAGATAAAAAATAAAACCCAAAAAGTGTCCAAACCATCCCCGGTCTCCCCTACTAATCAAAGGTCTACCGTCGATCGTTGCTTTTCGATTGTTTAATATCTTTCAATTGGCATTTGGCAGCAGTCATGTGATTTTTATGATCTTTTTTCCAGCCAAATGCATGCTTGCATATTGTACAAACAAATGGCTTAATTTTTCGGTGTATTACATTTATATGTCCGATTAAGTTCGACTTTTGGGTGAAAGCTCTGTTACATTCCGCACAAGATACTTAATTCTGAGATGGATTGAGTTTACATGGTAATTTAAATCTGCACGCCTTGCAAAACTGCGATTGCATTTGTCGCACGCGAAACGCTTCAATTTCAGGTGGACAGAATTGACATGTCGAATTAAATCACCACTCCTAAAGAAAGCGCTTTTGCATTCCTTACATTCAAATTCCTTCATTTTTCTATGAACGCCATCGATGTGCCGTTTAAAGCGTGTTTGATTTGGAAATTCTTTGTCGCATAAATCACACGTGAATACATTCAACTGCCGGTGAGTGAAATTTACATGCTGTAGTAAAGAGTCGCGAGAACAAAAGACTTTCTTACACTGCTGACACGTATGCTTTAGTTTGCGATGGATCGATTGGACGTGTCTTTTCAAACTTTTTATATATGAAAATGCCCTGTCACACTCTTCACACGTATGTTTCTTACATTTCCCATGGACTATATTGACATGCTCAATCAGCCGGAATCTACTACTCAATCCATAGTTACATTTGGCACACATATATTTCTTCCCATTTGGCTTAATACAATCTTTGCAAACTAACACAATTTCTTTGTTATGCTTACATGCTCCCATTGGCACGCTTCTGTCTAGATGGCGATCGCAGACAACGCATGTGAATTTATTAAATTTCGTTAACAATACTTTGACCTCTTTCATCACGCTTCCTTCGGGTTTTATGAAAGCCACTGCCTCTTCTTCAAATTCCAGAATATTTGCTTCCATATAAGAAGAGTTTGGTTGCTCTTCTTTGTAGCAAATATCGCTTTCTGGTTTCAACGTTTCACTGTATTTATTGTCAGAGCAACTTGGCATCCTGTCTTCGACATCGGACTCTAATTCTATTTTCACTTTAATGTCTGCATTAGTTTCATCATTTTCCTGCCTTTCCATGGTGAATATTTATACTTTTGACTATATATAGAGGTAAAATAAAGCGGAAAACTGCAGAAACGATCTACACCGTAAACAGATGTTATTATTTTGACACTAGTCCCTAATAAGTCTGTGATTTTGACGTTTCGTGTTTAGTATTGCCACATATTAGAATATAAAATTTAATATTTATAAAAGTTGTTTTTACTGCACTGGCATTTTTTAGTGGGTTTATCAGTACAACAAAGTAAGCAACCTTTGAAAAAATGTGAAAGAAAAACTTTTTTTTTTTTAGAAAATTAACGTTTTGTGTTTTTTTGAATAGTGTAAAAGCTGTGATCACGATGCGATATCTAGCGGTAGGTAAGTAAAATGTCACTAATATTGTTTATTTACGATTTAATACCTACCGCTAGACGGCGCAGAGTGCTCAATTTTTTCTCAAACCTATATCTAACAGTCAACTTTTTCAAACTTTCAAATTAAAAAAAATGAAAAATATAAATAATTTAAACTTTCAAACAAAAGACTTTTCCCTTTTACTGTATATAATTTCCTTTTTACTGTCTAAATGGTTAAAGGATAATACGACATAGGTATGGAACCGCGACCGTATCTAGGGTTGGAACTTCTGAAAGACAATATATTTTGGTACCAAATAATAACATTACCTACAACTAATATAGTATACAGAGAAGTTTTGAACAATTAAAATAAACATAATTTATTCAATCATAATCATTTCATACACTCATTTGAAACCCGGTAATGTAGCCAAATTGGCATGCAAATACATACATGCATATGCATTAAAGATATAACCCTCCTTTTGGCAGTCAGGAAATAAATCATAGCACTCAGTACTCACTCATAATTTCATCACAAGTAAAAATGCTTACCGCCCAACGAAGTGGGCACGGGTCAGCTAGTGGTGTATATAAACATTTAAACATAATATCACTTATTTCCCGCAATTGTATATGACAACACATCAGAAGAGATAATAATATTTTATATTCGATCATCAGATGATATGAATACAAATCGAAGATCTGAAGTTTGCCGTGCGTCGCGCCTCGCATCAGAAAGAGACGCACGAAACAACAAGAAAGCTGGCCGGGCGATATTGGAGTATTTTCGTTTGCTAAGGGATCGTTCACCAATATGCCTGCAACACAAAAAATACTTCGGCCACACATGTGTGGCCGGGGACATTACTAAAAATATTCTCGTGTATTGCAAAGTATAGCTGGTATTGTTAGCAATTGTATCGCAGCCTATTTTCGCTGTAATATAACTGTGATGGTTTTTCGCAGATGGCTTTGGCGAACCCATGATTCGATACTAGTCCAGTCATATTAAGTGGTTTTTTTAAATTGTTGTGTGGGGCTTTTCTAAGGTCTTTATGGGCCTTGTAAAACTGCGACCATTGCTGATCTATTGTGTTCGACACCTACTATAGTTCTGCACTAAGCCTCGTGTCATTTAAGAACCGCAACAGGATTTTGGCGCCAGATTATTTTACCTCCTCAGGTTGGAGGTAATGACCACCCAAGTGGGTGTATCTTTTACTCATCGGCGGGTCACACTCTTACAATAGGTGCAGGGGAGCTTCCTCTGCCTCTTGGCGGAACCTGCACATTTACGTGTCCCGGAGCTTAAGTTTACACAATGTGTAAGTTTGTGTACGTTTGCACATGTCATGTGTTCAGGCTACAACGCCCCGTGAGCGTCCTCACTAGTATGCATAGATTGTTCCTATTTAGCCATACGGCCTTATGGGCAGTCTTACGGTCGCAAGCCTTAATTAGCGCTTTCGAATGATTCAAACCTGGTGTGTTGTTCCATTGGTTGACGGAGTGTAGTCTAAACATATTATATGAATTAGGTTTGCAAGGCTTTCATATTAGGGGTTCTACCTCGGAGAGATAATAAGCTGGAAACGTGTATACAACTTCATTTTAGCGGTTTTTTATGAGATTTTCAAGGTTTTAAAGCACGCTTTAAAGCAGTTAGGTTTTTATGATAGTTAACATCTATCATAAAAATTGTAGAGCATAAAATTAAGGACAAGTTTTCTTTCAAACATTTTTTCATGCGCTCAACCGTTTTTTGAGATAGAGGGCGGAGAGCGCACAGCGCTCAGCCATACATACTGTAATGCAAGGTCAACTGCGAACATCGATGAATGACATCACGATATTTTATGAGAGTGGCGGTACATCAAAGAGGTTTAACGCGAGAATTAATGCGTTGAAGCAGCCACACTACGTTTGTTATTGTGACCGAATCGAATATGTTTGTCTTTGATAATATATGGAGTGGACTAACGAGAAAGTGATTGTGTTTATCGAAATTCTGCAAATAGAGCCACGTTTATGGGATCCCAGGCATACAAGTTACAATAATCGCGCATCACAAAATGAATAACGGAATTATTATTATTTAAAACAACAATCGAAGAATTTAAAAAGAAAAAGGAAACCCTAATGGGTTATTATAGAACCCATCTAAACAAATTTAAAAAGTCTGAAGTCCGGAGCTGGAAAGTTTCTTTGTGTACTATAACTGAAATTAGTTCAAGCTGACGAGATAGAGCAATACTAGAAACTACCTGTCGAACTTATACTTGTCCGAATAAAATTGTATATATATGTCCGAATAAAATTGAAGACATTTCAAGCAGTGTTAGATTCGGATGCTTTACCTTTGGTGGGTAGTTTTAATGCAAAAAAGTGACAACCAATCATTTCACATTCCGCTCTAGCGTATTGCCCTGTCTCGTTCACACAAACTAATTTCCGATATTAGTTCACAAAGAAATGCAATCGAGCCTAATAACTGGTTTGCATAAGAAACAGTGGACCTACGAGCATAGATTTATTATACTACATCTATGCCTACGAGTGGTATATGATAGCAACCGTACATAATATAAAGTGGTAAGTACCTAATAATAGCAGTCAGTAGCAAAGTTAACTACTGTTGTTTAAATGAGGTACTTTTTAAACCGAAAACATCTCCAAAATCAGAATATTCAGAAAAAAATCAAGGAACATTAATGCCAATTTTATTGTCAAGAATGGACATACGTTGACCGTTCAAGTGTGGCCACTCAATTAAACGCGGTAATAATTAACGCAATATTTATCTTAATGATGGGCATCGACTTTTCCCGTTAGTGTGGCCCCAGCACGAGACTTTTGAGACAACTTTTAGAATAGCAAAATGAAGGTGTTTACGAGTTTCCATCTTATTATCTCTCCTTCTTCCTTCTTTTTTTTGCTTAAATGACTGCACTATTATTATTATTATTATTATATCATACACTAGCAGCTTAAGGCTGATGCGTGTATATCACATGCTCTTGTTTTTAAACTTTTGACTGTTCTGCAGAAAAATGTCCAGTTTGTTTTAAAAGCTATTGACAGAGATACCACTGATCGCTCCTCTGGCAACGCATTCCAATCATCCACTACATGATTTGTCAAAAAAAAAATCCTGGGGTTCGATGCTGCAATTGTCTTATTTAGCTTCAACGATTGTCCACGCAGTTGCTTATTGGTGTTCAGGGTATACATGCTCTCGAGGTTGGGCACACTGTAATAACCGTGAAGCATTTTGTAGCTTTCTATTAGGTCTCCTTGCTGTTGCTATTGACGCATTCCAAGCATCCACTACACGATTTGTCAAAAAATATTTCCTAGGGTTCGATGCTGCAATTGTCTTATTTAGCTCGAGTGTCCACGCAGTTGCTTTTGGTGTTCAGGGTATACATGCTCTCGAGGTTGGGCACACTGTAATAACCGTGAAGCATTTTGTAGCTTTCTATTAGGTCTTGCAACACCCTGTGTTGCAACCATCTACGATGTGTCCTTTCCTCTCATAAGCAATAGATAATATTAAACATAAATAAATAAAAGTTAAAATAATTAAAGTCAAACAATGAGTGCCAAACGCTCTCTATAAATAAATTCAGACGCGCTCTACGCACTAATTCATTTTGGAACATTCTAGAAGGCCAATAGGTAGGTAGAAATCGTATCCGATAGTTGCGAGCCGGACAAAGAAACATACTTGCCGGCCATCACTTTTTGGGTTGAAGGCGGTCTGGGGCGGTCGCGCCTCGGGCCGCCATCGCAGATAGAAGAAAACCCTACTTCGAGTCACTCTAGTTTTTGCGGATTAAAAATAATTTTAAAATGTGTTAGAATCAGTGCTCAGTAATTCTAAGGTAGGAATTTAATTATATATAGATGATACTTAGCTCATGTCTCCAGAAACTATAAGGTGTTTTTCCGTCATTACAGAAACGCACCGTCGGTTTGGGGACTGGTTTTTTTTTATGTTGGTTCTTCTTCTTTCTTTGGTTAATTTGTAGGATTTCATTTTTCTCTTTATTTCTTTATGGGGATTATTCTCATAGTATATGTCATGTTCATTTTCTTTATAATAATTAGTTCTCGTTATTTATATCGGAATACTGTGGTATTCGTTTGTAATTTTGGCAGGCCGTAGGGCCATATAAGTATTTAATTATCTAGAAAAATAGTCAATACATTTTTTTCATTATACAAGAGAGGTAGCGCGACACAACCCGGTTGGGGCTCACACATTTTTTTTGCATATTTTCTGTTCTTGGTTCTTCCACTTTCTCTATTTTCTTTGTTTTAAAAAATTAAATAAATTCTATATATAAAACCGGCTGTACAAACCGGACGCAAGGTAGACGGAGTTTGGCTAGGGGTCTTTCGGAAGGGACGTGACCTACCTCGCATATAAAAAATTAATTAATAAGTACCTTATTTATTACAATGGTGTGATTTCCTAATACGCTGAAATAGGTATCCCTAAAATTCTTTATATCTTACCCATATGAAACTTCTAGAAAATTCTCACGGGTTCCGGTAAAGTTGGTGCGATAAGTACGGTGCGATAATAGTATTAAGCATTCGTAATTTCTAAAAGAACAAGAAATCCAGACCCATTCTGTACCATAAATATTTAATACTAATATTCGCCATAAAAGAGCGAGATTAGAAATAATGGTCATAACCCGCTGGGGTGAAAGGTCGTAAAATGAAACTGTAAAATATAATTTTAAATATTGTTTTAAACATTTTCATCTTGATTTACATTTCCTCATTCGTAAAATAAACTGTAAAATACAATTTTAAATATCATCTTAAATATTTTTATCTTGATTTACGGTGCCTCTTCCATAAAAGGAAACTGTAAAATATAATTTTAAATATTGTTTTAAACATTTTCATCTTGATTTACATTTCCTCGTTCGTAAAATAAACTGTAAAATATAATTTTAAATATCATCTTAAATATTTTTATCTTGATTTACGGTGCCTCTTCCATAAAAGGAAACTGTAAAATATAATTTTTAAATATTGTTTTAAACATTTTCATCTTGATTTACATTTCCTCGTTCGTAAAATAAACTGTAAAATATAATTTTAAATATCATTTTAAATATTTTTCATCTTGATTTACGTTTTCCTCTTTCGTAAAATAAAACTGTAAAATACAACTTTAAATATTGTTTTAAATATTTTTGGCTCGATTTACGTTCCCTCTTTCGTAAAATAACACTGTAAAATATAATTATGAATATTTGTTTTCAATACTTTTCTTGATTTTACCTTTCCTATGTCGTAAAAAAATAAAGCGCATATTTTAAATCACTTTAACATTGAGTATAATTTCATCTGCTTTTTATGAAGGGAAAAGGGGTAAAAAAGGGGCTACACAAAGTAAAAAGAAATATATATGTAATTATCCTTTTTTTTCGTTCATATACCTTCTCCCTCTAGCTACCTTACCTAAATATCTTTGTCTTTTTTTCCTCCTTTAGTAATATTCAATCGCCTTTTTATTTTTTTTGTTATTCCTAGTTTATTCCGTTCCTTTGTTTGCCACCGTGGAGGAGCGCTCCCAAAAAACAGTAAATTAATACTCCTGCAAAAAAAGTATCTTCTATCTTCCTTCCTTAACTAGTTTGTCAATTATAATTTTCCGTTTTCATCTGTGGCATATTCCTCACCTATTTCCAATACAAATATATTCCTTTAATCAGTAGTTTCCCGCCATCGGCTTCCTTTGTCTTCCCACTCCGATACCCTCGTTATTTTATCCTTTATTTGTTTAGTAATTATTGATTTCCTCATTTATTTAATATCCCGGATTTTATTTAATTTTCTTAATTTCCTTTGAGATATATTCCCGTTCCACATAATTCCGTATTTTATTTTAATAATATCGATTAGTTATTTCTTGGCCGACGTCTTCCCCGCAAAGCGCCATCTGTCGGTCACGGTGCGGAGCATAGTATACCGTAGTAGCCGGATCACCCGTAGAGAGGGCGCTGGTCACGGTCCCGCCGATTTTTGTCTGGCCGTCGCCGTCGCTCTCCTATCGTCCCAACCCGCCGGCCGATCGAGCGGAGAATCAGATTACGAGCCAGAAATAAAGAAAAAATATAGTTGTATCTAGGTATATATAGAAACGCAGAAGTTCACCAAATTTTAGGCTTCTTTCCTTTCCCCATACCGGACGCCTCATCAAGGCGAGTCGCACTTCACGCAGGACTCCGCACTTTTTAAATAACGCGCAGATCCGCGCTCGCTGAGAGTTTTCCCCACGACCCTTCTCCGACAAACTTCCTTGAATGAGCAGCCAGCCTCTCAAGCGGTGTTACCCTGTATTCCCGTAAATTCGCCGCGCAGAAGCCTGTTTCCGGTACAGGATCTGCTTGCACAACCAACGAACCGCCCAGCGCTCGGTGGCCTGGCGCCCTATGCTCCTTGTAGCTACATTATCCCTTAATAATAGGTAGACATCTCTTATTGGCCATCAAAACGCTGGTTTGCTTAATTAATATCAACATAGTATAAATTCGCGTAAATAAACTTCAATAATAGAGCGGTCTCGTTGCAGTTTCCTTGCTGCCTACGTTCCTCTAATGTTGTCAGGCGAAGTTCTTTCAGTCGTACTTTGTATGGTTTGTTTATCAGCGATAGCACCAACTTTATTGCTCTTCACTGAACTCTTTCCAGGTGCTCTATATCCTTCCGAAAGTAAGGATTCCATACCTGGTAGGAGTATTCGAGGAGCGGGTGAATGTAGGTTTTATAGAGCTTGAGGAAAAGTTCACTGGTGATAGTGGAAAAGCTTTTCTTATTAAATATAGAAGTGAGTTTGCTCTCTTAACTGTTTCGATTATGTGAGTTTCCAATTTGAGGTCCCAGGAGATAGTGATGCCGAGGTCTTTCTGGGTCATAACTGACTATACTTTTCCCCTCAATCGTATATGCTAGCCTTGGATTTCGAGATCCGATATAAAGGACAATGCATTTATCTGCATTGAGAGAAAGCAGCAATTCCTTGGTCCACTGCACTGTAAAGCTAAGGCTGTCCTAAATGTTCTGATGAGCTATGAGTGGGTTTGCGAAAAACTTGGTGTCGTCGGCAAATATAGAAAAACTAATTCCATAATTGCTTTTAGGTCAGTCAGGAATATACCAAATGCAATAGGACCCAGCATTGAACCTTGGGGGACTCCACTGAGGACTTTATGCGGTTCAGAATGGCATTCTTCAACTCTCATTGTGAACGTCCTACCAGTTAGAAAGTCTTGCATCCACGCCAGTAGCTTTCCTGGGATTCCGAACTGTTCCATCTTATGAGTCAGACGTTTTATAGGTACACAGTCAAATCTATCCCTCATTTGGGGAAGCAATTAAGTTCTTACTGCTCATCCAGACGATGGAAGAAAAACACAAATCCGAAATAAAAATAAATATTATATTTCAAATAATATCGACGCATCCTACGCAGGATAGGTAACACAAAATCACGACGTGCTGTATACGCTTAGAACCAAAAAAAATACGGAAAAAATATACATTTCTCAATTTTTATTAACGACCTAAACTACAATCTACAAAAGGGTATATTGCTGTTAGAATTGAACCAATTCAAATCTGGAATTCGAAGGGAATTATAATACTTTTTCGTGGCGACCGATTGGAAGTTGCGGTTTATTTATTTTATTTATTTTTTGTTATTTATTTCAATAAGTTAGGTCTTTGCTAAAATTGATTGGACTATCAGCTGCTTCACTTGGCCTTCTTGGCCTCTTCTTCTAGTCGTTGCTTCATGGATGCAGGCATTTCGGGTGGCGGCGGGCGCGGCATCCTCAGGTAAACCTGCAAAAAAAAAAAAGTATATTTTACGAGAGGCTAGCCAAAAGTTCGGGGAATTTGAATGTCGCGTGCGAACCATTGGTGGTACGACCTGCGGCCGCTAAAATGTGGCTAACAGTACTCTTTGTGAATCAGTGTGCCAATGGCCGTGCAGCTGAGTGGATGCATTGTTGAGTTTTGTGCGGTTGTGCAACATTGTATTTAAGTGTATCGGCCATTTTTCAAAAGGCAGATTTTAAATAGCAAAGACCCTGCATCAAATTTTGCTTCAAGTTTAAAAAAAAATGCTGTAGAAACCCATCGCATGCTTGTGGAAGCATTTGGCGAGGGTGCTGTGTGAAAAAGTAAAAATAAATATGTGGAGCGTTCAGGACGAAGAGCGTCCAGGACGACCGTCAACAAGCACAACACCAGAAAACATCGCAAAAGTGCGAGAGGCTATTGTTGCAGATCGTAGACGAACAATCCATGATGCTTATGCAATCGTACAAATCGTACAAAATAATCTGGTTGCAACTGGAAGTCAGGGCGCGAGTGTCGGCCCGCAGTAGCCTCCTCATGCGGAAGACTACCCCGGTTAAGACTATCAAGTCTCAGGCCTCACGGCCGGTTGACCAGTTTCTCCTGGGAGATTGCCTCCCGGCGCTACTGGGCGGTTTGCACACCGGTCGGCGATGCCAATTGGTTGTGCACTCTTGACTAATTGCTGAAGGAGTCTGGAGACTATGGAAATATGCTGTCTCCTAAGCGGTGGAGGTGGATTATGGTGGTGACCATTAGGCTATCAGATCCTGAATTCAGAACCGGGCAACAGATACCTTTGGTCCGCGACAGTTGAAACTGAATCACCGCTGAATATACAGCAGGTAGAGGCCGCGCAAGCGACTTCGGACATGTGACCAGTCGGGAGGTTGGAGGTATCCTGATGATTATTTCCAGACGGAGATATCCTTCCAAAACCGGTAGTCAAGGGGCGAGGCTGCCCGTTGATTACTTTTCCCGGTACCTCTCTTCTACGCTCATCCCATGGCCGGAAGAGCGATCACATATCGTTATACCAGCCTGGGGTCGACAAATTTTACATTGCAGCGCAGAACTATGCCTATTTCTCTTTTCTTTTTTTTGTAAATTGGCTTGTACCTTGACGGCGTCATAGATGAACCACTGCAGGGCTGTGAGCGTTCCAATCATCACTATCCTCGGCATGAGCCCCTTCCACACGCCCGCGAAGCCCAGTTTGCCCACAATGGAGCCAACAGTGGCTGTGCTGTCCTGGTTCAGCTTAGACACAACGGTGTCGGCGGGGTGAGAGACGATGGCGCAGAACACGCCCGCAATGTAGCCGGCCGCAAACGTCACGATCAGCTGCTCGCCCTTCGAGCACTGGTCGCGGGGCTTCGGCACCGCATACCTAAAACACAGTATACCGAGTTAGAACAGTAGCGCACTCTCGAGCGGCAGGGCGATGCGGGGATAGGGTGCAAGGGAAAGAGTTATACCCGCATGGAGGTTAGCAAATTTCTTAAACGTTTAAATATCTGCTTCAGCGGAGTAGTGGCCATATGCCAACCCTTAGGTCTCTAGACGTTGCTGCACACACACATACACACCCAGACACACCCACACACATACACAAGCAATCACTCCTCCCCAACAGTAACGGATAATATTTTCGCACTATCCACTTTGTTGTAACTCGCCACTAGATGGCGCTGCAACGCATCAACTTCTACACCACTCAATCGATCGCCATGAAAATTGGTACCTATGTCACAAAACGAAACAACAATAGACCTGGCCGGGCAATACTGTAGTATTTTCGATTGCGAAGCGATCGTACAGCAAACATGCCGGCAACACATAAATTCTTCCTTCCAAATATGTTTGGATATATAGCCGGAACAGACTAAAAATCTTGCCATGTATTGCATAGTGTAGCTGATATTGTTAGCAATGTTGCCGAAAACTGTTTTGCAGACACATATTACAGCGAAAATAGGCTGCGATACAATTGCTAACAATACCAGCTATACTTTGCAATACACGACAATATTTTTAGTATGTCCCAACCGCACGCACATGTTCGGTGTGGCCGAAGCATTTTTTGTGTTGCAAGCATGTTGGTGAACGATCGCTTAGCAATCGAAAATACTCCAATATCGCCCGGCCAGCTTTCTTGTTGTTTCATAAGTGCGTCTCTTTCTGATGCGAGGCGCGACGCACGGCAAACTTCAGATCTTCGATTTGTATTCATATCATCTGATGATCAAATTTCGATCAATGATCGAATATAAAATATTATTATGTATTCTGATATGTCGTCATATACAATTGCGGGAAATAAGTGATATTGTGTTTAAATGTTTATATACACCACTAGCTGACCCGTGCCCACTTCGTTGGGCGGTAAACATTTTTACTTGTGATGAAATTATGAGTGGTTCGGTTAGTACTGAGTGCTATGATTTATTTCCTCACTGCCGAAAGGATGGTTATATTTTTACTGCATATGCATGTATGTATTTGCATGCCGATTCGGCTATATTACCGGGTTTCAAATGAGTGAATGAAATGATTATGATTGAATAAATTATGCTTATTTTAATTGTTCGAAACTTCTCTGTATACTATATTACCTATATGTAATGTTATTATTTGGCACCAAAATATATTGTCTTTCAGGAGTTCCAACCCTAGATACGGTCGCGGTTCTATACCTATATGTCGTACCTATTATCTCTCCATTTATGCAGTAAAAAGGAAATTATATGCAGTAAAAGGGAAAAGTCTTCTGTTTAAAAATTTAAATTATTTAAATTATTAAAAATTTTTAATTTGAAAGTTTGAAGAAGTTGACTGTTAGATAAAGGTTTGACAAAGAAAATGAGCGCGCTGCGCCGTCTAGCGGCATGTATTATGTCCTAAATAAACAATATTAGTGACATTTTACTTACCGCTAGATAGCGCATCGTTAGCATAGCTTTTAAACTATAAAAAAACACAAAACGTTAATTATAAAAAAAAACTAAAAAAAAAAAAATACAGTTGCTTACTTTGTTGTACTGATTCACCCACTAAAAAACCATGTGCAGTAAAAACAAGTTTTATAAATATTGAATTTTATATTCCAATGTGGTATTTTATATTTCGTGTTTAGTGGCAATACTAAACACGAAACGTCAAAATAATTAATTACATCTGTTTAAAGTGTAGATCGTGTAAGTTTTTGCAGTTTTCCGCTTTATTTTACCTCTATATATAATAAAAATTATAAATATTCACCATGGAAAGGCAGGAAAATTATGAAACTAATGCAGAATTTAAAGTGAAGGTAGAATTAGAGTCCGATGTCGAAGACAGGATGCCAAGTTGCTCTGACAATAAATACAGTGAAACGTTGAAACCAGAAAGCGATATTTGCTTCAAAGAAGAAAAACCAAACTTTTCTCATATAGAAGCAAATATTCTGGAATTTGAAGAAGAGGCAGTGACTTTCATAAAACCCGAAGGAAGCGTGACGAAAGAGGTCAAAGTTTTGTTAACGAAATTTGATAAATTCACATGCGTTGTCTGCGATCGCAATCTAGACAGAAGCGTGCCAATGGGAGCATGCAAGCATAACAAAGAAATTGTGCTATTTTGCAAAGACTGTATTAGGGCAAATGGGAAGAAATATATTTGTGTCAAATGTAGATATGAATCAAGTAGTAGATGTAAACTAATTCAGCATGTTGATATAGTGCATAGGAAATTTAAGAAACATAGGTGTGAACAGTGTGACAGGGCATTTTCACATAGAGACAGTTTGAAAAAACACGGCCAATCGATCCATCGCAAACTAAAGCATGCGTGTCAGCAGTGTAAGAAAGTCTTTTCTGATCGCCATAACTTACTACGGCATGTAAATTTCACTCACCGGCAGTTGAATGTATTCACTTGTGATTTATGCAACAAAGAATTTCCAAATCAATCATGCATTAAACGGCACATCGATGGCGTTCATAGAAAAATGAAGGAATTTGAATGTAAGGAATGCAAGCGCGCTTTCTTTGAGAGTGGTAGTTTAATTAAACATGTCAATTCTGTCCACCGGAAATTGAAGCCTTTTGCGTGTGACAAATGCAATCGCAGTTTTGCATTGAGTGCGCATTTAAAGAAACATATAAACTCAGTCCATCTCAGAATTAAGTATAGTTGTGCGGAATGTAACAGAGCTTTCACCCACAAATCGAACTTAATCAGACATATAAATGTAATACACCGAAAAATCAAGCCCTTTGTTTGTACAAAATGCAAGCATGCATTTGGTTGGAAAATTTGTCTCAAAAATCACATGACTGCTGCCAAATGCCAATTGAAAGATATTAAACAATCTAAAAGCAACGGTCGGCGGTAGACCTTTGATGAGTACCTACTCTTCGTCTTCTAAGCAAGCAGAATATAGTGCATCGGTGGAGCACAAATACTTTTTTAGATGAAATCGAACAATGCGATCTCCAGTAGGTATTATATCATATTGTATGTATGTATTTTATTTTTCAGTTACTTTTTGGTGTTTTTTTTTATCTACGAACAACCAATACGAAACAATCAAATGCTTCTATATGATATAATTCTAATTGCTTAACAACCTAGATTTAAGTGTGTATGTTTATTATATTATTTATACGGAACAGTCAAATGCATTTATTGATAATTCTAATGACTTTAAATTTACCTAGATTTAAGTGTGTGTGTTTATTATGGTTTATAATTCAAAAACCTTGTTTTTATCGACCAGTGGTGACTTGTTTAACTTATTTGATTTTCGGATATAAATCATTTATATTGTATCTTAGTTGAAATAATATAATGAGCAGGAGAGGGGTCTGTTACGACGCTGAGAAAATGTAAATATAATTATTTTAAAAATAAGGATATTAAGTTAATAAATTGGTAATATTATATTAAATATGCCTACTTGTCAATGTAATAGCAATTTGACAGTATATTCTATGGAATTTTTGTAAAATTTTGTAGTCCAGAGATTTTTTGCTATAAGAATATACATATAGAGTTTACAGTTACAGCATCAATGGGACCGATTGCGTTTCTTCGTGCACTAAAACTGAAATTAGTTCAAGCGTATGAGATAGAGGAATGCGGTAGAGCGGAATACGAAACGAACGATCTTCTATAAAAACTACCTCTCGAAACGTCCGAATAAATTTGAACACATTTCGTGCGGTGTTTTGTTCAAATTTGAACACATCCATATGTTTAATAGTTATGAGCTATAGGATAAGTTCAATGGTTATAAGTTATAATATATAGGTATAAGATCCATAGTGTTTTAATATTATGTCGTTCGGTTCAATATTATTAGTGTTTTATTGCACCTACCCCTTAATTAAAAAAGGTCTGGTTTCTGCAATGTTTTATGGTAGTTATTAGTAGTTTAATTATAAGTAATGTTATTATTAATAATAAATTTAACTTTCGCTACTATTACATGGTTTAATTTCTTATTAAAATCTTGTAATTTGACTTTCTTTCTGTTTCATAAATTTCAAAACGCTTTGAGGGTAATAATGACCAGTTTCGGTAAGTTGACATTCCCTTATATTACGGACTTTGTTTCGTCGTCTAATATCTACTTGGATGGTCATCGACGGTCATCTATTTGTATCAACATCTACAGTGGATGGTCATCATTATCATAGGTGGTGGTTTCGTAGAAACATTTCAACACTTCAACGTAATAACTTAGCAACCTGACTACTGCAAGGAATTAAAAATTAATTAATTAATTTATTAATAAAAAACACGACTGCCGTTACAAAAATAATAACTATTGTATTAAGCATTATTAGAAACAATGGCTTCGCGAAGAAAAGCACGGTTTTCAAGAGAATAAAGTTCTTTGTTGTTACTTCTACGCTAGATGTGTTTTCCGTTAATCTTGACAACCCTTTCGCTCCGTTTCAACAATTTCAAGACGTCTTTGAGGGTTTTAATGAACAGTTTCGGGGAGATGACTTTCCCCAATACACGAACTTCGTTTCTTTGTCTAGTATCTACTTGGACGGTGATCGAGGTGGATTCGTATACACATTTCAGCACCTCAATATCTACAGTCTGGCCAGAAAAAGTAGACCCTACGTTTTGGGAAAAATAATTATATTGAAACAGTAATGTGAGAATAGTAAACTAAATAATCTAGAGACCGATGTCTCAGAACCATTTCCCAAGAGGCGTATTGTAATCATACTAGTGTACTCCTTTACTGATTTCATCACATAACATCGACATTTAAATTATTGTGAGCTTAAAAGAAATACAAAAACAAGTTTAGTCATGCCTCCGTTAAATAATCGTTACTTTTGACTACGATTGTGACAGGTAGGTAGCAACTATTTGTGGTTAAACTCTACAAAATACAAAACAAGACATGTATCTAGAAGTACATATAGAGATACTAAAAACGACTTCTCTAGCTCCACTTCGAATAGTTTTGTTCATTTTTATCGCAAAGAATACGAATAACGAGTATTACCTAAAGTGAAAATAGAATTAGAGTCCGATGTCGAAGACAGGATGCCAAGTTGCTCTGACAATAAATACAGTGAAACGTTGAAACCAGAAAGCGATATTTGCTACAAAGAGGTACAACCAAACTCTTCTTATATGGAAGCAAATATTCTGGAATTCGAAGAAGAGGCATTGGCTTTCATAAAACCCGAACGAAGCGATCCTGTCGAATCAGTCAGCAAGGAACAGAAAGATGATATTGAGGAGACGAAAGAGGTCAAAGTATTGTTAACGAAATTTGATAAATTCACATGCGTTGTCTGGGAACGCCATCTAGACAGAAGCGTGCCAATGGGAGCATGCAAGCATGACAATGAAATTGTGCTATTTTGCAAAGACTGTATCAGGCCAAATGTTAAGACATACATTTGTGTCAAATGTAGATATGAATCAAGTATTAGATTTAATCTAATTAAGCATGTTGATATAGTGCATAGGAAATTTAAGAAACATACGTGTGAACAGTGTGACAGGGCATTTCCATCTAGACAAAATTTGAAAATACACGTCCAATCGATCCATCGTAAACTAAAGCATGCGTGTCAGCAGTGTAAGAAAGTCTTTTCTGGTCGCAACTACTTACTACAGCATGTAAATTTCACTCACCGGCAGTTGAATGTATTCACTTGTGATTTATGCGACAAAGAATTTCCAAATCAAACAACCTTTAAACGGCACATCGATGGCGTTCATAGAAAAATGAAGGAATTTGAATGTAAGGAATGCAAACGCGCTTTCTTTAGGAGTTGTACTTTAATTAGACATGTCAATTCTGTCCACCGGAAATTGAAGCCTTTCGCATGCGACAAATGCAATCGCAGTTTTGCATCGCGAGGAGAGTTAAAGGTCCATATAAACTCAGTCCATCTCAGAATGAAGTATAGTTGTGCGGAATGTAACGGAGCTTTCACACAAAAGTCTCACTTAATCGGGCATATAAATGTAATACACCGCAAATTGAAGCCTTTTGCGTGTGACAAATGCAATCGCAGTTTTGCCAGGCGTGCACAGTTAAAGAATCATGTAAACTCAGTACATCTCAGAATTAAGTATAGTTGTGCGGAATGTAACAAAGCTTTCACAGAAAAGGGGAATCTAATCAAACATATAAATGTAATACACCGAAAAATTAAGCCATTTGTTTGTACAACATGCAAGCATGCATTTGGTTGGAAAATTCAACATAAAAATTAAAAAATATTAAACAATCGAAAAGCAACGGACGGCGGTAGACCTTTGATAAGTACTCTTCGTCTTCTAAGCAAGCAGAACATAGTGCATCGGTAGAGCAACACTTTTTTAGTTGAAATCAAACAATGCGATCTCCAGTAGGTAGTATATTCTATTGTATGTAGGTATGCATTTTATTTTTTAGTTACTTTTTGTGAATGTTTATTTATCTACCAACAACCAATACGGAACAATCAAATGCTTCTATATAATATGATTCTAATTACTTAAAAACCTAGATTTAAGTGTGTATGTTTATTATATTATTTATACGGAACAGTCAAAAGCATTTATTGATAATTCTAATGCCTTTAAAATTACCTAGATTTAAGTGTGTATGTTTGTTATGAATTATAAGTCAGAAACCTAGTTTTTATCGAACAGTGGTTACTTGTTTAACTTATTTTATTTTCGAATATAAATCATTTATTGTATCTTAGTTGAAATAATGTAATGAGCAGGAGAGGGGTCTGTTACGATGCGGAGAAAATGTAAATATAATGTTTGTAAAAATAAGGATATTAAGTCTAATAAATTTGTAATATTATATTAAATATGCCTAATTACTAAGGTAATATTAGATAATTGACAGTATATTCTATGGAATTTTCGTAAAATTTTGTATAGTGTTTTAATATTATGTCGTTCTGTTCAATATTAATATTGTTTTATTCCACTTATCCGTTAATTACAAAGGTGGTGATTTCTGCAGTATGTTATAGTAGTTATTAATGGAATAATTAATGTTATTATTAATATTAAATTTAACTTTTGCTACTATTCCGTGGTTTCATTTCATATCAAATTCTTGTCACTTGCCAGCTAATAATTCGAATTTCGTCTGCTGCTCAGTTCACAAAACGGCAAATAAAATGAGTTATATCTAGGATATGTCTTTCTATCCGTTTCAAAATTTTTAATACGTTTTGAGGGTATTAATGAACAGTTTCGGTGACATGACATTCCATAATATTACGGACTTCGTTTCGTCGTCTAATCGTTTCTTCGTTTCGTCGTCATTGTAGCCTCCTACTACAACTGTCTGACGTTCCATGTTAAAACGCAAGAATGGACTACCCGCCCTATACCATATTCAATTGTACTCTTTCAGGGCTGTTGCCTCTCCCCGACGATTTTTAATATAGTTTTTAATATACTGCTGGAAAGCCTGACCCAGTTTGACAGGAAGTGGGGCTACCGTTTTAAAACAGACGGCCAATACACCTCGTCGTGCCTCGCTTTTGCCGACGACCTAACTTTCATCACCAGAAGCCCCAAGCAGCTTTCCCTGCTATTACAGAAAGTGGAGCTTTTCTGCGACTGGTCAGGCTGTATAAAAGTGAAGCCCTCCAAATGTTTTTGCCTTGGACTCTCCCGCATAGACTCAAAATGTACATCCTATGACCCCAAATTGGTCTATAAGGGCTCTAATATCTCCGTTATAGACCCAAACAATCATTTCAAATTCCTCGGCAGAAAAATCACCCATCAGGGAAAAGACGTCTTGGGCGATCATGTTATAGAGCATTTCAAAAGTTGCCTAGCAAAAATAGATGCCTTGCTAATTTCTGGCCCTCGTAAGGCCTGGATCTATGACAATTATCTAACGTCACATTTGTCATGGCCCTTTCTTATTTACGATTTTATAAAAACCCAACTGTCCCGTCTAGATGCGCTGGTGACAGCTAGTTTAAAATACTGGCTGTCCTTAGCCAAACCAGTCGACCCTCGACTCTCTTCAGGTCCAAACAAAATTTTGGGCTAGCCCTAAAACTGCCCTCTCTGCTCTACGCCAACTCCAGAATAACCAAAAATTCGATTGTGTGCAATTCCAAAGATCCGGCAATATCGAAGCACGTAATAAGTGGCCGTAGTGATTCAAATGATCTACAAGCCCGCGTAGACTTCCACAAAAAGTTCCTTACTGGAATCAGCCAGAATGGCACTGGTCCCCTATGGCAGTACAACCACGAGCGACGTGGACTTGAAGAAGTCTCTTTTGCGGGGAGATTACGACAGCAAGAGTATGGCTCATGCTATTGGCCTTCAATGCCAGAATGATTGGACAACAATTGGGGACTTTTGCATTCCGCCTCCAATGCACTGGACGCCAGAGATGCTGAAATTTTATTTGAATGCCTTTCAACATACATTTCCAGACCCCAGTAACCTCGCTCGTTGGAGCTTTGCCAAGGATAGTTCTTGTCCCCTCTGTAGCAATACCCCTTGCACAGCTAGACACATTCTAGCTGGCTGCAAGGTGGCCTTAGATCAAGGACGGTACACTTACCGCCATGACAAAGTTCTCGCTGTTATTCGCGAGGTAATTAGTCTCTCAGTGGCTCGTGCCAACAAGGGTTTGACAGTATCCTCCAATCCCCCAATACAGTTTGTGCGGGATGGCTCTAAAGGCAAAAAAACATTTAACTACAAAACCTTTCTCAATAATCGAGAAAGCTACAGATTGGATTCTGGAGGTTGATTCGGTCTCTAAGCAGTATAAATTCCCTGAGAGTGTCGGATCCACAGCCCTCCGTCCAGATATAACTCTTTACTCTCTATCTCGGAAGGTGGCTCTTATTGTAGAATTAACTGTTCCATGGGAAGCAAATATCCCAAAATAAATAAATAAAATAAATAGTACAAATTAAATAAATACCATGATCTTGCAAATGCCGTAACCCGGAACGGCTTCACTGTTCACCTTCACGCGGTGGAAGTTGGTGCTCGTGGCCTGCCAGATAAATCTCTATTTCACCTCTTTAAAGATCTTGGCCTTTCCAGAAAAATAATCAACTCTTTCTTAGAAAAATTATCTAAAACTGCGATTTGCGCATCTCAAATTCTATGGCTTCGAAGGGGGAGTGAATGGGTGGTAAGGTGAACGCTCACATGTGGCAAGACAGCTGTCCTAAACCTACCACAGCCGGTTCGTAAATCCGCAATCCACTGCTCACCCCCCAGAAGTGTAAAAAAAATTGTATTATGATGGGCCCGACTCCGGTCGGTGAATTCCATGGCAGCTCCGTTTGTATTTATTTATTGTACTAGTTTTCTACTAGGCATGGTGGGCTATAACTTTCTTAAGTTGCATAGAGAAATGCTCGCCATGGCCTACCTTTTCAAGCTGATCCGGGGAAGAGTTGATAATCCTAGCATGCTAGCGAAGGTTTGTCTCTTTGTTCCGGACAATTATAATCGTGCTCGCACTCAAAATCTATTTGCGGAGCACTCCTCGCGCACCAATCTAAGTCGATGGAGTCTGCTTACCCGAGCTGACTCACTGTCGACTGGCAGCTCCTTCTTCTTCTTCTCTTCTTTTGTATTTTTAGGCTGCTGTATTTCCCACAAGTATATCTATGAAAGTACCCTCTTTTGGTATGTCTCGATTTTAGGTACCATTTCATAAAGAGCATCAAAAAATTCGATTTTGTTTGCAAAGGCAATACGAAAAATAGCACTCAATGACTTTTTTATTTGAAAAATCTTAGGTCTGGAAAGGTTAAACGACTTGGTGGGTAGGTCCAACCATAAACCCATCACCGCGGAGTGCGATTTCATTTTGTCCGCAAAATATAACTGTTTTTATTATTGGTCTAATGCCGTCTCTGTTTTGTAAAATTTGCTTTCTTCGGTTAGAATCGAGTGACTGATAACAGAAAGTGCCGAGTCGGCTGTTCGAATTGCAAAATTTTCAGCTAAAGTTGTTGATTCCTTGTGATAAATCGTATTACCATGTTTGCGAAACTTCTCCACTGCGTGCTTCCATTTAACGAATGGATTATCTACATACTAAAACACCTATTTTTTATGTTTACCCTTTCCAACGCAATCTTTGGAGACTGCGACACAATATTTACAAAACGCAACATCAAAGTTTTTTTTAATATATTAACCATTTCCATTTGTCAATCCAACTCCTTTGAAACTTCAACATTTTTCCATCCACATTTTTGGCTGGGAATTAAAAGTCTATATCTGGATTCGACAGCGCAAGAATAGCTGACTTCACCGCGTCTGGTACAATTCTGTTAGAAAATTCCTTTGATTTTAAAATATGATGTCCAATATCGTGTTCGTTTGAGAGTTCCAAAATATCACCTTTTTCTATTTCATGTAGACATGTAATAGATAAGTCAGAAGTTGATGGTCCAAGACCATCCTGTTCGGAAATGTCAGACGGAAAGGAATTTATGGCGCTGTAAAATTATGGTTTTGTTGAGTCTGTAACATTTTCGGGGGGGGGGGGGGCTGGACCCCTTGGACCCCCCCCCCCCCCCCCCTGGGTACGTCCTTGCGGACAACGCTTGTAACATTTCTCACCGAGGGCATTTTCATACTGAAATACCTCTATTCAGAAGCTATAATCTGTCTATTTAGAGCTTGTAGTGGCGATGACTTCACCAAAAATCTAGATTTCAAATCAACAAAACAAAAATCTACATCATAAATTTGTCGCAAGGGCCTCCAAAAACCACAAAATTTAGTGTAAAAATCAGTTTATTTAAAAAATATTTATTTAAAATAAATGTCGATTTTCAAGTGAATTAATGAATTAGGATTATTTATTAAAAATTCAATGTTACTCGTATTTAAATATACCTAATTATTTAATTTCAATACTTGACTTCGAAGGGGGAGGGGCTGAATGGATGGTATAATGGTGACAAGATAGCTGTCGTAAACCTAGCTGGCCGCCTTTGGACTTAAAGCAGGCCTTGAGTCTCCTCGGCCAGTCGTCGATCGAATTACGCAGCTCATATAAAGGGGACACTGCTCTCTGCTTCGACCAGGGCAGACTTCAGGGCTTCGATGTTGCTGTATCTTCTGTGGCACCCATTGTCCTCCAAAGCAACCTATAGCTTATATCAAGCGGGCTCAGATCGGGACTGCCAGCAGCCCAATCATCTGGTGACAAAAATACTGGTGCATGGCGCTGCAGCCAGGGTTGAGTGGTTATGGCCTTGTGTGCCGGCGCCGAATCTTGCTGGAATATCCAATGCTAGTTTTGAGACCTCGTTTGGTTAAGAGGCTTCACAACATGATTCAAGATTGTCCGTTGATAAACTCTAGCTGAAGTTTTCACGCCTTTTTCGCATAAATGGAGCTTTGTGGTGCCATCATAGGCAACACCCCACTAAACCATCACTGAAACCGGATGGTTACCTTTCTTGACCCGTGGAATGACCTGGGAGGCCTCTATAGATGAGTGTGCGTACACCCTATCATTCTGCATGTTGAACTTCTCCTGCGCCGTGAAAAAATTTTCATCGGTAAACAGGATTTGTTTGTACTTCCAACCCGCGTACTGGACCAACAGCCATTTGCATTTTGTCACTCTATTTTCCTTCAGAGCGGCCATAAGCAATTGTCCTGTACGGCGTTTGTAGGCCCCAAGACCCAAGTCTTTTTTGATGATGCGGCCCAAGGACATCGAATTCCATTTTTCTCGCAATAGTCCTCTGTTTTCGGAGTGGATTTCTCAAAATCGGATGCTTCACGGCTTCAATGGCCTTCGATGGTACGAATAGTTCGAGGACGGCCGGACCGCTTGCGGTCTTGAATGTCACTAGTATCCTCGGATAATTTGATACACCGATACACAAACATACGGCTGACTTCGAGCGGCTAGAGCACTCGGAAGATCTCTCTTTTCTCGACTTTGCACCGATAAAGCGCAATAACTGCGACACGATTTTCTTTGACGGTCCACTCCATGACGACGTTAAAACAAATACTAAATTTACTAATTGTGCATAATTGCACAAAGACCAACTGTCAACAAACATACGTCAAATACGCAATTCGACTAATACTCGCGGCGCAATTAGTGCTTTTAATGTTGTAACAGTATTAATGTTAGGACTATGTATAATGATAATATACGCTATTATGTGGTGGTGAGCATGCTGTAAGACTACAATCGAAAGAATTACTATCGTACAAAAAACTATAAAACGTATCGTACTAAAAAAAAAAAAAAAATTATTCTAATAAGTAGTTGTTTCTCGAAGCGAAAATACTTGATATTAGGCAATTGTAATATTTAAAAACTTCTTTATATTTCAATCGCGCGCAAGTAGAGACATTGTTTCCTGCTAAGAACACAAGATCCATATTATATTGCCCAAAAGATCAACGCCTAGACAACACCATTACCATTATTTTAGGAAAATATTTCGAAATGTCAGGACTGACACAAGTGGTTCTTAAAAAGTCTCATTCAGTGGATAATTAGTGAAGAAAGAACGAAAACTGAAAGTAACCTTATGACATTTCAAAAATAGCAACAGAAGAATCGGGAGCTGGCGAAGAGCGCGGATTACGCCGCCCCCGACCGTCGCTCCACACCCCACGCTCTCCCAGTACTAGTGCAGGGTATGAGGCAACGGTCAGGCGTAATCCCCCGATTCTTCGCAGCTCGCGCGCGGAATGTACATACACACAATTTAAACAACCTCACATATCTAGCAATATAAATTACCTATGTAAACAAGAGTGAATTCAGCTGTTTATTTTTATAATGTAATATTTTGTATTTGGATTTATATTATAATTATTTTCTATTACTTTTATTATTTAATGATTATTTTGATTATTTAATGATTATTTTGATTTTTTAATGATTATTTTAATTTTTTTAATGCTTTTATTTTTTTTCTTTGATTTACTATAGCAATTTATTTACATCTTAATCATAAAGCTAAATTTGAAAATTTAAAGTAATATCATATAAAATTGGCGTATTCCTCGGAACAGGCACTGCCTAGTTAGTAGTGACGCAAAATCACTTTGTAAAATGATTTCCGAAATATTTTTTAAAATAAAATATATGAATAATACATAAATATATAAATAAAATAAATAAATAAAAAATAAATAAACATTTCTCATCGAGGGCATTTTCATACTGAAATGCCTCTAGCGCGAAAGTAGGTACCTTTGTCTATTAAGAGCTTGTAGTTTGGCGATGGCTTCAGTAAAAACAATGAAAGACTTCAAAAAGTCCACAGAAAAATTCAATGTCATAAAGTTGTCGTGAGGGCCACCAAAAACTATTGAAAAAAATCACCAAATAGTATTTGTCAAATAAATAAGTATATAATCATTTTCTTTTATTTCAGTTTGGTCCGAGGCCACTACCGGAACTGAGAGTTTTCTTCGGCATAGCTGATGTTTGGGGTTGAAGTATATATTCCTTAAAATAAAACAAGTTATCCATTATTGACTTTTTATTTATGTTTTTTTGACTTTTAACACGTTCAATGCGTTATGCGGTCTAAAAAGCCACATGCGAGACTTCTCGCAGGTGCGGCAGTCAAAATCGCGCTCTTTCACTCTGTGCGGGGGGCGACAATGTTCACATTTCTTTGTGTATGACAGAGACAAATATATAATATTGCTTCCCTTACGAAGTCTATCCCAACGGCCCAATTAATAAATAATGAGGTTGAACGGGCCGCATACGCACTGAATGTAATTGAATCACGTACAGTGCGGAGTGAGGTATGAAGTGCCTCAAAAATTATAGACCTCACAGCCGCACGGAGCGGTGCGCGGGCGGCGCGGGCGCCCTGCGTCTCGGCTTAGTGATGTCATTAGTTTCGATACGGAAGCACGCTGCCGCCCGCGCCGGTGCGCTCGTATTTTTACGATATTATTATATGTAAGTGTAAATTAGGTAGCTTGTTTGTTATATTATGGAGGGTTCAAACAGAAAATCATGCAGAAAGAGGCTCCCATTATATGATTCAGATTCGTCCAGTGAATCGGAACAGTTGAAACAATTAAAATATAGAAAAGTTATGCAAAGGGTTATTCCAACCCGAAATAGTCCTGTGGAAAAAGTTAAAATTTTAAAAAATATTCAAATTTTCAACCCATCTACTGCAATATCAAAAAACGAGAGTGACAGTGATTCTGATAACGACATTTTCACACCTATTAAAAAGTATAGAAAAAACTGTAACCAGACTAAACAAGAAAACCAAATGTTTGTTAGTCCAGGTACTGGTAAACATTATAGTGTCCTCGGAAGTGTGGAACTACAAAATCCACAAGATTCGTGTAACCCAATTGTGCTCACACCAACTCAAAAATTTCTACGAGAGAATAATTACAACAGAAGGCGGGTATCTTCCCCTGATTCGTTGAATATTCTTGGCGAAACAAGCAAATGTTCATCTTTGAGTAATATTTCATTAACAACCTTATTACCCGTACAGTTAAGTGAAGAAAATATGCAAGAAGTTATTAACCCCTCAAGCCCCGATTGGCCGAAATCGGCCACAAAACGATTCAGCGTGACGGCCCCGTTTTAATTTTATTTTAATTTAATTTGTTTTATTTTATTATGTTTTATTATATTAATATGTTTCATTTTAATTATGGGTACATTGGCTTGGCAGTAATTAATGTTTTGGTGAGACAGTGTCGCAATTCAATTTTTTTACTAATTTTTACTAAAAATTTTTGGGACAGCAACTTGTCAATCGGCTGAGAGGCCGAGGCCTGAAGGGTTAAAAACAACATCGTTAATTTATACTAAACCTGAAAAACAGAAGATAAAAAATAATGAATATATCTTTGTACACTCATTTGAAGATGAAAATATAGAAAATGGTAATATACACAATTTACATAGAAAGGATACTGAAAACGAAAAACGCACTCCAGAAATGCAAAAAGAACAGCAAAAAGGGCACCAAGAAGACTATCTAGGCGTACAACAACAGGAACCACAAATAGAGCAACAAGAAAAAGATACAGGACAGCGTAAAAAACATCGAACAAAGCAGCAAGAAAGACGGCAAGAAAGTCAGCAAGAAGAACGTCAAGAAAAAGAGCAAGCAAAACAGCAAATATAACAGCTAAATCAACACAAAAAGCAGAAAGAAGTACACCTGGAGCAGGAGGAAGAGCACCAGGAGCAGGAAGAAGACCATCAGGAGCAGGAAGAAGAACAAGTGAGGCAAGATTACGGCGAACAGCAAGCAGAAAATGATATAGAGAGTGAAAGTATTATTCAAGCTAGAAGCAATGATGATAAAGCAGATGAAGATACAGACATTTCGACTGAGAGCTCAGAATCAAGTGACATAGAAGTAGATGAAGGAGAAGAAAGTGAAAATGAAAACGAACTGGAAGGCGAAAATCAAATAATACCAGAAATTATCGACAACGAGGACGGTTGGATTGATATATCTGACGATGTTGGTATTGATTTCGACGAGAGTACTCTTAATAGTGCTATTATTCCTCTCTTGCGATAATTTATAATATGTCTACTATAAATAACAAAATGCCAAAGAAAGATTTTACAGAATCAATTATTGAAGCACTCACCGGGCGAAGCATTTCTGAAAAAGGTACGTTGTCATTCTATACTAACATTAATCATACTCATATTTTTTATATCAAAATGTGTATTCTAGAAATGGTGTTCTACTTGGTCATTTTGTTATTCCATCTCAATTTAAACTACTGATCCAATTTCACCAATATAAGGCATGGCAAAAGCTTGTAGTCCAGAAATCAGAAATTGTCTTTATCCGGACTTATCATTTAAATTCATCTAACGCAAGTGTTTTTCTTCCAGGATTTCCTAGTGGCAGATGTGCTAATCATGCGCTCCAAAAAGGCAGACAAAGAAAGCGCTGCGTTGGATGCTACAATAAATTAAGACTTACTTTAAATAGTGCTGAGGCTGCAAAAAAACTAAAAAAAATGTGACTTTTTGCGTCCAGTGTGACAAATCGTTTTGTTTACCATGTTTTAATGCAAAACATTTTGATTAATCACTTATTAAAATTATGATATCGTAACTGCAAATCACTTTTATTTACATCACTAGTCGAGACACAAACCGAACTTCCTTTCAGTGCGATGTGAGATAGAATAGATGTCATATTATATTTTTACATTTATTCAATACCGAAATGTCATAAATGCGGGCGAAGCTAGATTTAACTTTAACAACTATTTAAGATTATAACTGTAAAATACCAAACAAATATTGTCATTGTTGAGCTATATATAAGGTGTTTTTTAAAAACCTATTTTATGAGGCCGAGTTGGTATCATACGCACTGTAAAGAAGTTCAACCTTGCCCTGAAAAGACCTCATACGCACTGGCTGAAAGTCCATCAAAAACGGTGCCGCAGCGAACGTGTTAATTATGTTCTGGGGCAGCTGGGTTTCGTCAGGCCGACGGAGATTCTGCAAAGAATAAATTCACATTATCTTTGGAACGGAACAAAATTGCCTTGTAAAAACCATTTACCCACGAGTAGCGTGAGTTTTGCAGCGTAATAACCATTATTCGTCCTAAATTAGTCTCCATTTCCTTGTTTCTGTCCATAATCGACTGCGTTAGCGGTGATACGGGACGTTTACAATTTCGGTTTTCTGAAACTAAGGTTTAGGTTTAGAGATGCGAACGAGGGAATCGTAAGAGAGAGGGCTTCAAATATTAAATTGAGTAATTTAGTGTGTTATTCCTTCACAATTGTAAAGTTGTAACATAAATACAATTAAATATACGGTTATCTATTCTGTAAAAAAAAAGTACCCTTTCTCGTGCTCAGCGGTTTAAACATCCGCGTTCGAAGCAAAGCCAACAATCCTCCTCATCTCGTCCCTTGTAAAGGTTTTCGTCCCCTTCTAAAATAATATATTATCAGTAGGTCTTTGAAAAGCGGTAAAAGTTTTTGAAATCTACATCTACATGTTGTTTAAATATAACATTATTCTACATTTACATTTAAAGAAACCAAGTAAATATGTCAAAATATCAAATTAAATTTAAAATCCCGCATATAGGTTATAGTAAAACGACTTATTTCTACTCTTAGGTTATAGTGTTATAATAGCAACTAGATTATTGTTTTCGCAACTTTCTCGTGTCCACCTTACTTTGCGCAAGCCATACGACAATCTTGCTTATTTCTTATATTTCATTACATAATAACATAAAAGCCAAATGTATACTCATCTATTTTCGGTTCTGCATCGGCCATTTATGCCCTTACATCCGACTTTTTCTCTTCTGAACAGCGCGAAACCACTGATAATTCACCAGAAAAACATAAAACTGGAGCTCAAACCACATGATCAATGGCTCAAACCATCAAAATCGACCTGTTACATTGTAACTGTCAGCTGATTTGAGTAGCCAATCAGGGAGCGAGAATTTGACGGAAGTTCGCTGAGGTGTCCGATCGTTTTCATTGAAACGCATTTTGTATGGGAATCGTAACTCGCAATTAAAAGTTGACCAATACTTTTACCTACAGGTCAACCGATACCTACAGGTTGCATATTGAAACGGAAAAATGTCAAAAACTGACTATTGGTTCCACGAAACCTTTACTTGCGAGTAAAAGTACCATATAGAAATCGGCCCTAAGTCTTTTTTGAACGTCGAACGACGAACGTTCGAAAAATTCAACCGGAAATCACGAATTACAACGTTAAATAGGCCATTTAGCGCCTCGAAAATTAAAATTACATTTGACGTTTCAGTTGACAGTTAGGGACCACTTCCAGAAACAGTAACTATCGCATGCTTATATTATCGCATTTGCGGTCGCGCCTTCTTATTGGAAACGCCAAAAATATATCTAATTATTGGAATCTAATTTATTAATTAATCACTGTTAGAGGAATTGTAGCTGTGCCCATGTTTAACGGAGTGATAGGTTTTAGTGAGTTCAACTGCAGCTACTTTCTTTTCTAAATCACCAGAAGGTGGATCAAAAAATTTGCTAATGTTGCTTGAGACATTTTTTGATCGCACCAATGAACAGTGTTTCTTGCCGTTACTGTGTTGAATAAGAGCCTTCACCCCATCTGTTTTTACACTAAATGGGATGGACAACGATCAATTAAGGTCACGAATACAGCACGCGCCGGCTGGCGACATGTAACATATGTATAGCTCAATCGTGTGATGTGATTATATGAAAGGACTTTCGCAAATACCGAACCACCCATACTTCAGTATTTTCTTCATACCGAACACCGTACAAGGGACTGAAATACCAAACAGTTCGGTAAAAAACCAAACACCTGGCAAGCCTGGCTGTGACCGACCCTGAACAAATGGGTCTTCGTGGCCAACTCGAACAGGGTCTATTATCTCACATTTTTCTTAATCATAAAAAGCCATTCGTTATCAATGTTATTATAGATGGCTAAATAAATCGCTATAGTTTGGCCGTCAATGCTATCAACGCAACCTGCATTTCGCCAGCGTAGAAGGGTTGCCAAATTGTACTATGTAGTTTAGCAACCGAATATGCTAGGTATGGGTGGTTGCTGGTATGGGTGGTTGGATAGCTAATGGGCCCTTGCTGAGTTGGCCACGAATACCCATTCTGTTCAGGGCTGGTCACACTCACGGGTCAACACCCATCCGGCGGCCTCCACGCATGAAGAGCGAGCCCGGGCAGGACTCTGGCCTTAGGGCTAGTTTCCCCTAGGAATCAACCTTCTGGCGCTCCTGGACGGTTTGCGCACTGTGCGGCGTAAGCCAATCGAGCGGGGGTGGTTGCGGACCTTACGGCGACTGCTCTTGAAACGACCATCGGCTACCCGGTCCTGGGTGAACAGCCAAGCAATGAATGTCGTGGTCCGCGATAGATTCGGTACACACCGTTTCACCGCTTCGTAAGGGAGAGGACCGCGCAAGCGACCTCGAACTCGGAACCAATCGAGAGACTGGAGTAATCTGGTCGCAATTGGAAATAAGGGCGTGAGTGTAAGCCTGCTGGGTAGCACTCCTGGCTATCTCGCGGTTAAGGTGTTGGCCTCTTACAAGCATGTGGCGGAGCTTGCGGTGGACTGTTTTGTCCAAGTCTTCTGTGCTCACTTCAGGGAGACAGAACGACTAATCGTGAAAACTTCCTGAGGTGACGGGTTTGCCCGTTGTAGTTGCCAACTCTAGTTAGGTATGGTTGGTATATGATCAGTGATGGTAGGATTGGTTTGTTGATGAGATATTATGCCGATACTCGCTTCACCTTCAAATACGAGAGACTCGACAGGATAGTCACCTAGTAATAGGGCTTTGCGAGCAGCTTTTTTGGACGTCATTTTCAAATAATTCAACAGGAAATCACGAATTACAACTTTGAATATGCCATTTCGCACCTCGAAACGTAACATTACATTAGACGTTTCAGTTGCCAATTAGAGTTTGATTTTCAAGAAACGAAACATGAACTATCGCATGCGATTTATTACTGTAATTTGAACAATCGTATTTCCGAGGGAACGATTTGAAGGGTCCCATCAAACTTGCAGAAGGCAAATTTGCAGACGGCAATCTTGCAGACGGCATTCTTGCAGGCGGCAGTTTTGCAGAAGGCAATCTTGCAGCAGGCAGTTTTGCAAATGTCAAAATGACCTAACCTAACCTAACAGAAAAACTTGAAACATTTTTTTTAATGTTTAGTTTGATGTATAAAAGTCATCCACTACAAGGATGCCGGTAATTAATGTCACTTCGATTTTAGGGAAAGAAAAACCTAACCTAACCTAACCTAACAGAAAAACTTAAAAACTGTACTGAAGGTTGCCGCCTGCAAGGTTGCTTCCTGCAAGGTTGCCTCCTGCAAATCTGCCCTCAACAAATTTGGACCTGTCAAAAGTGACATTTGTGCAAAATTGCCGCATGCAAAACTGGCGCCCCCCGATTTGAATCTTAATAATACTCGTATAATTGTTTGTTTGTTCGTTTCTACTCTTTATCGTGAAATCACAAAGGGCGGGTTTATTGTCATATGACAATCTCTTACAACCAACCCTACTATTGCGTGTGCGTATGTATGTGTGCGAATAACTGTGTGGGAGCGGCGGCATAATCCGTACAGGCGGACGATACCGTACATTGTATTTGACAGAGACCCAGTGATGAGAGAATAGGTCTATCCTTGTCTAACGGTCGCAACACGCTACTGCTGTGTCTTCCCCTCCCAACCGCGCCAGTGACTCGTCAGGTTCAAAAATGAAGAAGAAGAAAGATGAAGACTCGTCAGGTTACGCGAGTAGAGCACGTGTCACATTTTCGGGGCAATTGTTATAAAAAGTTTCGTGAAGAATTTTCGTTGTAAGTACTATATTTTTACTTGGATTGTGGTATTTGTTTAACTACATTGTACGATATTGATTGAGGCTTCGATTAACAGTAATTTTTCATTGAAATCACTGATGATTTTCGTTTGTTAAAACATTTCTCACAAAATGGCGGCTTCGGGTCGGTTCGTACATCTTGTACGAAATCACCCGCAAGTACGGTATCACCCTCACGTCTCGTTTTGATTCAGTTTTTTATTATTTTATCTTTATTTTCAGATGCCGCGAGGAAAGAAACTTACTTGGTCCCCTTTTCAGTTTCATAGTTTCATCATTTTCCTGCCTTTCCATGGTGAATATTTATACTTTTTATTATATATAGAGGTAAAATAAAGCGGAAAACTGCAGAAACCTACACGATCTACACCGTAAACAGATGTGATAATTTTGACGTTTCGTGTTTAGTATTGCCACATATTGGAATATAAAATTCAATATTTATAAAAGTTATTTTTACTGCACGGGCTTTTTTTAGTGGGTGAATCAGTACAACAAAATAAGCAACGTTTGAAACAAAAGTAAAAAAAAAACATTTTGTTTTTTTTTTTTTTTAAATTGAACGTTTTGTTTTTTATTATAGTGTGAAAAGCTATGATCCCGATGAACTATCTAGCGGTAAGTAAAATGTCGCTAATATTGTTTATTTATGATATAATACCTACCGCTAGATGGCGCAGGGCGCTCAATTGTTTTCAAACCTTTATCTAACAGTCAACTCTTTCGAATAAAAAAATCGAAAACCCGTTTTCCAAAAAAAAAAAATTTGGTTTTTTCTAAATGTGTTTATCAAAAGTTGCTTACTTTGTTGTACTGATTAAACTACTAAAAAATGCCCGTGCAGTAAAAACAACCTGTATATTAGTCATGGTTGGTATAATATTTAGCTTTTTAATAATGATTTTGGGAACGGTTTTTTTTTTTCATAAAAGTAGGTACCTACCTACTTGTTTTAACTTAAAATACGGTAGTTTATTTTTTTCTCAAGCATTTCAAAATTATTTTTTAAAGATTCGTAAAAATGACCCCCGTTTTTTTTTCCTTGAAAGTCGATTGCGCGCGGCGTGACGTCATCTCACACCATTCTTGCGCTCGCCTCGCTGGCGAAGGACGCATCGCGCGCGTAAAATCATTTCGTTTGGAAATATTATCAAAATGTCATCACGAAGTACGCATTATAAATTCTATATTGTTGCTTGGTGTACGAATAGATCCAGTACACCAAATTAAATCAAAAACATGTCATGCCCCCCCCCCCCCCTTTGTAGCAATACCCCTTGCACAGCCAGGCATATTCTAGCTGGCTGCAAGGTGGCCTTAGATCAAGGACGGTACACTTACCGCCACGACAAAGTCCTTGCTGTTATTCGCGAGGTAATTAGCCTCTCAGTGGCTCGTGCCAACAATGGTTTGACAATACCCTTCAAACCCCCAATACAGTTTGTGAGGGGTGGATCTAAAAGAAAAAAAAATTTCACTACAAAACCATTCTCAATAATCGAGAAAGCTTCAGATTGGATTCTGGAGGTCGATTGGGTCTCTAAGCAGTATAAATTCCCTGAAAGTCTAGGATGCACAGCCCTGCGTCCAGATATAACTCTTTACTCTCTATCTCGGAAGGTGGCCCCTATCGTGGAATTAACTGTTTCATGGGAATCAAATATCCCAAAAGACCACGAGTACAAATTAAATAAATACCATGATCTCGCAAATGCCGTCACCCGGAACGGCTTCACTGTTCACCTTCACGCGATGGAAGTTGGCGCTTGTGGCCTGCCAGCTAAATCTCTATTTCACCTTTTGGTCTCTCCAGGAAAAGATCTTGGTCTCTCCAGGAAAATAATCAACTCCTCTCTAGAGAAATTATCTAAAACCGCGATTTGCGCTTCTCAAATTCTATGGCTTCGAAGGGGGAGTGAATGGGTGGTAAGGTGAACGCTTACACGTGGCAAGACAGCTGTACTAAACCTACCACAGTCGGTCGTTAGTCGGGAATCCACTGCTCACCCCCCCAGAAGTGTAATAACACTATATGATGGGCCCGACTTCGGTCGGTGAATTCCATGGCAGCTCCGTTTGTATTTTATTGTAGAATTAAGTGGGAGCTAATGGGCCCTTGCTGAGTTGGCCACGAAGACCCATTCTGTTCAGGGTTGGTCACACTCACGAGTCAACACCCATCCGGCGGTCTCCACGCATGAAGTGCGAGTCCGGGCAGGACTCTGGCCCTAGGGCTAGTTTCCCCTAGGAATCAACCTTCTGGAGCACCTGGACGGTCTGCGCACCGTGCGGCGTAAGCCAATCGATTGTGCACTCTAACTAACAGTCGGGGGAGTCTGGAAGCAGTACCTACTGTTTCCTATAGTGCGGGGGTGGCTGCGGACCTTACGGCGACTGCTCTTGAAACGACCATCGGCTACCCGATCCTGGATGAACAGCCGGGTAAAGGATGCCGTGGTCCGCGATAGATTCGGTATAGGTACACCGTTTCACCGCTTCGTAAGGGAGAGGATCGCGCAAGCGACCTCGAACTCGTAACCAATCGAGAGACCGGAGTAATCTGGTCGCAATTTGAAGTAAGGGCGTGAGTGTAAGCCCGCTGGGTAACACACCTGGTTATCTCGCGGCTAAGGCGTTGGCCTCTTACGGGCATGTGGCGGAGCTTGACGGTGGACTGTTTTGTACAAGTCTTCTGCGCTCACTTCACGGGTGATAGTACGACTAATCGTTAAAACTTCCTGAGGTAACGGGTTCGCCCGTTGTAGTTGACAACTCTATTTGTAGAATTAATTGTTCCGTGATATTCAAATATCCCAAAAGACGAGTAGGTACAAATTAAGTAAATAAATACCATGATCTCACAAATGCCGTCACCCGGAACGGTTTTCTTAGAAGTGGGCTTGGTCTCCCGTTCGTGATGCTATGCGAAGGCCAGGTTTCCAATCTGAAGTCGATTTTTACCTCAGCCAGACAGAGAGCAAGTAAACACAAATATTAGTATTTAAACAATTTATTATCTATTATTTAGTATACAGAGACAGCTTACCATAATCGATGATGAAAGAGTGATGTTGTACATAAGACATCGGCTTTTTTATACCCACATTATGACGTCGAAATGTTCGAATGTGTATCAAAATGTATGGTTCTTGGTATTTGAAAGACGCATAATTTATTGCTTATGTTGAAAGACACGATTCAATTTCTTCATAATTATATTGCTATTGAAATTCGTCAACCGAAATTCGTGTGAAAAACGTTACACGTGTTTGTACTAAAAATTATCGTTGAACTATATTGTTGCTAAGCTCCTACAGTTTCTATTCACCTTCACGCGGTGGAAGTTGGCGCTCATGCCTTACCAGCTAACTCTCTGTTTTACCTCTTTGAAGATCTTGGTATCTCCAGGAAAGTAATCAACTCCTTCCTAGAAAAAATACCTAATGCCGCGATTTCCGCATCTCAGACTCTAAGGCATCAAAGGGTGTGCGAATGAGTGGAAAGGTGAACGGTGACATGTGGCAAGACAGCTGTTCTAAACCTACCACAGCCGCTTATTAGTCCGGAGTCCATCGCTCACCCCCGGAAGTGTATTATTAGTATTACGATGGGCCCGAATGCGGTCGGTGAATTCCATGGCAGCTCCGTTTGAATTTTATTTTTATTAGTTCCTGTATATATGTAACAATTTTACAACATAGATTTTAACTTGTTTTACCGGAAACTCTTAACATTTTCTGAGGAATTCTGTCTTAGAAATGTTTACATAATCCCTTAAAAAGGATTGTCTGAATTTTTTAATTGTAAATTAAGAACTAATAGCCTGAGCAAATTAATTAAATCAGACCAAAAAATTCGTGTAGTTTTGAAAATTGGTACATTTATTCCTTGAGATATCCTGATAAACATACTAAAAGTCCCCGATGGTGGGGGGTGAGCTCGCGGGGGGAGGGGGGGGGGGGGGAAGGTCTCTTTTTTTAGTTTTTTGCTCGTACCTCAAAAACCATTAATAATATCTTAAAAATTAATTCTACAATAATTAACTACATTAAATTTTCTACGAATTATATGTCACGCATTTTACTGTGGGATGAATACTTTAGGAGCTACAATGGGTCAAACGCAAGAGAAATCCGCCTATCGGCGCCCGCGTCGCGTCGTCCGGTGTCGTCTCGCCCGCCATACGTATGATCAGTGCCAGTACGCTCACAACGCTTATACGGTGTGGTGTGTTCACGCTGCTTCTGTTCGTGCTATTTAGTTCGTGTTTCACTGATTTCCATCATGACTGATAATTGTACAATTTGTGATAACGACGTGACTAGTGACCGCTGTGAAGTATTACAAAAAGGAATTCAAGGCTTGTTAAGAGCTAGTAAAATTAGAAAAGACGGGAAACACATCCTGCTGGCTGATGTTGAAAGTGTTATTGTTCATGGCGCTTGTAGAAAACGATATACACGAAGCAGTTGAATAATCGCCGATCTCAGGGAAGCAGGGCCAGGAACGTCTTCTGCTTCAAGATTTAGCTTGCGCTCATCACAGCAGTTATTCGAATTTCATTCACAATGCCTCTTCTGCACTGAAGCAATAGATGACGAATACTATGCCAAAGAAAAGAAAAAATATACCCTGTTCACAGTTTACAGTTTTCTGCTACAGTTTTAGACGCTGCAAAAAGCGGAATGATGAGTGGGGCAATAATGTTTTTCGGAGAGTAACAAATGCCGGTGATCTTGGTGCTGCTGAAGGTATATACAACGCTGTTATAAGCGTTTTTTATTGGCACATGAATCTACTACAGCGAAAAGTAGCGGTCGTCGGAAAGAAGAATATGTATCTAATGCCATGGAACAAATACAGATATGGAACAGAATAAGGATTCTCAGATGTCTATAGACGAGTTGATGGAGCAAATTGCGTGGGAAAAGCCAACTGTGGATACGGTTAAATCTCTACGTCTTATACAAAACCGACACAAATGTAAATTTAAAAACTAGTGTCACGGTTATAGAGGGCGGGTCTCTTCTGCACCGTACCAAGTGGCAACTGGGGTCCACTTATTCAGAGATATGTGATCAGTATAATATTATCAAAGACAAACATGTGCGATCCCGTCGCGATCACGGTGCACAATGACAAACGTAGAAAGGCTGCTTCAACGCATCAACTCTCGCGTTAAATCTCTTTGGTGTACCGCCACTCTCATAAAATCTCATGATGTCATTCACCGATGTTCGCAGTTGACCTTGCATTACAGTATATATGGCTGAGCGCTGTGCGCTCTCCGCCCTCTATCTCAAAAAACGGTTGAGCGCATGAAAAAATGTTTGAAAGAAAACTTGTCCTTAATTTTATGCTCTACAATTATGATGTTAACTATCATAAAAACCTAACTGCATTGAAGCTCTCTCCATCACACAAACACACCCCACACCCATACACTCGCACAAAGCGATTTTAACTGTTAGTTTTAAATTCTTTTTGGTTTTCTTTGAATTGTATTGTTTAATAGCCTCAACGCCTCTTGTAATGTATGAAACGGAAAGAAAGATATATCCTAGATATAACTCATTTTAACTGCCGTTTTGAACTCCATTTATTGAACTGAGCAGCAGAAGAAATTCGAATTATTAGCTGGCAAATGACAAGATTTTGATATGAAATTAAACCACGGAATAGTAGCAAATGTTAAATTTAATATTAATAATAACTAACTACTATAACATATTGCAGAAATTACCACCTTTGTAATTAATGGGTAAGTGGAATAAAACACTAATAATATTGAACCGAACGACATAATATTAAAACACTATACAGAATTTTACGAAAATTCCATAGCATATACTGTCAATTACCTAATATTACCTTGGTAAGTAGGCATATTTAATATAATATTACAAATTTATTAGACTTATTTATAAAAACATTATATTTACATTTTCTCCGCGTCGTAACAGACCCCTCTCCTGCTCATTATATTATTTTAACTAAGATACAATAAATGATTTATATCCGAAAATAAAGAAGTTAAACAAGTAACCACTGTTCGATAAAAACTAGGTTTCTGACTTATAATTCATAATAAACATACACACTTAAATCTAGGTAATTTTAAAGGCATTAGAATTATCAATAAATGCATTTGACTGTTCCGTATAAATAATATAATAAACATACACACTTAAATCTAGGTTTTTAAGCAATTAGAATCATATCATATTATAGAAGCATTTGATTGTTCCGTATTGGCTATTCGTAGGTTAATAAAAATTCACAAAAAGTACCTAACTGAAAAAGAAAATGCATACATACAATAGAATATACTATCTACTATACAATACAATACAATACAATCAACTACTCCAGTAGATAGGTATTCCTACACTTGGATGCGTCACAAAATTAAATGCTAAAAATTTAATTATTAAAAACATAACTATCGTGATAGTTGTCATCGCTGTAATATTATATTCAATATTACCTATATACAAATAATCAAAATATACTAGTGTGATTTAAGAGTCAAGGAGAATAATATATTAAAATAGAAATGCAAATTCTATGTAGAATAATCAAAAAATATATATTTTATTGTCAATCCAGCAATAATGCTTTCGTATTTTTTTTAAAAATGAATAGATGTTTAATAAATTATATGAAAATTAGAATGTCAGCTATCATAATACCGTTATGTTTAAAACTTTACGCATTTCATTAATCATCAACATGGAAAATAGACTCAGAATTTTCAAACTCCCTTATACCATAAATTGGGTTTCTTACCAAATTATTTATGATTATCTTTTTAAATTGGACCTCTCCGAGGCTTTTCATTTGCTCTGGAATCTTATTATAGAACGACAAATTTTGATGAATAAAACTGTATCGCACTTTGCTAAGTCGCTGTCGGTTTATGTGGAGATTGGATTTATTCCTCGTATCGTGATGATGAAAATCACTATTCACCGGAGCTTCTGTTAGGTGTCTACGAGCGTACATAATATTTTGGTAGATGTAAGAAGAAAATAGAGTCATTATTCCTGATTTTACAAATAGCGGCTTACAAGAACTTCTCGGTGAGACTCTATATAAACTGCGTACCGCTCTTTTCTGGAGGAGAAAAATTCTTTTTGAGTTTGGTGCCATTCCCCAAAACAGTAGGCCATACGTTATTAGAGAGTGGAAATATGCAAAATAGACGGATTTAGCTGCTTCAAAACCGCATAAACTTCTTATCTTTCTAATGGCGAATATGGCACTGCACAATTTTTTACTGAGATCATTTAAGTGATCAGACCATTGTAATTTTTGATCAATTTCTAAACCGAGAAATTTCGTGGAGGAGACATTTTCTAGTTGGTCAGACCCAAAGTATACGTCTATTTCATTATAATCAGACGGCCGCAAAGAGAAGCATATTGATTTTGATTTATTTACGTTAAGTGAAAATTTATTAACTTGGAACCATATACTAAGCCTATCTATTGTTTCTTTTATCTTTGGGCCAAAGTGTCTTTATTTTTATCGCTAAAAAGAAGTGAAGTATCATCGGCGAATAAAATGATTTCATCATCCACGGATTTCAGGCACTCTGGGATGTCATTAATATAGACGAGGAAGAGAAAAGGTCCAAGTATCGATCCTTGAGGAACACCTTTGCGGATATTCTGTGGCGCGCTCTTGCTATTTTCGACTTGCGTAATCTGAGTGCGTTCTTGCAAATAAGATTCCATGAGTTGCAGTTCCTTATTCCTAATGCCGTAGTGTTCCAATTTTTCAAGTAGAATTGAGTGGTCTACGCAATCAAAAGCCTTAGAGAGGTCACAGAAAATGCCTACGGTTTTTTTCATATTGTCTAGCCCAAGTAGTGTTTTTTTAATTAGACTGGCGATTGCATCTTGCGTAGAGAGATTTTTTTGAAATCCAAATTGTTTTTTAGACAGGATTTGGTTTTCAGCAAAGAAATTAACAAGTCGGATAAGAAGTAATTTTTCAAAAATTTTGCTGAAAACTGGTAAAAGAGATATGGGTCGATAATTATCTCTGTTTTCTGGGCAACCTTTTTTAAATATCGGCACTACTTTGGCCATCTTCATTTCGGTGGGAAAGAATCCATGTTCCATGCATCGATTAAAGATAAAAGATAGATTGTGCGAGATTACGGTTACAGAACTCTTTAGGATTTTGGTGGATATATTCCAGAGGTCTGTTGAATTTTTCATTTTAAGTGATTTAGCAACTTTAATTATTTCGGAAGAATTGGTGGGGGAGAATAACAATGATACTGGTAATCGCATTGTTGGATTTCAACTAAAAAAGTGTTCGCGCTCCACCGATGCACTATGTTCTGCGTGCTTAGATGACGAAGAGTACTCAGCAAAGGTCTACCGCCGACAATTACTTTTCGATTGTTTAATATTTTTTAATTGGCATTTGGCAGCAGTCATGTGATTTTTATGATGGATTTTCCGACCAAATGCATGCTTGCATATTGTACAAACAAAGGGCTTAATTTTTCGGTGTATTACATTTATATGTGTGATTAAGTTCGGCTTCTGGGTGAAAGCTCTGTTACATTCCGCACAACTATACTTCATTCTGAGATGGACTGAGTTTACATGCTTCTTTAAATTTGAACGCTCTGCAAAAATGCGATTGCATTTGTCACACGCGAAAGGCTTCAATTTGCGGTGGACAGAATTGACATGTTGAATTAAATGACCACTCCTAAAGAAAGCGCGTTTGCATTCCTTACATTCAAATTCCTTCATTTTTCTATGAACGCCATCGATGTGCTGTTTAAAGATTGTTCGATTTGGAAATTCTTTGTCGCATAAATCACAAGTGAATACATTCAACTGCCGGTGAGTGAAATTTACATGCTGTAGTAAGTAGTTGCGACCAGAAAAGACTTTCTTACACTGCTGACACGCATGCTTTAGTTTACGATGGATCGATTGGACGTGTTTTGTCAAACTTTCTCTATATGGAAATGCCCTGTCACATTCTTCACACTTATATTTCTTAAATTTCCTATGCACTAAATCAACATGCTTAATTAGATTAAATCTAATACTTGATTCATATCTACATTTGACACAAATATATTTCTTAACATTTGGCCTGATACAGTCTTTGCAAAATAGCACAATTTCATTGTCATACTTGCATGCTCCCATTGGCAAGCTTCTGTCTAGATGGCGATCGCAGACAACGCATGTGAATTTATCAAATTTCGTTAACAATACTTTGACCTCTTTCGTCTCCTCAATATCATCTTCCTGTTCCTTGCTGTCTGATTCGACAGGATCGCTTCGTTCGGGTTTTATGAAAGCCACTGCCTCATATAAGTAAGAAGAATTTGGTTGCTCTTCTTTGTAGCAAATATCGCTTTCTGGTTTCAACGTTTCACTGTATTTATTGTCAGAGCAACTTGGCATCCTGTCTTCGACATCGGACTCTAATTCTATTTTCACTTTAATGTCTGCATTAGGTTCATCATTTTCCTGCCGTTTCATGGTGAATATTAATACTTTTGACTATATATACCTAGAGGTCAAATTAAGAGGAGAAATGCAGAAACTTACACGACATACGCCGTAAACAGATGTCATTATTTTGTAGTTTCGTGTTTAGTATTGCCACATATTGGAATAAAAAATTCAATATTTATAAAAGTTGTTTTTACTGCACCTATAAGAAATATACGTGTGAACAGTGTGACAGGGCATTTCCATCTAGACAAAATTTGAAAATACACGTCCAATCGATCCATCGTAAACTAAAGCATGCGTGTCAGCAGTGTAAGAAAGTCTTTTCTGGTCGCAAGCTACAGCATGTAAATTTCACTCACCGGCAGTTGAATGTATTCACTTGTGATTTACGCGACAAAGAATTTCCAAATCAAACAAGCTTTAAACGGCACATCGATGGCGTTCATAGAAAAATGAAGGAATTTGAATGTAAGGAATGCAAACGCGCTTTCTATAGGAGTGGTCATTTAATTCAACATGTCAATTCTGTCCACCGCAAATTGAAGCCTTTCGCATGTGACAAATGCAATCGCATTTTTGCAGAGCGTGCAAATTTAAAGAAGCATGTAAACTCAGTCCATCTCAGAATGAAGTATAGTTGTGCGGAATGTAACAGAGCTTTCACCCAGAAGCCGAACTTAATCACACATATAAATGTAATACACCGAAAAATTAAGCCCTTTGTTTGTACAATATGCAAAGCATGCATTTGGTCGGAAAATTCATCATAAAAATCACATGACTGCTGCCAAATGCCAATTAAAAAATATTAAACAATCGAAAAGTAATTGTCGGCGGTAGACCTTTGCTGAGTACTCTTCGTCATCTAAGCACGCAGAACATAGTGCATCGGTGGAGCGCGAACACTTTTTTAGTTAAAATCCAACAATGCGATTACCAGTAGATAGTATATTCTATTGTATGTATGCATTTTATTTTTCAGTTACTTTTTGTGAATTTTTATTAACCTACGAATAGCCAATACGGAACAATCAAATGTGGGTGAATCAGTACAACAAAATAAGCAACTTTTGAAAAAATGGTAAAAAAAAAACAGTTTTTTTTTTTTTTAAATTGAACGTTTTGTTTTTATTTATAGTGTGAAAAGCTATGATCCCGATGAGCTATCTAGCGGTAAATAAAATGTTGCTAAAATTGTTTATTTATGATATAATACCTACCGCTAGATGGCGCAGCGGTAGGTAAACAAAACAAAAAAAAAAATATGGTTTTTTTTTTTTTCGATATTATTATTTTTGAGAAATTTGTATATTTGAATATCGGATTTTATAGTGAAACTAAAATGCAGCTTAAAATAACGTACAACTTTTTTTCGATTTGGGCTTACCTATTTACTGAGAAAACTAGAGTTTCGTCGTACAACTTCTACGCGCACTACTATCTAATTTGGCGGAGCTTGACAGTGGACTGTTTTGTCCAAGTCTTCTGCGCTCACTTCACGAGCGATAGAATGACTATACGTTAAAACTTCCTGAGGTGACGGGCTCGCCCGTTGTAGTTGATGACTCTATTCGACCATTCGGCTACCCGATACCAGGAGATAGTTTGATACCAGGAAAAAATTTGGCAGTAACTGATAGCGAAGGCGCTTGGTCTGCCCGCTGAGTCAACTGCCCGGTGCGTCTTCTACGCTCATCCCGCGGCTGAAAGAACGATCACATATCGTTATACCAGCCTGGGGTGATGGGTTCGCCCGTTGTAGTCGACAACCCAAGTTGTTAGTCAGAGTGCACAGTCGATTGGCTTATGCCGCACGGTTCGCAGACCGTCCAGGAGCGCCAGAAGTGTGATTCCTAAGGGAAACTGACCATAAGGGCAGAGTTCTACCCGGGCTCGCACTTCATGCGTGGAGGCCGTCGGATAGGTGTCGACCCGTGAGTGTGACCAACCCTGAACAGAATGGGTCTTCGTGGCCACCTCAGCTAGGGCCCATTTAATCACAGTTAGAGGAATTGTAGCTGTGCCCATGTTTAACGGAGTGATAGGTTTTAGTGAGTTCAACTGCAGCTACTTTCTCTTCTAAATCACCAGAAGGTGGATCAAAAAATTTGCTAATGTTGCTTGAGACATTTTTTGATCGCACCAATGAACAGTGTTTCTTGCCGTTACTGTGTTGAATAAGAGCCTTCACCCCATCTGTTTTTACACTAAATGGGATGGACAACGACCAATTAAGGTCACGAATACAGCACGCGCCGGCTGGCGATATGTAACATGTAGCTCAATCCTGTGATGTGATTATATGAAAGGACTTTCGCAAATACCGAACCACCCATACTTCAGTATTTTCTTCATACCGAACACCGAACACGGGACTGAAATACCAAACAGTTCGGTAAAAAACCAAACACCTGGCAAGCCTGGCTGTGACCGACCCTGAACAAATGGGTCTTCGTGGCCAACTCGAACAGGGCCTATTATCTCACATTTTTCTTAATCATAAAAAGCCATTCGTTTTTAATGTTATTATAGATGGCTAAATAAATCGCTATAGTTTGGCCGTCAATGCTATCAACGCCGCCTGCATTTCGCCAGCGCGTTGCCAAATTGTACTATGTAGTTTAGCAACCGAATATGCTAGGTATGGGTGGTTGCTGGTATGGGTGGTTGGATAGCTAATGGGCCCTTGTTGAGTTGGCCACGAATACCCATTCTGTTCAGGGCTGGTCACACTCACGGGTCAACACCCATCCGGCGGCCTCCACGCATGAAGAGCGAGCCCGGGCAGGACTCTGGCCTTAGGGCTAGTTTCCCCTAGGAATCAACCTTCTGGCGCTCCTGGACGGTTTGCGCACTGTGCGGCGTAAGCCAATCGAGCGGGGTGGTTGCGGACCTTACGGCGTCCTTACTGCTCTTGAAACGACCATCGGCTACCCGGTCCTGGGTGAACAGCCAAGCAAAGAATGCCGTGGTCCGCGATAGATTCAGTACACACCGTTTCACCGCTTTGTATGGGAGAGGACCGCGCAAGCGACCTCGAACTCGGAACCAATCGAGAGACTGGAGTAATCTGGTCGCAATTGGAAATAAGGGCGTGAGTGTAAGCCTGCTGGGTAGCACTCCTGGCTATCTCGCGGTTAAGGTGTTGGCCTCTTACGGGCATGTGGTGGAGCTTGCGGTGGACTGTTTTGTCCAAGTCTTCTGTGCTCACTTCAGGGAGACAGAACGACTAATCGTTAAAACTTCCTGAGGTGACGGGTTTGCCCGTTGTAGTTGCCAACTCTAGTTAGGTATGGGTGGTATATAATCAGTGACGGTAGGATTGGTTTGTTGATGAGATATTATGCCGATACTCGCTTCACCTTCAAATACGAGAGACTCGACAGGATAGTCACCTAGTAATAGGGCTTTGCGAGCAGCTTTAAGTCTTTCTTGAACGTCATTTTCAAATAATTCAACAGGAAATCACGAATTACAACGTTGAATATGCCATTTAGCACCTCGAAACGTAACATTACATTAGACGTTTCAGTTGCCAATTAGAGTTTGATTTTCAAGAAACGAAACATGAACTATCGCATGCGATTTATTACTGTAATTTGAACAATCGTATTTCCGACGGAACGATTTGAATCTTAAATTGTATGTTTGTTTGTTTCTACTCTTTATCGTGAAATCACAAAGGGCGGGTTTATTGTCATATGACAATCTCTTACAACCAACCCTACTATTACGTGTGCATATTGTATGTGTGCGAATAACTGTGTGTAAGTAAATGTCTTGTTATTGCATTCAATCGACAAAATTGAGAATGCAATTCTGTTAATTTTATCCCAACGGAAAATGGTGACCCAGCGGGGATTCGAACCCGGGACCTCCCAATGTAAGATCAGGCGCCCTAACCAGTATGCCACCGGGCCGTGTAGCGTCATTGATTTGCATATTAGATTGCTCAACTCCATAGTACATGTTGGCAACCCTTCTGCGTCGGTGAAATGCAGGTGGCACAGTAGGCATTGACGGCGAAACTAATAGCAATTTATTTGGTCGTCTATAATAAAATTGATAACGAATGGCTTTTAATCAAGGTCTAATTGATTATATTGGGTAGCGAATGGTTTCGCGCAGCTTGGGCCATAAAATCCTTATTTTCTCTGATCAGTTCAACTCACGATTTAGCTCCTATTCAGAAGCCTCCACGTGCGAAAGGCTACCCCGGGTAAGACTCTCGTGTCTCAGGTCTCACAGCTTGTGGACCCACGGTGGGATTGCACCCACGGTGGGATGGCCCGACGCTACTGGACGGTTTGCGCACCGTTCGGCGACACCAATCGGTTGTGAACTCTGACTAGTTGCTGAAAGAGTCTAAAAATCGCGTTCATTTTGTCAGCGTAGCATATACTTTGCTAAAAAAATTACCAAAACTAATCAAAGCGGATATAGAGAAGTCGTTTTCAGAGACTCAAAATGTACTTCTAGATACATTTTGAGGTTATGTTTTGTCTTACATTTCGTATAGCTTAACCACAAATTGTCGGTACCTACCTGTCTCAATAGTATTCAAAAGTAGGGGAAGGGGTGGTAGATTCGGCCATGGGGTAGATTCATCTTTCGTATCCTACACAGCCCTAGTTTGTATATACCGCCAAATTTTTGCGTAGTTATGTTGGTAATGCATCATTCCTGATGGTAGGAACTGTCACAAGCGGTCGCAGTAGCGGGTTTATTTATCAATAAATGATTAAAAGTTTCTGCTATAAAAGGTAAGTTTTTTGTCTGTCGTAGAAGTTCATAATTTGTAATTTTGTGAAGCATATTAAGTATGATAAAAATGCACAGCATGCAGCACTAATTCATAAATGATGTCAATATGAAAGCTAACCTAAAATGCTGACCATGTTTTACTTTTTTATTTAAATCTGTTGGAATCTCATGCGGGGAAGATTCGGCATAAGCGGCTGGGGTACTTTCATCCAGCGGACGAAGGTACCCCATCAATGGAATAAAAGAAAAATTTTATTTCTATGGTAACGTATTATTTTATTTGTTCAGATGCCACGTACATATGTATGCAAAACCAACCGCAGGGACATCAATGAGAATAATATGAAAGAAGCGATTCGTAATTCTTTACGAAAAGTTGTCAGTGTTCATGAAGCTGCAAGGCGGTATGGAGTTAAAAGATCTACATTGCAGTCGAGAATAAAGACCTTGCTAAAGAAAAAAACAATAGATGAAGTCTTATCTACTATTGACAGAGATTCTGGGAATGAAAGCAGTGATGAAGAGAAAAAATATAGGAGTAAATACACTGTTAAACAAGTTTTTACAATTTCTCAAGAAAGGGAACTTGTGGAATATATCAAGAAATCATCCAATCTGAATTACGGGTTGTCATATCAACAAGTGCGAAAATTGGCCTATGAATTTGCACAAATATTACCAGATTGCGTAACACCAACCAATTGGAGAGCAAGTCAGTTGGCAGGTAAGTTATTATATTTTTGTTTTTATCGATAATGATACCTAATTACCATATGGATTTAAATTGCAGGAATTGAATGGCTGAAAGGCTTCATGTTAAGAAATCAACAATTGTCTCTAAGAAAACCTGAGAGTACCAGCCTGAATAGAGCCATGGCATTCAATAAAGACAGATTGGAGGAATTTTTTTCCAACTACGTCAAAGTCTTGGAAAAGCATAAATTCAAACCAGAGCAAATATATAACTTGGACGAGACTGGGATACAAACAGTAATGAAACCAGTAAAAGTTGTCTCCACACGTGGGAAAAAACAAGTTGGGCAGGTAGCTTCAGCTGAACGTGGAGAATTAGTCACCTTTGTTGGTATAATCAGCGCCATTGGGGGAACAATTCCACCTGTTTTTGTTTATCCTCGCATTAGAAATGTGAATGACTTTTTGGATGGTGCTCCTATTTCCAGTATCGCATTAGGAAACAAATCGGGTTGGATGACATCGGAGTTATTTATATCAGTTCTCAAACACATAGTTGAACACACCAATTGTTCAACTGAGAAGAAAATATTGTTGTTGATCGACAATCACGAATCACACACATCATTTGGAGCAATCCAGTATTGCAGAAGCAATGGTATAGTGCTGTTATCCTTCCCCCCACATACCACACATCGTCTTCAACCCCTAGACATTGCAGTGTACGGGCCTTTTAAAGCTTGCCTAAATGTCGCTTTCAATGATTACATGCTCACACAGCCTGCCAAAATGATAACCATTAGGCAAATAGCTCAACTTGCCAGTAGAGCCTTTGATAATGCATTCAGCAAAAAAAACATAATAAGTGGTTTTGAAACACCAGGCATTTGGCCCCTTAATAGGCTGGCATTTGACGACAATGATTTCATGCCCAGCACAGTCACTGACAATTCCAACGTTGAAGACAACAGTTTAACTACTGAAGTGGAACCTGTTGCTATTCCTTCAACTTCCAGACAGGACAGCATAGAAGAAACAAACCAAACCACCCCACCTCCAACTACTAGCTATGATCATGATGATGTTAATACCAGTGTGGAAGCAGCAGAACCCCAGACAGAGATAGCCCTTTCATTTTCAAAAGATAAGGAGCCCATTGTAATTGAAACCCCTTCTGTTTCTCAAAGGACCAAACTTAAGATCAAAGTTTCAAGATCACTAGAAGAATTGAGACCGTACCCAAAAGGAGCTGGAAAAAAGAAGAGGAACAGAAAAATTCCATCAAAATCTTATGTATACACAGATACCCCGGTAATGAAGATGAAGGAAAATATTGAAATAGAGAAAAGGAGAAAAGAAGAACTAAAAAGAAATAAAGGAACAATAAAAAAGCTGTTCCCAATTAAACCGGTTCCAAAGAAAATCTTGAATGAAAGCTCAAGTGATTCAGACAGGTCAATGAAACTTGTCGACACCTCTGATGGTGAAGAGTTTTTGTCCAGCTCGGATGAATTACCTTTGCCTACCAACTTGCCTAATTGCAATGATTTTTGTGTTGGTGATTGTGTAATGGTCAAGTTCGCCACTAAGGCAACCATTTGCTATTATATAGGGCACATTTTGAAAAACACAGGTTGCCAAGAATATGAAATAAACTTCTTGAGGCGAAAAAACAAATCTAACACATTTATGCATCCTCAGGTAGAAGACATCAGCATTGTGAAGAAAACAGATATCATTGCAGTTTTGTCACAAGCAAGCAAACTGTCAACAGCCAGGACATCTTCCCTGTACATTTTTAATTACAATTTTGAAGGACTTAATGTCCGTTAGATCTAAGATTTTTTCTGCTATACTTTTTTCTCAATACTTTTTCTTTGTTTTTTTATCGTTTCTTGTATTTTGTATTTTCATGAGTTCACTTTTGTTCAATAAAAACATTTGATTTACCTTTGTATGTTACTTATTATAACTAGATGAATGTACCCCACCCTATAGCCAAAACTACCCCACTGGTGGGGTACAATCGCCCATTTGCAAGCTTTTTTTAAAAATTAAATTCGAAAAAAAGTGTTAACGTAAGAGAGTTGTTACTTGCGGAAAACATAGATAAAAGTGCAGATTAACTTTTGCATATACCAGTTTTTAAATTGGTGGCTGATTTTGAAAATTACGTGCATTATTTGCATAAGTAGCCGAATGTACCACCCTCTCCCCTAATGATTATTTAACGGAGGCACGACTAACTCTTATTTTTCAATCTGAATAATTTAAACGTCGATGTCACATGATAGAATCAGTAAAGGAGCAGAAACATTAGTATGAGTACAACACGCCTCTTAGGAGACGGTATTGAGACATCTGTCTCTAAGTTATATTTAGTCTTACCTACTATTCTCACATTACTGTTGCAATATAATATTTTTCCCAAAACGTAGGTTCTAATCTTTCTACTAATACACCAAGTATGATGATGACCATCCAATTAGATGTAGATCCAATAGATGACCTTCTAAGACCATCCAAGAGTTATTAGATGACGAAACGAAGTCCGTAATATATGGAATGTCTTGTCACCGAAACTGTTCATTATTACCCTCAAAACGTATTAAAAATTATGAAACGGATAGAAAAACATATCCTAGATATAACTCATTTTATCTGCCGTTTTGAACTCCATTCGTTGAACTGAGCGGCAGACGAAATTCGAATTATTAGCTGGCAAATGACAAGATTTTGATATGAAATTAAACCACGGAATAGTAGCAAAAGTTAAATTTAATATTAATAATACCTAACATTAATTATTCCACTAATAACTACTATAACATATTGCAGAAATCACCACCTTTTGTAATTAAGGGGTTAGTGGAATAAAACACTAATAATATTGAACCGAACGACATAATATAAAAACACTATGGATCTTATACATATCTTATAACTTATAACCATTAAACTTATCTTATAGCTTATAACTATTAAACATATGGAGACTACACCGCACGAAATGTGTTCAAATTTATTCGGACGGTTCGAGAGGTAGTTTTTATAGACGATCGTTCGTTTCGTATTCCGCTCTAACGCATTGCTCTATCTAATTCGCTTGAACTAATTTCAGTTTTCGTGCAAGAAGAAACGCAATCGGTCCCATTGATGCGCTGTATCTGTAAACTCTATAATGTACTTTCTTACAGCAAAACATCTCTCGACTACAAAATTTTACGAAAATTCCATAGAATATACTGTCAAATTGCTATTACCTTGGTAAGTACGCATATTTAATATAATATTACCAATTTATTAGACTTATTATCCTTATTGTTAAAAACATTATATTTACATTTTCTCCGCGTCGTAACAAACCCCTCTCCTGCTCATTATATTATTTCAACTAAGATACAATAAATGATTAATATCCGAAAATAAAATAAGTGACCACTGGTCGATAAAAACTAGGTTTCTGACTTATAATTCAAAATAAACATACACACTTATATCTAGGTAAATTTAAAGTCATTAGAATGATCAATAAATGCATTTGACTGTTCCGTACAAATAATATAATAAACATACACATTAAATCAAGGTTTTTAAGCAATTAGAATCATATCATATAGAAGCATTTGATTGTTCCGTATTGGCTGTTCGTAGATAAAAAAAAAACAGAAAAAGTAACTGAAAAATAAAATGCACACATACTGGAGATTGCATTGTTCGATTTCATCTAAAAAAGTGTTCGCGCTCCACCGATGCACTATGTTCTGCTTGCTTTGAAGACGAAGATTACTCATTAAAGGTCTACCGCCGACTGTTGCTTTTCGATTGTTTAATATTTTTTAATTGGCATTTAGCAGCAGTCATGTGATTTTTATGTTGATTTTTTCGACCAAATGCATGCTTGCATTTTGTACAAACAAAGGGCTTAATTTTTCGGTGTATTACATTTATATGTCTGATTAACTGTGACTTTTGGGTGAAAGCTCCGTTACATTCCGCACAGCTATACTTCATTCTGAGATGGACTGAGTTTATATGGACATTTAACTTTCCTCGCGATGCAAAACTGCGATTGCATTTGTCGCACGCGAAAGGCTTCAATTTCCGGTGGACAGAATTGACATGTTGAATTAAATCACCACTCCTAAAGAAAGCGCGTTTGCATTCCTTACATTCAAATTCCTTCATTTTTCTATGAACGCCATCGATGTGCTGTTTAAAGATTGTTCGATTTGGAAATTCTTTGTCGCATAAATCACAAGTGAATACATTCAACTGCCGGTGAGTGAAATTTACATGCTGTAGTAAGTAGTTGCGACCAGAAAAGACTTTCTTACACTGCTGACACGCATGCTTTAGTTTACGATGGATCGATTGGACGTGTTTTGTCAAACTTTCTCTATATGGAAATGCCCTGTCACATTCTTCACACATATATTTCTTAAATTTCCTATGCACTATATCAACATGCTGAATTAGTTTAAATCTACTACTTGATTCATATCTACATTTGACACAAATATATTTCTTCCCATTTGCCCTAATACAGTCTTTGCAAAATAGCACAATTTCATTGTAATGCTTGCATGCTCCCATTGGCACGCTTCTGTCTAGATGGCGATCGCAGACAACGCATGTGAATTTATCAAATTTTGTTAATAATACTTTGATCCCTTTCATCACGCTTCCTTCGGGTTTTATGAAAGTCACTGCCTCTTCTTCAAATTCTAGAATACTTGCTTCCATATAAGAAGAGTTCGGTTGTTCTTCTTTGAAGCAATTATCACTTTCTGGTTTCAAAGTTTCACTGTATTTATTGTCGGAGCAACTTGGCATCCTGTCTTCGACATCGGACTCTAATTCTATCTTCACTTTAATGTCTGCATTAGTTTCATCATTTTCCTGCCTTTCCATGGTGAATATTTATACTTTTTATTATATATAGAGGTAAAATAAAGCGGAGAACTGCAGAAACTTACACGAACTACACCGTAAACATATGTATGTAATTATTTTGACGTTTCGTGTTTAGTATTGCCACATATTAGAATATAAAATTTAATATTTATAAAAGTTGTTTTTACTGCATGGGCTTTTTTTAGTGGGTTAATCAGTACAACAAAGTAAGCAACTTTTGAAAAAATGTGAAAAAAAAAACTTATTTTTTTTAGAAAATTAGACGTTTTGTGTTTTTTTTAATAGTGTAAAAGCTATGATCACGATGCGTTATCACTAGCGGTAGGTAAGTAAAATGTCACTAATATTGTTTATTTACGGTTTAATACCTACCGCTAGACGGCGCAGAGTGCTCAATTTTTTCTCAAACCTTTATCTAACAGTCAACTTTTTCAAACTTTCAAATTAAAAAAATTAAAAATTTTAATAATTTAAACTTTCAAACAAAAGACTTTTCCCTTTTACTGTATATAATTTCCTTTTTACTGTCTAAATGGTTAAAGGATAATACAACATAGGTATGGAACCGCGACCTTATCTAGGGTTGGAACTTCTGAAAGACAATATAGGTAGGTATTTTGGTACCAAATAATAACATTACATCTAATATAGTACCTACAGAGAAGTTTTGAACAATTAAAATAAACATAATTTATTCAATCATAATCATTTCATACACTCATTTGAAACCCGGTAATATAGCCAAATTGTCATGAAAATACATACATACATATGCAGTAAAGATATAACCCTCCTTTTGGCAGTCAGGAAATAAATCATAGCACTCAGTACTAACCGAACCACACTCATAATTTCATCACAAGTAAAAATGCTTACCGCCCAACGAAGTGGGCACGGGTCAGCTAGTGGTGTATATAAACATTTAAACACAATATCACTTCTTTCCTGCAATTGTATATGACGACACATCAGAATAGATAATAATATTTTATATTCGATCATTGATCGAAATTTGATCATCAGATGATATGAATACAAATCGAAGATCTGAAGTTTGCTGTGCGTCGCGCCTCGCATCAGAATGAGGCACACTTATACCTCAAAACGAAACAACAATAAAGCTGGCCGGGCGACATTGGAGTATTTTCGATTGCTAAGCGATCGTTCACCAATATGCCTGCAACACAAAAAATACTTCGGCCACACTGAACATCTGTGGCCGGGACATACTAAAAATATTGTCGTGTATTGCAAAGTATAGCTGGTATTGTTAGCAATTGTATCGCAGCCTATTTTCGCTGTAATATATCTGTGATGGTTTTTCGCAGATGGCTTTGGCGAACCCATGATTCGATACTAGTCCAGTCAAATTAAGGGTTTTTTTTTAAATTGTTGTGTGGGGCTTTTCTAAGGTCTTTATGAGCCTTGTAAAACTGCGACCATTGCTGATCTATTGTGTTCGACACCTACTATAGTTCTGCACTAAGCCTCGTGCCATTTAAGAACCGCAACAGGATTTTGGCGCCAGATTATTTTACCTCCTCAGGTTGGAGGTAATGACCACCCAAGTGGGTGTATCTTTTACGCATCGGCGGGTCACACTCTTACATAAGGTGCAGGGGAGCTTCCTCTGCCTCTTGGCGGAACCTGCACATTTACGTGTCCCGGAGCTTAAGTTTACACAATGTGTAAGTTTGTGTAAGTTTGCACATGTCATGTGTTCAGGCTACAACGCCCCGTGAGCGTCCTCACTAGTATGCATAGATTGTTCCTATTTAGCCATACGGCCTTAAGGACAGTCTTACGGTCGCAAGCCTTAATTACCGCTTTTGAAAGATTCAAACCTGGTGTGTTGTTCCATTGGTTGACGGAGTGTAATCTAAACATATTATATGAATTAGGTTTGCAAGGCTTTCATATTAGGGGTTCTACCCCGGAGAGATAATAAGCTGGAAACGTGTAGACACCTTCATTTTAGCGGTTTTTTGTGAGATTTTCTAGGTTTTAAAGCACGCTTTAAAGCAGTCAGGTTTTTATGATAGTTAACATCTATCATAAAAATTGTAGAGCATAAAATTAAGGACAAGTTTTCTTTCAAACATTTTTTCATGCGCTCAACCGTTTTTTTGAGATAGAGGGCGGAGAGCGCACAGCGCTCAGCCATACATACTGTAATGCAAGGTCAACTGCGAACATCGATGAATGACATCACGAAATTTTATGAGAGTGGCGGTACATCAAAGAGGTTTAACGCGAGAATTAATGCGTTGAAGCAGCCACACTACGTTTGTCATTGTGCACCGTGATCGCGACCGAATCAAATATGTTTATCTTTGATAATATATGGAGTGGACTAACGAGAAAGTCATTGTGTTTCTCGAAATTCTGCAAATAGAGCCACGTTTATGGGATCCCAGGCACAAAAGCTACAATAATCGCGCATCACAAAATGAATAACGGAATTATTATTATTTAAAACAACAATCGAAGAAATTAAAAAGAAAAAGGAAACCCTAATGGGTTATTATAGAACCCATCTAAACAAATTTAAAAAGTCTGAAGTCCGGAGCTGGAAAAATGATATTTACACAATGGGCCCGGTTGCGTTTCTTTGTGTACTATAACTGAAATTAGTTCAAGCTGACGAGATAGAGCAATACTAGAAACTACCTGTCGAACTTATACTCGTCCGAATAAAATTGAAGACATTTCATGCAGTGTTAGATTCGGATGCTTTACCTTTGGTGGGTAGTTTTAATGTGAAAAAGTGACAACCAATCATTTCACATTCCGCTCTAGCGTATTGCCCTGTCTCGTTCACACGAACTAATTTCCGATATTAGTTCACAAAGAAACGCAATCGAGCCTAATAACTGGTTTGCATAAGAAACAATGGACCTACGAGCATAGATTTATTATACTACATCTATGCCTACGAGTGGTAGGTATATGATAGCAAACGTACATAAAATAAAGTGGTAAGTACCTAATAATAGCAGTCAGTAGCAAAGTTAACTACTGTTGTTTAAATGAGGTACTTTTTAAACCGAAAACATCTAAAAAATCGTACATACGTTGACCGTTCAAGTGTGGCCACTCAATTAAACGCGGTAATAATTAACGCGATATTTATTGCAATGATGGGCATTGACGTTTCCCGTTAGTTTGACTCCAGCATGATACTTTTGAGACAACTTTCCCAGGAGATAGTGATGCCGAGGGCTTTCTGGGTCATAACTGGCTGTACTTTTCCCCTCAATCGTATATGCTAGCCTTGGATTTCGAGATCCGATATAAAGGACAGTGCATTTATCTGCATTGAGAGAAAGCAGCCATTCCTTGGTCCACTGCACTGTAGAGTTAAGGCTGTCCTGGATGTTCTGGTGAGTTATGAGTGGGTTTGCGAAAAACTTGGTGTCGTAGGCAAATATAGCAAAATCTAATTCCATAATTGCTTTTAGGTCAGTCAGGAATATACCAAATGCAATAGGACCCAGCAATGAACCTTGGGGGACTCTACTAAGGACTTTATGCGGTTCAGAATGACATTCTACAACTCTCACTGTGAACGTCCTACCAGTTAGAAAGTCTTGCATCCACGCCAGTATCTTACCACGGATTCCGAAGTGTTTCAGTGAGTCAGACGTTTTATAAGTACGGTCAAATCTATACCTCATTTGGGGAAGCAATTAAGTTCTTGCAGCTCATCCAGACGATGGAAGCAAAAACACAAATCCGAAATAAAAATAAATATTATATTTCAAATAATATCGACGCATCCTACGCAGCATAGGTAACACAAAATCACGACCTGCTGTATACGCTTAGAACCAAAAAATATACGGAAAAATATACATTTCTCAATTTTGATTAACGACCTAAACTACAATCTACAAAAGGGTATATTGCTGTTAGAATTGAACCTATTCAATTCTGGAATTCGAAGGGAATTATAATACTTTTGCGTGGCGACCGATTGGAAGTTGCGGTTTATTTATTTTATTATTTTTTGTTATTTATTTCAATAAGTTAGATCTTTGCGAAGATTGATTGGACTATTAGCTGCTTCACTTGGCCTTCTTGGCCTCTTCTTCTATAGTACGGCCAAAATGAACGTGCCCCTGGAGTCATAAATCATTAGGCCGGACCTCTCGCTCACACTCGCTGTCTTTCGCTCGCACTATGGGGATTCGTGTTTTAAAAATAATAATAGCAGTATCGATGGATTATCGATGTATCGATGGAATATCGATGGATTATGATGGATCGATGGCTGGATCGATATAGATGCCAAGATATTATAGATTATGACGAAAATTTTCGATGGATTTATTTGTAATAAATGGTTTAGTTAGTTTTAAACTCATTTATTAAGAAAAATTTTCGTAAATACAAACTAACGTATACATGCAACAATAAAGTGAAATAAAAGTGTAAAGAATATTAAAAAAATATTTACATTAACCTAAATCTTATCTTAAAATGTAACATGAAACTAAGTACTAAATATTACAAATTACATTTTAACAAAAAATACAATTATAGGTTGGTCAGGCTAAACAAATATATATTAAAAAAGCTATATTCTACTCGTCATCTGAACTGCTGTCGCTGCTATCTTGTAGATTTATAACCAAACGGTGCTGGTCTCTGTAAATATATTTTTCAAAATCAGCTCTTTGCAGATCTTCCGCGTGTTTAACACACTTGGCCCAATTTTCCTGTGTAATATTTTCGACGGCTTCGTGAAACAATTTCTCGACATCTGCTAAATTAAACGTATTGTTCTTCGAAGCGACTTCTCCTTTAACCTGAGCCCAGATGAGCTCAATAGGATTATATTGACAGTGGTATGGTGGTAAGCGTATCAATTCGTGTCCTAATTCGTTTGCCAATTGATCCAAAGCATACACTTTCGAAGGATTACTTGCTTTCACCTTACGTATTAACTCCTCTACAATCTCGACTTTTAAAAAACGTTTGAACCACTCCATATATGTGTCACCATTCATTTCTGTATGATAGTCTAAGTTCTTAGATTTCACCGCTCTAAACAACAATTTAGCTTCTGGAACAAAACCAGTCTTTGTAGACCCAACATGACAAAGAATAAGCCTAGATCCTTTTCCGGTTTTCTGGTTCCTGAATCCGCCTTCATCGTTTTTGTCGTGCCACATACGTCTTCTTAACCCTTGGAGTAAATGGGTATTTTCATGGATGCATCTGTCTCTTTTGCAGGATTTTCGGCGACATCGACCTTAAAGTACTATAACTACGAAACTACTACACTGTTGCGGGATAAATAAAATGTGCATATTAGGTTAAGAATAGCATACGAAACCCTATAGTAAGTTCCAATATCCATGACTCAAAAACAAATGCATCTTTCCACTAACAGCTTTGCATAAATTAAGGCAGCTGCAGATTAAGAAAAAAAGCTCCCTCGGCCTTCGTTTCTAGGAAAAAACCCGGAATATTCTACGCCGAAAGAAGAAACGGCAATAAAACAAAATATCCCGACCCTAAAGCCATAAAACACCCGGCGCCATAGGCGAATCAGCCCCACAGGTGACGATGGAAAATACCGCCGCTGGAATGACTCGCCGAAATACAGTTTAACAATGAGCAAATGCCATACTTAGACAACCAAAAATTGAGGCACTTAACGTCCTAATTAAGCTAGATTAAAACTAGAATAATAATTATTATTTTTTAATGTATTTTTTGATGTTCATACCGTAGAGATAGCTATAATATTACGGAATCTAACATTAAGATTAAAAAACAATCACAAACTCACTAAATGCGTAAAATATTGAAATAATTATTAGACAACCATTACCTAGGCTAGTTTAGAAATAAATTAGCGTAACTTAAGATATTGTAAAGGTTAAATTAGCTAGATTATAATTTAATCTTAAAATCGACATAAATAGCGCATACTGGCATCTGTTGGAGAAAGCCGAAGGCTATAAGCCACGCCTTAGTAAAATGTAAGCGCGCGCTTTTCAAACGCAACCAATGAAAATATTGGACCAGAATCGCCGCCAATAATAGGGAAGCGCGCGAAAACACAATATGGAATGATCTCGAAAGCCCTTAAAAAAGCGAGAGCGGACGGGATCAAAAAAGTCTGAAATCTGTTAGCACCGTGTACAGTTGTCTAACGTCTAAAACGCGATACCATCAACACCGTTTGTTACGTGTATTTAGTGAGTGAACTTCGCGTTACCGAAAACTAAATTATTGACATTTTAGACTCGGGTATTTTACAATATGTAGATATCCTAAGAACAGTTTTGAGAACCCGAATTGTACGATTTCTTTTGGACTTAAGTGTAAAAAAAATTAAATAAACATTACTTGCTATATTTTTTAAATAAATCTTTTTCTCCCGTAAGACTGAGTTTTCGTTTACTGGTTAGTGGTCCTATTTTAAAAACAATTAGATAATTCTCCCTATGGTGACATCGAAGAAAGTGACAGTGAACGACAGAGGATAGCCGACATACTGCCCCAGTAAAGAGCCACTGAGAAGCCGACGTGACCATATCACCCGACATCAAGAAAGTAACTCTCACCGGAGCCGTATCCGACATCGCCTGCGATCAAACCACCTGAATATGGGGTAAGCCGTTCAACTCTCCTTTCGATGTGAATACGCCGTAGTCTGCTTTAGGAAAAGAAACCGCAGATTACGGACTATACTAAACGAACGCAGTAGAGGCTGCTGATTCGTCGGCCCCTTGAAAAAGGACGCCACATTATAGCGTTTCTTTTTGGTCCTAATCGAGCCGGATCACTAGCTCAGACCATTAGCACGGAAAGACCAGCAGGAGATAATTATTTATTTAAAATTTAAAATAAATAAATAAAAGATGTCGTCGCCGCGAAAAAATAGCGCGGAGAGAAGCGAATCTGCCAGAAGAAGCCTTAGAATAGCGGAACGGAAGCTAAATCAAAGCATCTCCGAAAATCGACGGCAAGGCGGTAGATTGGAGCTACAGGATCAGGCCAGAGGAATGGCGGATCCTCCGACATCGAGCTGTTCGGGCGAAACTGCAACTGCCGCAAGGCCTTTGTCACGCGCCGCGTCAACAAGTAGCCGCAGATCATCGCGATCCGCAGCCACAACAATAAGACGAAGGCAGCTAGAAGCAGAAATGCAGGCAGAGGATGAGAGAGAACGCATGCGGGCCGACGCCGCCAGAGCCGACGCCGAAGCCACCGCCGCCGCCGCCGCCGCCAAAGCCGACGCCGAAGCCACCGCCGCCGCCGCCGCCGCCGCCGCCGCCAAAGCCGACGCCGACGCCGCCGCCGCAATTCGACGAATTCAACTTGACAGCCTCGAGAGAAAACTGCAAATACAAAAACAGCTGATCGAGGCCGAAGTTGAAGACGAGATGGCGGACGACGCGAGCAGCTATGCCAGCAGCCAGTCGGAACGACAAAGCCGACATAGAACAGCGAAGTGGATCGACTCCGCCAAAATAACGATGCCGATCGACACGGCACATTGGCCCTCCACAGACGCGAAAAATCAAGCGCCCAAACGCCCGACAAATCAAGCGCCAATGCACCCGACAAATCGAGCGTCCGTAAGCGCTGCAATTCAAGCGCACGAATGCATCGCAAACTTACCGCCTGTACGTGCCGCGAAGCCGACGCCGATATATAACGAACCGCGGCCGACCTACAATTCATACCCGGTACCAGCCATGAAGACGGAGTACGCAGACACACACTTGATGCACGCAAGAGCCAATCTCCTAAAGAATTTGCCGAAGTTCGACGGAAACTTTGAAGAATGGCCAATCTTCGCGGCATTATATGACCAGGGAGCCAGCGTCTACGGCTTCACCGACGCCGACAACCTGGTGAGACTGCAGCACAGCCTCCAGGGACCAGCACGAGAGGCGGTACGAGCCATGATGACGGATCCACGGAACGTGCAAGACATCCGCCGCACACTGGAGAGGCGCTTTAGCAGACCGGGAGCCCGTATCGAAGCCCTGATGGAAGAAGCACGACGCACCAAAGAAATATCGGTAAGTGACTCAATTTTTAGGTTAGTCGAGTATGGCACAACCGTTTGCAATGTAGTGTATTCGTTAAAAAATATGGGTCATTCTGCGTACCTAATAAATCCTCCGTTACTAAAGGAACTAGTCCAAAAACTACCCCAACACTTGAGACTACAATGGTACTCGGCAGGATACGGAGCGCACCCAACGCTCTCAGACTTCGGAGAGTGGTTAGACAACATAGTAGAAGTAGCGTCTCAAGAGGAACCACTCCCCCAAACTCATAAAAATGTTAGCAAGCCACGCGGACGAGCAAAATCACCCCCCCATAAACGAGTCTACACGACCGCCGAAAAGGAACTTGTAAATAGCTGTTTTAAATGCAAAAAATATAATCATGCAACACCTGAGTGCCGATATTTGTTAAAATTCAATGTAAGCGATCGATGGGCATGGGTCAAGGAGCAGAGATTGTGTACTCTCTGCCTCGAACCTGGACACACCCATCGTAACTGTAAGTCACAGGGAAAATGCGACGTAAAAGGTTGCAAATGGCCTCACAACAAGGTGTTACACAAGGACACAAGGAAACAGACAAGGTCCGACAACCAGGGAAACGGTACAATTAATAGACATAAAGGTGACGACACACTTCATAAAAATAAAGGTGACGACACACTTAACAGACATAAAGGTGACGACACACTTCATAAAAATACAGGTGAAGACACACCTCATAGGTATAGGGGTAGCGACACACCAAACGATCCGAGCGCAGTGACCAGTACATGGAATGGAGCAACGGGCGTATTACTACGAGTAGCGTACGTAGAAGTCAAAGGTCCCCGTGGCTGCGTCCGAACACTGGCTCTGTGCGATGAAGGTTCAACAATAACACTAATGCAAAAGGACCTGGCGGACAAAATAGGTGCATATGGGCCCAAAAGTCCACTAAATCTGGTAGGCGCCTCTGGTATGGCGATTGACAGTGGCACCACGATGAAAATTGACTGCCATATACGGCCGGTCAACGGGCCTACGTTCTACCCACTAACAGGGGTACGAACAGTGGAGGATTTAAATTTACCACTCCAGACCGTCCAGGCCAAGGAAATAATAAATAAATGGCCTCACTTGTCACGAGTGCCACTAAATGATTTAAATGGTAAACCCCAAATTTTAATTGGAATAGACCATTGGCCGATGATCATCCCGCAAACAATTATTTCTGGACCACCAAATGGGCCCATAGCCACATCATGCCGATTAGGATGGACCTTGGGCGGTGGTACCACGGAATTTTCCACAGCCGTTCAGCGTGTCAATCACCTGCGGCCGGGACAAGGGAAAAAGCTAGATGAACTAATCAAAACATACTTCGACAATGAGGAACTAGGCCCATTCGTGAGAAAACACAAGGAGAAAACCAATGAAAGAGCCGAAACCTTGTTAAGAAATACTACAATAATTGAACAAGGACGGTGGCAGACGGGTCTACTGTGGAAGAGTGATAAAGTCACCCTACCACCAAACCGCAGCATGGCCGAACGACGGTTAGTAACGATGGAGAAAAAAACTACTTAAAAATCCCACGTTGGCTACCCAGTATCAAGCCACCATAAATGACTTCCTAGAAAAGGGCTACGCACGTAAGCTTAGCCAAAACGAGGCACAGGAACGCGACGATCGCACTTGGTACATCCCACATTTTTCAGTGGAGAATCTGAATAAACCCGGGAAAATTAGACTGGTTTTTGACTGCGCTGCAAAATCAGGAGGCACCAGTCTCAATGATCAACTGTTGTCAGGCCCAGACCTGTTGAAACCGTTAATCGGAATATTATTTAAATTCCGACAGGGTCAATATGGGTTCTCGGGAGATATCGCACCTCTAGATGAAAACTCCGGTAACTCAAAAAAGTGCTTTTTTCAGAAATAACGAAAAACTGATTTTAGAATACCTATGAGAGATATAAAAAATCTAATAATACATCCATGAAGCTAAATTTTTTTCAAGTTTGTTCAATTAACTCATATTTTATATTGTCTAATTAAAACCTAATAAAAAACAATTTTTGAGTTACTCTGGTTTTATACTAGCAGTAAGCAACTTTTTTGTTCATTAAGTGGAGTTACTTTACTTTACTTGAAAGAAAAATGAGTTACATTACTTTTCACCTCAAAAAAAATACAACTTTTCTTCTAAGTATTTTGAATTATTCCATTAAAAAATGGTGTATATTTGTAATAATATTATACCTAGGTACAACCTGCTAAGTTTGGGGATACTGGCTTTTGTTTATAGTTTTAAAGTCCTTTAAGGTTTAATTAATTGAAAAAAAACAATTGTTTATTCAAATCAAAAGTTGTTATTTATTTATTCAAATGAATAAAATAGAAAAATTTAACATCAAATAAAATAAAACACAAAATTAAGGTGGTTTGTTCTCTATACAAACATAAAAATAAGTACTTACTTATTGTTATTAAAATTTACCATTATTAAAACAGTTATTACTTTCGAAGTATTATAATTAAATAGAAATTGCGCCTGACTTATTATTATTACTTAATAATCACAGCAATAATTATTACATTTGCAAGGTCAAGTCTTTATCATGTAGGCACATTCATCGCTTACAAATAATGTTAATTTGAGCATTCTTATTTCTTAACAGTAACATTGGTAAAAATAAACTCCTTAAAATAACTACAGCCACTGAACCAATAGTACAGAAATAAAAACAATCTTAGCTGCGACGAATAGTAAACTACCACCGTCGTTTCACAAAATATTTTTGTAAAAACTTTCATAGTACGGCTTCGGAATAGCATTTTTTTCCACAAGTTCTTTAATATCTTTTTTTTTTGCATCTGACAAACTATTTTTTTCCATGTATGCTCTATTCAAACTTTTCGGAAATTCAGATGCAACTGTACGTCTAGTCTTCTTGTTTACCAAGCATTTTTTAAAATCAGTTTGTGCAAATGAGGTTTTGTAGAAAAAGGCCATTGGATTTTCCTTTTGAATGTTTATGACTTTTATGTCATGCCACTTGACTTGGTTGTTATCTTCATCCTTATTGAAATTCGTGCCCCAAGCTTCTTGCAGTGCTTTCAAGTCATAAAATCGGTCATGTGTTATTTCATGCACTTTGTATGCTGGTCCAGATTTTTTAGCAGCCCGAATCAATGTTGTATACTGCAGTGGTGTGTAAATAGGACCTGATTTTATGTGCCTTTTCACTTGCTTCTCAATAACGCTATGGATGTTGTCCCCTTCATTCTGCGAATGACCTCTTATCAAAAACTTATGGGTAATAGATTTCACTCTCATATTGGACACAGCGTAGGCATAAGCGGACAACAAATACTTGTTTTTTTGCTGCCCGCAACAGTTGTCTGAGTAAAATATCAGATCTATGTCTCCGCTGGTATGGTTATTTAGCTGCATTTCTATAAAATATAAAACACAGCTTCCGATTTCTACAGCACCACGCTTTCCTTCCGTCTCGTCCCAAAAAAAGCAGTCTACATTCTTTGCATGCAAATCACTAATAGTGAAATTAAAACAGTTAATTCTGGACTTGTAAAAGAACAAAGATACTTGTCCTTTAGGAATTTGCATTACAGCCTGGAGATCGTAAACAACTACGATTGCATCTGATTTATTTTTGTCCTTTTCCTTCTCATTTCGAGCCAGGTCCTTCTCATGCAGATGCTGTTCATAGACTTGGTATAATTTAGTTTTTTCTTCATCATTCGCATTTTTGTAGCCCTCACATAAATCACACAAATCTTTTTTTGGGCTAAAAAAGCCGATGTTGAAGTGAAAGTTGAATATTCGTTGGAATGTCGATTCGGAAGCGAATGGCTCGTCATTTGTTTTGCGTAAGTCCTTATAATCGCGGTAAATATCTGCCAATGATTTGTCGCTTTGTATGTATTCCCTTGTAGTCTGAGCTCGTAGATAGTGCGATTCGACCCGTGGAATACATAGTGTTGATGAATTGAAAAACACTCTCTTTAACTGCATGATCTACCGTGGGATGTTTGTTATGTTTTCCTCTTTGCTCTCCCTTTATAAACCCAGCCTCCGTTCTTTTGTCCAGCGCTGTTTTAATTGCTTGATCGCCCAAATCAAGCGTGGCCCTAAAAAAGTTCTTACAAACACGAATGCGTGATCTATTTTCTTCAAAATAGAAGGCCGTATTTAAAGCTCGAAAGTTTTCCGTGCTTGTATATCGGTATTTGGGCTTTATTTCGTGGGTATGCCGCACAATGTACTCCCTCTGTCGCTGAAGATCGCCGAGTCCCCAAAATGTATCAAACATTTTTTGACGAGTTGTTGAGTTGAGCTTAGTATTACATTTTAAACGACACTTTTCTCCGCAAGCTGGTCGCATTTTGCGAGCAGGGATTTCTTTTTTTAATTTACCCCGAGACTTATACGCCATTCCTGAATTTTTGAGGGTTTTAGCTATATTGACCTTCCATGTCTCCGGTTTTCTTAGCTTCTTCTTACCCTTTAGTACTCCTTCTTGCACTACAGTTTCTTCACCCTCTGTAGTATTTTGAGGTAGGTTGTGACCAACGTAGTTAGGGCTAGTTGCGTTATTTTCATTCAGTCCTGAATTAATCTTATCGTCTAGATTCGGAACCTCGCAATGAAAGCTATTGGCGTTACGTTGATTTATAGTACTACTACTTAAGCTACTACTTGAACTTCTGCTTGAGCTATTACTAGAGCTTGAAGAACTTGAACTGCTGGACGAAGATGAAAGAGAGCGAGATCGTGATATTTTTAGTGGAGTGGGAGATTTACGCGGAGGAGAGAAAACTATTTTTCTTTTAGAAATCGGATTTTCGTAGTGTGGATCTGCATCAGAATCGTCGAAATCGGTTCCATCGCCGCTGTGGACTGGTGAAACAGCATACTGACGTTTAGAAACTCTTCGTCGTCCGTCAGATGTAGAAGGCTACTCGTCAAGGTTTAACGAAGATTCGAGAATGATCGGTGATGGAACTGACCTTAAACCCTCAGCTGGCAACTCAGGCTCCTTTACCGTACTGAGCATTTCCATGCTAGTGGACGGAAGTGTTCTTGAATCATCCATTGCTGCTGGTTGGTCGGGATCCTCTTTTCCTGTGTTTAATATGTCTAACATGAGTTGTCCTCGGCCTTTCATTGTTCTAAAATAAATAAAGTTCAAAATATTTAACAAATCATGTAAAGTAAAGCAACTCAAAAAACCCAATTATTATCACGTATTGGTTGTAAAATTTCATAATGAAACATAGATCTGGTTTAAAATATAATAAATAGCCTATTTGTCTCCATGAAATATTTTTATTTCATTAAACAAACAAGAAAAACGAAATACAAATTTCATTCAACAAAACTGGCGTAAATCTAAATTTAATTTTTCTGTCATGTAAAGCTGAGTAATTCGAAATAACATAAAAAATATTACGATATAATATCATCAAAACCCCCGCAAACCAAAATCAACAATTATTATTTCAATGAAATTTCATCAAAACCCAATCAACTAGAAATAAAAGATGGGGCTTACCTAATCACTTTCACGTAAACACCTGCAACTCAAAATCGGGTAGTACGCAAACGGCCTCTAACCGCGACGGTCGGAAGGTAACTAAAAATGTCGGTATAGTGCTCGCACCATCCGGCGTAAGATCATTCAACTAAAGCAGCGTTTAGCGCCATCTATCGACAACGGCTGAAGGTATAGTTACGCGAGTTGTATCTCCGTGTAGGTATTCAAGTCAGGAATTCGAAAACGCTACTAACTCAATTTGGGTACTTTTTGAGTTAGCGGGGTTTTCATCTAGGGGTGCGATATAAAAGAAATGTTCCTACGTGTACGGTTGACACCGAAGGACACTAATAGCCAACGATTTCTATGGAGGCAGTTGGACCAGAACCGGGAACCAGAGGACTACGCAATGTCCGTCGTATTATTTGGGTCTACCTCGTCTCCTTGTTCTGCCCAGTATGCAAAAAACCAGAACGCAGAACGCTTCCGTGCCGAACATCCTGAAGCTGTCGATGCCATTATAAACAGGCATTATATGGATGATTACTTAGATTCCACAGACAGTATTGTGACAGCCAAAACAATGATCGAAAATGTAAGGCGAATCCACAAGGCCGGAGGATTCGACATTGTTAATTGGGCCAGTAGCAATAGTGCCATTCTCGAGGAAGTCCCAGCGGACCAGCGTTCCAAGTCCCAAATTAAGAAAACCAGACCCGAAGAAACAAACGAAAGGATACTCGGGCTAATTTGGGACCCAAAGGAAGACGTCTTGTCTTTCGATACAAATTTTCGTAAGATCGATCCTATACTGTTAAGCGGGAAAAAGGTTCCTACAAAGCGGCAAACGTTACAAATTATAATGAGTACATTTGACCCGCTAGGAATATTAGGCCCGCTAACAGTAAAGGCCAAGATCCTATTGCAAACAATATGGATGGACAAGACGGAGTGGGATAAGGAAATAGGTAATGCCGCCTTCGAAAAATGGAGAACGTGGCTACACCAATTAAAAAAGGTAAAGAACGTGAAAATCGGACGTAGCTATCAAGCTACAGGGCGTTTTGTAAAAAACGCGCAGCTGCACGTATTCGCAGATGCGAGCGAACGCGCTTACTCATCAGTTGCGTATGTACGATTTGAGACGCCCGAAGGACGTATCTGTACAGCCTTTATAGCTGGGAAAAATAAAGTAGCGCCATTGAAAACGCTCACGATGCCACGTTTGGAGCTGCAAGCCGCCACTATGGCTAGCAGATTGGCCACTACTATAAAAAGATACCATACGTGGGATTTCTCGGAGACTACTCTATGGTCCGATAGTCGGACAGTATTATCATGGATAAAACGAGATCCCCGAGAATTCAACGTATTCGTGGCGCACCGGCTGGGCGAAATTGACCAACTAACGACACCCCAACAATGGCGATGGGTTCCCACAAAAGAAAATCCAGCGGATCATGCCACCAGAGACGAGGTCAGTCGCGCCGACGGGGACGAAGTCCAAAAATGGATTGATGGGCCGAATTTCCTTAGGGAACACCCAGATACATGGCCATCAGATATTGACACCCCGTCGGAGGATCGCGGCAAAGAAGAAGAGAAACGGCCCGTACATTTGGTCGCAGACACGCAGGTCGAACCCCTAATAAACGCCGAGCGTTTCTCAAAATTAGAGCGGCTACTCCGAACAACCGCATGGGTTATGCGCTTCACAGACCGCTGTTTAAAAAAAGGGTCTGGCGAACTACACCTCTTGGCCGGAGAAATTACCCGCGCCGAGGACTACTGGATAAGGCAGAGTCAAAAGGATAGTTTCGAAAAAGACCTCGACAACCTAATAAAAAATAAACCTTTAGATAAAAGCAGCAAAACTTGTAACCTTAATGCATACCTGGATGACAAGGGAATCCTACGAGTGGGTGGTCGAATCAACGCCGTGGAAGGAATCGCGCTCACAGTAAAGAAGCCGGCCATATTGGATGCTCGACACCGGTATACTAGGTTGCAGATCATTGCTCAACACGAACGCTCCGGCCATCAAGGCCGAGAATGGGTCTGCAACGAGCTACGGCAGCGCTTTTGGATTCTACGGTTACGAGGAGCGATTCGAACGGTTACCCGCGAATGTAGAAAGTGCCAAATGGATAGAGCCCGCCCAGTTCCTCCGAAAATGGCGGACCTACCTAGTACTCGATTAGAGCACCACATTCGCCCTTTCACAAATGTAGGTTTGGACCTCTTCGGACCCATAGAGGTCACCGTAGGACGCCACCGGGAAAAAAGGTACGGCGTCCTCTTCTGTTGCATGTCAACAAGAGCCGTCCATATCGAAATAGCGCATGCAGCGTCAAGCGATGCGACTATGATGGCCTTGAAGAGGATGTGCGCCAGACGAGGACCACCGACTAATATCTATTCAGATAACGGTACGAACCTGCATGGATCTAATAATGAAATAAAGCTAGCCATGAAGAGTATAAATTATGAAGATATAAAATCCCAATGCGCTATGAAGGCGATAAACTGGCACTTCATTACGCCAGCAGCCGCACATATGGGAGGGTTTTATGAACGACTGATACAATCGGTTAAAAAGGCCCTAAACGCCACTTTAAGGGAAAAGGCGCCCCGAGACGAAACGTTACTTACGTTGCTGGCCGAAGCTGAAAACTCGGTAAACTCGCGTCCTCTTACTCATGTGTCCCTAGACGACCAAGACGAAGAAAGTTTAACCCCTAACCACTTTCTCATCGGCTCGTCATCAGGAAGGTCAAATATAGGAGTATATGATTCAGAAAACCTATGTCTAAAAAGACAATGGAGAATTGCTCAAACGTTGGCTAACCATTTTTGGAATCGGTTCACCAAGGAATACATTCCGACATTGGCGAAACGATCTAAGTGGCTCGACGAAGTAGACCCCATCAAAGAAGGCGATATTGCGTTCTTAATAGAGCAGCAAGCCCCACGAAATGCATGGCTACGTGGTCGAATAACGCAGGTACACACGGCCCCAGACGGTCAAGTTAGGTCAGCGACGATCATGTGCAACGGCCGATTATACAAACGACCCGTCCACAAGATTGCTCGTATACCCACTAAACCTAATGGTAGTGAAAGATAACTATTTCCCACAAAAACAACGGGGAAAAATAGTTCTTTCACGGGGAAGGGAATATTGCGGGATAAATAAAATGTGCATATTAGGTTAAGAATAGCATACGAAACCCTAAAGTAAGTTTCAATATCCATGACTCAAAAACAAATGCATCTTTCCACTAACAGCTTTGCATAAATTAAGGCAGCTGCAGATTAAGAAAAAAAGCTCCCTCGGCCTTCGTTTCTAGGAAAAAACCCGGAATATTCTACGCCGAAAGAAGAAACGGCAATAAAGCAAAATATCCCGACCCTAAAGCCATAAAACACCCGGCGCCATAGGCGAACCAGCACCACAGGTGACGATGGAAAATACCGCCGCTGGAATGACTCGCCGAAATACAGTTTAACAATGAGCAAATGCCATACTTAGACAACCAAAAATTGAGGCACTTAACGTCCTAATTAAGCTAGATTAAAACTAGAATAATAATTATTATTTTTTAATGTATTTTTTGATGTTCATACCGTAGAGATAGCTATAATATTACGGAATCTAACATTAAGATTAAAAAACAATCACAAACTCACTAAATGCGTAAAATATTGAAATAATTATTAGACAACCATTACCTAGGCTAGTTTAGAAATAAATTAGCGTAACTTAAGATATTGTAAAGGTTAAATTAGCTAGATTATAATTTAATCTTAAAATCGACATAAATAGCGCATACTGGCATCTGTTGGAGAAAGCCGAAGGCTATAAGCCACGCCTTAGTAAAATGTAAGCGCGCGCTTTTCAAACGCAACCAATGAAAATATTGGACCAAAATCGCCGCCAATAATAGGGAAGCGCGCGAAAACACGATATGGAATGATCCCGAAAGCCCTTAAAAAAGCGAGAGCGGACGGGATCAAACCAGTCTGAAATCTGTCGGCACCGTGTACACCATCAACACCGTTTGTTACGTATATTTAGTGAGTGAACTTCGCGTTACCGAAAACTAAATTATTGACAGTTTAGACTCGGGTATTTTACAATATGTAGATATCCTAAGAACAGTTTTGAGAAGCCAAATTGTACGATTTCTTTTGGACTTAAGTGTAAAATTTTTTAAATAAACAATACTTGATATATTTTAAAATAAATCTTTTTTCTCCCGTAAGACTGAGTTTTTTGTTTACTGGTTAGTGGTCCTATTTTAAAAACAATTAGATAATTCTCCCTATGGTGACATCGAAGAAAGTGACAGTGAACGATAGAGGATAGCCGACATACTGCCCCAGTAAAGAGCCACTGAGAAGCCGACGTGACCATATCACCCGACATCAAGAAAGTAACTCTCACCGGAGCCGTATCCGACATCGCCTGCGATCAAACCACCTGAATATGGGGTAAGCCGTTCAACTCTCCTTTCGATGTGAATACGCCGTAGTCTGCTTTAGGAAAAGAAACCGCAGATTACGGACAGATTACTAAACGAACGCAGTAGAGGCTGCTGATTCGTCGGCCCCTTGAAAAAGGACGCCACAGTCCTTATAATGGCGAACATCGCAGATGAACAGAAATTAGAGTTATTACATTCGAAGAAGGAAGCTATTTTTCAACGAATGAATGACTTGTTTACATTATCAAAAACAATTTCTTCTTCTACTTCATTCGAATCAAGGGCAAATGAAAATTTCATGGCTGAAACAGAAACTATTGATGACTGGCAGATGAAATATGAACAAATAATTGATGAAATGAATATTATAAACTTAAAAATAAATCCAGATTTTAAAGTCAGTCATAAATCATTGTTTGCATTTGAAGACCTGTATTCTCGAGTGAAACGTATACGCAATAAAATAAACTCCATATCAGCTGATGTGTCAAAACACACAGCCACCGCGTCCAATGATAAATGTGTTATTAAACTGCCGCCAATTGAAATTCCCTTCTTCGATGGGAAGATGGAAAACTGGTCGCAATTTTATGAATCATTTAAGGCGAATATACACGATAATAATCAGCTGACTGATTCACAGCGCGTCCAGTATCTTATGGGAAAATTGACTCATAATGCAATACAAATAACATCAGGTATTGTACCTACGAGTAAAACTTATAAAATATTATGGAACAGTTTAGTAAATAAATATCAGGATAAACGTGCATTGGGCACACATTATTTAAATAATATTTTGGAACTTAAAATGTGCCAAAACACCGCAAATAGTCTTAATCTTTTTATTGAAAAATATTCAGCTTCGATCTCCGCTATCAAACAATTGGAAATAGCAGACCCATTCGATTTCATTTTATTGCATTGTGCTCTAAGAAAGGTTGACACACAAACAATACAAAATTTTGAAATGTCAGTCCGCCAGAAAGAAATTCCGTCGTCTGAAGACTTGATTGCTTTCGTTCAGGATCAAGTGAAAATATTGGAACGATCTAGTAGCAATTACTCTGGTTCCAATCCACGAATCCCAGGCACATCCACGAGACCTTCAGCCGCAAATGGACGCCCTCAAACGTCAAAGGCCTTAATAGCCTCCTCGTCCGCTTCATGTGTGCTATGCGCTAATAAGGATCACTCACACCTTTACGCATGTACTCAATTTAAAAATATGATTTCACCGCAGGCAAGGTTTGACTACATTAAATCAAAAAATGGTTGTGTCAACTGCTTGAGTATTTCACACGCTGTCTCTGCATGCAATTCACGGCATGTATGTAACCTTTGTCAAAAACGACATCATACTTATTTGCATTTCGAAAAGAATACATCCTTAAATAAAGGATCTGCAAAAGGTAACGAGACGCATTTGCAAACGACGCAATTGCATACTCATACGAATTATATGGAGTCTCCTAAATCCTCCGAGAATTTATCTCATCCTTCGCAGCCACTACAAAACAATACGTCACTAATGCTCAAGGTTGAGTCAAGACCATCTCCTACTATACTTCTATCCACCGCACAAGTATATGCCCAGCCTAATAATGCTAATGGAAAAATTATAGTAAGATGTCTTATTGACAATGGTTCACAAAATAATTTAGTGACTGTTGAGTGTTGCCAACAATTAAATTTAAATATTATCCCTCTTAATAATTCATATATAAAAGGTGTTGGTTTATCGTCAAAACCAATCCACGGCTTTGTGTATTTGAACATAGAGTCTCGCTTTCAACCTAACAATAAATATAATATTCACGCTTTAGTGGTCGATTGTATAACTGACCAACTGCCCTCACACTATATCGAAAGGACGTGTGACATGACACATATAAATAATCTACCACTAGCTGATCTCACTTGGAACATTCCAGGAACCATACATTTAGTATTAGGTGCCCAATTATTCCCATATATTTATTTGGGAAATAAGGTGGAATCTAAAACTAACGCTCCGCCCGCAATCTTAACCGCATTTGGATATGTTCTGATGGGGGATTATCCTCATAGAAATCCGCATCCAAAGAATGCTTATTCCGTCACCGCTCTTGCTCTCAATGATCTTGAAGCATGTTTACATAAATTTTGGCAATTAGAAGAAATGCCCACGAAACGCTTTCTCAGTCCGGATGAAACGGAATGTGAAAATATATACACCGCATCCGTATCTCGCGATGAGCAAGGTAGGTATTCTGTTGCGCTACCTTTCTCAAAGAGTCCTGCCGATTTAGGTAATTCTCGAACCGTTGCATATCGCCGTCTTCTCGCTCTGGAACGAAAGTTTAAAAACGACCCTATGCTCCGCGTAAAATATAATGAAGTTATTATGGATTACATTCAGAACCGGTACCTATCCGAAGTGCCTGAATCTGATAATAATGTCGACGGTTACTTTATTCCGCATCATGCCGTCGTCCGGGCAGACAAGCCACCTCCTCGTATTGTGTTGGATGCTAGTGCAAAAACTCATACAGGATTGTCACTTAATGACATCCTCTATGCTGGTCCTAATCTACAGGCTGATCTATTTTTACTTTTGATAAATTTTCGTTTATTTCCTGTTGCGATGACCGCCGATATCAAACAGATGTATATTTTACAGATTGGTGTTGTTGAAGACCATCGTAAATACTTAAAAATATTATTCCGCTTTAGTGACAATGAACCCGTCCGTACATATAATTTTGATCGCGTGGCCTTTGGGCTTAAACCCAGTCCGTATTTAGCCATGCAATGTATACGCCATCTAGCTGCAGAGAATGTGCACCGCTATCCTGAAGGAGCAAAGATAGCTGAGTCACAGCTCTATATGGACGATTTAGTTCATTCCGCCCCTACTGAAGACACCGCTAAACGCCTATCTCAAGAACTAATCGCCTTATTTAAATCTGCGTCCATGGATCTAGTGAAATGGACAAGTAATTCACCTGCACTCCTTGAGAGCCTCCCTGACTCGCATCGAACATCTGTAGATTTTTCTGATGATAATGCTACGTCGAGGGTATTAGGCCTTTCATGGGAACCCGCTAATGATCAATTCTCCATAACTACTTCTCTATTTGATGAGAAGTGTACAAAGCGAAGCATACTTTCATTAGTCGCTCGCTTATTTGACGTTCTAGGTTTGGTAGCTCCAGTCATACTTTATGCTAAATTGCTGATCAAAGAACTTTGGCTTTGCAATATTGGATGGGATGAAACACCACCCGAACACATAATTAATCACTTTTCTGCTCTTGTACAAGAATTCCCTTTACTAGATACTTTGAGGATTCCACGACATATTGGAGTATCAAATGGATGTACTGTCAATATCGTCGCGTTTTGTGATGCAAGTCTAAAAGGCTATGGATGTGTCATATACTTGCATATTACCGATCCTGCAAACAACATAACAGTGAGACTTTTGTGTTCCAAATCTAAGGTTTCACCCACAAAAATAACAACACTAGCTCGCTTAGAGCTTTGTGCCGCTCTTTTAATGTCTAAACTAGTTAAAATAGTTCTAGATACTTATGAGACCCGCATTTCAATCAACGGAGTCTATGCATTTTCGGACTCTACTATAGCACTCGCATGGATACATTCATCGCCCCATCGATGGTCTGTCTTTGTGAGTAACCGCGTAGCTCAATGTCATGAGAATTTAACTCCAACTAACTTTAGACATGTCGCAGGTGTCGAAAATCCTAGTGATTGTCTCTCGCGTGGTATGTTGCCTTCTCAGCTCATATCTCACGAACTTTGGTGGAAGGGGCCTTCGTGGCTTATGTCTGCGCCGACTAAGTGGCCTAAAAAGACTTCATCTCACATCGAGTGCGATAAGCTTCCTGAATTCAAATTAAAAACATTTACCGCTGTCGTTCAATGTGAACAATCCATATGCTATGACTTGTCTCAGAGAATATCTTCTTGGGATAAGTTACTCCGCATTCTTGTCCTTGTATTTAGATTTATAAAGAGGCTACCTAATATTGGAACTGTCGGAATGATGTTAATCGCTGAAAGGGCTGTCATTAAAGCAGTACAGCGAGTACACTTTTCAGAAGATATCCGCCGCATAAAACTAAATCAAAGATTATCCAAGAAACTCCAAAATCTGAGTGTATTCATTGACGAAGACGAAATTATACGTATAGGAGGAAGACTGTGTAAATCCGACTTACCATTCGAAGCATCCCGCTCTTTGGCCAAAACAGGATCATGTAGTTGGTCTTATAATAAACCATTTTCATAAAATTAATTGTCACACGAGACCTGGTCTGCTTATGTCAATTCTTCGTCAACGCTACTGGATACTGGATGCCAGAACTACTATCAGGAAGATTGTGCGTCAGTGCAACGCGTGCTTCCGCGTGAAGCCTACGCACCCCACGCCAAAAATGGCTGATCTTCCGACTTACCGCGTCCAAGAAGCGAAAGCATTCGTGCACACCGGTGTAGATTATGCTGGTCCACTTCGAATTACGCTCACGCGCCGTCGCGGTCAACATTCACAGAAAGCATACATCTGTCTGTTTGTTTGTCTTGTGACCAAAGCTGTACATATTGAGCTCGTTTCAGATTTAACTTCAGATATATTCCTAGCCGCGTTTAAGCGCTTCATTTCACGCCGCGGTCCAGTTTCCTGTTTGTATTCAGACAATGGGACGAATTTCGTTGGTGCGAAAGCACAACTGGACGAAATGTATAAATTTCTACTTACTTCTCAGTATCAGAACTCCTTCAATGAGGAACTTACAAAACGTCGCATTGAGTGGAAAATGATACCACCACGAACACCGCATTTCGGATCTATGTGGGAGTCCAACATAAAGAGTCTCAAAACTCATTTGTATAGAGTTATTGGGAGTCAAATACTCTCTTATGAGGAATTACAGACTGTTCTTGTGCAAATTGAAAGCATCATGAATTCACGTCCACTTTGCGTAATTTCGACGGATCCACATCCTGATATCCTAACGCCCGCTCATTTTCTTATGTCCACACCGCTACAATATTTGCCCGCATCTGACTTGTCTGATGAACGTATCAGTCTCACCAATCGAAAGAAACTATTGGATAGCATGGTCCATTCATATTGGAAAAAGTGGAGTACTGAGTACCTTCACACGTTGCGAGTCAGGCAGAAATGGTCTAGTCCAGATCGCCCTGTTCAAATAGGAACAATCGTGCTGGTTGTTCAAGAGGATACCCCCCCGCTAACTTGGCCACTCGGTAGAATAACAGCAGTTTATCCAGGCACCGACGGTGTAGTTAGAGTTGCTCTGGTGAAAACAAGGTTTGGAACCTTCAAACGCCCTGTAGTGAAGCTTTATCCAATCCCTTCCCAATAATCAACCGCATATTTCAACCGCCAATATTTCAACCGCCAATATTCAACCGCCCACAAACAATCTCAATAGATTATATTCAACCGCTATTAATTAACCGCAATATATATACATACTTATACATATCTTATTATATTTTATATAACATTATCTTCTCTTTATTGAAAACTATGCGAGTTTCCAAGGTGGGGAGCATGGTTGCGCGCAAAGTATCTTTTGCATCAGCATTTAATTAGTATATGTGGATGTTCGATTTCACTGACAGATGTTGACTCCGAAGAAGAAGAACAACTACTTCAACGCCGCTAGTACTGCGATCGCTCAAAAATGCCTACCCGCCGCTAGTGTTTATAATTATCCGCCGCGCCGTCACGACGACTGCACATATATATTTATCAGAGGTTTTGCATACTTTCGCGACTCTGAACCGCTTTATTTACCGCTTTATTTATTGAACCGCTCCGCAAAAGCATAGTTAAAACTCCGCGAAGGAACTAATCCGCGTCGAGTGAGTTTTGTGTGAGGCATTGTCGAAGAGACTTGCGTGAAAAATCCACCAGCAGGAACCTCGAGGGTCCGTAGCAGTGCCGGAACTTCAGCTAGGCGAGGAGCCATCACAGGTCAGTCGGTGTTTTACAGCCATATATCTGATTACGTGTTGATGTTTTAAAGGATTTGCGCGCATCGATTTTGTCTCATTTTGTGAAGTACCCGCATATTAAAATCTATTTATTTATTTTATTATTATTTATTTACGGTTATGATCCCGCCGGTTGTTCGACTATTTACACGTTGAACAACCAATCGCATTGAAATTTGAAATATAAAACATTCAAACCTCATTTTGTAAAACAAATAGATAATTATGAATTAGAAAGTTTCACTTCAGTTTATGAAAAAGAAAAAACTCACTAATCTAGCGATATCAATACGAAGCCCTATCTAAAAATTGTAAACACATTTGTTTACGTTATTACCTACTTGCTTTACCAAATCTATTAGTTCGTTTTATTTATTTTCATACATATATCCCTGAACAAATGGGTCTTCGTGGCCAACTCGAACACGGCCTATTATCTCACATTTTTCCTAATCATAAAAAGCCATTCGTTATCAATGTTATTATAGATGGCTAAATAAATCGCTATAGTTTGGCCGTCAATGCTATCAACGCCACCTGCATTTCACCAGCGTAGAAGTGTTGCCAAATTGTACTATGTAGTTTAACAACCGAATATGCTAGGTATGGGTGGTTGCTGGTATGGGTGGTTGGATAGCTAATGGGCCCTTGCTGAGTTGGCCACGAAGACTCATTCTGTTCAGCGTTGGTCACACTCACGGGTCAACACCCATCCGGCGGCCTCCACGCATGAAGTGCGAGCCCAGGCCGGACTCTGGCCTTACGGCTAGTTTCCCCTAGGAATCAACCTTCTGGTGCTCCTGGACGGTCTGCGCACCGTGCGGCGTAAGCCAATCGATTGTGCACTCTGACTAACAGACGGGGGAGTCTGGAAGCAGTACTGTTTCCTATAGAGCGGGGGTGGATACGGACCTTACGGCGACTGCTCTTGAAACGACCATCGGCTACCCGGTCCTGGGGGAACAGCCGGGCAAAGGATGCCGTGGTCCGCGATAGATTCGGTACACACCGTTTCACCGCTTCGTAAGGGAGAGGACCGCGCAAGCGACCTCGAACTCGGAACCAATCGAGAGACTGGAGCAATCTGGTCGCAATTGGAAGTAAGGGCGTGAGTGTAAGCCTGCTGGGTAGCACTCCTGGCTATCTCGCGGTTAAGGCGTTGGCCTCTTACGAGCATGTGGCGGAGCTTGACGGTGGACTGTTTTGTCCAAGTCTTCTGCGCTCACTTCAGGGAGACAGAACAACTAATCGTGAAAACTGCCTGAGGTGACGGGTTTGCCCGTTGTAGTTGCCAACTCTAGTTAGGTATGGTTGGTATATGATCAGTGATGGTAGGATTGGTTTGTTGATGAGATATTATGCCGATACTCGCTTCACCTTCAAATACGAGAGACTCGACAGGATAGTCAGCACCTAGTAATAGGGCTTTGCGAACAGCTTTAAGTCTTTCTTGAACGTCATTTTCAAATAATTCAACAGGAAATCACGAATTACAACGTTGAATATGCCATTTAGCACCTCGAAATGTAACATTACATTATACGTTTCAGTTGCCAATTAGAGTTTGATTTTCAAGAAACGAAACATGAACTATCGCATGCGATTTATTACTGTAATTTGAACAATCGTATTTCCGACGGAACAATTTGAATCTTAATAATATAATTGTTTGTTTGTTCGTTTCTACTCTTTATCGTAAAATCACAAAGGGCGGGAACCAACCCTACTATTACGTATGCATATGTATGTGTGCGAATAACTGTGTGTAAGTAAATGTCTTGTTATTGCATTCAATCGACAAAATTGAGAATGCAATTCCGTTAATTTTATCCCAACGGAAAATGGTGACCCAGCAGGGATTCGAACCCGGGACCTTACAATGTAAGATCAGGCGTCCTAACCACTATGCCACCGGGCCGTGTAGCGTCACTGAATTGCATATTAGATTGCTCAACTCCATAGTACATGCTGGCAACCCTTCTGCGTCGGTGAAATGCAGGTGCAGCAATTTATTTGGTCGTCTAAATAAAATTGATAACGAATGGCTTTTAATCAAGGTCTAAATCTCAGGTCTCACAGCTGGTGGACCCAGGGTGGGATTGAATGGCCCGACGCTACTGGACGGTTTGCGTTCCGTTCGGCGACACCAATCGGTTGTGCACTCTGACTAGTTTCTGAAAGAGTCTATAAATCGCGTTCATTTTGTCATTAATTCTCGTTTCCTGTTCATATTCTTTGCTAAATAAATTACCCAAACTAATCAAAGCGGATCTAGAGAGGTCGTTTTCAGAGACTCAAAATGTACTTCTAGATACATTTTGAGGTTATGTTTTGTCTTACATTTCGTATAGCTTAACCACAAATTGTCGATACCTACCTGTCTCAATAGTATTCAAAAGTAATGTTATAATTATTTAACGGAGGCACGACTAACTCTTATTTTACAAGCTGAATAATTTAAACGTCGATGTCACGTGATAGAATCAGTAAAGGAGCAGAAACATTAGACAACACGCCTCTTAGGAGACGGTATTGAGACATCGGTCTCTAAGTTATATTTAGTCTTACCTACCTACTATTCTCACATTACTGTTGCAATATAATATTTTTTCCCAAAACGTAGGTTCTACTCTTTCTACTAATACACCAAGTATGATGATGACCATCCAATTAGATGTAGATCCAATAGATGACCATCTAAGACCATCCAAGTAGTTATTAGACGGACGAAACGAAGTCCGTAATATTATGGAATGTCATGTCACCGAAATTGTTCATGCCCTCAAAACGTATTAAAAATTATGAAACGGATAGAAAGACATATCCTAGATATAACTCATTTTATCTGCCGTTTTGAACTCCATTCGTTGAACTGAGCAGCAGACGAAATTCGAATTATTAGCTGGCAAACGACAAAATTTTTATATGAAATTAAACCACGGAATAGCAGCAATAGTTAAATTTAATATTAATAATAACTTTAATTATTAAACTAATAACTACTATAACATATTGCAGAAATTACCACCTTTTGTAATTAAGGGGTAAGTGGAATAAAACACTAATAATATTGAACCAAACGACTTAATATTAAAACACTATGGATCTTATACCTATATCTTATAACTTATAACCATTAAACTTATCCTATAACTTATAACTATTAATTAAACGTAACGATCTTAAACCGCACGAAATGTGTTCAAATTTATTCGGACGGTTCGAGAGGTAGTTTTTATAGACGATCGTTCGTTTCGTATTCCGCTCTAACGCATTGCTCTATCTCATTCGCTTGAACTAATTTCAGTTTTAGTGCACGAAGAAACGCAATCGGTCCCATTGATGCTGTATCTGTAAACTCTATAATGTACTTTCTTACAGCAAAACATCTCTGGACTACATTTTACGAAAATTCCATAGAATATACTGTCAAATTGCTATTACCTTGGTAAGTAGGCATATTTAATATAATACTACCAATGTATTAACTTAATATCCTTATTTTTAGAAACATTATATTTACATTTTCTCCACGTCGCATAACACCTCTCTCGCTCCCGCATGACTTATATTCGAAAATAAAATAAGTTAAACAAGTAACCACTGTTCGATTAAAACTAGGTGTATAACTTATAATTCATAATAAACACACACACTTAAATCTACGTAAATTTAAAGGCATTAGAATTATCAATAAATGCATCTGACTGTTCCGTATAAATAATATTATATTATAATAAACATACACACTTAAATCTAGGTTTTTAAGCAATTAGAATCATATCAGTAAATGCATTTGATTGTTCCATATTGGCTGTTCGTAGATAAATAAAAATTCACAAAAAGTAACTGAAAAATAAAATGCATACATATAATAGAATGTACTACCTACTGGAGATCGCATTATTCGATATCATCTAAAAAAGTGTTCGTGCTTCACCAATGCACTGTGTTCTGCTTGCTTAGAAGACGAAGAGTTGCCTAATATTTTTCAATTGGCATTTGGCTGCAGTCATGTGATTTTTATGATGAATTTTCCGACCAAATGCATGCTTACATGTTGTACAAACAAATGGCTTAATTTTTCGGTGTACTACATTTATATGTCCGATTAAGTCAGACTTTTGTGTGAAAGCTCCATTACATTCCGCACAACTATACTTAATTCTGAGATGGACTGAGTTTATATGGACCTTTAACCCACTCCGCGATACAAAACTGCGATTGCATTTGTCACACGCGAAAGGCATCAATTTGCAGTTTATTACATTTATATGTTGGATTAAGCTCCTCTTTTCTGTGAAAGCTCTGTTACATTCCGCACAGCTATACTTAATTCTGAGATGGACTGAGTTTATATGGACCTTTAAATCTCCACGCCTTGCAAAACTGCGATTGCATTTGTCGCACGCGAAACGCTTCAATTTGCGGTGGACAGAATTGACATGTTTAATTAAACTACCACTCTCAAAGAAAGCGCGTTTGCATTCCTTACATTCAAATTCCTTCATTTTTCTATGAACGCCATCGATGTGCCGTTTAAAGCTTGTTTGATTTGGAAATTCTTTGTCGCATAAACCACAAGTGAATACATTCAACTGCCGGTGAGTGAAATTTACATGCGAATATAAGCTGCTACGATTAGAAAAGACTTTATTACACTGCTGACACGCATGCTTTAGTTTGCGATGGATCGATTGGACGTGTGTTTCCAAAGTTTGTCTATATGAAAATGCCCTGTCACACTGTTCACACGTATATTTCTGAAATTTTCTATGCACTATATCAACATGCTCAATTAGATGAAATCTACTACTCGATTCATATCTACATTTGACACAAATATATTTCTTAACATTTGGCCTGATACAGTCTTTGCAAAATAGCACAATTTCCTTGTAATGCTTGCATGCTCCCATCGGCATGCTTCTGTCTAGTTGACGATCGCAGACAACGCATGTGAATTTATCAAATTTCGTTAACAATACTTTGATCTCTTTCATTACGCTTCCTTCGGGTTTTATGAAAGCCACCGCCTCTTCTTCAAATTCCAGAATATTTGCTTCCATATAAGAAGAATTTGGTTGCTCTTCTTTGTAGCAAATATCGCTTTCTGGTTTCAACGTTTCACTGTATTTATTGTCAGAGGAACTTGGCATCCTGTCTTCGACATCGGACTCTAATTCTATCTTCACTTTAATGTCTGCATGATTTTCATCATTTTCCTGCCTTTCCATGGTGGATATTTATACTTTTGACTATATATAGAGGTAAAATAAAGCGGAAAACTACAGAAACTTGCACGATCTAGGTACACAGTAAACAGATGTAATTATTGTGACGTTTCGTGTTTAGTATTGCCACATATTGGAATATAAAATTCAATATTTATACAAGGTGTTTTTACTGCAAGTGTTTTTTTTTGAGTGGGTAAATCAGTACAACAAAGTAAGCAACTTTTGAAAAAAAGTAAAAAAAAAACGAAAATGTTTTTTTAAAATTAACGTTTTGTGTTTTTTAACAGTGTAAAAATCAATGATCACGATGCGCTATCTAGCGGTAAGTAAAATGTCACTAATATTGTTTATTTACGATATAATACCTACCGCTAGACGGCGCAGCGTGCTCAATTTTTTCTCAAACCTTTATCTAACAGTCAACTTTTTCAAACTTTCAAATTAAAAATTTATTTTTTTTATATTGAAATTTACTGTACTTATATGACGACATATCAGAATAGATAATAATATTTTATATTCGATCATGAATCGAATTTGATCATCAGTGATATGAATACAAATCAAAGATCTGAAGTTTGCCATGCGTTGCGCCTCGCATAAGAAAGAGACGCACTTATGCCTCAAAACGAAACAAAATAAAGCTGGCCGGGCGATATTGAAGTATTTTCGATTGCTAAGCGATCGTTCACCGAAATGCCTGTAACACAAAAAATGCTTCGGCCACACCGAAAATGTATGGCCGGGACATACTAAAAATATTGTCGTCTATTGCTAAGTATAGCTGGTATTGTTAGCAATTGTATCGCAGCCTATTTTGGCTGTATTATATGTCTGCAAAACAGTTTCCGGCAATATTGCTAACAATACCAGCTACAGTATGCAATACATGGAAATATGTTTAGTATGTCCCGGCTATATATCCACACATATTTGGTAAGGCAGAAGTATTTTCATGTGGTGCCGGCATGTTTGATGGACAATCGCTTCGCAATCGAAAATACTACAGTATTGCCCGGCCAGCTCTATTATTGTTTCGTTTTGTGTCATAAGTGCGTTCCTTTCTAACGCTAGGCAAGACGCACGACAAACTTCATGACTGGAATAAAACAAATCTTCGATTTGTTTTATTCCAGTCATGATTATGTTTTATTCCAGTCATGATTAGTCCAGTCATAATTAGGGTTTTTTTTTCAAATTGTTGTGTGGGGCTTTTCTAAGGTCTTTATGAGCCTTGTAACACTGCGATCACTGCCGATCTATCGTGTACGCTACCTGCTATAGTTCTGCGCTAAGCCTCGTGTCATTTAAGAACCGCAACAGGATTTTGGCACCAGATTGTTTTACCTCCTCAGGTTGGAGGTAGTGACCACCCAAGTGGGTGTATCTTTTACGCATCGCGGGTCACACTCTCACATAAGGTGCAGGGAAGCTTCCTTTGCCTCTTGGCAGAACCTGCACATTTACGTGTCCTGGAGCTTAAATTTACACATGTGGTTCAGACTACAACGCCCCGTGAGCGCCCTCACTAGTATGCATAGATTGTCCCTATTTAGCCATACGGCCTTACGGGCAGTCTTACGGTCGCAAGCCTTAATTAGCGCTTTTGAATGATTCAAACCTGGTGTGTTGTTCCATTGGTTGACGGAGTGTAATCTAAACATATTTTTATATGCATTAGGTTTGCAAGGCTTTCATATTAGGGGTTCTTCCTCGGAGAGATAATAAGCTGGAAACTTGTATACACCTTCATTTTAGCATTTTTTTTTGCGATTTTCTAGGTTTTAAAGCACGTTTTAAAGCAGTTAGGTTTTTATGATAGTTAACATTTATCATAAAAATTGTAGAGCATAAAATTTACGATAAATTTTCTTTTAAACATTTTTTCATGCGCTCAACCGTTTTTTGAGATAGAGGGCGGAGAGCGCACAGCGCTCAGCCATACATACTGTAATGCAAGGTCAACTGCGAACATCGATGAATGACATCACGAGATTTTATGAGAGTGGCGGTACATCAAAGATATTTAATGCGAGAATTAATGCGTTGAAGCAGCCACTCTACGTTTGTCATTGGGCACCAGGAGCGCGACGGGATCGCACATGTTTGTCTTTGATAATATATGGAGTGGACTAACGAGAAAGTCATTGTGTTTCTCGAAATTCTGCAAATAGAGCCACGTTTATGGGATCCCAGACACAAAAGCTACACTTAATCGCGCATCACAAAATGACTAACGGAATTATTATTATTTAAATCAACAATCGAAAAAATTAAAAAGAAAAAAAACCCTAATGGGTTATTATAGAACACATCTAAAAAAAATTAAAAAGTCTGAAGTCCGGAGCTGAAAAAGTGATATTTACACAATGGGCCCAATTGTGCTTCTTTGTGAACTAAAACTAAAATTAGTTCAAGCTAACGAGATAGAGCAATACGTTAAGCGGAATATGAAACAAACGATCGTCGAAAAAACTACCTGTCGAACTTAAACTCGTCCGAATAAAATTGTACACATTTCATGCAGTGTTAGATTCGGATGTTTAACCTTTGGTGGGTAGTTTTAATGCGAAAAAGTGGCAACCGCTCATTTTACATTCCGCTCTAGCGTATTGCCCTGTCTCGTTCACACGAACTAATGTTCTGGTGAGCTATGAGTGGGTTTGGGAAAAACTTGATGTCGTAGGCAAATATAGCAAAACCTAATTCCATAATTGCTTTTAGGTCAGTCAGGAATATACCAAATGCAATAAGACCCAGCACTGAACCTTGGGGGACCCCACTGAGGACTTTATGCAGTTCAGAATGACATTCTCCGACTCCCACTGTGAACGTCCTACCAGTTAGAAAGTCTTGCATCCACGCCAGTATCTTACCACGGATTCTGAAGTGTTTCAGTGAGTCAGACGTTTTATAGGTACACGGTCAAATCTATACCCCATTTGGGGAAGCAATTAAGTTCTTACTGCTCATCCAGACGATGGAAGAAAAACACAAATCCGAAATAAAAATAAATATTATATTTCAAATAATATCGACGCATCCTACGCAGCATAGGTAACACAAAATCACGACGTGCTGTATACGCTTAGAACCAAAAAAAATACGGAAAAAATATACATTTCTCAATTTTGATTAACGACCTAAACTACAATCTACAAAAGGGTATATTGCTGTTAGAATTGAACCGATTCAATTCTGGAATTCGATGGGAAATATAATACTTTTTCGTGGCGACCGATTTTAAGTTGCGGTTTATTTATTTTATTTATTTTTTGTTATTTATTTCAATAAGTTAGGTCTGTGAGAGTGGCCACCCTTCACTAGACTCCAATTGATTGCGAGCGAAGGGTGGTTCTTATCATGAAGTTTTCTCCGTGAATGAAAGTCGTGGATGTCGAAGTAGAAGTATTTAATCAGAAGGTTGAAGTGAGTCGCCAGTTCTTAACGCCTTGATTGTTAATTCGCCGTTGTGTAGTAGTGTGGGCGCGAGGTGAAGCTGTGGTAGTGTGTCCGAAGTGTGTAGTCGAGGAGCGAGGCTTGACGATTGGTATCGCGGATAATGCAAGTACTGCTTGATAATAAAGCGTAGTCGCGATAACTGTCCACTGAGGGGACGATGAAGATGTGTAGCGCGATAACTATCCGCCAAGGAAATGATGCAGAGGTGTAGCACGATACTTGTCCACCAAGGGAATGATGGCGATCGATTGAAATGTACCACGTTTTATACCGTTAAGCGGTGACGTAAATAGCTATGAGTGGGATGCGACATGTGTATCGATCAGAAGAAATGACATGAGTCATCGCTTGCCTGGGCATAATTTGCCAAATTTAGTTGGAAATTAACTGCAGCTGGCTCGTGTAGGTTTGAGCGAGTCTGCGGTTTCTATTCTGTGTAATTACTTTTTTGTTGCGGATATGTTGGATCGATAGGGCTCCAACAGGTCTTAGCTAAAATTGATTGGACTATGAGCTGCTTCACTTGGCCTTCTTGGCCTCTTCTTCTAGTCGTTGCTTCATGGATGCAGGCATTTCGGGTGGCGGCGGGCGCGGCATCCTCAGGTAAACCTGCAAAAAAAAAAAGTATATTTTACGAGAGGCTAGCCAAAACTTCGGGGAATTTGAATGTCGCTTGCGAACCATTGGTGGTACGACCTGCGGCCGCTAGAATGTGGCTAACAGTACTCTTTGTGAATCAGTGTGCTAATGGCCGTGCGGCTGAGAGGATGCATTGTTGAGTTTTGTGCGGTTGTGCAACATTGTATTTTAGTGTATCGGCCATTTTTCAAATGGCAGATTTTAAACAGCAAAGACCCTGCATCAAATTTTGCTTCAAGTTTAAAAAAAACTGCTGTAGAAACCCGTCGCATGCTTGTGGAAGCATTTGGCGAGGGTGCTATGCAAAAAAGTAAAAATAAAAATGCGGTGCAAACGATTCAAAGAGCGTTCAGGAAGACCGTCAACAAACACAACACCAGAAAGCATCGCAAAAGTGCGGGAGGCTATTGTTGCAGATCGTAGACGAACAATCCATGATGCTTATGCAATCGTACAAATGTCATTCGGGTTCTTGCAATGCATCTTGTCAGACAATTTGAACATGAGACGCATTGCTGCGAAATTCCGCAAAACTGGACTAGTAGAAGTCAAGTTTCCATTTTCAGCAAAAGGTATAAATCCTGAAGATGCAATAAATAACCATAAAATAAATGTTTGGAAATTTAATATAAAATACAACACTTTCATTATAAATAAAAACCATGATTATTATTACCAAAATCAGTGTCAGGTAAACGTTACTAAAATAGATGTGTGCTTATTTGCTGTGTGGACTGGAGAAGAGCACTCTATGAAAGTTTAATATATAAAAAAAAGACGAAGCATTCTGGAAAACAAATATGATTTGTCCGTTGACATAATTTTATGTAAACCGTTTTGTTACCCATATTTATCGACTGGCGGTTTGATCACTCGATGCCAGTAAAATAGCCCACCTAAATAATTGAAGCCATGCAGAAGAAAGCTGATAAAAGGAAAGTTAATAATCCGCCTACTTAGCCAAAAATTATCCTATAAGCATTTACTAGTATATAAAATACTTGTGCACTAGTATATAAATTACTTGTTTGATATTTGTGACTCATGAGTATATTTTTTGGTTTTACTAATAAATAAATATAAAACATTTTGTTCTGATCTGTTACTTACGTCATAAAATTATAGATCCTTGATTTACACATCATAAAAATAACTACCACGAAAATATTAGCCGGGATAACTGTCTCAGCTACTAGTCATATTCTAATCCCGACAGTAACTAGAATGTAATTAATTGTTGAGTTGTTTAGCCCTGGCTAATTTGTTCATATGAGCTCTAAAGAGCCTAAAATCTAATGCCCATTTATAAATTCTGAAAAAAAATCCCGTATAAAATATCCAAAAATGAGTAAAAACATAAAATACATTTATTTAGTAGAGCATCTTTCATGTCAAAATCGACACCGAGTTCGCGCGAACCCCCCGCGGTCCGCCGTACCCAAACACCCCTGGCCCGGCCGAAGTCAAATATCATATTTTGCACGGGAGGTCTAACGCCTTAAATATCTTAGCCACCAAAATAGTCGATCCTTTATTAACCCCTCAAGACAGTAACGTTCCGAATTGGGTACGATGTATTGAAGTCAATGCTCAGGAATGTCCCAAAACTTGTACGAGCGCGGCACGACAAACCGCGCTCTCAACGAACTGAATTTACAATCACAGTGCAACCACCCCCCCCTGTTAGACATGTGCGAGAAAGACGGATAAATTCTGTATTGTACGATTATTCAGTCGTGCTTCTCGCAGTCTAGAATCCCTAATATAATTGTTTGTATTCTGGGGGCACTTAGTCGAGTGCTGCCATTGCTCGGATCTGTGCTTCTCTTTGAATATATGCATGAAAATAAATAATACGAACTAATAGATTTGGTAAAGCATGTAATAACGTACACAAATGTGTTTACAATTTGTAGATAGGGTTTCGTATTTTGAGATAAAACGTCGATATCGCTGTATAAGTGAGTTTTTTTCAGTTCTCCAACTATCTAATAATTATTCATAATTATCTAATTCTTTTACAAAATGAGATTATAATGTTTTATTTTTCAAATTTCAATGCGATCATTCTACAATTCTTCTTTTCATGATCCATCAAGTAGTTTCTCTATTATGATCGTGTTTCTAAAGTGCTATATTTTTTACTTTCAACTCTCAGAAATGACAGGTGACTGCCAAGATTTACACCCGCCGCTTGAGGGGTTAAGGTGGTACGTGAAAAGCTGATTATCAGATCGGATTAGATTAGTATCCCTCATTTCCATATACACATACAAGCACTCACAAGCACATACGCACTACAGATACACACACACCCACATACACGCGCACACACATACAAAAACACACACATGCACACATACACGCTCTCCATCACACAAACACACCCCAACAACCATACACTCGCACAAAATTGTGAGAAGTAGATTGGAAACTAATGCAGTTATATGGAATCCACATCAGGATCATTATATCACTGTTGGAAAAAAAACAAATTTTTTTGTTATGCTTTATATATTTCAAGCAGTACGGATATTATCCGTACTTATACCCTACTAGTTTTCTACTAGGCATGGTGGGCTATAACTTTCTTAAGTTGCGTAGAGAAATGCTCGCCATGGCCTACGTTTTCAAGCTGATCCGGGGAAGAGTTGATAATCCTAGCATGCTAGCGATGGTTTGTCTCTTTGTTCCGGACAATTATAATCGTGCTCGCACTCAAAATCTATTTGCGGAGCAGTCCTCGCGCACCAACCTACGTCGATGGAGTCTGCTTACCCGAGCTTTGCGGGACATAAATGCGCTATGTTCGACAGCGTCAGACTTTGATATTTTTACAGCGAGCCCGCATCTCTTCAAGGTGTGGGCATTGCGCTACTTGTTTATGGCAGAATAAGATAAATTGTTTTCACTCTTTATGTACTGTAAGTTTGTAAGTTTTTTCTATTCTTAATGCCTGTATTTGTATTTAATGCTTATTTAAACATGTTGTACCTATATGTACTTGTAAGAATTCTATTATTTTTTATATTCATGTGTATATTGCATATCAATGGATTGGTATAAACTGTTATGTTGATTTGCTTATGAAATAAATAAATAAATAAATAAACAGAATAAAAATAGGAATAAGAAAAATTTATTATTTGAAATTACATTTTGAAATTACATATAAAAAAAAATGGTATTTCTACAAATAAAATTACATTTCAAATTATAAAAAAGTCTATAAAAAACTAATATTGAAAAAAAAACATAGAAATTCAAAAATAGCAGACATAAAAACTAGAAAAATAAAAATAAACAGAAATAATGAAAAACATAGAGAACCAGCAATTCAATAACGAAAATATATGAAAACTAGAAAAATAGAAAGCATCCAAAGAGTTCTACATAAACTTTTAACTGTTATTTTTTAATTCTTTTTTGTTTTCTTTATATTGTATTGTTTAGCATATTTTGTAATCCTTATATTGCAAATTACTATTTAAAATATCATTGGCTTTACTACCGTTATAATACTATGACATAGGCCTTATAAAAGTGGTGGGGGGAGGTGGAGTGGTAAGAGTGGAAGGGGAAAGGAAGCAGATACCTGAGCATTGCAGGGTAACATTCATGTAGTATGATTTTATATACTTACGAGTATAAGAGCTCGACAGTCTTTTCGAAGAAGGCGAACTTCATCATGGTGTAGGGGATCTGCCCGAGCCACAGAGGCACTAGACCCTTGTAGAACGTTCCGATACCTTCCTGGCCGACCATCTTGGGAAGGGCCTCCCGCAGGGTGTTGGCGAATCCAGGCATGGTCTGAATACGGACCTGCAACAGAAATCAAACCTATCATCTCTTGTCTCTTCAAATGTATTGGTTGTGATAGCAAGTAGTCAGCTACATTATTTGCGACTTTAATATTTGCAGATTTGCTTATCGGCGACAATGATTATGCAGGGTGAGTTTAACCGCCTTACCTCTGGGTTATTATTCAAAAAAATATATGTGTCAGGTGCTTTTAGGGGATATAACTCAGAAATGGCTAATAATTGACATCAGTGGTTGTAGTAATAAATGTTCTACATAAAGAGATCTATCCATTGGTATATGATTTACAGCTACTGGAAAAGTTGCCTACAATCAAGGACTTTAGTTTCCACATAAAGTTCATTGCTGGGATGGCGATATGGTCTGCGGAGAATAATTTAGAGTATACATTTCTGCGCACCTTGCAATGGCTCTAGCAGGGTTTTACCACATCCACCCCATCCAATTATGCCGAAAGTAATAAGCGATTCACATAAAGCATGATAAACAGTTTTTAGCGTTTTGGAATCCAGAATATTCCTCAGTTCTTTGAAAACATATCCAAGGATTCGCACCTTCGTAGCCACGTTATGTAAATGAGTGTCCCAATGTAGGAAGCAATCTATTATTAATGCCTAAGTATTTCCAAGATATTTCTCTTTGCAGAGGCTGACAGTTGCAAGACTCTACGCTATCGCATTCGTGTACTACAATAGTTTTATTTGCAGCGGGTTGACCTCTAATGTTTATACTAAATGGCATGCATTTGGTTTTGCCAATGTCACTCCATATAATCGAAAGTATAGAGATAGTAGAGCATGGATCGATAACGCTATTTGTTATTGCTAATCTGAGAGCATCCGGTTTTATCAATTGAAATAGTTTTAATAAAAAGATTAATAATAAGATTAATAATACCTTCCGACATCGACTTTTCCAAAGCGCAAGTTCTCCAGGTTGAAATCGGCCGATATCTGCGCAAAAACGGGTGCAAAATTGACACAAGCCGGATGCCACTCCGTGTAAACACAGACCAGCCACGTCACTTTCTTATCGCGCTGAAATTCCTCCTCCATATTTTGTAAACCTGCAAGCAAACAGCCAACGCTACAGATAAAAATATCTCCAACTCGATCTTAGAAACTCTTAATTATTACACTAGCCAACAGTGAAAATGTAACAAGAACAAAGTCACTTGTTCTGTACTAAATCGCCCATGCTGGGCGATGCCTGAACGCTGTGTGTGTGTTTCTATATTTCTTTTTCTGTATTCTTCCATTACAGACTGCATGAAACCATACCATCTGTCGATACAGATGACAGTCTGCAATCGTGCATTGGCAATCGTGCCAATGCATGATTTGCAGCTGTTGATGTTTCTCCTATTTCTTTTATCTTTATAAGCTTTACATCTGAGCCCACGCATGATAATTTAGCCCTGCAACAGTAGCACTTTACTGACGTAGGAGCTGGGTCTTCACTTCTACGATCCACCCATGACAAAGACGCTATAGCATGTTTGCAACCCTTAGCACCTGAATTCCTGGTTCTTAAATGACACGAGGCTTAGCACAGAACTATAGTAGGTGGCGAATACAATAGATCAGCAATGGTCGCAGTGTTACAAGGCTCATAAAGTCCTTGGAAAAGCCCCACACAACAAATTTAAAAAATATATGTGTCAGGTGCTTTTAGGGGATATAACTCAGAAATGGCTAATAATTGATATCAGTTGTTGTAGTAATAAATGTTCTACATAAAGAGATCTATCTATTGGTATATGATTTACAGCTAGTGGAAAAGTGGGCCCAAAATGCCCATTCTCTTTTAGCATGTCAAATATTTCAAGAATAGTTTGACAGAACCCTGAAACTGCCTTGGCAGTCAACGTTTTAAAACATCACTATCAGGGTTGCGATGATTTAAATCATATGATTTAAATCGGTGATTTAAATCGCGATTTTAATCAAGCGATTTAAAAAAAAAACAATGATTCAAATCAATATTTTTTTACTGCAACCAAAAAAACCTCAACCTCAGCCAAAAAATGTCAAGGGACTTCGGAGTATAACCGAAGAAGAATTGCATATAATCAAGCAACTGCTAAGTACAGCTGCTTCATCCGCTGGGGTCGAAAGAATATTTTCGGCATACAATTTGGTGCACAGCAAAATAATAAATAGATTAGGCATCTAGAAGGCGGCTAAATTAGTCTTCCTTTTGAAAAAAACTAAATTCGAACAAATTACAAAACCAATAACATCTAAGTTACTGTTACTAATATAATAATGTAAGTATAATGTAAATATAAGCGACGTAAATATAAGTATAATGTAAATATAAGTTTGAAAAATGTTTTTGATTTAGAAGAAGCAAGAACTCCTTGATTTTTGTACATTTTACAATAGTTTTTGTTAAATAAATGGCAAATAAATATGCTACTGTGTTTTTACTTTTTAGAAGAACTAATTTATGTTGATTTTTGTCAACGTTATTAAAACATATTTAAATAAATAACAATTGTATTGTGTTTTTCCTGACTTCAAATCTGATTTAAAAATCTGATTTAAATCAAATTAATCCGATTGTTTTATTTTAAAAAAAAAAATCATAATTTTTATCAACCCTGATCACTATTAATCTTAAATTTGTAAAAAAAAAACCTTTCTACATTCAATCACTTAAGTTTAAATTTTAAGTCGAAATATTGCCATGGACACGCAATATGTCGACATAAAATTTTCCAATTTACATACCGATGTGGAAAAATATTCAATTCGATACGATAGGTGTTTATAATAGTTTAAAACAAAACTAACTTAACCTACCACCATATAGGTGTTCATGTGAGATGTAGCTGTTCGACGCTTTTTTAAATGCCTATATCTAGATTATTTATTGAGGCCGAATAAAGATTATTGCAGTTTTGGAATCAGCGTGGTCAGTGCCAAACAAACCCTTGGGCCCTTAGGTCGGCGAAATCTCGGGAGGCCCCCTTTGCACTTTTCGGGACCCTTTTGAGCTGTCGAACATTCTGACGATGATGGGGGCTCTAAACTTGTGTAGCCTATAGGTAAATCCTGCATTGAGCGTGGTGTATGTGAACTATCTATCTTCTTCTTCTCCGTTCTTCCCTCATTACTGAGGATCGTGGCCACTAGACAACAGTTTGCCTACGACGCTCCTCCACTTCGACCTGTCTTCTGCATGGCGGGTCGCAGATTGTATTGACCCTTCTGTAACTTCTTTGATGAGGTCGTTCCATCTGGCTCTGCTTCTTCTTCCCTCCACTCGACCCGCAGAAAGCATTTTCTCCAGATTCTCTGGGTTTCTCCTGGCAACATGACCGAAGAACTGCAGGACTCTTCTCATGCATACGGTGGAGAGCCTCACTTGGATGCCGAGTTCTTCCAGGACAGATTTGTTGGTGCGGCAGGCTGTCCATGGGATTCCTAGCATTTTACGCCAACACCACATCTCCAGTGCATCGATTTTGGTGCGTATCCGAGCCTTCAGGGCCCATGTCTCCGATGCATAGAGAAAGATCGAGAAAATCAGAGCTCGAACCAGCCTGACCTTAGTCCGCTGGCTTATGCCCCGATTCTTCCACAGCCTTTCTAGCTTGCTCATGGCCGATCTTGCCATCTGCCTTCTGCGTGAGACTTCCTTTTCACGGTTTCCGTTGTTGCATATCATGGAGCTATATTTTATCTATTTATTTATTTATTTATTTAAGAATGAATTACTGTAAAACATTGATTATCTTACAAAAATAAAAGGAACCGAATGGCAATACCTTAACCTTTTGCTTATTTGTTTCTGTCACCCAACTGGGACTAGCCCGTTCTAGGGTGGACAGGACTCTAATATTACAATCATGATTGCTTGATTGCTTACATACGTACAATTTTAAGTAAAAAGCTAATAATACTAAATGGCCCTAAAATGTGGTCTTCAAAATAAAAAAAAAATAAAAAATATTAATAACAAAATATAATAAATAAAATGCAATTCCATTATATAATCGGCAATAAATTCGAATAAATAATATAAATAAAGTTATATGTGAGAAAAGAAAGAAACAGTCATTAATATTTAATATTATGGTAATATAGGATTTATTATAAAAATACCTAGTCAAAAAAGTACAATTCATTGTCAAAATCAAAATAATTTTTGGCAGTTAGTTCAATGTTAAAATATACTCAACGTACATGTTTAAAAATATGTTATTAATTTGTGCACCTAAGTTTTATTAAACTATTATTTCTAATATTTGATGTATGGTTAGTCTGTCATGATTCGATAACCATTTCTTTAATTTATTTTTGAATTCCCTAAATGTCAAATTCATTTTTATTTGTATATTGATCAGATTGTAAAATCTCGGCGCAATGAAAGAAGTCTTTGTCCAAATGATGTTTTCCTTCTGGGTATTATTAAGCTATTTTCTAAAACTTGTCTTGTTGGTCGCCGGTTCTGAATTATTCCTAAATTTGAGTTATTGTCCAAAAATAGCCTTAAGAGGGAAGTTTTTAGAAAAAGTTGCCTACAATCAAGAACTTTAGCTTCTTTATAAAGTTCATTAGTGGGATGGCGGAATGGTCTACGTAGAATAATTTTTAATATAAATTTCTGCACAACTTGCAATGGCTCTAGCAGGGTTTTACCACATCCACCCCATCTAATTATGCCGTAAGTAATGAGCGATTCACATAAAGCGTAATAAACAGTTTTTGGTGTTTTGGATTCCAGAATATTCCTCAGTTCTTTGAAAACATATCCTCGCACCTTCGTAGCCACGTTATGTATATGAGAGTCCCAACGGAGAAAGCAATCTAGAGTGATGCCTAGTTTAAAACCCTAATTCGCATAAGTAGGCCGTGGCAAATGGTAAGAGAATTGCAATAGCACGCTTTTAAAGCCGTGGATGCTCATTTTTATATGAAAAATGTGTTAGCTCTGTTTTGGATAATTTTAGTTTTAACCCTTCAGCTACGTAACGACCAATATTGGCGTAGCGCACAGTAATATTATTTTCTTATTCGAACGCATCCTAAATTCCATACGAAATATCTCATTATTACCATAGATACACATTTATGGTAAAATTCCATTGTCAAACATCGCTGCTTGGTAGCCGTTGGGGGACATCGGTTTGTGAAGTTTTTTTGTGTTTTTTTAGTGTTTTAAGTTGCCATATGAATAGATATGTAAGTAAATTTGATTCTAAAACACTTTATCCACCGAATTCAGTGATGCTATGTACATTTTATACCAATTTTACCTGTTTTTTTAAGGTGAAAAATTGGGTGCGGGCACTATGGCGTCATTACTAATTATTTAGTTTTTTGCGATAAATAACTCTAAAAATGCAAAATGTCTGCCTAATTCGTCGACAAAATATATATTATTTTGTTTTTCGCTGAAATATATCAAGTTTTCGGTGTATTTGTAAATTAATGAGGTTATAAAATCGAAGACTATCGCGGTTGTTTGACAATAAAAATAGGATATAAAACGAATTTACAGTGTGAAATTTGTAGCACCCGACGTTTCGGTGACGTTGCAGCCGCCGTTGTCGAGGGTAGCCTACCTTATTTTTTTCGAGATTTATTTTTCGAGAAATCATCAAAAATTTTTATTGGTTTCAATGAGCTAATATCTAAATATTTTTGTTAGTTTCAATGCGATCATTGCACAGTTATTCTTTTTATGATTGCTATAGTAGTTCCATAGTTATAGTACTTTTTGTCGAGCGCGGCGATATTGCTAGAAATTCCAATAAATTGCCGCGGTTTGCCATGAAATTATGCCGCTACTCGAAGGGTTAATGTCGGATCAGTTTTTAACCCATGAATTCTTCCTACTCCTTTATTGATAGGTGTCCAAGGGAAATTCTATCTGAGAATGGATTTCGTACCCAGTCCATAGGTTGCACACTTAGAAAAATAAGAGTTCAATTTTTATAGCTCCAAGTGTTTCACTATCAAAGCCTGCACTTTTTTTCTGCAATATCTTCACAAAAATTGTCATTTTTCCGCGGCAGACCAACTAATGACCATGGTACACCAGTATGCCGCGGCACACACTTTGCGATGCACCGCAGAAAATCTGTAGCGATCCACAGAAATTAAATCCAGACATATTTTTTCCCGCACCGCACACGCTGCCATGTGATTCAATAGTTAACAGAATTCTGAATTTAACAGCAGTACGCGGCTAGCCTATAGGCCAAGTTTTTCGCTCGCTTACCTCGAAAGTAGATGATGTTCTCAGGCCCGGCTATCATATTAGCTATCTTGGCGTAGATGAAAGAGGACATCAGATAGTTGATCATGGTGACGCTTCCGGCCTTCCTGGTCCTTATCATCACGACTATCACGAGGAAAAACAGGTCAAAAATTTCCGTCTCCCGGCCGTCCAACTCGCAGTCGTCTTCGTTGAAAACGACAGCGCACAGCGCCGGTACTCGCTTCACCATCAAATATGACAGGCTCAACAAGATATTCACCCAGTAATAGGGCTTTGCGAGCAGCTTTAAGTCTTTTTTGAACGTCATTTCGAAAAATTACGCCTCGAAAATTAAAACTACATTTGACGTTTCAGTTGACAGTTAGGGATGAGCACTTCCAGAAACAGTAACTATCGCATGCTTATATTATCGCATTTGCGGTCGCGCCTTTTTATTGGAAACGCTAAAAATATATCTAATTTATGGAATCTAATTTATTAATTAATCATAGTTAGAGGAAATGTAGCTGTGCCCATGTTTAACGGAGTGTTAGGTTTTAGTGAGTTCAACTGCAGCTACTTTCTCTTCTAAATCACCAGAAGGTGGAACAAAAAATTTGCTAATGTTGCTTGAGACATTTTCTGATCGCACCAATGAAGTGTTTCTTGCCGTTACTGTGTTGAATAAGAGCCTTCACCCCATCTTTTTTTACACTAAATGGGATGGACAACGATCAATTAAGGTCACGAATACAGCACGCGCCGGCTGGCGACATGTAACATTTGTATAGCTCAATCGTGTGATGTGATTATATGAAAGGACTTTCGCAAATACCGAACCACCCATACTTCAGTATTTTCTTCATACCGAACACCGAACACGGGGCTGAAATACCCAAAAGTTCGGTAAAAAACCGAACACCTGGCAAGCCTGGCTGTGACCGACCCTGAACAAATGGGCTTCGTGGTCAACGCGAACAGGGCCCATTAGCTCACATTTTTCCTAATCATAAAAAGCCATTTGTTATCAATGTTATTATAAATGGCAAAATAAATCGCTATTAGTTTGGCCGTCAATGCTATCAACGCCACCTGCATTTCACCAGGGTAGAAGGGTTGCCAAATTGGACTATGGAGTTTAGCAACCGAATACGCTAGGTATAGGTGGTTGCTGGCCGTGTGATGTGATTATATGAAAGGACTTTCGCAAATATCGAACCACCCATACTTCAGTATTTTCTTCATACCGAACACCGAAAACGGGACTGAAATACCAAACAGTTCGGTAAAAAACCAAACACCTAGCAAGCCTGGCTGTGACCGACCCTGAACAAATGGGTCTTCGTGGCCAACTCGAACACGGCCTATTATCTCACATTTTTCTTAATCATAAAAAGCCATTCGTTATCAATGTTATTATAGATGGCTAAAAAAATCACTATAGTTTGGCCGTCAATGCTATCAATGCCACCTGCATTTCACCAGCGTAGAAGGGTTGCCAATTGTACTATGTAGCTTATCAACCGAATATGCTAGGTATGGGTGGTTGCTGGTATGGGTGGTTGGATAGCTAATGGTCCCTTGCTGAGTTGGCCACGAAGACCCATTCTGTTCAGCATCGGTGACACTCACGGATCAACACCCATCGGGCGGCCTCCACGCATGAAGTGCCCGGGCAGGACTCTAGCCTTAGGGCTAGTTTCCCCTAGGAATCAACCTTCTGGCGTTCCTGGACGGTCTGCGCACCGTGCGGCGTAAGCCAATCGACTGTGCACTCTGACTAACAGACGGGGGAGTCTGGAAGCAGTACTGTTTCCTATAGAGCGGGGGTGTTTGCGGACCTAACGGCGACTGCCTTGAAACGACCATCGGCTACCCGATCCTGGGGGAACAGCCGGGCAAAGGATGCCGCGGTCCACGATAGATTCAGTACACACCGTTTCACCGCTTCGGGAGAGGACCGCGCAAGCGACCTCGAACTCGGAACCAATCGAGAGACTGGAGTAATCTGGTCGCAATTGGAAGTAAGGGAGTGAGTGTAAGCCTGCTGGGTAACACTCCTGGCTATCTCGCGGTTAAGGCGTTGGCCTCTTATGGGCTTGTGGCGTAGCTAAACGGTGGACTGTTTTGTTCCCAAGTCTTCTGCGCTCACTCCAGGGAGATAGAAGGACTAATCGTTAAAACTTCCTGAGGTGACGGGCTCACCCGCTGTAGTCGACAACCCAAGTTGATGTCTGCGGTGGGGAGACCGAACGCCGGTTCCCGCACCTCAGCCACCGCTTACATTAAGCTCAATCCCCAAACTGTACATAGGTATACTAATTTTCATTGCGATCAGTTAACCCTTCCTATACGAGTTAACCATTTTTGGTTAGACGCTTACAAACGCAGTGATGGTAGTATTGGTTTGTTGATGAGATATTATGCCGATACTCGCTTCACCTTCAAATACGAGAGACTCGACAGGATAGTCACCTAGTAATAGGGCTTTGCGAGCAGCTTTAAGTCTTTCTTGAACGTCATTTTCAAATAATTCAACAGGAAATCACGAATTACAACGTTGAATATGCCATTTAGCACCTCGAAACGTAACATTACATTAGACGTTTCAATTGCGAATTAGAGTTTGATTTTCAAGAAACGAAACATGAACTATCGCATGCGATTTACCTATTACTGTAATTTGAACAATCGTATTTCCGACGGAACGATTTGAATCTTAAATTGTTTGTTTGTTTGTTTCTACTATTTATCATGAAATCATAAAGGGCGGGTTTATCGTCATATGACAATCTCTTACAACCAACCCTACTATTGCGTGTGCATATTATGTATGTGTGCGAATAACTGTATGTAAATAAATGTCTTGTTATTGCATTCAATCGACAAAATTGAGAATGCAATTTTATCCCAACGGAAAATGGTGACCTAGCAGGGATTCGAACCCGGGACCTTACAATGTAAGATCAGGCTTCCTAGCCACTATGCCACCGGGCCGTGTAGCGTCATTGAATTGCATATTAGATTGCTCAACTCCATAGTACATGCTGGCAACCCTTCTGCGTCGGTGAAATGCAGGTGGCACAGAAGGCATTGACGGCGAAACTAATAGCAATTTATTTGGTCGTCTATAATAAAATTGATAACCAATGGCTTTTAATCAAGGTCTAATTGATTATATTGGGTAGCGAATGGTTTCGCGCAGCTTGGGCCATAAAATCCTTATTTTCTCTGATCACTTCAACTCACGATTTAGCTCCTATTCAGAAGCCTCCACGTGCGAAAGGCTACCCCGGGTAAGACTCTCGTGTCTCAGGTCTCACAGCTTGTGGACCCATGGTGGGATTGTATTGCCCGACGCTACTGGACGGTTTGCGCACCGTTCGGCGACACCAATCGGTTGTGCACTCTGACTAGTTGTTGAAAGAGTCTATAAATCGCGTTCATATTGACATTTATTCTCGTTACCTATTTATATAAATTGCTAAAAAATGCCAAAAGTAATCAAAGCGGATATAGAGAAGTCGTTTTCAGAGACTCAAAATGTACTTCATTTTGAGGTTATGCTTTGTCTTACATTTCGTATAGCTTAACCACAAATTGTTGATACCTATCTGTCTCAATAGTATTCAAAAGTAATGATTATTTAACGGAGGCACGACTAACTCTTATTTTTCAAGCTGAATAATTTAAACGTCGATGTCACATGATAGAATCAGTAAAGGAGCAGAAACATTAGTATGAGGGTCGTTCTCCAGAAATGTGGAAATCCGGCGTCCTTTCACTGATTTCAAAGAATGTAATTTTTTATTCTTATTTTTTTTTTATATTTTTTTTGTAGATATTGAAGAGCACTGTATAACAGTGTAAAAGTTTTTTAAATATCTGTCATAGAAAAAAAGATAAACACCTTTGAAATACAAATTGGCGACGGTAATTTGAAATCGTGGCGAGGGTAATTAGGATAACGGTAATTATGATTTGATGGTTTTTATTTTTTTTAGGGCTACTTTTACTATAAAACTAAAAAGTAATGCTAGAAAAATGTTAACGTCAACAAACTTAATAATAAGTAATATTCACCACAACTCCACCAAGTAACACGCACTTTAATTTCGCTGCGAAGGTAATTATGAAATAACCGCAAATTGCAACTTTTCTCCAAAATTAGACGTACCGTGCAATTTATCGACAAAAGTAGGCGCAGCCGATAGGTCCGCTCTAGATCAGTGCAAAGGGCACACTGGGGTAAACTTTATAGCAAACGCCTTCTATAGTATCCGCAGTACAAACTGGCGACTGGGGCAATTAGAGACAGTTAACATAGGAATGGTACCATGTCGATAAAATATTTATCTATACTAATATTATAAAGAGGTAAAGTTTGTGATGTAGGAAGTAATCTCTGGATCTGCTGAACCGATTTTGAAAATTCTTTTACCAATAGAAAGCCACATTATTTGTGAGTGTCATAAGTTATATATTAATCCGAAAAATGAAAAGACCTTTTCGTGGTAGTCGGATTTGCAAAGTAAGTCGGAGAATAAGCGGTCGAACAAAAACGTTTCTAACTAACACTGCCTTACGATGAGAGATATATGATTAAGTTCTAGAGAAAAGTTGTAGAGCTTGATAATGCCTACAAAAAAGTCAGCGACAGCATATGTCTAACTTTTATATTATATTAATTATGAATTCTTATCAAAATAAGTAAATTTATCGTCTCAAGTGTTTAAAACAAAAGACTTTTCCCTTTTACTGCATAAATAATTAAAGAGATAATACGACATAGGTATGGAACCGTATCGTAATCTGTACTTCTATACTAATATTATAAAAAGGTAAAGTTTGTGACATTGTAGGAAGTAATCTCTGGATCTACTGAACCGATTTTGAAAATTCTTTTACCAATAGAAAGTCACATTATTTGTGAGTGTCATAGGCTATATATTAATCTGAAAATTGAAAAGACTTTTACCTGCTAAAATTAGATAGATAAAATTCCTAGATTTAGCCAAAAGCGGTGAGTAAATACCGTAATAGGTGGTAAGTAGCTAACCGATTAGGACTATTAATTGTAGTAACCGTAACAGTTCGATTTCGACATTTTATGACATTTTAACGACGCTTTTGCCAAATTAGTTTTCGTCTACTATAATTATTGTGCGTACTGTGTAGGTCATTAGGCATTATTGATAACAAAATATTCTGCTATAAAAGGCTTAATGTCAAAGAGCATAACTCATTCGCTGCCGCGCGCTCGCACCGTACGGTCGTCCGCTCCGCTCGCGCCGCGACTAATTTATTTTACCGCCGCGCGCCAAACCGCTCTCGTGTTTGATACTGTTGTAGCGTTGCTCCAGTTCATTCAGTATTAACCCCGCGCCGTCGATTTTCTCCGGCCCGCCTAAGCAATCGGTTCGTACGCGTTTTCAGTAGTGATACAAATAAGGTGTACGACAGTAGTGATACAAATCAGTGCCCGGCGTCCGTCCCGAACGGTCGCCTGCTCCGCTCCGCCGCCCGCGCTGAATATAGCCGCTACGAGTTCTCGCTGTGCAGCTTTGCTCCAGCCTGTTCTTGTATTCTCCGTGCCGTCGAGTGAATCTCCAGTTCGCCTAAGCGACCAGTTCGTGCGCGTAATTAGTAGAAATACGAGTTTTGTGTACGAGCTGTGGACTTTTATATTTTTTACTTTATAAGTGAACATATCGGAAATGCAGTCTTTCGTCGACGCTGCTGAAGATACCATGGCCTATAGCTCACCTGTAGCTAGAGGTCGAGATATGCCGCTGCTACTACCTGCCACTCCAAAGAAACGCGAAAGAGAGCCCGCGTCTCCCGACACCGAGCTAGAAAGGGATTCGCAGCGCCGTCGGGCCGGCTCGTTTGGAGCCGACGGCTGCGAAGCCCTCCTGACGCCGCCGCCTTCGGACAACGAGGATGCGCGCGGCGAGCAGGCAAGCGGGCCGTCCTATGCTGAATTAGCGGCTAGGAAGAGCCCCTCGCCGCTGCCGCGCTCACTGACGCCTCCCACGCAGTCATCCCAGCCACCGAAGCCGACGCCACGTCCTCAGCCAATTATAGTGGAGAAGCTGGACAACTGGACCGTCCACCTAAACACCCTTCACGCAAGGCTGGGGAGAGCGCCTATCGTGGGGCCAATAAGTGGAGGTTTACGGTTTCGCCCGGCGGACGACGCTGAATACCGCGTCGTACAGGACTACCTGCACTCCCTCGGCAATATCGCGTGGCACTCCTACACCGCGCCGGCTGAGAAGGATGCCAAAATTGCAATACGTGGCCTCCCGGAATCGACAACGTCCGAAGAGGTCATCTCGGGTCTAGCCGCCCATGGCTTTGAGGCCACATACGTCAAGATGATCCACGGGGGGCGGCGACCCCTTTTTCATGTCGTCCTCCGGAAGACAGATCGCTGGCGCGAGGTGTTCCAGCTCCCGGACCTACACCACATAAAGGTCACAGTGGAGTCCTGGAGGGGACGAAAGGGCCCCAAACAGTGCCACCGATGCCAGCGATTCCGCCACAGCAGCCACAACTGTCACCGGCCGCAAGTCTGTGTCTGCTGCGGCGAGGAGCATGCAGCCAAAAACTGTCCGAGACCAAAGACAGTCAAAGCAACATGCGGCAACTGCGGGGCGGATCACCCCGCAAACAACAGGAGGTGCCCTGCGTTCATGGCAGAAATCCGCCAGACAACGAGGCAGCAGCAAGGTGCTCCGCGAGCAGAGCCGCGAACCGCTGCCCCGCGCGCCCCGCGCGCCCAGCGCTCCCAGACCGCCCCAGCCACGGAACAGACTCAGTCTCCACGGGCTTCGCCGCGGAAACCGGCAAAACCACAGGCTGTGCCTCAGCCTCCCCCCGCTCCACAGCTACAGAAACAAAAACCGGTGGCGAGCCGGGAGGCTCCCCTTTCGTGGAGGCAGAAGCCGGCACCGTCGACCGCTTGTCAGCAGCCAGCTACTGCAAAGAAGTCAAATCGGCAGCGCTCGAAGTGGCCGACGAGAACGCCTCCACAGGAGACGAAGCTGGTCGAGAAGGCGACCCCCCCAACACACCGACCCCAGCCCCAACAGCCCAGCCAAGAGGCTGTAAACGTAACGGTGGCAGACCTGCTGTCGCTGGTAAGCGAGCTACTTGCCAACCCGGCGGAAGCAGGCTCCATCGTAGCGCGCACCCTACAGCGCCTACTGGGGCCGTCGTCCGCCCTACAGTGCACAGCCATGCCTCCTGCATCGGCAGGCCACTAAGAATAGTGCATTGGAATGCGGATGGCATCAAAAGCAAGCTTCCGTCGGTGCGAGCCTTCCTGCAGGAACAGCAGGTCGACGTCCTCCTCGTATCGGAGACAAAGCTCCTGAAATTCGTCTCGGTGCGCATACCCAACTACATCGCGTACCGGACGGACAACGTGACGACAGAAGGTCGCGCGTACAGGGGCACCGCCGTCTTCGTGAGGAGGACGATGCTCCACCAACAAATCGACGTGCCGCAGCTAGACTCGCTGTACGCAACGGGAATTCAGCTAAGAGCAGGCGGAGTAGACTTGCGTATTTTTGCAGTCTACAAACCGCCCAGCAACCGACTGGAGACTGGCGACATCGACAAACTCCTACACCCGACGATACCTACGATCGTAGCCGGCGACCTGAACAGCAAGCATCCGGCGTGGAACTCGACGCGCGCCAACGTCGATGGCGCGCAATTGCTTAACCACGCCGAGAAAAGAGGCTTCACGGTCGCCGGACCGGAACAACACACACGTGTTCCGAGCACGCCAACCCACTCGTCAGAGGTACTCGATGTCGCCCTCCTGCACAACGTGACATTTCCCTACGTGCAGGAAGTCATTTATGAGCTACAGTCGGATCACCTGCCGGTTCTCTTAGAGCTACAAACCGACGTTGCTACAGCGAGTCACTATAGAGAGCGCCGCCGTATTGACTGGACACGTTACGAAAAGCTGCTTGGTAAGGCAATCCTAGACTATAAGACACCGGTCACCATCGGAGATATCGAGAGCCGGGTGTCCAACCTTCAGGAGGCCATCAAGACCGCGCTGGAAGCCAGCTCCTCGACGATAGAGGCGAAAGCGACACGTCCCCGCCTCCCGCAACGACTGCGAGACAAGCTGCGGGAGAAGCGGCGCTTGCATCGCTTCTGGGCCGAAAATCGGTGTCCGGAAGCTAAGCGCCGCTTAAACAAAGTGAACGCTAGCTTGCAGGAGGAACTGCAGACGTACGCGGCCGAGTCGTGGGAGGAATTCCTCGACTCGATAGGCGACGACATGCCATCTATATACAGGCTGAACCGTCGCCTGCTAAGTACGGCTGAACCAGCGCGGCCACTACTGGATTCGACCGGGAACCTCCACTATGTCGCCGACGACAGAGCGACTCTCTTCGCGGACCACCTGGAGAAGACCTTCGTCCCACACGACATAGAAGACCAGGAGCACTCCAAGGTGGTCCACGAGCACCTAGCTGCGGAGGAGGAGTCGCCACCGGAGCTCGGCAGTGAGATCCCACCGATAACTCCGGCTGAGCTCCAGCGTCGAATCCAGCAACTCAAGCTGAAGAAGGCACCCGGCCCCGACGGCATCAGTGGCGGCGCACTAAGGAGGCTTCCGCGCCGCCAGCTGCCGGCCCTCGCAGGGCTGCTAAACTCCTGCATCAGACTCGGTCATTTTCCAGAGAAGTGGAAGACGGCTAAGGTGGTAATGCTGCCGAAACCTCGCAAAGACCTGCGGCAACCGGGCAACTACCGCCCGATCTCGCTGTTGCCTACCCTCGCGAAGGTCTTCGAGCGATGCGTGCTGGCGCGACTAACGCCGCACCTCGCCCCGCGCAACGAGCAGTATGGATTCCGTACGGGCCACTCGACTACCCTGCAACTCACGCGGGTAGTACATCGCCTGACGGAATCCTACAATAAGCACCAGCACACGGCAGCCGTCTTCCTGGACGTCGAAAAGGCGTTCGACCGAGTCTGGCACGAGGGCCTCCGCTACAAGCTGGCGACACAGACCACGGCACCGCGCCTGCTCCGAAACGTGGTGGCTTCCTTCCTCTCCGGAAGAGGGTTCTTCGTCGCGGTGGAGGGCGAGCAGTCCACAATTCGTCCCACCGCGGCGGGAGTCCCGCAGGGAAGCTGCCTATCGCCGGCGCTATACGGTGTCTACACAAATGACATACCGCTCAGCGCCGGCGCGGAGCTGGCGCTATTCGCGGATGACGCGATGTACATGGCAACTTCAATTAACATCAAGGTCGCGGCCAAGAAACTGCAGCAGCAACTAGACCTTATGCCAGAATGGCTAAGGAAATGGCGGATTGTCGTTAACGCGGCTAAGTCCGAAGCGATCATCACCGGCTCACTCAAAGCTTACCCGGAACCGGTGAAACTCGGCGGCACCCCGGTACCGTGGAAGAACACGGTCAAGTACCTCGGGGTGCACATCGACCGTCGCCTTAACTTTGCGCACCACGCGAAAGCAACAATTGCCGCTTCGAAATCCGCCTTCTACGCGCTGCTGCCCGTTCTCCGTTCGGTCGCGATCCCGGCGAAGACACGACTGCTGATGCTGAAGATGTACGTGAGGACGAAACTCACGTACGCGGCACCGGCCTGGTACCACCTCATCTCGGCATCGCAGCGGAGTAACATCCAGCGAGTGCTGAACGTGGGGCTAAGAAAAGTGTCGGGAGCCCCTTGGTACGTCCGTAACGCGACTCTGGAACGCGATTTTAGCGAAACAGAGTCCGTGGAGGAACACGTAAAGCGCCTCGCGCGCTCTATGTACCGCAAGGCCGACACCTCGCCTCACGAGCACATCCGCCAGCTTGCTCCGCTGCACACCAGGCCACCAGATGTCCGGAAGCCGTACCCGCGCAGTCTGCTTGATTAGCGGACCACCAGCGCGGGTATCGTAGCACAGCAGCCTAGCCACAGAAGATGCCATTACCCACTCCCGTCACAATCCATCACGATAAGGTGCCTAAGCACCTAAAAATGAGTCCTGCCACAGGGCACAAAGCCCTGTGACGCCATATCCAGAAAGCCGGGCCAATGGGCCCGGCTCACGTGAAACCCCACGAAAAGGTAAAATGCCTAGTGGAAGATGTCACGGGCCTCTAGCAAGGCCCGTCGACAGATATTTGATTTGATTTGATTTGAGCATAACTCATTCGTTATACGAACTCTATTTGTGAATCTACATCATGATGGAAAATTATTGCAAAACTAATTTGACCAAGTTAAGAAGTGATGTTAACCAGCAAAGCCGGCATGTCATTCTCAACATTTATAAGTGGTTTCATAAGTTGAAAGAAGACCCTGATGTCATAAGGAAAATTGATTTTCAACAACCAAGAAAGTTGGCAGCATTAGTTTGTGGAACGAGCGAACGAACTCTAGATCGAATTCGGAATCGATTCAAATATCTCCAGAACGAAGACCTGGCCAAAGCACATAATATAATTGACACCCATTCTCATGTTATTAATCTATAAGACGATAGTGACAGTGAACACGAATATGAATAGCTTGCTGACTTTCTTTGTTCAGTTTTATTTTTTTTTTGTATAACAATTATTTTATTGTCAACTATTATAAATTTGATACTTTTATATTTTTATTTTAATAATTCAATATCAATATTTATATGTTTAACTTATTTAATATTTATCGTAATGAAACAATACTGAAATATAAATAGGATAGGAAATGATGGGGTAAATTCGTTTTCTATCCTATTTATAATGTCAAAAAACCGCGATAGTCTTCGATTTTATAATACTGAAATAATGTTTATTTCCCTCGTTTCATTACTTTATCGACATTCCTTTTGTATGCGTAAACTACCTACACTACGGTTACAGGTATCACTCCATAAGGCCGTGCAAGTGCGAAAGAGATGGCACGATTTCGATGATAAATTACCTGACTCGCCACTTTGTAATGCGGATAGTATAGTGATTGGCGTAATAATTAGTGATGTGCGACGTTTTGAAAACTGGCAACGGTAATTTGAGAAATTGTGGTGACATCGGTTCGGAACGTTATAAACGGTATAAAATATGAAATATGATTTATTAAAACCATATAAAATAAAGCTTTTGGAATCGTAGTTTATGGATACATAAGTTAAACAGCTCTATTATTTACAAGTGTGTAATGCCATTCACTCGAAAGTCGAAAAATGGAGAAAGGGACAGGGACGGTAATTAGAGTTTCATGGTTTCACATTTTTTTTCAGGACCTTCAATTATGATTAAGCCACATGTTAAATATTCCAAAGTTAGAGGTACTTTAGTTCTACATGTAAAAAAATATTAGAATACTATGGGACATCGGAAACATAGTTATTCATGCCGGAACCGTGTTTTTCCCAATATTTGGAGAACCACCCATGAGTACAACACGCCTCCTAGGAGACGGTATTGAGACATCGGTCTCTAAGTTATATTTAGTCTTACCTACTATTCTCACATTACTGTTGCAATATAATATTTTTTCCCAAAACGTAGGTCTCTAATACACCAAGTATGATGATGACCATCCAATTAGATGTGGATCCAATAGATGACCATCTAAGACCATCCAAGTAGTTAGACGACGAAACGAAGTCCGTAATATTATGGAATGTCATGTCACCGAAACTGTTCATTAATACCCTCAAAACATATTAGAAATTATGAAACGGATAGAAAGACATATCCTAGATATAAGTAACTCATTTTATCTGCCGTTTTGAACTCCATTCCTTGAACTGAGCAGCAGACGAAATTCGAATTATTGGCTGGCAAACGACAAAATTTTGATATGAAATTAAACCACGGAATAGTAGCAATAGTTAAATTTAATATTAATAATAACTTTAATTATTAAACTAATAACTACTATAACATATTGCAGAAATTACCACCTTTTGTAATTAAGGGGTAAGTGGAATAAAACACTAATAATATTGAACCAAACGACTTAATATTAAAACACTATGGATCTTATACCTATATCTTATAACTTATAACCATTAAACTTATCCTATAACTTATAACTATTAACCGTAACGATCTTACACCGCACGAAATGTGTTCAAATTTATTCGGACGGTTCGAGAGGTAGTTTTTATAGACGATCGTTCGTTTCGTATTCCGCTCTAACGCATTGCTCTATCTCATTCGCTTGAACTAATTTCAGTTTTAGTGCACGAAGAAACGCAATCGGTCCCATTGATGCTGTATCTGTAAACTCTATAATGTACTTTCTTACAGCAAAACATCTCTGGACTACAAAATTTTACGAAAATTCCATAGAATATACTGTCAAATTGCTATTACCTTGGTAAGCAGGCATATTTAATATAATATGACCAATTTATTAGACTTATTATCCTTACTTTTAAAAACATTATATTTACATTTTCTCCTCGTCGTAACAGACCCCTCTCCTGCTCATTATATTATTTCAACTAAGATACAATAAATGATTTATATCCGAAAATAAAATAGGTTAAACAAGTAACCACTATTCGATAAAAACTAGGTTTCTGACTTACAATCCATAATAAACACACACACTTAAATCTATGTAAATTTAAAGGCATTAGAATTATAAATAAATGCATCTGACTGTTCCGTATAAATAATATTATATTATAATAAACATACACACTTAAAACTAGGTTTTTAAGCAATTAGAATCATATCAGTAAATGCATTTGATTGTTCCGTAGGTATTGGCTGTTCGTAGATAAAAAAAAACACAAAAAGTAACTGAAAAATAAAATGCATACCTACATATAATAGAATGTACTACCTACTGGAGATCGCATTATTCGATATCTAAAAAAGTGTTCGTGCTTCACCAATGCACTGTGTTCTGCTTGCTTAGAAGACGAAGAGTACTTATCAAAGGTCTACCGCCGACAGATGCTTAATATTTTTCAATTGGCATTTGGCTACAGTCATGTGATTTTTATGATGAATTTTCCGACCAAATGCATGCTTACATGTTGTACAAACAAATGGCTTAATTTTTCGGTGTACTACGTTTATATGTCCGATTAAGTGAGACTTTTGTGTGAAAGCTCCGTTACATTCCGCACAACTATACTTAATTCTGAGATGGACTGAGTTTATATGGACCTTTAACCCTCTTCGCGATGCAAAACTGCGATTGCATTTGTCACACGCGAAAGGCATCAATTTCCAGTGTATTACATTTATATGTTGGATTAAGCTCCTCTTTTCTGTGAAAGCACTGTTACATTCCGCACAACTATACTTAATTCTGAGATGGACTGAGTTTATATGGCCCTTTAAATGTGCACGCATTGCAAAACTGCGATTGCATTTGTCGCACGCGAAACGCTTCAATTTGCGGTGGACAGAATTGACATGTATAATTAAATTACCACTCGCAAAGAAAGCGCGTTTGCATTCCTTACATTCAAATTCCTTCATTTTTCTATGAACGCCATCGATATGCTCTTTAAATCGTGTTCGATTTGGAAATTCTTTGTTGCATAAATCACACGTGAATACATTCAACTGCCGGTGAGTGAAATTTACATGCCGTAGTAAGGAGTTGCGAAAAGAAAAGACTTTCTGACACTGCTGACACGCATGCTTTAGTTTGCGATGGATCGATTGGACGTGTATTTTCAAACTGTCTCTACGCGAAAATGCCCTGTCACACTCTTCACACGTATATTTCTTAAAATTCCTATGTACTGTATCAACATGCTGAATTAGATGAAATCTAATACTTGTTCCATATCTACATTTGACACAAATATATTTTTTAACATTTGGCCTGATACAGTCTTTGCAAAATAGCACAATTTCATTGGAATGCTTGCATGCTCCCATTGGCTCGCTGCTGTCTAGATGGCGATCGCAGACAACGCATGTGAATTTATCAAATTTTGTTAATGATACTTTGATCTCTTTCATCGCGCTTCCTTCGGGTTTTATGAAAGCCGCTGCCTCTTCTTCAAATTCCAGAATATTTGCTACCATATAAGAAGAGTTTGGTAGCTCTTCTTTGTAGCAAATATCGCTTTCTGGTTTCAACGTTTCACTGTATTTATTGTCAGAGCAACTTGGCATCCTGTCTTCGACATCGGACTCTAATTCTATCTTCACTTTAATGTCTGCATCATTTTCATCATTTTCCTGCCTTTCCATGGTGGATATTTAAACTTTTGTATATATGTATATAGAGGTAAAATAAAGCGGAAAACTGCAGAAACTTGCACGATCTAGGTACACAGTAAACAGATGTAATTATTGTGACGTTTCGTGTTTAGTATTGCCACATATTGGAATATAAAATTCAATATTTATACAAGTTGTTTTTACTGCAAGTGTTTTTTTTGAGAGGGTAAATCAGTACAACAAAGTAAGCAACTTTTGAAAAAAAGTAAAAAAAAAACGAAAATGTTTTTTACAATTAACGTTTTGTGTTTTTTAATAGTGTAAAAATCAATGATCACGATGCGCTATCTAGCGGTAAGTAAAATGTCACTAATATTGTTTATTTACGATATAATACCTACCGCTAGACGGCGCAGCGCGCTCAATTTTTCTCAAACCTTTATCTAATAGGTAGTCAACTTCTTCAAATTTTTAAATTAAAAAAATAAAATAATTAAAATAATTTAAACTTTCAAACAAAAGACTTTTCCCTTTTACTGCATACCTATAATTTCCTTTTTAATGCATAAATGGTTAAAGAGATAATACGGCATAGGTATGGAACCGCGACCGTGTCTAGGATTGGACTCTTCAATAAAATGTATTCGAGGTTAAGAAATGATATTCGCGCAGCTAAAAGAAAATTCTATTCTCAAAAAATATTTTCCTCACGAAATAAAGTAAAAACAGCATGGTCCATTATAAACGATGAAACCGGAAAATTGAGAAAAGGATTTAGCGCATCATTATCCATTGAAGTAAATAAAAAACTCGAAACAAATGCTCTGGTTTTGAGCAACGTATTCAATAACTTCTTTATCACTAAACCTTTAAGTCTGGCATCTGCAATTCAGACCCCAATTACAACAGCATATGAAAAGTTGAAATTAATGAAAAAAAATTATAATTCGATATTCCTGAAACCCACATCTGAGATGGAAATAGCCAAATTTATAAACTCATTGAAAAATAAAAAATCCACTGGGATAGACAATTTTCCAGTTGATATACTAAAGAAATCCAGTGATATTTTATCTAAACCCCTCAGTATATTATTTAATATGTCGTTAAGTAATGGTGTCTTCCCTGAATGCTATAAAATGGCAAAAATAGTACCGGTCTTTAAAAAAGGTGATATACATAATATCGAAAACTATCGACCCATCTCTTTATTGACCGTATTCTCTAAGGTTCTAGAAAAAATAATAGAAGTCAGGATACGTGAGTTTTTGAAGAAAAATAATATTTTGAGCAACACACAATTTGGTTTTATGAAAAAGAAATCGACCCAACAGGCAATGTTGAAGTGTTGCAATCAAATACATACATGTCTAAATATGAAAAGGTATTTATTTATTTATTTTATTTTATTTATTTAAGTCCATAAAAAATACATTTGGTTACAAAAACATTCTCTTAGCCTAATATTTCATAATAATTTAAACAGTTTTTTTTTAATTTACCTAACTCGGAAAGAGATTCAGAAATAATAGTTTGTGGTTTACCACCTCACTAGGAATAACCTGTATCGAGGTGGTACCAACAGAAATCGTATATTGCCTGCCGAAAGAGCATGATATACCCGCTCTTAGGTTTTCATTTTATTTTAATATTTTTTAATATTTTTTTTATTTTAATATTTTTATATTCTTGTATTCGGCTGCCATTTTTTGTGACCTCAGTAGAGCCTTTGATTGCGTCCAAACCGATCTTCTACTTGCAAAATTAGACTATTATAGCATCCGAGGTACGGCAAATAACCTATTCAAGACTTATCTGCAAAACAGAATGCAAAAAGTGGAAATAGCCAATATTGGCAGAGATCTAATCGAGTCCGTAGCAACTTCCGAAATACTTACTGTCAATATTGGAGTACCCCAAGGGTCAATTCTTGGACCGTTGCTTTTCATTATTTACATAAATGACCTGAGTCCAAATCTATCTAAATGTGAAGTCACCCAATTTGCAGACGATACCTACTAGCGCTGTAGTTGAAGCTGACAACATAAATACGCTCACTGCCAATATCAATACATCTCTTGGTGAACTTGATGATTGGTTTAATGCGAACAAGATGTCTCTAAATATGTCTAAAACTGTTATTTTAAATTTTAATAGCAAGACATCATCTATAAAAGTTAACTACCCGGTTGAACTTGCGGAATCAGTTAAATTCCTCGGACTACATCTGGATGCAAAGATGTCATGGAATCTACATATAGAGCATGTTAAGTCAAAACTTTCGTCAGCCTGCTATGCTCTATTACGCACCAGAAATTGTTTGGAGAGAACTGAAGTAATATCGGCCTATTACGCGCTAGTTGAGTCACACCTGCGCTATGGTATTCTTTTATGGGGTAATGCAGCACACATCAACAGTGTATTCACTCTCCAGAAAAGAGCCATACGTGCGATAGTAGGTATTGGTCCACGGCAGTCATGTCGTGAACACTTCCAAAAACTAGGGATATTGACCGTATATGCGATTTTTGCTCAAGAAGCTCTTTGCGAATTCTATTGCAATAAGAGCTCGGCCATGTTGCGTTGAGGGTAATCAATAGAAGGCCCCCACGATATGATTCCAACATGCTTTTCCAAGAAAGTAAGGTATTAGATATACGCCAGCTGTTTGTGAAACAATCACTCATGTTCTTCCATCGAACCCTTGATAAACGACCACGAAGCCAGCAACACAGAACTACAAGAGCATCTGCAGGCTTGAATTATGCCGTTCCACGAGTTAATTCATCATTTGCCCAAAGACAATTAAATTTTATAGCACCCAAAATATTCAACCGTCTTGATGACGACATAAAAAAAATTGAAAGTACCTTTTTATTCAATAAAAAAATAAAAAAATGGCTTCTTGACGATATAGGTCGTTCAAGGACAGAGAATGATCTTCTGCAAATCATCTTTTAAAAATAATATACCTGCATAAATGTGTATATATATGTATATGTGAATGCGTATCTATGAATATATTTATATATGTATGTATTTAATTATATGTATCTATATATGTGTATATATATCTATTAATATATTTATATATGTGTGTATTTAAGTTTATGTATCTATATATGTGTATATGTATGTGTACGAGTACATACGTCAGTTATGCTTCTCCACCCAAGTCTGAAAATCGTATGCCCAGATACAGGCTATATTCGGCCTAGTTGGGCATGCGCTGAGCATGGTCATTTGAATGTGGGTCGTCGTTTACTTCGTACCATTACTTAGTATGACCATTTTATGAATTCTGCATGTTATGTTTAAAATAAATAAATAAATAAAATAAATAAATAAATAAAATATCCCACGAGGAAGTACATCGGCATGACACCAGGAATAAAACCCTGTATCTCCAACCGTTCATAGCACGTACTGCCAAGTTCCAGGCGACTAGTCGATACTTAGGCCTCAAACTTTTCAATAAATTGCCCGAAAGATTAAGAAATTAAAAACATCGATATTTTCAAGAGATCCATCCGAGTCTATCTGCTTAAAATCAACATGTATGCCCATAACGACTTCTTAAAATATTTTGAAAATACATAGCATCGTATCTACCCATTTAATCTAATACATATTATTTACCGTTAATTGTTTTGTTGTAAACTGTTATCATATAGTCTATGTTTTTGTAAATTGGTAAGTTTAAAACTATATATTGTATATCATCTCTTGTCTAAATTGAGTAACTAATTTAAGATTAATTACTGTCATTCCTACACAATTGTATGGTTGTATTGGAAATAAATACCTTTTACTTTACTTTACTTTACTTAAGACTCGCGTGTCTCACGCCTCACGGCCGGTTGATCAGTTTCTCCTGGGAGATTCCTTCCCGGTGCTACTGGACGGTTTGCACACCGTTCGGCGATGACAATTGGTTGTGCATTCTGACTTATTGCTGAAGGAGTCTGGAGACTATGGAAATATACTGTCTTTTAAGCGGTGGGGGTGGATTATGGTGGTGACGATTAGGCTATCAGATCCTGAATTCAGAATCGGGCAAAAGATACTTTTGGTCCGCGACAGTTCAAACTAAATCACCCCTGAATATACGGCAGGTAGAGGCCGCGCAAGCGACTTCAGACCTGTGACCAGTCGGGAGGTTGGAAGTATCCTGATGGTTGATTCCAGACGAAGATATCCTTCCAAAACCGGTAGTCAGGCTGGTATAACGATCACATATCGTTATACCAGCCTGGGGTCGACAAACTTTACAATGCAGCGCAGACCTAGGTATGCCTATTTCTCTTTCCTTAAAAAAAAAATGGTTTGTACCTTGACGGCGTCATAGATGAACCACTGCAGAGCTGTGAGCGTTCCAAACATCACGATCCTCGGCATGAGCCCCTTCCACACGCCCGCGAAGCCCAGTTTGCCCACAATGGAGCCAACAGTGGCTGTGCTGTCCTGGTTCAGCTTAGACACAACGGTGTCGGCGGGGTGAGAGACGATGGCGCAGAACACGCCCGCAATGTAGCCGGCCGCAAACGTCACGATCAGCTGCTCGCCCTTCGAGCACTGGTCGCGGGGCTTCGGCACCACATACCTAAGACATATACCGAGTTAGAACAGTAGGTAGCGCACTCTCGAGCGGCAGGGCGATGCGGGGATAGAGTGCAAGGGAAAGAGTTATGCCCGGGTGGAGGTTAGCAAATTTCTTAAACGTTTAGATATCTGCTTCGGCGGAGTAGTGGCCATATACCAACCCTTAGGACTCTAGACGTTGCTTGCTTTGAATTCAATTTTGTTCTAAGCGTATGTACCTACCTATTCTTTGTGATTTTATTAAACATGATTTCGGCCCAAAAATGCATCTGTAAGCGTTTGGGCGCTATTGTGGAGGAATGCAAACACATACATACACACACGTACACAAGCAAGCACGCACACACGCACACACACCCAGAAGTGCGTTCATAATACTTTTCCTCAGCTGGGAAAGCAAAGTGGATATTGATATAATATCTGTCTGTATATCTGTCTGCGCTTCGTAGACTTTGACACCGTTTGACCGATCACCATGAAAGTTGTCACATAATATATGTATTTTTTCATTTAGAAGGTTTTTATTCTATATGCTTTGTTGAAACTCGCCACTAGACGGAGCTGCAACGCATCAACTTCTAAACTGTTGAACCAATCGCCATAAAAATTGGTATACATTGGCATTTGAGAACAGATAATATTTTCACGCTTTCCGCTTTGTCGTAAGTCCAGATTACTCCAGTCTCTCGATTGGTTCCGAGTTCGAGGTCGCTTGCGCGGTCCTCTCCCTTACGAAGCGGTGAAACGGTGTGTACCGAATCTATCGCGGACCACGGCATCCTTTGCCCGGCTGTTCCCCCAGGACGCCGTAAGGTCCGCAACCACCCCCACTCTATAGGAAACAGTACTGCTTCCAGACTCCCCCGACTGTTAGTCAGAGTGCACAGTCGATTGGCTTACGCCGCACGGTGCGCAGACCGTCCAGGAGCGCCAGAAGGTTGGTTCCTAGGGGAAACTAACCCTAAGGCCAGAGTCCTACCCAGGCCCGCACTTCATGCGTGGAAGCCGTCGGATGGGTGTTGACCCGTGAGTGTGACCAACCCTGAACAGAATGGGTCTTCGTAGCCAACTCAGCAAGGGCCCATTAAATCCAAACATCATATTGAGTTGTCGACTACAACGGGCGAGCCCATCACCACAGGACGTTTTAACGATTAGTCGTTCTAACGACCTGCAGTGAGCGTAGAAGACTTTGGAAAAAACAATCCAACGTCTAGCTACGCCACAACCTGTAAGAGACCAACGCCTTACCGCGAGATAGCCAGGAATTGCTACCTGGCGGGCGACACTCGCGCCCTTACTACCGATTGTGACCAGATTTCTCCGGTCTCTCGATTGGTTCCGAGTTCGAGGTCGCTTGCGCGGTCCTCTCCCTTACGAAACGGTGAAACGGTGAATACCGAATCTATCGCGGACCATGGCGTCTTTTGCCCGGCTTTCACCCAGGATCGGATAGCCGATGGTCATTTCAAGAGCAGTCGCCGTAAGGTGCGCAACCACCCCCTCTCTATAGGAAACAATACAGCTTCCAGACTTTCTCAACTGTTAGTCGGAGAGCACAATCGATTGGCTTGCGCCGCACGGTGCGCAGACCGTCCAGGAGCGCCAGAGGTTTGATTCCCAGGTGAACTGTCCATAAGGCCAGAGTCCTACCCAGGCTCGCACTTCATGCGTGGAGGCCGTCGGATAGGTGTTGACCCGTGAGTGTGACCAACCCTCAACAGAATGGGTCTTAGTAGCCAACTCAGCAAAGGCCCATTAACTCCACACATCAGTGCTGTGACATCACTCGCTCGGTGCTACTCGACAGTAATAGGTATAGATATGTACGCTAACGAAAGGAAGCATGTTCTACGAACGCCGGTCCCCGCACCTCAACCACCGCTTACATCTAGCTCACTCCCTAACAGTATGTATCGGAGCACGGATAATATTTTCGCACCATCCACTTTGTTGTAACTCGCCACTAGATGGCGCTGCAACGCATCAACTTCTACATCACTCAACAGATCGCCATGAAAATTGGTATACCTAGGTATATGAGCACGGATAGTATTTTTGCACTATCTACTTTGTTATAACTCGCCGCTAGACGGCGCTGCAGCATATCCACTTCTATACCGTTCAACCGATCGCATTGAAAATTTTATAAATGCGAAAGTGGAAGTTGAAGCGACCAGCGAAACGATGTAATTTTTACGTTTTTATTTAAATTGCAATCAATAACCTTGCTTTAACCCCTCAAGCGGCAGGTGTGAATCTTGGCAGTCACAAAAATATAGCACGTTAGAAAAGAAGAATTGTAGAATGATCGCATTGAAATTTGAAATATAAAACATTTAAACCTCATTTTGTAAAACAATTAGGGTCACCGGGTAAACAGTGAGTCACTTTTTTTTAACAGCTCATATCTCAAAACCTATCAGTCAGATCGGCTTAAAATTTAGTTTGATGTATTTTATATTTTATCAGCTCTCAGAAAATTACTAAATCATTGACCCCCGATAATGTAGAGCAGAGGAAATAGGGTTTTTTTAAGAGAGCAGAAATGACCCACTGTGCACAATGAGTGGTGAACAATGGGTCACCCCCTGGTTAACAATGGGTCTAGGAGTTTTTATACGTAAATAATTAAAGACAATTTAATCTAGAAATTACATTTTTATTTTTTTTTAAAAACCACACGGACCTAAGAACTACGATTATCTTAAAACTTAAAACGAAAACCGAAACCGACAATACTAATAACTTTAAATGGAAATCAAGTTAGGTATGTCTTGAATTTAACGGATATTTATACCACTCAGGTCAATGCCAAAAGTAAGATATGATTGCTGACGAACAGTACTACCATTTGACGCAGGAGTTGGTAATAAAAGCTTAATATTATCATCCTTGACATAAGCCAAGTCTGGAGTATTTGGCATGGAAAAACGTCCTTCCTTGTGTCTCAAATAACTCACATAGAGCTCGAATGTATGATTTCGTTCTTCTAGTATCTTAGCAACATAGTACAACAATTGTCTTTTGAGCGCAAATTCTACTAAAACATACTCTCCCTCTCTTGGCATTCTTGGCAACGGCTTCATCAGCGTCTCTTGCGTAATAATATTCTCTTTATCTTCATCACTGAACCAGCTCCCTTCATCTGGTGAGTCATCATCTAAGACAATTTCACAATCCTCTTCCGAGTCGCTTTGAAGAACTTTTCTAATAGCTTTCTTGACAGTGGGTTGCACAACTTTCTTCCTTTTAATTGCCTTTTTATTATTTTCAATTTCGTTCTTTTCCGGTGTGTCAGTTGCAATAAGAGATTTGCCTAATCGCCTCGGCTTTCTTTTTTTGTTTCTTGCAGATGCCTTTAAAGGTTTTCGGAATTCATCTGGTGTAACTAGCCGGACAGATAAGGCAACTTTGGCATGTGATGACCTGGGAGAGGTTTCATCAGGGTCTTGTCTAGCCACTAATGGTAGTGGTGATGAAGATTGTGACTGAAGAGAATGGTTCTCTTGTGATCGTTGTCTTGGGATTGCATCAGCAGGGTGGATTATTGCTGCCAAACACATATGAGACAGGGAAGGTGGAGTTGTAGCACAAACTATTGAAGATAGCGTAACAGACACAGACGCATCACTTGTGATTTGAACAGAAGATTCAACAATCGACTGTTCAATTGCGTCTATCACAGAGGGATTTGGAGTATCTTCAAAATCTGAAAGGAAAAAATACTGTTGGCATGTGGGTTCGACACCTTAAAATAACTAAAAAAAATATTTAAATAAGTGTTAGGTAGGCTGCATACCTGTTGGTTTCTCAGCAGCAGGCCTGTCAGTGACGCTGCTCGGCATGAAGTCTTCCTCCGAGAATATATCTCTGTCGAACGGGTATATTCCGGTTTTCCTGAATGACTGCTTTATGTTAAGTGGAGTCATACTCTTTTCAAAAGCTTGACCAACTAGTGTTCCAATATCGTAAATGGTCACTGGACATCCAGGATTTCGCATCATCCATGACTCCATCGCTGATGCATAGTAAGATTTAAACGGTCCATAGATGCCGACGTCTAACGGCTGAAGTTTCGCCGATGTGTGTGGGTGTAAAGTAAGCACAGTCACCCCTGACTCTTTAGCCAAATTAAGTGCTTCAATCGATAGATGTGATTCATGATTGTCCATGATGAGAACTGTTGGAGAATCTTTCGTAGATCCTGACCTCTGCACAAAATGCTGCATCACCTGTACAAACGTTTCAGTATTCATCCACCCAGTAGGAGTGGCGAGGATAAGAGAACCAGGTGGTGTCCCAACTTTCATGCGAGGATTTATATTCTTGCGTGGGAAGACCAATACGGGTGGAAGGGGAACACCTCCTGCACTTATGATATTACACGTTGTGACAAGTGTACCTTTTTCACCGCTAGACACTTTGCATATATTCCTTTTTCCCTTCGGAGCTAAAACTCGTGGATTTTTCTGCACAGTACTTGTAGCAGTTTCATCTAAATTATAAATGCGCGTGCCATCTGCAAAGGCTGGACTGCGGCTAAGCACATTTTGAAGGTTGTCGAAAAATATTTTAACAGTTTCCCTATTGAACGCTGTTGCTCGCGCCAAGCTGCAGTTTTCAGGTTTACGTAATGACATCTCAGGGAATCGCTCACGAAACCCTCGGAACCAATCTATGCCAGCCATTTTGTTCGCTTCCCAACTCTCAGGAACTGGTATATTGTTCATTTTTGCCATATCATAAGCTATTTTGCGGCAATCTTTAGTGATAAGACCATAAAACATTAAGGCACACTTTTGGTAATAATCACGTAAGGCCTCCTCATGTTCAGCCTTAAATATTTTCCTGACGGAATAATTTGGCGTCAGGCGGTCAGGATTTTTTTTTCCATGATATCTTTGCAGAGTAGAAAAAGCAATGAAATGCTCTTTCGCTGCTTGCCTGATGCTTTTTCCGGCCTTTATAGCATCTAATGCCTTTTTCATTTGATCTTCCGTATGAATACCAATTTTTCTACTAGGTTTATTTCTGCCCATTCTGTAAAAAAATCATTTTATTTTCATCAAAGATATACCTAGCTTTATAATAGGTAAATTGTTTCTATTTCCTGTAGGTATATTAGTTATGATTAAAACATAGCAGAACCATGCGCATCGCCTCAACAACGAGTCCACAGTGAATCGCGATCCACTGAGTACACAGTGGATCAGACCCACCCTTGACCATAGACCTATGTTAAATGCAAACAAGAACCAACCTGTTAAGAACAAAGCTAGTCAATCATCTATGTGATATATTACAGCGTACTAACAAGGTCACAGTATGGTAATACAAGTTTACCTATATCTATTATAAGTTAGGAATTATAAACAAAATATCAACTCACATTTCAAAATATTTTATGAGCGTCACGATAAAATCGGCCGTAGCACGTCGTCATCTGGGCGCAGCTGCGCGGGAACTGGCGGAGCAGGGATTGCTTATAGGGAGGCGTCTGTGAGCGGACAAGCGTCTGCGCTATCGTACTTATTTTCGTCAATATGTGCGTGACCCACTGTACCCAACTGACCCACCGTTTACCCGGTAACCCTAGTTAATTATGAATTAGAAAGTTGAACAACTGAAAAAACTCACTAATCTAGCGATATCAATACGAAGCCCTATCTAAAAATTGTAAACACATTTGTTTACGTTATTACTTGCTTTACCAAATCTATTAGTTCGTTTTATTTATTTTCATACATATATCCGAAGAGAAGCTACTTACATAATATCCGAAGAGAAGCGCAGATCCGAGCAATGGCAGCACTCGACTAAGTGCCCCCAGAATACAAACAATTATATTAGGGATTCTAGACTGCGAGAAGCACGACTGAATAATCGTACACTACAGAATTTATTAGTCTTTCTCACACATATCTAAGAGGGGGTGGTTGCACTGTGATTTTGGTGTAAATTCAGTTCGTTGAGAGCGCGGTTTGTCGCGCCGCGCTCGTACCCGTTTTGGGACGTTACTGAGCATTGACTACAATACATCGTACCCGATTCGGTACGTCGCTTCTCTTCGGATATATGGCACCGTGAAAAGCATAGGGTCGTAGGTGCATTCTGAATTATGAGCGTTTCAAGTTAATATTATTTCTTATAATTCTATAAATGAAGCTATAATATAGCTATAAACTTAATATTTTTACATAATAATGTTTATTTTAAGAACTTTAGTATGAGTTATGACGTATATAAGATTTACTTTAGGAAGTATGTATTCTAGCACATATGACCATCTGGTTTTAAAGAAATTTTATATTGTTGGCGCGTATGGTATTATAACTCCAAATAAAACAGCAGAAGAGTACCAATTAATATTTTCATTTCAAGCAAAGTTTAGTTGTCACAACATTGAATGTACTTACCTAAAACTACGATAAAAAAAACCTTGAAACTTAACTATTTCATCAACTATGATAATATTGTATCATTATTATTCATTTGCTTCAGTGATTTCTTCCACGTTCATCACGTTCAAGTCTTTATGGAACTTGTGGTAGTGCTCTTGAATGACGTTTGCGTTACAGAGTGAGATCAAATCCTTTTTAAGCTATTGCATAGCTTTTATCGCGGGCCTACTAGGCCAGCGCGGCGACCGAATGAAGAAATTTCTTAACGAAAATTAATGATTTTAAACTGATAATTACGTCTAAACGAGTACTGCTTACGATTCGAAAAAAATACATGTTAAACAAGAACATCTTGCTAATATTCTTGGCTTTGAATATTTTAGATTTTATTTATATTACATAGTGTAATTAATTTGTGAAATTAGGTCTAACCGAACACAAAAACGACTACTACGCAAATACTATCTGGCGTATTATTATGAAACCTGCACCATTTTAAAGATAATTTAATTATCTATCTTTTTATCTACGTTTTTTTTCGAATAATCTGTTTTTTTTCTTTATTGAATAAAAAACTCTATCGGAAGACGTTTAAATTATTCCGAATCATTTGCTTTCGCAGCCGCAAATGATTCGCAATAATTTCAACGTTTTCCGATAGAGCGCAGTTATCTGATATCAGAAAAAATAAAATAAATAAATAATTATAATTGCATAAGTTTTTAAAAATGCTATGCAATAGCTTTACCGCGGCAGTCCCCGAGTGCCACACATCTTTTTTTGTTTGATTTGATATTCCTGGTGGACGTGAATATGCTTTGCTTAGTTCCATGCTTGAACAATTTTCATGTAACATAATAATATGTATAGCTCAATCGTATGTAACATATGTATAACATATGTAACTGGCGACATGTAACATATTTATGTATAGCTCAATCGTATGATGTGATTATATGAAAGGACTTTCGCAAATACCGAACCACCCATACTTCAGTGTTTTCTTCATACCGAACACCGAACACGGGACTGAAATACCAAACAGTTCGGTAAAAAACCGAACACCTGGCAAGCCTGGCTGTGACCGACCCTGAACAAATGGGTCTTCGTGGCCAACTCGAACACGGCCTATTATCTCACATTTCTCTTAATCATAAAAAGCCATTCGTTATCAATGTTATTATAGATGGCTAAATAAATCGCTATAGTTTGGCGGTCAATGCTATCAACGCCACCTGCATTTCGCCAGCGTAGAAGGGTTGCCAAATTGTACTATGTAGTTTAGCAACCGAATATGCTAGGTATGGGTGGTTGCTGGTAGGTATGGGTGGTTGGATAGCTAATGGGCCCTTGCTGAGTTGCCCACGAAGACTCATTCTGTTCAGCGTTGGTCACACTCACGGGTCAACACCCATCCGGCGGCCTCCACGCATGAAGTGCGAGCCCAGGCGGGACTCTGGCCTTACGGCTAGTTTCCCCTAGGAATCAACCTTCTGGTGCTCCTGGACGGTCCAATCGACTGTGCACTCTGACTAACAGTCGGGGGAGTCTGGAAGCAGTACTGTTTCCTATAGAGCGGGGGTGGTTACGGACCTTACGGCGACTGCTTATGAAACGACCATCGGCTACCCGGTCCTGGGGGAACAGCCGGGCAAAGGATGCCGGGGTCCGCAATAGATTCGGTACACACCGTTTCACCGCTTCGTAAGGGAGAGGACCGCGCAAGCGACCTCGAACTCGGAATCAATCGAGAGACTGGAGTAATCTGGTCGCAATTGGAAGTAAGGGAGTGAGTGTAAGCCTGCTGGGTAACACTCCTGGCTATTTCGCGGTTAAGGCGTTGGCCTCTTACGGGCATGTGGCGGAGCTTGACGGTGGACTGTTTTGTCCAAGTCTTCTGCGCTCACTTCAAGGAGACAGAACATCTAATCGCTAAAACTGCCTGAGGTGAAGGGTTTGCCCGTTGTAGTTGCCAACTCTAGTTAGGTATGGTTGGTATATGATCAGTGATGGTAGTTGGCAGTTAATGAGATATTAGGTATGCCGATACTCGCTTCACCTTCAAATACGAGAGACTCGACAGGATAGTCACCTAGTAATAGGGCTTTGCGAGCAGCTTTAAGTCTTTCTTGAACGTCATTTTTAAATAATTCAACAGGAAATCCCGAATTACAACGTTGAATATGCCATTTAGCACCTCGAAACGTAACATTACATTAGACGTTTCAGTTGCCAATTACAGTTTGATTTTCAAGAAACGAAACATGAACTATCGCATGCGATTTGTTGCTGTAATTTGAACAATCGTATTTCCGACGGAACGATTTGAATCTTAATAATATAATTGTTTGTTTGTTTGTTTCTACTCTTTATCGTGAAATCACAAAGGGCGGGTTTATTGTCATATGACAATCTCTTACAACCAACCCTACTATTACGTGTGCATATGTATTTGTGCGAATAACTGTGTGTAAGTAAATGTCTTGTTATTGCATTCAATCGACAAAATTGAGAATGCAATTCCGTTAATTTTATCCCAACGGAAAATGGTGACCCAGCAGGGATTCGAACCAGGGACCTTACAATGTAAGATCTGGCGTCCTAGCCACTATGCCACCGGGCCGTGTAGCGTCATTGAATTGCATATTAGATTGCTCAACTCCATAGTACATGTTGGCAACCCTTCTGCGTCGGTGAAATGCAGGTGGCACAGAAGGCATTGACGGCGAAACTAATAGCAATTTATTTGGTCGTCTATAATTAAATTGATAACGAATGGCTTTTAATCAAGGTCTAATTGATTATATTGGGCAGCGAATGGTTTCGTGCAGCTTGGGCCATAAAATCCTTATTTTCTCTGATCAGTTCAACTCACGATTTAGCTCCTATTCAGAAGCCTCCACCTGCGAAAGGCTACCCCGGGTAAGACTCTCGTGTCTCAGGTCTCACAGCTGGTGGACCCATGGTGGGATTGCATGGCCCGACGCTACTGGTCGGTTTGAGCACCGTTCGGCGACACCAATCGGTTGTGCACTCTGACTAGTTGCTGAAAGAGTCTATAAATCGCGTTCATTTTGTCATTAATTCTCGTTACCTATTCATATTCTTTGCTAAAAAAAATACTCAAACTAATCAAAGCGGATCTAGAGAAGTTGTTTTCAGAGACTCAAAATGTACTTCTAGATACATTTTGAGGTTATGTTTTGTCTTACATTTCGTATAGCTTAACCACAAATTGTCGGTACCTACCATCTACCTAGGTACTTCTGATCCATCATCAGAGCCTCAAGACCTCAAAAGTAGAAGCTGCTCGACGAATTGTGACGAATGAGACAAAACTCGGTATGTCTACTACCTAAACTCTTGAAGTTTTATTGCCAGTTTTCTGATCCATCATCAGGGCCTCAAGACCTCAAAAGTAGAAGCTGCTCGACGAATTGTGACGAATGAGCGAAAACTCGGTATGTCTACTACCTAAACTCTTGAAGTTCCATTGCCAGTTTTCTGATCCATCATCAGAGCCTCAAGACCTCAAAAGTAGAAGCTGTTCGACGAATTGTGACGAATGAGCCAAAACTCGGTACCTATGTCTACTACCTAAACTCTTGAAGTTCCATTGCCAGTTTTCTGATCCATCATCAGAGCCTCAAGACCTCAAAAGTGGAAGCTGCTCGACGAATTGTGACGAATGAGCCAAAACTCGGTATGTCTACTACCTAATCTCTTGAAGTTCTATTGCCAGTTTTCTGATCCATTATCAGAACCTCAAGACCTCAAAAGTAGAAGCTGCTCGACGAATTGTGACGAATGAGCCAAAACTCGGTATGTCTACTACCTAAACTCTTCAAGTTCCATTGCCAGTTTTCTGATCCATTATCAGAGCCTCAAAATGGACGGACGGACGGACAATATTGTTTCACTTTTGCCATTTTTTATAGCCCCTTAGAAATGCCAAGAAGTAATAGAAATATACTTACCCTTGCATTCTATTTGCTTTAGTTTAACATTTGACCCATTTGTACAATGATAGTTTTTCCTTTATAATTATTATATTATACAACTAATCAAACCACAAAATAAATATTATAATATTTATAAGTAGAGTAAGCTTTGACTACGCGTTAACTGTGTCCATATAACATAATGAATCTGTGTGTGAGGGAGAATAACTGTTAGAGCGAGAGATACCACGAAAATTTGCGTAGATCCAAACGTCCGAACACTACGAGCGCTCGGCTCGTACTATGTAAATTTCTATCAGCGTTTTCGTATATAAAGCCGGTGTTGCGCCCATTGCACAACATATGCAGTGCCCTGTGGCGCGGACCGACCCAGCGCTGTGTGGACCCAGGACTGTAAAAAGAGGTCCACCGCTTGGTCGCCGCTTGCCCCGTAACGGGCGGCCACGACACCTGCTGCAAGCCTCGATACGCCTCAGTCTGTCTCTATTACCACCGTTTTACTCCCCGTCCCCTGCACCAATAAAACACGCCTTCCCTTTCAAGTGCCAACACGGCATATTATTTTTTAACTGATTTTTTGAGTCTAGGAATATCGTAGCTTAGATACAAGGTACATACATTTCACAACAGTATACATAACAAGTATATAGTTTTACAATGGAACATAGCCTAGGTATATACATTACACATACAGCAATTTACCTAGGCACATACACAATATTATAAAAATCTTTATTGTACAGTAAAATACAACCCACGCACATACAATTACAAAAATCTTTATTCTAAATGTCTCTATCCTGTTCTTCCCGGGCAGCGGGTCGAACAAGATCTCTCGTGGTCTGTTGTCGAGCGGCGTCTCTGTGCGCCTGCGTGCTCCTGAGTGCGCCTGAGTGCGCCTGAGTACGCCCGTGTGTGTCTGCGTGTGCCTGACTGCGCCTGGGTGCGCTCGTCTGGGCTGCGTCCGCCTGACTGCGTCCGCCTGTGCTGCGTCCGCCTGTGCCGCGTTCGCCTGACTGTGCCTATGTGCGCCCGTCTGCGACCGCGTGCGTCCGACTGCGCCTATGTGCGCCCGTCTGATCGCGTGTGTCTGACTGCGCCTATGTGCGCCCGTCTGACCGCGTGTGCGCCGCGTGGGTGCCACGTGTGCGCCGATGCGCACCAGACTGCGCCTTTGTGCGCCCGTCTGCGCCCGCGTGTGTCCGACTGCGCCTGTGTGCGCCCGTCTGATCGCGTGTGCGCCGCGTGGACCCGACTCTCCGTAGGTCCCAACTTGGACCAGCGCTCGAACTCCACGACTGGAGAGAGCGTCCCCGTCGACCGTAAATCGCGAGTCGGACCGTAAATCCCGACTCGGACCGACACTCAACTCCCCGAATAGGAGAGAGTGTCTCGTCGACCGTAGTGTCCTTTACTTGGACCGCGCTCAATACTGCACGGTGCAGTAGAGCCGCTCGCGACTGGCTTCCAGACTGCAAGGGCAGCGGAGCGGTTCCATGGCGCGGTCCTTGTAGTCGTTGGGGTTCCTTCCTTCCTTCCTTCCTAGTCGGTTGACTGTTAGCTGTGGAACTGAGAGAGCGAGTGATTTGATATGGCCCGTGGGCCCATATTTGTACTCACTTCCGCGGTCCTTGCCGTGCACCTGCTGTGCACCTGCTTTCGTGTCCACCAATGACACGCCGCGGACAGCTTTCCGTGAAAAGTGGGGATCTTCCCTTTTCATATCGACCTCTCGCACTCTCCTAGGAGAAAAGCTATCTCCTCCCCTCTAAAAGCCGTTACGGTACGATGCGTGTTTGTCCAGACTTCAGGGCCGACCAACAGTTTCTGGTTGGCAGCTACTGGGTCGTTAGAGCGCATTCCTGATTGGTCGGCAACCAACCAATCAGAGAATGGCTAAAAACCCATCCTTTTCCTTGGAGTGGATTCTTCGGGTTCCAAACATCATCAGAGTCTGGCCCGGTACCTCACGTATACGTTCCCGTCATTTTCGCGTCTGCGAGTATCTTCATAACCGGCTGAGGGCAGTTTCCCGGCCACGTAAACTTGAATCGATGATTCCTGTGTTTCTGTTTACTTGCCGGTGGTCGGTGGTGATGGTGCTTTGTTTTCTACTCCCATTTAACAGTTTTTCACTATTTTTGGGAGTAGAAAATACCACGTGTTTTCTCTCGTGTTTCACGGTTTCTTGCTGTAAACACGTGAATTTTCACGGCAGGTCGTAAGAGGGGTGCTGTATGCTTATACTTCAACTCTTGTAAGACTGTTTCGGGCAGTATTACCCGCTTTCATTTTCGGTTTGACGAGTTCAAACTGTCCGTTTTTTGAACCAAAGTTCGTCTCCTAGCTATGTTAGAGCGGGCGGTCGTAGGGAGTCTCGCTCGCTCCGTTTCTGTGTGGGAGCGGGCGGCCGTAGGCCGTCTCGCTCGCTCGATCCGCTCGAAGCGGCGCCTGCGATGTCTACAAAGGTAACCCGATGCCATTTTGCCATTTTTCTCGTAAAAAATGATTTTTCTGCAAATGTCTTATGCTTCATCGGGCACCCTCATAGCAGCCGTAAATCATCTATTTTACGGCTGGCGACGTCGCTACTGACGGTGTCGCAACACTTACTATATAATACCTACCGCTAGACGGCGCAGCGCGCTCAAATTTTTCTCAAACCTTTGTTTAATAGTCAACTTCTTCAAACTTTCAAATTAAAATAAAACAAAAATCGTTTTTTTTTAAATCCTGAGGTTTATTCTATTTTTTTTATTAAAAGTTGCTTACTTCGTTGTACTGATTAACCCACTAAAAATGCCTGTGCTGTAAAAACAACCTGTATATTAATCTTAGTTGGTTTAATATCTAGCTATTTCATAATGAGTTTGGGAAAGGGTTTTTTTTCCTAAAAGTACTTGTTTCAACTTAAAATACAGTATTTTTATTTTTTCCCTTGCACTTCAAATGACTTTAGGAGATTCATAAAAATGATCTTTAAAAGATTCGTAAAAATGACCCAGTGCTAATTTTCCCTTGAAAGTCGTTTGCGCGCTGCGTGACGTCATCGCACACCATTCTTTCTCCCGCCTCGCTGGTGAAGGACGCATCGCGCGCGTAAAATCATTTCGTTTGAAAATATTAACAAAATGTCATTATAAATACTGTATTGTTGCATGGTGTACGAATACATCGAGTACCTACACTAAATTAAATAAAAAACATGTGATTCCAAAACCCTTCCCCTTCTCATGGCTGGAGTGTCTTTGATGCTCCAAGTATATAGATTCCAACAGCGATCCATTTAAAGTTTTACAGTGGGCTACTTCGTAGGCCTCCGAGGCGGTGATTCGACTGTAAAGTTCTTTCATGCCATAATATACTATCGGCTTTTTCTATTGTTTGTTTGGAGATAACGTTACAAGCACTAGGTACTATCTATATTTTCTGAACAGTATTCTAAGAACAGCTTGTCGTCTAAATTATTTGTTGCAGTTTTAAAGCTAAGATACAATAAGTGGATCGAGAGTTCAAACGTCATTGTAATATTTACTTAACTGTGTTTCTATATTTCTTTTTCTGTATTCTTCTATAACAGACTTCATAAAACTGCCATCTGTCGATACAGATGGCAGTTTGCTATCATGCCAATGCATGATTTGCATCTGTTGGTGTTCTCCTATTTCTTTTATCTTTACAAACTTCACATCTGAGCCCACGCATGATAATTTAGCCCTACACCAGTAGCACTTTACTGACGTAGGAGCTGGGTCTTCATTTCTACGATGCACCCATGACGAAAACGCATAGCATGTTTGCAACCCTCATCACTCGCGGCGCAATCGTGACACTGAAAATTTTTAAATAGGCCATTTAAGCGCCTCGAAAATTAAAATTGCATTCGACGTTTCAGTTGACAGTTAGGGATAGCACTTCCAGAAACAGTAACTATCGCATGCTTATATTATCGCATTTGCGGTCGCGCCTTCTTATTGGAAACGCCAAAAATATATCTAATTTATGGAATCTAATTTATTAATTAATCACAGTTAGAGGAATTGTGGCTGTGCCCATTAACGGAGTGATAGGTTTTAGTGAGTTCAACTGCAGCTAGGTACTTTCTCTTCTAAATCACCAGAAAGTGGAACAAAAAATTTGCTAATGTTGCTTGAGACATTTTTTGATCGCACCAATGAACAGTGTTTCTTGCCGTTACTGTGTTGAATAAGAGCCTTCACCCCATCTGTTTTTACACTAAATGGGATGGACAACGATCAATTAAGGTCACGAATACAACACGCGCCGGCTGGCGACATGTAACATATGTACCTATAGCCCAATCGTGTGATGTGATTATATGAAAGGACTTTCGCATTTATACCGAACCACCCATACTTCAGTATTTTATTCATACCGAACACCGAACACGGGACTGAAATACCAAACAGTTCGGTAAAAAACCGAACACCTGGCAAGCCTGGCTGTGACCGACCCTGAACAAATGGGTCTTCGTGGCCAACTCGAACAGGGCCTATTTTATCTCACATTTTTCTTAATCATAAAAAGCCATTCGTTATCAATATAGATGGCTAAATAAATCGCTATAGTTTGGCCGTCAATGCTATCAACGCCACCTGCATTTCGCCAGCGTAGAAGTGTTGCCAAATCGTACTATGTAGTTTAGCAACCGAATATGCTAGGTATGGGTGGTTGCTGGTATGGGTGGTTGGATAGCTAATGGGCCCTTGCTGAGTTGGCCATGAATACCCATTCTGTTCAGGGCTGGTCACACTCAAGGGTCAACACCCATCCGGCGGCCTCCACGCATGAAGAGCTAGCCCGGGCAGGACTCTGGCCTTAGGGCTAGTTTCCTCTAGGAATCAACCTTCTGGCACTCCTGGACGATTTGCGCACTGTGCGGCGTAAGCCAATCGAGCGGGGGTGGTTGCGGACCTTACGGCGACTGCTCTTGAAACAACCATCGGCTACCCGGTCCTGGGTAAACAGCCAAGCAAAGAATGCGGTGGTCCGCGATAGATTCGGTACACACCGTTTCACCGCTTCGTAAGGGAGAGGACCGCGCAAGCGACCTCGAACTCGGAACCAATCTAGAGACTGAAGTAATCTGGTCGCAATTGGAAGTAAGGGCGTGAGTGTAAGCCTGCTGGGTAGCACTCCTGGCTATCTCGCGGTTAAGGCGTTGGCCTCTTAGGGGCATGTGGCGGAGCTTGACGGTGGAATGTTTTTTCCAAGTCTTCTGCGCTCACTTCAGGGAGACAGAACGACTAATCGTTAAAACTTTCTGAGGTGACGGGTTTGCCCGTTGTAGTTGCCAACTCTAGTTAGGTATGGGTGGTATATAATCAGTGATGGTAGGATTGGTTTGTTGATGAGATATTATGCCGATACTCGCTTCACCTTCAAATACGAGAGACTCGACAGGATAGTCACCTAGTAATAGGGCTTTGCGCGTCATTTTCAAATAATTCAACAGGAAATCACGAATTACAACGTTAAATATTATGCCATTTAGCACCTCGAAACGTAACATTACATTAGACGTTTCAGTTGCCAATTAGAGTTTGATTTTCAAGAAACGAAACATGAACTATCGCATGCGATTTATTACTGTAGGTAATTTGAACAATCGTATTTCCAACGGAACGATTTGAATCCTAATAATATAATTGTTTATTTGTTTGTTTTTACTCCTTATTGTGAAATCACAAAGGGCGGGTTTATTGTCATATGACAATCTCTTACAACCAACCCTACTATTACGTGTGCATATATATGTGTGTAAGTTAATGTCTTGTTATTGCATTCAATCGACAAAATTGAGAATGCAATTACGTTAATTTTATCCCAACGGAAAATGGTGACCTAGCAGGGATTCGAAACCGGGAACTTACAATATAAGATCAGGCGTCCTAACCACCATGCCACCGGTGTAGCGTCATTGAATTGCATATTAGATTGCTCAACTCCATAGTACATGCTGGCAACCCTTCTGCGTCGGTGAAATGCAGGTGGCACAGAAGGCATTGACGGCGAAACTAATAGCAATTTATTTGGTCGTCTATAATAAAATTGATAACGAATGGCTTTTATCAAGGTCTAATTGATTATATTGGGTAGCGAATGGTTTCGCGCAGCTTGGGCCATAAAATCCTTAATTTTCTCTTATCAGTTCAACTCACGATTTAGCTCCTATTCAGAAGCCTTCACGTGCGAAAGGCTACCCCGGGTAAGACTCTCATGTCTCAGGTCTCACAGCTGGTGGACCCATAGTGGGATTGCATGGCCCGACGCTACTGGACGGTTTGCGCACCGTTCGGCGACACCAATCGGTTGTGCACTCTGACTAGTTGCTGAAAGAGTCTATAAATCGCGTTCATTTTGCCATTAATCCTCGTTATGTACCTATTCATATTCATTGCTAAAAAAATACCCACACTAATCAAAGCGGATCTAGAGAAGTCGGTTTCAAAGACTCAAAATGTACTTCTAGATACATTTTGCGGTTATGTTTTGTCTTATATGTCGTATAGCTTAACCACAAATTGTCGGTACCTACCTGTCTCTATAATATTCAAAAGTAGTGATTATTTAACGGAGGCACGACTAACTCTTATTTTTCAAGCTGAATAATTGAAACGTCGATGTCACGTGATAGAATCAGTAAAGGAGCAGAAACATTAGTATGAGTACAACACGCCTCTTAGGAGACGGTATTGAGACATCGGTCTCCAAGTTATATTTAGTCTTACCGCCACCAAGTTATATTTAGTCTTATTACTGCTGCAATATAATATTATTTCCCAAAACGTAGGTTCTACTCTTTCTACTAATACACCAAGTATGATGATGACCATCCAATTAGATGTAGATCCAATAGATGACCATCTAAGACCATCCAAGTAGTTATGAGACGACGAAACGAAGTCCGTAATATTATGGAATTTCATGTCACCGAAACTGTTCATTAACCCCTCACGTTGCGAGGTAAAAACTCACCGCGCCCAAAAACATCACTTTTGCGCGCGACATATTCGCGCAAAAAATCGACGCGAGTCAACGGCCTTGAGAAAAACGATCATAACTTATAAACCACTAATCGGATTAAAAAAATATAAATAGAAAAATGATCGCATTGAAATTTGACATATAAAACATTATAACCTTATCTCGTAAAACAATTAAGATAATAATGAATAAATATTACAAAATTGGCAAACTGAAAAAACTCGCCTATAAAATCATTTCGATTTTTTTGTAAATACAGTTTTTGTAAATATCAAAAATTGTAACTACAGTTATGTTCTTTATTAAATGCTTTACCAAAACGATATTTTTTTTTTACTTATTTGCATACAAAAATACGGAAAAAATATTTATTTATTCAGCCAAGAAAAATTGTATGTATTCTCGTAAAAAAAAATTTTTTTAATTTTTAATTTGTGACTACTTATGGTATTTTTTTATATGAAATTCTTTCAAAATAACTTTATTACTACATCACTTCTTCTTAGAAATCACACCAGAACTTTGAGCTTTGTCTGATATTATAGAAAAATCTAAAGTTTTGAGAGTTTCCGACTTCCGAACCTAATAATAAACTTTGAATGCCCATAATATAAAATTCGTTAGATTTTTTCAATTATATTGTCTTATCATAGACTTATTATATGTCTAATAACTAATTACTATACTCCAAAGAGTCACATTTCATCGAAAAACTACGGAAAATCGCACTTTTTTCTCTCATAGTAATTATCAAAACAAGTTTCATTTTCGCGAGCCATATTAGAAAACAACATATAATGTTCAAAATACGCCTAATTATGTGATAACTTAGGATGTAAATGAAGCAATACCTATTTTATTAGTAAATAGCGACATTACGTCATGTTTCGCGATATAACGGAATATTTCACAAACATTACAAAATAAATACGGCCATATTTCGCTCGCCGTTTGGTTTTGCCAATGTGTTTTCTTCGAAAATTCGTGAAAAACAGCAAATGGGCTGTGTAAATTGTTTAATCCTAAGGCCTAAACTACTTAAAAATGGAAATTACTTACTTTTATCCGGTATGCACTGCACTTATATACACAAAACAATTCACAACACAACACGTCGCGGAATTATACGCCGCGGCGAATGGGCAGTTCGCGACTGTCGTCAGAAATGAGGTCATCGATTTTGTAAGGGATGTAGTAATTCATATTTCTAACATCGCATGCGGCAATCGAGCAATTTCATAGTGTTGCATATTTGGCTATATTATGGCATCATTCGATAGAATATACAATCGCATTTCGAAATTTAAACGACATTTTCTTGAGCGGCGAGCGCGATATCCCGTATGGGATAGTTTGGATTTCAGCCGGCCGCCATACATATCCCGCAAGGGATGTTAAGTGCCGAGCGGGTTAATACCCTCAAAACGTATTAAAAATTATGAAACGGATAGAAAGACATATCCTAGATATAACTCATTTTATCTGCCGTTTTGTGAACTGAGCAGCAGACGAAATTCGAATTATTAGCTGGCAAGTGACAAGAATTTGATATGAAATTAAATCACGGAATAGTAGCAAAAGTTAAATTTAATATTAATAATAACATTAATTATTACACTAATAACTACTATAACATACTGCAGAAATCACCACCTTCTGTATTTAAGCGGTAAGTGGAATAAAACACTAATAATATTGAACCAAACGACATTATATTACAACACTATGGATCTATATCTTATAACTTATAACCATTAAACTTATCCTATAACTTATAACTATTAAACGTAACGATCTTACACCGCACGAAATGTGTTCAAATTTATTCGGACGGTTCGAGAGGTAGTTTTTATAGACGATCGTTCCTTTCGTATTCCGCTCTAAGGCATTGCTCTATCTCATTCGCTTGAACTAATTTCAGTTTTAATTCCCGAAGAAACGCCATCGGTCCCATTCATGCTGTATCTGTAAACTCAATATGTATATTCTTACAGCAAAACATCTCTGGACTACAAAATTTTACGAAAATTCCATAGAATATACTGTCAAAATGCTATTACATTGGTAAGTAGGCATATTTAATATAATAGTACCAATTTATTAACTTAATATCCTTATTTTTAGAAACATTATATTTACATTTTCTCCGCGTCGTTTAACACCCCTCTCCTGCTCATTATAATATTTCAACTAAGATAGGTACAAAAATGATTTTCATCCGAAAATAAAATAAGTTAAACAAGTAACCACTGTTCGATAAAAACTAGGTTTCTGAATTATAAGTCATAATAAACATACACAATTAAATGTAGGTTTTTAAGCAATTAGAATAATATAAATAAAATACAAACGAAGCTGCCATGGAATTCACCGACCAAAAAATCGGGCCCATCATATATATATGGAATTTGCACTGTGAGAACCTCGAGGACAGATTAAGTCGGGCATGTTATGCATTACGAATCATAAGGAAAACGCTAAATGAAGTCCAGACTAGAAATGTGTATTTTAGCTACTTTGAATGTATTTTAAGTTACGCTATTAGTACTTGGGGTAATTGTTATGCGTGCCACAGAGAACCTCTATTCAAACTGCAAAAAAGAGCAATACGCATTATAGCAAATTTGAAATGGGACGAATCCTGCAGAAGTCATTTTAAACGACTGAAAATTCTAACGTTCATTTCATTGTACCTTTTAAATGTACTAACGGATTTCCACAAGAAAAGAGACCTTCAAAAAAAAAATTCAGATATTCATGACATAAACACCAGAAACAAATCAAAATACATATTACCTAAAGCAAATTTAAAAATAGCGAGACAAGTCAAGGAATACTCCGGTCCCTATTTTTTTAATATGTTACCTCCATATATTAAAGATATCAAAAATAACAATATATTTAAACAGTCCTTAAAAAAGTTTCTTCTAGAAAATATTTTTTACACCTTTGAAGAATACGTACAATTCACCAAGAACGGCTAACGAAAGTATTGTGTAAAATCGAAAATTAAATATGTATAAATAACTTTTTATAAGTTTTGAAGACGATAACGATTTTAAATGAAATGATTATAAATTGTAATTCCTTTTCTAAATTTTATATTTTTTAAATTTTATTTGTTTTAAGTGAATGCGACTAAATATTATTATTATTGTGATTTGATATTTTTAAATGATATTTTAATTTAAATTTTAATCGTTTAAATTACACTAATTTTATTTGTTATTCTTTTAATTTAAGGTATTTCTCATGCTTTCAATTATTATTATTATTTTAGTATGTTTCTACAATCTGTAAAGATTTTTGAAAAATAAACAACTTGAACTTGAACTATATTACACTTCTGGGAGGTGAAGGGTGGATTCCGGACTAACGACCGGCGGTGATAGGTTTAGGACAGATGTCTTGCCACATGTGAGCGTTCACCTTTCACTCCCCATTCACACGTAAATTCATTTGATTGTTCCTTATTGGCTGTTAATAGATAAATGAAAATTCACAAAAAGTAACTAAAAAATAAAATGCATAGGTACATACAATAGAATATACTACCTAATGGAGCTTGCATTGTTCGATTTCACCTAAAAAAGTGTTCGTGCTCCACCGATGCACTATGTTCTGCTTGCTTAGAAGACGAAGAACACTTATCAAAGGTCTACCGCCGACCGTTGCTTTTCGATTGTTTAATATCTTTCAATTGGCATTTGGCAGCAGTCATGTGATTTTTTTATGTTGAATTTTCTGACCAAATGCATGCTTGCATGTTGTACAAACAAAGGGCTTAATTTTTCGGTGTAGGTATTACATTTATATGCCCGATTAAGTGCGACTTTTGGGTGAAAGCGCCGTTACATTCCGCACAACTATACTTCATTCTGAGATGGACTGAGTTTATATGGTCCTTTAAATGTGCACGCTTTGCAAAACTGCGATTGCATTTGTCACACGCGAAAGGCTTCAATTTCCGGTGGACAGAATTGACATGTCGAATTAAATTACTCCTCTCAAAGAAAGCGCGTTTGCATTCCTTACATTCAAATTCCTTCATTTTTCTATGAACGCCATCGATGTGCCGTTTAAAGCTTGTTCGATTTGGAAATTCTTTGTTGCATAAATCACACGTGAATACATTCAACTGCCGGTGAGTGAAATTTACATGCTGTAGTAAGTAGTTGCGATCAGAAAAGACTTTCTTACACTGCTGACACGCATGCTTTAGTTTGCGATGGATCGATTGGACGTGTGCTTTCATATCATGTCTATATGAAAATGCCCTGGCACACTGTTCACACCTATGTTTCTTAAATTTCCTATGCACTATATCAACATGCTGAATTAGTTTACATCTACTACTTGATTCATATCTACATTTGACACAAATATATTTCTTCCCATTTGCCCTAATACAGTCTTTGCGAAACAGCACAATTTCTTTGTTATGCTTGCATGCTCCCATTGGCACGCTGCTGTCTAGATAGCGATCGCAGACAACGCATGTGAATTTATCAAATTTTGTTAATGATACTTTGATCTCTTTCATCACGCTTCCTTCGGGTTTTATGAAAGCCACTGCCTCTTCTTCAAATTCCAGAATATTTGCTTCCATATAAGAAGAGTTTGGTTGCTCTTCTTTGTAGCAAATATCGCTTTCTGGTTTCAACGTATCACTGTACCTATTTATTGTCAGAGCAACTTGGCATCCTGTCTTCGACATCGGACTTTAATTCTATCTTCACTTTAATGTCTGCATGATTTTCATCATTTTCCTGCCTTTCCATGGTGAATATTTATACTTTTTATTATATATAGAGGTAAAATAAAGTGGAAAACTGCAGAAACTTACACGATCTACACCGTAAACAGATGTGATAATTTTGACGTTTCGTGTTTAGTATTGCCACATATTGGAATATAAAATTCAATATTTATGCAAGTTGTTTTTACTGGCGGCAACCTTGCAGGCGGCAACCTTCAGTACAGTTTTTAAGTTTTTCTGTTAGGTTAGGTTAGGTAGGTTAGGTTTTTCTTTCCCTAAAATCGAAGTGACATTAATTACCGGCATCCTTGTAGTGGATGACTTTTATACATCAAACTAAACATTAAAAAAAATGTTTTCAGTTTTTCTGTTAGGTTAGGTTAGGTCATTTTGACATTTGCAAAACTGCCTTCTGCAAGATTGCCTTCTGCAAAACTGCCGCCTGCAAGAATGCCGTCTGCAAGATTGCCGTCTGCAAATTTGCCTTCTGCAAGTTTGATGGGACCCCTTTTTTTGAGTGGGTGAATCAGTACAATAAGGTAAGCAACTTTTGAAGAAAAGTTAAAAAAAAAAGTTTTTTTTAAAATAACGTTTTGTGCTTAATAGTTTTTTAATAGTAAAAAGCTATGATCACGATGCGCTATCTAGCGGTAAGTAAAATATTACTAATATTGTTTATTTACGATATAATACCTACCGCTAGACGGCGCAACGCGCTCAATTTTTTCTCAAACCCTTATCTAACATTTAACTTCTTCAAGCTTTCAAATTAAAAAATAATAAATAATTTAAATAATTTAAACTTTCAACCAAAAGACTTTTCTTTTTTACTGCATATAATTTCCTTTTTACTGCATAAATGGTTAAAGAGATAATACGACATAGGTAGAGAACCGCGACCGTATCTAGGGTTGGAACTCCTGAAAGACAATATATTTTGGTACCAAATAATAACATTACATTTAATATAGTATTACAGAGAAGTTTTAAACAATTGAAATAAACACAATTTATTCAATCATAATCATTTCATTCACTCATTTGAAACCCGGCAATATATACCCAGTATATACCCAGTATATACCCACGGTCTTATTCAGAGACGTTGACTAAGTTAGTCAGCCCTGATTTGCAAAAAACTGTATTCAGAAACGTTTAACAAGCCGTGATTAAGCTAAACATGTGATTTGTGTTCATACATTCCTTAATCACGGCTCGTGGGCCTTGTAGAGTCTGTCTAAATCGATCGCAGCGCCTAATCAGCGCCTGTCGGCGAAACTGGAACTAAATACTGGCCGAAATCACAGTTCTCGGACACCTTAAGTGTTTTTTGCCTTTAGAGCCAACCCGCACAAACTGTATTGAAGGTTTGGAAGGTAATGTAAAATCCTTGTTGGCATGAGCCTTTGAGAGGTTAATTACCTCGCGAATAACAGCAAGGACTTTGTCGTGGCGGTGAGTGTACCTGATCTAAGATCACCTTGCAGCCAGCTAGAATATGTCTAGCTATGCAAGGGGTGTTGCTACAAAGGGGATATGAACTATCCTCGGCATAGCTCTAGCGAGCGAGTTTACTGGGGTCTGGAAGTGTATGCTGATATACATTTAAATAAAAGTTAAGCATCTCTGGCGTCCAGTCATAGAGCATTACCTTGCAGTGCATTGGACGTGGAATGCAAAAGTCTCAAATTGTTGTCCAATCTTTCTGGCATTAAAGGCCAATAGCGTGAGCCATACTGTTGCTGTCGTAATCTCCCCGCAAGAGAGACTTCCTCAAGTCCACATCGCTCATGGTTGTATTGCCATACCCCAGACCAGTGCCGTTCTGGCTGATTCCAGTAAGGAACTTTTTGTGGAAGTCTACGCACTTTTATGGTAAAATTCCCTGAACTTTTGGATAGTTAACCGTCGTAGTTAACCTTAAAGAGTCCAGATTGAAAAATCCAAAAGTGCATTGTGTAAGTGCAAGAGTGTATTCCAAGGAACCATCAGGTCCCTAAAGATTCCATGCCGCTTGTGTGGTGTTGGCCAAATTTTATGTCATCTGGCCTGCCCAAAACACGGTTCAACTCTCATCTGGTAGCCTCCTCAGAAGGACTTAACCTGTCAGGGCCGATGTGAGCTTATACCCCGACTGTAATCCTGCAGTTGGAGGCGGTTGGGATCAGAAGATCGTAGATTCGGGGGGAATACCTAGAGCGGAACTTGGCGGTCAGTTCACTGTCCTGTTTGCCTAATGGGCTCCTTGCAGTTGAGCCATTATGAACCACGTGTTAGGGCCGGCCGAACTCACAGGTCAACACCCATCCGGCAGCCTCAAGCAGAAGTGCGAGCCCGTGTAGGACTCTGTGCCTGCGGGCCAGTTCCCCAGTGAATCGTAGTTCGGGCGCTCCTCGACGGTTTGCGCACTGTGCGGCATCAGCCAATCGACTGTGCACTCCGACCGATAGCCGGGGGAGTCTGGAAACGGCTTCGTTTCCTGTATAGCGGGGATGGTTGTTAACCGTATGGCAACTGCTCTTGAAACGACCAATCGACTACCCGATACCGGGTGAACAGCCGGGCAAAGGACGCCATGGTCTGCAATAGATTCGGTAGACACCGTATCACCGCTTCAAAAGGGAGAGGACCGCGCAAGCGACTTCGAACCTGTGACCAGTCGGGAGACCGGAGTAATCTGGTTGCAACTGGAAGTAAGGGCGCGAGTGTCGGCCCGCAGTAGCCTCCTCGTGCGAAAGGCTACCCCGAGTAAGACTCGCGTGTCTCACGCCTGCAGGGGGATTGCTTCCCGGTCTAGTCAGCTTGTATAAAGGCTGAGGAAGAAATGTTACCACAGATAACTTCTTCACAACTATGATACTAGCTAGAGTATTAAACTCCTGGAATATGACACTAGTCGGTACAGTGAGAAAAAACAAAAGGTTCTTGCCAAGCAACATGCAGCTTGTTAAAGAAAGGCCTGTAAATTCGAGCAATTTTTCTTATAATTATGACGCAACATGACATGACTGACTGTTCCTAAGTGCCAAAGAAAAATAAATATGTCGTGCTTCTATCATCCATGCATATGACGGGAGAAGTCGTAGAATCAGAAGCAGCCAAGCCAGAGATAATAAAATAGTACAACAAAACCAAAGGCGGAGTCGACATTATGGAAAAAATGTTGGCAGAGTACACAGTTAAACGAAAAACATTGCGTTGGCCTCTATCATTATTCTATAATATGACTGACGTCACTGGGTTAGCATCCTACATCATCTATAGAGAACACAACTCACGGCTCAAGACACATGATCAACGAAGAAAGTTCCTGAAAGATCTTGCCAATCAGCTATGTATGCCTGCAATTGAAGCTCTTAGTACAAAACGAATGATAATGAGAAATCATTTCCTTCAAAGTGCAGTAGAAATGGTGCTTGGACGACGCAATGTGGTAATAACCAGAAGCAACTGCCGGCTCTCAAATACCTCATGGTAGACGTGGAATATCCCCTGTCGTTGGTGGTTGCTATGTCTGCCAAGAGCTAAAGAAGAAACAACGTAAGGCTAGAAAGTCCTGTGGGGTTTGCGTAAAACCAGTTTGCGATTAACATTCACTGGCGAAGACAACTTGTATTACTTGTGAAGAAAATCAGTAACAAAAAAAAAAGAAATTTTCTTTACAATATAATAAAAGTTTTTTACTTTTCTATAAAAATATAACCTTATCCATTTAAAAAAAAAACTTGTTCTTTTATTATATATTATGTTCACACAAAATGAATGTAGGTACAATTGTACCTATGCCGCCTTTTGTGTCTGCAAAAAGAAAACGACCCCCTATTTTGGAAGGGGGTGGAGATATTATTCTGAAATTTGGTATATATAGTTAAGGTCAAAAACGTAGAGATGTCATAAAATATCAGCCCGCTAAGACTTCTGGAAAAAAAGTTATGAAAATTTAAAAATGGAAAAGTTACAATTGTACCTAGGCCGCCTGACGAGGGTTAAATAAAAAATATATAATTTATAATAATATAATATATATTATAATAATAGATACATAGGAACTACGGATAAATAAAAATACCAAAACCACTAGATGTACCTACTCGTAATTTATATTTAGACTGTGACATTACTAAATAACGCTTTCCCGAAATATTCTTGGATTACGACCTTCCCAGTTTAATGCTCTGCTGGCCTGTATGCCGTTTAATTATAATTGACACTTTAAATATTATTACTTGTGGCTTTATATGTTGATTTTGATTATTGGATTATGTCTATCTTTAAATTTTAATATTTTTACCTAATTTTATAGAATGATTCAGTGATAATTATTTATGACTACAAATGATTTAGTATACCGGAACTATAGCGCAATAAAGCATAATTGTTCAACAAATAGTTTCCTACTTCTCAGTATCAGACAGCGACAGCTGTCACCTGTGGCAAAGTTACGTGTTTTCGAATAAACACAATAAAACGAGCAAGACAAAATATATGTCACATTTGGCCACATTTGGAAATTAAACCACATAATAGTAGCGAAAGGTAAGTTTAATAATAATAATAACATTAATTATAATTAAACTACTAATAACTACCATAAACCATTGCAGAAACCAGTACCTTTTTTAATTAAGGGGTAAGTGGAATAAAACACTAATAACATTGAACCGAACGACATAATATTAAAACACTATGGATCTTATACCTATATCTTATAACTTACAACCATTAAACTTATCTTATTACTTATAACTTTTAACCATATGGATCTTACACAGCACGAAATGTTTTCAAATTTATTCGGAAGGTTCGAGAGGTAGTTTTTATAGACGATTGTTCGTTTCGTATTTCGCTCTACAGCATTCCTCTATCTCATTCGCTTGAACTAATTTCAGTTTTAGTGCACGAAAAAACGCAATCGGTCCCATTGATGCTGTATATGTAAACTCTATACTATGTATATTATTATAGCAAAAAATCTCTGGACTACAAAATTTTACAAAAATTCCATAAAATATACTGTCAAATTGCTATTACATTGATAAGTAGGCATATTTAATATAATATTACCAATTTATTAACTTAATATCCTTATTTTTAAAATTATTATATTTACATTTTCTCCGCGTCGTAACAGACCCCTCTCCTGCTCATTATATTATTTCAACTAAGATACAATAAATGATTTATATCCGAAAATAAAATAAGTTAAACAAGTCACCACTGGTCGATAAAAACAAGGTTTTTGACTTATAATCCATAATAAACACACACACTTAAATCTAGGTAAATTTAAAGTCATTAGAATTATCAATAAATGTATTTGACTGTTCCGTATAAATAATATAATAAACATACACACCTAAATCTAGGTTTTTAAGCAATTAGAATCATATCAGTAAATACATTTGATTGTTCCGTATTGGCTGTTCGTAGATAAATAAAAATTTACAAAAACTGAAAAATAAAATGCATACATACAATATAATATACTACCTACTGGAGATCGCATTGCTTGATTTCATCTAAAAAAGTGTTTGTGCTCCAGCGATGCACTATGTTCTGCTTGCTTAGAAGACGAAGAGTACTCATCAAAGGTCTACCGCCGACCGTTGCATTTCGATTGTTTAATATCTTTCAATTGGCATTTGGCAGCAGTCATGTGCTTCTTATGTTGAATTTTCCAACCAAATGCATGTTTGCATTTGTACAAACAAAGGGCTTAATTTTTCGGTGTATTACATTTATATGCCTGATTAAGTTCGACTTTTGGGTGAAAGCTCCGTTACATTCCGCACAACTATACTTCATTCTGAGATGGACTGAGTTTATATGGACCTTTAACCCTTCTCGCAATGCAAAACTGCGATTGCATTTGTCGCACGCGAAAGGCTTCAATTTCCGGTGGACAGAATTGACATGATGAATCAAATGACCACTCCTAAAGAAAGCGCGTTTGCATTCCGTACATTCAAATTCCTTCATTTTTCTATGAACGCCATCGATGTGCAGTTTAAAGCATGATTGATTTGGAAATTCTTTGTTGCATAAATCACACGTGAATACATTCAACTGCCGGTGAGTGAAATTTACATGCGCATATAAGCTGCTACGATTAGAAAAGACTTTATTACACTGCTGACACGCATGCTTTAGTTTGCGATGGATCGATTGGACGTGTCTTTTCAAACCTTGTCTATATGGAAATGCCCTGTCACACTCGTTACACTTATATTTCTTAAGTTTTCTATGCACTATATCAACATGCTCAATTAGGTGAAATCTACTACGCAATCCATAGTTACATTTGACACACATATATTTCTTCCCATTTGGCTTAACCCCTCAAATGTGAGGCGTCCCTTAAGGGATGCCTTGGCAAAATGTATACAAAATGTATATAAATTTATATAAATGTAAATATAAATGTAAAGGTGCGCCGCTTTATAGTAATCCGCTCTATAGTAATGCTATAGCTCTATAGTAAACCCCGCTCTATGTAAATGTAAATGTAAATGTAAATATAAATTTATAAACATTTTGCCGTAGGCAACCCGAGCTAATCGCCATTCATTTGAGGGGTTAACACAATCTTTGCAAAATAGCACAATTTCATTGGAATGCTTCCATGCTCCCATTGGCATGCTTATGTCTAGTGGGCGATCGCAGACAACGCATGTGAATTTATCAAATTTCGTTAACAATACTTTGACCTCTTTCATCACGCTTCCTTCGGGTTTTATGAAAGCCATTGCCTCTTCTTCAAATTTCAGAATATTTGCTTCCATATAAGAAGAGTTTGGTTGCTCTTCTTTGTAGCAAATATCGCTTTCTGGTTCTAACGTTTCACTGTATTTATTGTCAGAGCAACTTGGCATCCGGTCTTCGACATCGGACTCTAATTCTATCTCCACTTTAATGTCTGCATTAGTTTCATCATTTTCCTGCCTTTTCATGGTTAATATTTATACTTTTGACTATATATAGAGGTAAAATAAAGCGGAAAACTGCAGAAACTTAAACGATCTACACCGTAAACAGATGTTATTATTTTGACGTTTCGTGTTTAGTATTGCCACATATTGGAATATAAAATTCAATATTCATACAAGTTGCTTTTTCTGCAAGGGCTTTTTTTGAGTGGGTAAATCAGTACAGCAAAGTAAGCTTTTGAAAAAGTAAAAAAAAGATTTTTTTTTTTTTTTTGAAAATTAACGTTTTGTGTTTTTTTAATAGTGTGAGAAGCTATGATCACGATGCGTTATCTAATGGTAAGTAAAATGTCACTAATATTGTTTATTTACGATATAATACTTACCGCTAGACTGCGCAGCGCGCTCAAATTTTTCTCTTCAAACTTTCAAATTAAAAAAAAAATAATAAATTTTTTTTTTTTTTTTTAAACCTTTGGTTTTCTCAAAATGTCATCACGAAGTACGCATTATAAATACTGTATTGTTGCTTGGTGTGGGAGCTAATGGGCTCATGCTGGGTTGGCCACGAAGACCTATTCTGTTCAGGGTCGGTCACACTCACGGGTCAACACCCATCCGACGGCCTCCATGCATGAGGTGCGAACCTGGGTAGGACTCTGGCCTTGGTCGGTTTCCCCTGGGAATCAAATCTCTGGCGCTCCTGGACGGTCTGCGCATCGTGCGGCGTAAGCCAATCGATTGTGCAATCTGACTAACAGTCGGGGGAGTCTGGAAGCTGTAGGTACTATAGAGCGGGGATGATTGCGGACCTTACGGCAACTGTTCTTGAAATGACCATCGGCCATCAGATCCTGGGTGAAGAGCCGGGCAAAGGACGCCGTGGTCCGCGATAGATTCGGTAGACACCGTTTCACCGCTTCGTCAGGGAGAGGACCGCGCAAGCGACCTCGAACTCGGAACCAATCGAGAGACCGGAGAAATCTGGTCACAATTGGAAGTACCCTAAGGGCGCGAGTGTCGGCCCGACAGGTAACATTACTGGCTATCTCGCGGTTTAGGCGTTGGTCTCTTACGGGTTGTGGCGATGGTGGACTGTTTTGTCCCAAGTCTTCTACGCTCACTGCAGGGAGATAGAACGACTAATCGTTAAAACTTCCTGTGGTGACGGGCTCGCCGGTTGTAGTCGACAACCCAAGTTGTTGCTTGGTGTACGAATACATCCATTACTCCAAGTTAAATCAAAAACATGTACATATTTCAAAAACCCTCCTCGTCTCATGGCTGGAGTTGTCTTTGATACTATTTGCTCCAAGTATAGATTCCACCAGCGATCCATTTAAAGTTTTGCAGTGGGCTACTTTGTAGGCCTCCGAGGCGTGATTCGACTGTAAAGTTCTTTCATGCCATAATAGACTATCGGCTTTTTCTATTATTTGTTCGGAGATAACGTTACAAGCACTACTATCCATATTTTCTGAACAGTATTCTAAGAACAGCTTGTCTTTTAAATTATTTGTTCAGTTTTAAAGCTAAGATACAATAATTGGATCGAAAGTTTAGCGAGAATATTATTAGGTCTTTGTAATATTTACTTAACTGTGTTTCTATATTTCTTTTTCTGTATTCTTCCATTACAGACTGCATGAAACTGCCATCTGTCGATACAGATGGCAGTTTGCAATCATGCGTTGGCCATCGGGCCAATGCATGATTTGCAGCTGTTGATGTTTCTCCTATTTCTTTTATCTTTATAAACTTTACATCTGAGCCCACGCATGCTAATTTAGCCCTACACATATCGAACCACCCATACTTCAGTATTTTATTCATACCGAACACCGAACACGGGACTGAAATACCAAACATTTCGGTAAAAAACCGAACACCTGGAAAGCCTTGCTGTGACCGATACTAAACAAATGGGTCTTCGTGGCCAACTCGAACACGGCCTATTATCTCACATTTTTCTTAATCATAAAAAGCCATTCGTTATCAATGTTATTATAGATGTTATTGAAAAATCAAATTGTACTATGTAGTTTAGCAACCGAATATGCTAGGTATGGGTGGTTGCTGGTATGGGTGGTTGGATAGCTAATGGGCCCTTGCTGAGTTGGCCACGAAGACTCATTCTGTTCAGCGTTGGTCACACTCACGGGTCAACACCCATCCGGCGGCATCCACGCATGAAGTGCGAGCCCGGGCAGGACTCTGGCCTTAGGGCTAGTTTCCCCTAGGAATCAACCTTCTGGGGCTCCTGAACAGTCTGCGTACCGTGCGGTGTAAGCCAATCGAGCGGGGGTGGTTGCGGACCTTACGGCGACTGCACTTGAAACAACCATCGGCTACCCGGTCCTGGGGGAACAGCCGGGCAAAGGATGCCGTGGTCCGCGATAGATTCGGTACACACCGTTTCACCGCTTCTTAAGGGAAAGGACCGCGCAAGCGACCTCGAACTCGGAACCAATCGAGAGACTGGAGTAATCTGGTCGCAATTGGAAGTAAGGGAGTGAGCGTAAGCCTGCTGGGTAGCATTCCTGGCTATCTCGCGGTTAAGGCTCTGGCCTCTTACGGGCATGTGGCGGAGCTTGACGGTGGACTGTTTTGTCCAAGTCTTCAGCGCTCACTTCAGGGAGACAGAACGACTAATCGTTAAAACTTCCTGAGGTGACGGGTTTGCCCGTTGTAGTTGCCAAGTCTAGTTAGGTATGGTTGGTATATGATCAGTGATGGTAGTTGGCAGTTGATGAGATATTATGCCGATACTCGCTTCACCTTCAAATACGAGAGACTCGACAGGATAGTCACCTAGTAATAGGGCTTTGCGAGCAGCTTTAAGTCTTTCTTGAACGTCATTTTCAAATAATTCAACAGGAAATCACGAATTACAACGTTAAATATTATGCCATTTAGCACCTCGAAACATAACATTACAGTAGACGTTTCAGTTGCCAATTAGAGTTTAATTTTCAAGAAACGAAACATGAACTATCGCATGCGATTTATTACTGTAATTTGAACAATCGTATTTTCGACGGAACGATTTGAATCTTAATAATATAATTGTTTATATGTTTGTTTTTACTAATTATTGTGAAATCACAAAGGGCGGCTTTATTGTCATATGACAATTTCTTACAACCAACCCTACTATTACGTGTGCATATATATGTGTGTAAGTTAATGTCTTGTTATTGCATTCAATCGACAAAATTGAGAATGCAATTCCGTTAATTTTATCCCAAAGGAAAATGGTGACCCAGCGGGGATTCGAATCCGGGACCGTACAATGTAAGATCAGGCATCCTAACCACTATGCCACCGGGCCTTGTAGCGTCATTGAATTGCATATTAGATTGCTCAACTCCATAGTACATGCTGGCAACCCTTCTGCGTCGGTGAAATGCAGGTGGCACAGAAGGCATTGACGGCGAAACTAATAGCAATTTATTTGGTCGTCTATAATAAAATTGATAACGAATGGCTTTTAATCAAGGTCTAATTGATTATATTGGGTAGCGAATGGTTTCGCGCAGCTTGGGCCATAAAATCCTTATTTTCTCTGATCAGTTCAACGTATAAAATCAATGGTTCAACTCACGATTTAGCTCCTATTCAGAAGCCTCCACGTGCGAAAGGCTACCCCGGGTAAGACTCTCGTGTCTCATGTCTCAGCTTGTGGACCCATAGTGGGATTGCATGGCCCGACGCTACTGGACGGTTTGCGCACCATTCGGCGACACCAATCGGTTGTGCACTCTGACTAGTTGCTGAAAGAGTCTATAAATCGCGTTCATTTTGCCATTAATCCTCGTTACCTATTCATATTCATTGCTAAAAAAAATACCCAAACTAATCAAAGCGGATCTAGAGAAGTCGTTATCAGAGACTCAAAATGTACTTCTAGATACATTTTGAGGTTATGTTTTGTCTTACATTTCGTATAGCTTAACCACAAATTGTCGGTACCTACCTGTCTCAATAGTATTCAAAAGTAATGATTATTTAACGGAGGCACGACTAACTCTTATTTTTCAAGCTGAATAATTTAAACGTCGATGTCACGTGATAGAATCAGTAAAGGAGCAGAAACATTAGTATGAGTACAACACGCCTCTTAGGAGACGGTATTGAGACATCGGTCTCCAAGTTATATTTAGTCTTACCTACTATTCTCACATTACTGCTGCAATATAATATTTTTTCCCAAAACGTAGGTTCTACTCTTTCTACTAATACACCTAGTATGGTGATGACCATCCAATTAGATGTAGATCCAATAGATGACCATCTAAGACCATCCAAGTAGTTATTAGACGATGAAACGAAGTCCGTAATATTATGGAATGTCATGTCACCGAAACTGTTCATTAATACCCTCAAAACGTATTAAAAATTATGAAACGGATAGAAAGACATATCCTAGATATAACTCATTTTATCTGCCGTTTTGTGAACTGAGCAGCAGACGAAATTCGAATTATTAGCTGGCAAGTGACAAGAATTTGATATGAAATTAAACCACGGAATAGTAGTAAACGTTAAATTTAATAATTATAATAACATTAATTATTCCATTAATAACTACTATAACATACTGCAGAAATCACCACCTTTGTAATTAACGGATAAGTGGAATAAAACACTAATATTATTGAACAGAACGACATAATATTAAAACACTATATAAAGTTTTACGATAATTCCATAGAATATACTGTCAATTACCTAATATTACCTTGGTAAGTAGGCATATTTAATATAATATTACAAATTTATTAGACTTAATATCCTTATTTTTAAAAACATTATATTTACATTTTCTCCGCGTCGTAACAAACCCCTCTCCTGCTCATTATATTATTTCAACTAAGATACAATAAATGATTTATAACCGAAAATAAAATAAGACAAGTAACCACTGTTCGATAAAAACTAGGTTTCTGACTTATAATTCATATTAAACATACCTACACACTTTAATCTAGGTAATTTTAAAGGCATTAGAATTATCAATAAATGCATTTGACTGTTCCGTATTAATAATATAATAAACATACACATTTAAATCTAAGTTTTTAAGTAATTAGAATCATATTATATAGAAGCATTTGATTGTTCCGTATTGCTTGTTCGTAGATAAATAAAAATTCACAAAAAGTAACTGAAAAATAAAATGCATAAGTACATACAATAGAATATACTACCAACTGGAGATCGCCTTGTTCGATTTATACTAGAAAAGTGTTCGTGATCCACCGATGCACTATGTTCTGCTTGCTTAGAAGACGAAGAGTACTCATCAAAGGTCTACCGCCGACCGTTGCTTTTCGATTGTTTAATATCTTTGAATTGGCATTTGGCAGCAGTCATGTGATTTTTATGGTGAATTTTCTGACCAAATGCATGCTTGCAAATTGTACAAACAAATGGCTTAATTTTTCAGTGTATTACATTTATATGTCTGATTAGGTGCCACTTTTGGGTGAAAGCTCTGTTACATTCCGCACAACTATACTTAATTCTGAGATGGACTGAGTTTATATGGACCTTTAACCCACTTCGCGATGCAAAACTGCGATTGCATTTGTCACACGCGAAAGGCATCAATTTGCAGTGTATTACATTTATATGTTGGATTAAGAGCCGTATTACAAAATAGCGTAGGTATTCTTTTAAAATGAGTTGAAAAAATGAACGCATTTTTTTTTGGATGTAACTATAAAAGATAGGATAAATAAATAAATAAATAAATAAATAACTATTCAACCCTGGGAGAAAACCGCGGCACTGAGCGCTCTTCTCTTGCTTCAGTCATGTGATTTTTATGGTGAATTTTCTGACCAAATGCATGCTTGCAAATTGTACAAACAAATGGCTTAATTTTTCAGTGTATTACATTTATATGTCTGATTAGGTGCCACTTTTGGGTGAAAGCTCTGTTACATTCCGCACAACTATACTTAATTCTGAGATGGACTGAGTTTATATGGACCTTTAACCCACTTCGCGATGCAAAACTGCGATTGCATTTGTCACACGCGAAAGGCATCAATTTGCAGTGTATTACATTTATATGTTGGATTAAGAGCCGTATTACAAAATAGCGTAGGTATTCTTTTAAAATGAGTTGAAAAAATGAACGCATTTTTTTTTGGATGTAACTATAAAAGATAGGATAAATAAATAAATAAATAAATAAATAACTATTCAACCCTGGGAGAAAACCGCGGCACTGAGCGCTCTTCTCTTGCTTCAGTCATGTGATTTTTATGGTGAATTTTCTGACCAAATGCATGCTTGCAAATTGTACAAACAAATGGCTTAATTTTTCAGTGTATTACATTTATATGTCTGATTAGGTGCCACTTTTGGGTGAAAGCTCTGTTACATTCCGCACAACTATACTTAATTCTGAGATGGACTGAGTTTATATGGACCTTTAACCCACTTCGCGATGCAAAACTGCGATTGCATTTGTCACACGCGAAAGGCATCAATTTGCAGTGTATTACATTTATATGTTGGATTAATAGCCGTATTACAAAATAGCGTAGGTATTCTTTTAAAATGAGTTGAAAAAATGAACGCATTTTTTTTTTGGATGTAACTATAAAAGATAGGATAAATAAATAAATAAATAAATAAATAACTATTCAACCCTGGGAGAAAACCGCGGCACTGAGCGCTCTTCTCTTGCTTCAGTCATGTGATTTTTATGGTGAATTTTCTGACCAAATGCATGCTTGCAAATTGTACAAACAAATGGCTTAATTTTTCAGTGTATTACATTTATATGTCTGATTAGGTGCCACTTTTGGGTGAAAGCTCTGTTACATTCCGCACAACTATACTTAATTCTGAGATGGACTGAGTTTATATGGACCTTTAACCCACTTCGCGATGCAAAACTGCGATTGCATTTGTCGCACGCGAAAGGCTTCAATTTCCGGTGGACAGAATTGACATGATGAATCAAATGACCACTCCTAAAGAAAGCGCGTTTGCATTCCGTACATTCAAATTCCTTCATTTTTCTATGAACGCCATCGATGTGCCGTTTAAAGCTTGTTTGATTTGGAAATTCTGTGTTGCATAAATCACACGTGAATACATTCAACTGCCGGTGAGTGAAATTTACATGCGATCGCAGTTTGCAAATGCAATCGCAGTTTTGCATCGCGAGGAGAGTTAAAGGTCTATATAAACTCAGTCCATCTCAGAATGAAGTATAGTTGTGCGGAATGTAACAGAGCTTTCACCCACAAATCGAACTTAATCAGACATATAAATGTAATACACCTAAACATTAAGCCCTTTGTTTGTACAATATGCAAACATGCATTTGGTCGAAAAATTGAACATAAAAATCACATGACTGCTGCCAAATGCCAATTGAAAGATATTAAACAATCGATAAGCAACGGTCGGCGGTAGACCTTTGATAAGTACTCTTCGTCTTCTAAGCAAGCAGAACATAGTGCATCGGTGGAGCACGAACACTTTTTTAGATGAAATCAAAAAATGCGATCTCCAGTAGGTAGTATATTATATTGTATGTATGCATTTTATTTTTCAGTTTTTGTAAATTTTTATTTATCTACGAACAGCCAATACGGAACAATCAAATGCATTTACTGATATGATTCTAATTGCTTAAAAACCTAGATTTAGGTGTGTATGTTTATTATATTATTTATACGGAACAGTCAAATGCATTTATTGATAATTCTAATGACTTTAAATTTACCTAGATTTAAGTGTGTGTGTTTATTATGGATTATAAGTCAAAAACCTTGTTTTTATCGACCAGTGGTGACTTGTTTAACTTATTTTATTTTCGGATATAAATCATTTATTGTATCTTAGTTGAAATAATATAATGAGCAGGAGAGGGGTCTGTTACGACGCGGAGAAAATGTAAATATAAAAATACGTGTGGCACTCGGGGACTGCCGCGGTAAAGCTATTGCATAGCATTTTTTAACAACTTATGCAATTATAATTATTTATTTATTATATTTATGCAGTATTTTTTTTCTTTGATATTAATTCAAGTTACACTTTTTGAGCGTGGTGACCGATAAGAAAACATTTTTTTCTTTTATTGAATAAATGAGAAGTTAATATTGTTTAAAATATTTTTATTATCTTACAATACATGTAGGTTATTGAGGAATTGTTATCATTGAAACTATAGGTTTATGGTAACTGAAATAAGAAACATAAGTTTGAGACTTGATATCCTCTAAATATCTGGAAAATACCGCGTCAATGGTGGTCCCATATTTTGTTGTGGATTCTTGTGGATCATTATTCATTTTCAAATTCAATTTTTCCGAAAGAAAAGTTGTCAACCGGTCTGATTTTTTATCAGCGAAATTGATGTTGAAATCGCCAGCCAAGATAAGTGGAAATTTATTACCATTTGTACCAAGTATTTTCGACCCTTCTTCAGTGTACTCCAGTAAAGTGCGATGAATAAAACGCTCTACCTCGTCCAATTTTGGATTCGGTGAAATGTAAATTGCTACCATGACTATGTGTAGGCCATTTCTAAGTTTGCACAAGCACGCACAAATATCTCCAACAAATGAGCGCCTTTCATTAACATCGCTAACGTGTGCAATATTTATTGCAATATTCGGAGTCATAATGTTAGTAACATTATTATTATTTTGGTAAATAGCTACCCCACCTTTTGGAACAGTATTTCGTTTGAATTGAGCAATACAAATGAAATTAGGTATATCAATCGGATTATCATGCGTCATGCAAGTTTCGGTAAGAAGTAACACATTTGTTTGTCTTGTAACTGAATCTTGTAAATCGTATTTGTGACTATTTAGACTTTGGCAATTGAAAGTCATTATTGAAATGCCATTTCTATTACTAATAAAATCTAAGACACTTTGAGCTATCGTCTGAACACTATTTAAAGACAGTCTTTTGAATTCTTGCAACAAAGATGCAGTCGATGCAGCTTGCCTTCGATTATGATAAAACTTGAATGTAGAATTATCGTTTTTTGTCGTGATATACAATTTTTCAATATTAGTCACCCGAGAGAGCGCAACATAAACGAGTTCCTGAGAATGTGCCTTACTATAATCATATACTATTTCGTCAAAAGTTCCACCTTGCGACTTATGTATAGTTAGAGCAAGAGCTGAAGTTAATGGAAAATGCTTGCGTTTGGCTACACATTTTCTATCCGATGTTAATGAAATATTTGCTGTTCGTAATTCAATGGGAACAGCGAGATTGCTGACTCTATTTTGCACTGCTAGAGCGCCTGCTTTTTGCCTTTTTTTTCTACCCACTTTATCAGAACCACAAAATTCCAGCCAAACTCTAATCAATGTGTTACTTTCATCAAATTCTAGATGTACCAATTTCCCAACAGCACCATTGCATAAACCATCAGTAACGTCGATGTTGGTTGTAATAACATAATGCTTTCCAACAACAAAAGTAATGTGATAAGGCAGTCCTCCAGTGTCAATAACAGATTTTTTATGTAATTTAAGTCTAAAATTAGCTTCTTGCTCAGTACTTTTAGTGCCTATAATGACGTCTAAGGACGTTGAAAGAATTTTGTTTTCACATTGGCTCAAAATCAAATTATTATAGGCGGCAACATCTTCATTTTTGAAAAATAAACGAACTCCATCAGGACATAATGTAGCCACATCCTCTTTTTTGAAAAATCTCGATTCAATAAGTTGAAAGTCATGCTCATCTAGTACATCTCCATTACCTATTTTTGTCAAAACTTGTGAAAATGCAACATTAGCTTGTCTCATTACAGTGGTAAGTTGATAAAATTTTAATTTTCTCCATAAATGCGGTCCAATCATGCTCGTTCTGATTGTCTTGTAAATTGGTGTCGATCTTACTGGTGGCAATTGCCGTAAATCTCCTATCAAAATAACATCTATACTTCCGAAATCTGTGTTTTTTCCTGTTATTTGTTTTAGACGATTATCAATTTTATGTAGAAGTTCTGCACTAACCATGCTAATTTCATCAATGATCAGTACTCTGACATATCTGAAGAGAGATCTATACAATTGCAACGTTTCTGATGACAGAGGCAAAAGTTTTGAAAGAGAAATTTTGAGAGCTGTATGAACAGTTGTACCATCAATAGCCACGGCAGCTTTGCCGGTTGAAGCACATGTAATATAGGCATTGCAGTAACCATCATTATCAGTGAACCTGTTGTAAATTTCCATAATCAGTTTGATAACGAATGATTTTCCCGTACCAGCTGGTCCCGTAAAAAAAATTTGAAATGGTTCTTGAATTGAAGTTTGTAAATGATGAATTATAGTCATAAGAATATCTCTTTGTTGATCATTGGCCATTCCCATTAAATCATAGAATTGTTGATAATCCATTAAATTTTCTCTTTTTTTAGCTATAGCGCCAAGTTTATGCAGAGATGCATTTTGTAAATCAACGTTAGCAGTTGAGTTTGGATCACGTAGCAATAAATCATAAGGATCTCTTTCATGCAATATATCAACCGCTTTTAATAATTCTTCGTCTTCTTGTTCTTCATCGTTTTCTCGGCACAACTGTCTACAAATTTCTAAAGTTTTCTCTATGTCTAAATTTGATTCAAATTCTTTCCTACGTTCTAATATCGTATCTTTGTTGTCCTCGTATATTTGAATGAACTTATTTTCAGCAATAATATCATTTTCTTCACTTTGAAAAGGAACATGCAACAGAACCATCTCACGCCTATAGTCGTTGTAATTGTCAGCCATATCGTAGTTCCTGTATCTTATTATTCTTGCAGTATCTCTTTTAGTGTAAGTCCCCTTTTTATTTAGGTAATATTTTGCAACAAATTGTGCTAACGTAACATCGCGGAGTTCTTCAGGTCTTTTCTCATACTTATCGAACCAATTCTCTTTCCAAACGTTCGTACAATCATCATCTAAAGCTTCAAGTTCCTTCATAGATTTTCTAATTCTTGCGCGTTCAGTAGGAAATACCGTTGGAATGTAGACTGTCACCACCGTTGACTTAGCCATAGGTTCTCTTAATAAATACCAAGCAGCTTCTTGTGCCGGCATTTCAACAGACTGAAGTATGTCAATACTCATTTTTTTTGTGATATCGACAATGTCGAATTCTGGATGCTCGTCCATTATGTAAATTATTTGTCTTTGCAAATTACTAATCCCTCTATTATGCTTATTGACATATTCAACAACATATGTTGCACAAGCATATTCATCTAGTATAATCTGAAAATCCATGTTCGATTTCAAATGATGTAATACGAATGGATTGAAAGTGTTGTGCCATTTTTCTGCTGGTGTCCTTTTATAGAATAATTTTGGTCTATTGATACCAGCACGAATAATATTGTAGTAATGATCATCAGAAATAATATCATTATGCGAGTAAAATTCATCAAAATTCGTGTAGTCAACATTTTCGAGATTATTTCTTAAAAATTTAAATCGTTTCTTATATTCTTTGAAAAGTGCTTCTGAGTAATCGGGATCAGTGTCTTTCATAGGTATCAAATTAATCGTTTTTTTTGTTGGCATAAATGGTGCACCAAATCTACATTCTTGGTTTTTATTAGGATTCATTTTTTTATAACACGTGAATGTGTGTTTGTGTGTTACTAGTTTTATATTTCCAGACGCCTCTGACGCTGACACAGAAACTAATTCGTCGATTAATTTAATTACTTCAGGATCATTGCTTAATAAATCTTCAGGAACATTTTCCAACCAAAGAAGAATATGAGCATGTGGGCTACCACGATGTTGAAATTCTATTCTTTTGAAATAATTTACTACTCTATATTTTCCGAATGGACTTCTTTTCTTTGATTGCAAAACTTTTAACAGACAATTTACCATTTTATTAAAATAAATAGCACAAGTTACGGCATCTTCATTCACAAGTTGAGCTTTATGCACATAACTCATTTCTGCTAAAAACTCATCTGAAATTTCCGCTCCCTCGTTTTTCAATTTGTACAATAATTTCAACAAATTTTCCCAGCCAGTTTCATTGGCGCTAAGAGTCATAAAAGCAGTTGGTGGCCCTAATTGCCTGATCATTGCAAAAAGATCTTTTTTGCGATCTGACCAAAACCAAGCAGAATTTGGTATGCAGCGAAGAAATGCGAGATTTGTTTCTAAACAATTATTTATATATTCTTCAGATTGAATGGTGTCTTTCGTAATTGAAGTACCTTGTCCAACATGCTTAAACGCAACGTTGACACATCTACTAACTCGCAACCTCATGATTTTAGCAGCGATGTATAAAAGGTGTTGTGGGTCAGTAGCACGCCTATCAGTACGCCGAAGTTCGCTGGTAGCTTGCATGAATGGAGTAACAATAACACCATCTCTGTATGTTCGAAACTGACCGCCGTAGATTGTCGGAAAAGATAGTTCTTCCGCATGTTCATCCATTAAAATACTGACTGGCCTGTTATATTCACCGGGTGCTAGACTCAAAGAATAATCATCATTCCACAAAAGAGTTTGTTGCTGCGCAACTAAATTGTCTTCAATTGGCACGTGTTCACTTATTTCATCCATATTTAATTGCGAAGTACGTTCATTGCCGGTAAAAAAAGATTCATCGATTTTAATGTCATGATAAATATAAAGAGGCGTAGAGACTAAATACGACAACCACTCTTTAATATGACTCTTATTAATAAGCCCGTGAACATAACTAGTTTTGTGAATCAACTTCTTTTTCAAATGCACATAAAAGCAATGGTCATCTTGAATGTTTCTTGGCAATTGTTTCACCATTGTATTAACTTCGACAGGAACATTAATTATCTGGCCATAAATACCGTACTGACCATTAACGTGTCTCAGTCTACGAATCTGCATGAACGGTATTCTCGGTGAAATCAGTCGTTGCTCGATAAGGTTTAACGTTGGTAAATGTGATGGAATTTTCAGATATGCAAAACCATTGTAGGTTGACATGAGAGGATTTTTTTCTTTTTCCAAATATGTATAACACGTAGAGCAGACTTGAACAATTTCACCAGGTGTGTAATTCTAAAAAAATCAAATTCGTATTATCAAGATATAGAAAGAAAAATATAAAGTGAATAATAAAAAAAAACTATATAATTAAGATTACCTGCAGTATTGTTTTCAAAATACTTTCATGTTTACTGGTCGACATTTTCAAGTCTCTTTTCCACCATAGTCTGTCGCAAATAATACAAGAATGACCAAATGAATTACTCGTAAAGTCTTTATAAAAATCAATATGACTTGTACTGTGTTTATGATAATTTGTGTAAACTGGAATAGTACCATCAACAATAAAATCCATAATTTTTTCACCAATTCGATTTTCTCTATCAATCTCAATTTCATTTTCATGATCGTTATGGTTATCTTCGGTAGGGTCTTCATTATAATTGTCACGCAATAGTTCAATATTGGCATCAACATGGGCTTCATTTTGGGTAGCGTCTTGTATTGTCTCCAATAAATCTGATACTTCATAAAAAGGTGTGAAATGTTGTTCACGAAGATGGAGATGAATCCAGTTTTGTGTATTATTCGCTTTAAAATGACAAAAGATAGTGTCTTGATTCGTTGTAGTTATGTTGTAAAAACAATAATGTACACAAACATTTTGATTGTACATTTTTGAAAATAAGTACAAACAATCCAAATCTCCGTAATCATTAGTGCTTGATAGAATGTTATATGCTTCTTGCGGATTGTGGCAGGAGTTTAAATAGGGTGAATCGCGTAACTGATTTCTCAAGTCACAAGTCTCAATTTGAATTTGCAAAACACTTATGAGCGAGTGGAAGAGACAATTACCATCGCCAGGAATTCCTGTGTTCCTGTATAGAACAACTTCGGGAGTAATGCATTCATTACGCTGTTCATAAATTTGAAGTTATTGGCTGTGAAATTGATTTTCTTGTAGCGTTACATTTTCTATATTTTCAACAGCTCTACATTGCACGACATTCTCTTCATTACTGTCCAATTTTTGTCTTTTCCTGTGAAAAAAGAAGTAGAATGTCAAGTTCGAAATTCAAAGCACAATACAAAATTTCGAAATTTTAATTCGAATTCCGATATTATCGAAATTTAATCGAAATTCCGAATTTCAAATGTCCAAATGTCAAGTTCGAAATTTGAAGTAGAATGAATATTAAGTTCAAAATTTGAAGTAGAATGTCAAGTTCGAAATTCGAAGTAAAATGTCAAGTTCGAAATTCGACGTCGAATTGCAAGTTCGAAATTCGAAGTAAAATATCAAGTTCGAAATTCGAAGTAAAATGTCAAGTTCGAAATTCGACGTAGAATTTCAAGTTCGAAATTCGAAGTAAAATATCAAGTTCGAAATTCGAAGTAAAATGTCAAGTTCGAAATTCAACGTAGAATTTCAAGTTCGAAATTCGAAGTAGAATGTCAAGTTCGAAATTCGAAGTAAAATGTCAAGTTCGAAATTCGAAGAAAAATTTCAAGTTCAAAATTCGACGTAGAATTTCAAGTTCGAAATTCGAAGTAGAATATCAAGTTCGAAATTCGAAGTAGAACGTCAAGTTCAAAATTCGAAGCACAATTTCAAGTTTGAAATTCGAAGTACGATTTCAAGTTGGAAATTCGAAATAGCATTCCAAGTTCGAAATTAGAAGTAGTAGAAATTAGAAAATAAAAGAAGGTTTAAAAACTGACAAATTTAAAAAAAAGACTGTCTACCTACAGCGTTAGAGTCAGTATAAATATGGATGAGTCAGATGTGCGCCTAACTAAGTTATAAGTAGAATTATTATGATTACTACTAGATTTTTGGCTAAAAACCACAAAATGATCTTATTGCAACAAATAGGTACAACCCCCTCCAACCAAAGTATAATTTACGTCATACTACGAAAATCACGAATGAAAATTTGTCGCTTTATGAATGAATTTAGCAAATCGACGGTTCAACTTATACTTATGTGTAGGTACTTTTACCCGCAGGTTTCATATTGAAATCGACCCTAAATCGATTTTCAAAATCAATATTCAAGTTTGATCTAACAGTAATCACGTCATATGAAATCGAAGACTATCGCGGTTGTTTGACAACGGCGGCTGCAACGTCACCGAAACGTCGGGTCCTACAAATTTCACGCGGTAAATTCGTTTTCTATCCTATTTATAGTAATCACGTCAGTTTATGAAATAAAATGTCAGAGCATAGAAATGGTAATAATATACACGTAATAATACACGTTACTTACCTTAACCCTTCAGGCCTCGGCCCCTCAGCCAATTGACAAGTTGATGCCCCAAAAAAAGTTAGTAAAAATTAGTAAAAAAATTGAGTTATGACACTGTCAAACCAAAACATTAATTACTGCCAAACCACTGTATCCATAATTAAAATAAAACATATTAACATAAAAAAACATAATAAAATAAAACAAATAAAATTAAAATAAAATTAAAACGGGGCCGTCACGCTGAATCGTGTTTTGGCCGATATCGGCCAATCGGGGCTCTAGGGGTTAATAATCTATTTTTCTCCAGTATACGGCGTTTATGTTGTAAAAATTTTGATTTCCTGGCCATTTTGTTTTTTTAATAACGTAATTCATTTCGTCTTCTTTCGGAACACAATGTCAGAATCCTACCGTAACAGTAGCCGCGGTCTTACTGTATTAATTCAATTTATTTCTGATATCAGATAACTGCGCTCTATCGGCAAATGTTGAAATTATTCCGAATCATATGGGGCTGGGGAATCAAATGATTCGGAATAATTCCGATAGGGCGCCGCGCACGAATGTTATTCAATAAAGCAACAAAACCGGATATTATTCTTTTATTCTTTGAGTATTCGAAAAAAATCGTAGATAAAAAGATAGATAATTAAATTATCTTTAAAATGGTGTAGGTTTCATAATAATACGCCAGATAGTATTTGCGTAGTAGTCGTTTTTGTGTTCGGTTAGACCTAAGTTCACAAATTAATTACACTATGTAATAAAAACAAAATATAAAATATTCAAGGCTAAGAATATTAGGAAAATGTTCTTGTTTAACATATATTTTTTTCGAATCGTAAGCAGTACCTACTCGTTTAGACGTAATTATCAGTTTAAAATCATTAATTTTCGTTAAGAAATTTCTTCATTCGGTCGCCGCGCTGGGCTAGGCCCGCGATAAAAGCTATGCAATAGCTTAAAACCACAGGTTTAAAAAAAAAAAAACTGATATTTGTTTTTTTTTTTAATTTGAAAGTTTGAAGAGGTTGACTGTTAGAAAAAGGTTTGAGAAAAATTTGAGCCCGCTGCGCCGTCTAGCGGTAAGTATTAGGTATATCGTAAATAAACAATATTAGTGACATTTACTTACCGTTAGATACCGCGTAGTGATCATAGCTTCTTACACTATTAAAAAACACAAAACGTTAATTATCAACAAAAAAAACTTTTTTTTTTTTTTTTACTTTTTTTTAAAAGTTGCTTACTTTGTTGTACTGATTCACCCACTCAAAAAAAGCCCTTGCAGAAAAAACAACTTGTATGAATATTGAATTTTATATTCCAATATGTGGCAATACTAAACACGAAACGTCAAAATAATAACATCTGTTTACAGTGTAGATCGTTTAAGTTTCTGCAGTTTTCCGTTTTATTTTACCTCTATATATAGTCAAAAGTATAAATATTCACCATGGAAAGGCAGGAAAATGATGAAACTAATGCAGACATTAAAGTGGAGATAGAATTAGAGTCCGATGTCGAAGACAGGATGCCAAGTTGCTCTGACAATAAATACAGTGAAACGTTGGAACCAGAAAGCGATATTTGCTACAAAGAAGAGCAACCAAACTCTTCTTATATGGAAGCAAATATTCTGAAATTTGAAGAAGAGGCAATGGCTTTCATAAAACCCGAAGGATGCGTGATGAAAGAGGTCAAAGTATTGTTAACGACATTTGATAAATTCACATGCGTTGTCTGCGATCGCCAACTAGACAGAAGCATGCCAATGGGAGCATGCAAGCATTACAATGAAATTGTGCTATTTTGCAAAGATTGTATTAAGCCAAATGGGAAGAAATATATTTGTGTCAAATGTAGATATGAATCAAGTAGAAGATTTATTCTAATTGAGCATGTTGATATAGTGCATAGGAAATTTAAGAAATATACGTGTGAACAGTGTGACAGGGCATTTTCATATAGCAAAAGTTTGAAAACACACGTCGAATCGATCCATCGCAAACTAAAGCATGCGTGTCAGCAGTGTAAGAAAGTCTTTTCTTCTCGCAACAAATTACTACAGCATGTAAATTTCACTCACCGGCAGTTGAATGTATTCACTTGTGATTTATGCGACAAAGAATTTCCAAATCAAACAAGCTTTAAACGGCACATCGATGGCGTTCATAGAAAAATGAAGGAATTTGAATGTAAGGAATGCAAACGCGCTTTCTTTAGGAGTGGTCATTTAATTCATCATGTTAATTCTGTCCACCGGAAATTGAAGCCTTTCGCGTGTGACAAATGCAATCGCAGTTTTGCAAGGCGTGGAGATTTAAAGAAACATATAAACTCAGTCCATCTCAGAATTAAGTATAGTTGTGCGGAATGTAACGGAGCTTTCACCCAAAAGTCGCACTTAATCGGGCATATAAATGAAATACATCGAAAAATTAGGCCCTTTGTTTGTACAATATGCAAGCATGCATTTGGTCGGAAAAATGATCATAAAAATCACATGACTGCTGCCAAATGCCAATTGAAAGATATTAAACAATCGAAAAGCAACGGTCGGCGGTAGACCTTTGATGAGAACTCGAGGGTGATCTGGCAATAAGTCCTATATCGAAAACGCCAACTTTACAGGAGAGACTAAAAGGTGTTTAATAAATAATGTCTCAGTCACATGATTATAAAAAAAAATACGTAAATGTTTATTTTCACTGTGTTTATTGTTTATGTTGACAAAATATGCAAATTGTTTCTAGTTTTGTTATAATGTAACATAGGACAAAATCACACATAAAAAACACAAATATAGGACATTTTACTAGTGACAAATTGTAATATCTAATCAAAACTGCAAAGGGTACTTTAGCATAGGATATTTTACAATTTGCAATTTGTATTATCTAAAATCATAACACATTTTTTTATTACAAAAAGGAATCATAGGACATTTTGAAATACACTTAATCCTTAAAAACTGGTTCAATAATGGAAAATTTAGCTCTTAAAAAGGACATATTCACACCCTGTTTTTACATGTGTGGAAGGGCATCATAGAAATTATGACAATCAGCATGAATTACGGTTTTCAATTCTTGTAAGTCTTCCCATTTTGACTTTGTTATTTTACATCTTGCCCTGTGTAGTGGAGGATAATGCTCGACAGGTGGCATTTGTTTAGCCCTAATGGGTAGATCGATCCAATCCAATGTATGACCGAGTTTAACTTTTATTATTACAGAAGGGTCAAATAAAATGGCTTTTATGTCTAACACCGTCGGATCATTAACCCTTTTCCCTAGGCGGATTGAGGAACACCTTAGCGACTTGGAGTAGTCCTTAAAAAAGTTGAACTCTAGCATTAGGCTCCCATATGGACGTGGATTTATTCTGGCCTCTTTTGTCACGCTTACATAGTCGCTAGGTAATTTTAATTCTTAATTTTTCAGTTTTCTCTCTATACAGGCGTGTACGGAGTCTACCTCCATCTGAGTATGACCAACTTCCAAATATTTGTGAGTAATTTGTACATGGTGTTCAATACTGAAGTTAAGAAGGGCATTACTCAAGACATTATTTCGATTTTGTGGTGCACATCCATCAGAGAAAACGATAATCGGTTTTTTTCTTCGGTTAAGCAGTACCTCTTTAAATAATCAAGTAAACATGATGCATAAGTAGAAGCTACCAGCTGGTTATTCTGATCTTCTGAGAACCAGTAGCACATAGCGTCTTTAGTTGCTACATTGTACACGGTATAATTGTGGCAAGCTAATTTGGTCTTAAAATAGAATGCGTTAGCAAAGGTAAATGGGGCCAATTTTACAGCTTCTACGTCCACTTGAAGACAGATTTGAGCACCAGTCATGGCTATGGCTTTGTCTTTTTCTTTTTCAGTCCTAGCATCATCTTTGTTTTTAGCGTGTTGTTTCCATTCAGGTCTTCCTTCCGTTATATTTCCGTTATATTTCCAATCTATATCTGCTGCAAGTATTACATTGGTCTTTTTTATTAGGATATACAGATATGTTTTGTTTCTCAAGACTTTCCGTAAATTTCTTTCTTCCGAGTGGTCCATTATGAGAAAATAAGTTATTAATCGTGTAATTGATGATTATTTTGAAGCACCCATATCAAAAAGGATGGTAGGGTTGTTTAAATTATACACCTGACGACAATTTTCTTTTCCTGAAAATATGTTAGCATTCTCAAAGCATGTTTCTGATGGATCAACATAGCCGCATTCACCCAGACTATGCTGAATATTTTTCTCATTGCTCGACTCTTCCTTTTCAACAGTCAGTTCAATCAACTTCTTGAGCCTTCCTAGCCGTTGAAGATCAAGATTGCTATACTCCTTGTTTTGAGTAGCTGAAGGAACGACATTTTTTAATCTTCGATTCATTACAGACAATCTACAAATAAACAAGGTAAACTAATTAAGAAATAATGATAGACAAAAAGTCCTATCTTTCAAACCAACTTTTTTAAGTGATGAAGTAATGCATACATCAAATTGACCTATCAGTTGCGATGATTTCTACAAATTTTATTAACAAGTAAATAATGGTAATTCCAAATAAACTTACCTTCACAGATTGCATGTGGGGTTTATCTTCAAAACTAAACCGAAAAACAAGTGATACACTAAATACTTTAGGTGAAAAGCTTGTTGTAGAAAAGAAAGGAATAATTTTAGGTTAATCTGTCAAAACACAATACAGAAATGACACATAGGACCGATTGCAGCACAAGACTGACAGTGTTGTCAATAGGACTTTCTGAATTTAGCGATTTTCGAAGTGTTCCGTGTATATATTGGTAAGTAAGTTTTATTTGTATTGCGGCAACAATAACATAGGACATATTGCCATTAAAATCCCAAAACACCAAAAAATGAGATAGGACTTATTGCCAGATCACCCTCGAACTCTTCGTCTTCTAAGCAAGCAGAACACAGTGCATCAGTGGAGCACGAACACTCTTTTAGATGAAATCGAACAATGCGATCTCCAGTAGGTAAAATATTCTATTGTATGTATGCATGTTATTTTTTAATTACTTTTTGTGAATTTTTATTTATTTACGAACAGCCAATACGGAACAATCAAATGCATTTACTGATATGATTCTATTTGCTTAAAACCTAGATTTAGGTGTGTATGTTTATTATATTATTTATACGGAACAGTCAAATGCATTTATTGATAATTCTAATGCCTTTAAATTTACGTAGATTTAAGTGTGTGTGTTTATTATGGATTGTAAGTCAGAAACCTAGTTTTTATCGAACAGTGGTTACTTGTTTAACTTATTTTATTTTCGAATATAAGTCATGCGGGAGCGGGAGAGAGGTGTTATACGACGCGGAGAAAATGTAAATATAATGTTTCTAAAAATAAGGATATTAAGTTAATAAATTGGTAATATTATATTAAATATGCCTACTTACCAAGGTAATAACAATTTGACAGTATATTCTATGGAATTTTCGTAAAATTTTGTAGTCCAGAGATGTTTTGCTGTAAGAATGTACATATTGAGTTTACAGATACAGCGTGAATGGGACCGATGGCGTTTCTTCGGTAATTGAAACTGAAATTAGTTCAAGCGAATGAGATAGAGCAATGCGTTAGAGCGGAATACGAAAGGAACGATTGTCTATAAAAACTACCTCTCGAACCGTCCGAATAAATTTGAACACATTTCGTGCGGTGTAATCTCCATTATGTTTAATAGTTATAAGCTATAAGATAAGTTTAATGGTTAAAGTTATAAGATATAGGTATAAGATCCATAGTGTTTTAATATTATGTCGTTTGGTTCAATATTAATAGTGTTTTATTCCACTTACCCCTTAATTACAAAGGTGGTGATTTCTGCAGTATGTTATAGTAGTTATTAATGGAATAATTAACCCCTCATGTTGTTAATAATATTAAATTTAACTTTTGCTACTATTCCGTGGTTTAATTTTATATCAAAATCTTGTCATTTGCCAGCTAATAATTCGAATTTCGTCTGCTGCTCAGTTCAACGAATGGAGTTCAAAACGGCAGATAAAATGAGTTATATCTAGGATATGTCTTTCTATCCGTTTCATAATTTTTAATACGTTTTGAGGGTATTAATGAACAGTTTCGGTGACATGACATTCCATAATATTTCGGACTTCATTTCGTTCTCTAATAACTACTTGGATGGTCTTAGATGGTCATCTATTGGATCTACATCTAATTGGATGGTCATCATCATACTTGGTGAATTAGTAGAAAGAGTAGAACCTACGTTTTGGGAAAAAATATTATATTGCAACAGTAATGTGAGAATAGTAGGTAAGACTAAATATAACTTGGAGACTGATGTCTCAATACCGTCTCCTAAGAGGCGTGTTGTACTCATACTAATGTTTCTGCTTCTTTACTGATTCTATCACGTGACATCGACGTTTAAATTATTCAGCTTGAAAAATAAGAGTTAGTCGTGCCTCCGTTAAATAATCATTACTTTTGAATACTATTGAGACAGGTAGGTAACGACAATTTGTGGTTAAGCTATACGAAATGTAAGACAAAATATAACCTCAAAATGTATCTAGAAGTACATTTTGAGTCTCTGAACACGAGATCTCTATATCCGCTTTGATTAGTTTTGGTAATTTTTTTAGCAAAGTATATGAATGGGTAACGAGAATACATGACAAAATGAACGCGATTTTTAGACTCTTTCAGCAACTAGTCAGAGTTCACAACCGATTGGTGTCGCCGAACGGTGCGCAAACCGTCCAGTAGCGTCGGGCCATGCAATCCCACCATGGGTCCACAAGCTGTGAGACCAGAGACACAAGAGTCTTACCCGGGGTAGCCTTTCGCACGTGGAGGCTTCTGAGGAGCTAAATCGTGAGTTGAAGTGATCAGAGAAAATATGGATTTTATGGCCCAAGCTGCGCGAAACCTTTCGCTACCCAATATAATCAATTAGATCTTGATTAAAAGCCATTCGTTATCAATTTTATTATAGACGACCAAATAAATTGCTATTAGTTTCGCCGTCAATGCCTTCTGTGCCACCTTCATTTCACCGACGCAGAAGGGTTGCCAGCATGTACCTACTATGGAGTTGAGCAATCTAATATGCAATTCAATGACGCTACACGGCCCGGTGGCATAGTGGTTAGGACGCCTGATCTTACATTGTAAGGTCCCGGGTTCGAATCCCTGCTGGGTCACCATTTTCCCATTGGGATAAAATTAACGGAATTGCATACTCAATGTTGTCGATTGGATGCAATAACAAGAAATTTACTTACAGTTATTCGCACACATATGTACATATGCACACGTAATAGTAGGGTTGGTTGTAAGAGATTATCATATGACAATAAACCCGCCCTTTGTGATTTCACAATAAGGAGTAGAAACAAACAAACAAACAATTATATTATTAGGATTCAAATCGTCCGTCGGAAATACGATTGTTCAAATTACAGTAATAAATCGCATGCGATAGTTCATGTTTCGTTTCTTGAAAATCAAACTCTAATTGGCAACTGAAACGTCTAATGTAATGTTACGTTTCGAGGTGCTAAATGGCATATTCAACGTTGTAATTCGTGATTTCCTTTTGAACTATTTGAAAATGACGTTCAAGAAAGACTTAAAGCTGCTCGCAAAGCCCTATTACTAGGTGACTATCCTGTCGAGTCTCTCGTATTTGAAGGTGAAGCGAGTATCGCCATAATATCTCATCAATTGCCAACTACCATCACTGATCATATACCAACCATACCTAACTAGAGTTGGCAACTACAACGGACAAACCCGTCACCGCAGGCAGTTTTAGCGATTAGTTGTTCTCTCTCCCTGAAGTGAGCGCAGAAGACTTGGACAAAACAGTCCACCGTCAAGCTCCGCCACATGCCCGTAAGAGGCCAACGCCTTAACCGCGAGATAGCCAGGAGTGTTACCCAGCAGGCTTACACTCACTCCCTTCCTTCCAATTGCGACCAGATTACTCCAGTCTCAAGATTGGTTCCGAGTTCGAGGTCGCTTGCGCGGTCCTTTCCCTTCGCGCCAGAAGGTTGATTCCTAGGGGAAACTAGCCCTAAGGCCAGAGTACTGCCCGGGCTCGCACTTCATGCGTGGAGGCCGCCCGATGGGTGTTGATCCGTGAGTGTGACCAACGCTGAACAGAATGGGTCTTCGTGGCCAACTCAGCAAGGGCCCATTAGCTATCCAACCACCCATACCAGCAACCACCCATACCTAGCATATTCGGTTGATAAACTACATAGTACAATTTGGCAACCCTTCTACGCTGGTGAAATGCAGGTGGCTTTGATAGCATTGACGGCCAAACTATAGCGATTTATTTAGCCATCTATAATAGCATTGATAACGAATGGCTTTTTATGATTAAGAAAAATGTGAGATAATAGGCCGTGTTCGAGTTGGCCACGAAGACCCATTTGTTCAGGGTCGGTCCCAGCCAGGCTTGCCAGGTGTTCGGTTTTTTACCGAACTGTTTGGTATTTCAGTCCCTTGTACGGTGTTCGGTATGAAGAAAATACTGAAGTATGGGTGGTTCGGTATTTGCGAAAGTCCTTTCATATAATCACATCATACGATTGAGCTATACATAAATATGTTAGTGAGTATTAATGAGGATGGGAAAGTGGTCACTACCCAATGGGTCATCCAATACTTGCCAAGTACTGTCTATTTGGAGGCACGGGGAGCATATCGAGACATCAGGGGCCGAGGAACGTTCTGATGGAAGTGGAACCAAGGTGGGTGAGCCGTCGTTCATGATGCACATAGAATGTTTATCCATCATATTTATCAGGGCATCTCCCTGTCGGTCAGAGAGCGAGCAGCCCCAAAGTGGGGCATGCGCATTTAGGTCTCCAAGAATGAACACAGGCCCGGAAATACCTCCGAGGGTCCGGGACCACCATTTTTCCATAATAATCGTCCTGGGGGGAGCATATAGAGAAAGGAATGTGCACTCATTTATTCTGCCAGAGGCCAATTGGACATTGTTCCCCGGGGAAGCCAGGGCCAGCGGAGAGTGGATAAGTGAGTTCTTGAACATAAGGATAGTCCCACCCTTCCCGTCGAGGCGGTCATCACGGAGGACAGTGTAACCTGGTATGGTAAAGTTATTGGAGGGGGACAGCCAAGATTCAGAGATAGCTGCCACGTCAACCTCACGTTGATGCAGCAGTTGGATGAGCTCATGCTTTTTGGGTATCAGGCTTCGGCAATTCCATTGCAAGATGCAAAGCGTTGCCATTCTGCAGATATAAATTGAATCTACAAGTAAATTAAAGGTTAAAAATGAAATATAAAAAATGTGTAATATATACCTATATGTATATATAAAGAAACAAGTAAGTGGGAAATTTAGCTGGAGCGGAAGTTTGTGACTGGGGCGTTACGTTGGTCTAAAGGCAGATCCCGATCCGCCATCCAACGTGTCTGATAATTGAAGGTCAGTGACAGTTATCATTGAGGAGGTGTCGCTGGAAGCCGAGGCTCCAGAATTGGTGTTGTGTTGGGCCATAAGCACCTGTAAGAGGGCTGCTATCTGGTCCAGAGTAGTTTTAGGATCTCCATTAAGACCACAGCCGTTAACGGATTTATATGGGAAGTAGTCCCATCGTAGTTCGTTTGATTTGTCGTGAACAGGGGAGCGAGGCGGGGGAGGGCTCTGCAACTTCCGTTTCTTCCCTACGCCTTTATTTTTACCTGAACGGATAGGATCCGAGACGATAATTCTTGGTCTCATTGGGGAGAGTGGGGAATTAAAGGTAAAAGGTTGTGTTTGTGGGGTAGTTGCTGCAATAGATGCATATGAGGCAGATGTTGTCTTAGGTACTCTCGAGAGAGCATAATTAAATGATATGCCTTCTTTTGCCATGATGTTTTTTATTGCCTTTTGACGGCTATATTCGGGGCATTTTTGGTCCGTAGCTGTGTGTGAATCGTTGCGACAGTTAACGCAGAAGGAGAGAGATGCCTTGCAACTCTCCCCCGCATGGGCCTCTCCGCAACGAAAGCACCTGGGAGTTTTAGATCGGCAGGTCTTTTTTAGGTGACCGTACCGACAGCAAGCTGTACAGAGAGCAACTGGAAGGGAGTAAATCTCTACTGGGAGGCTATTGTAGTATATTAGGACTTTTTCCGGGAGCTTTTGTCCCTCAAATGTGAGAACAACCGTTCGAGAAGGTTTATAAACCACGTTGCCTGAATCGTCCGAAGATCGGTAATTAAGGCGGCGGATCCGCTTGACTACGAAAGGATTGGAGGCGTTTAATGCAGAGACTATCTCCTCATCAGGTATATCCGTGTCCAGTCCCTTTACCAACCCCAATCTGACCGTGGCGAAGGAAGGGATGAAGGCTTTGTAATTTTTTACTCTTAAGAAGTTAGCTTTAGTAAGGTTATTGGCAGCTCTCGCAGTTCTCAAGGCCACCTCGACGCGGTTTCTTCCCGTCTTTTTAATTGTTTTGACGTCTTGAACTTTATTTGCTTCAATCAGTTTCCCGACAGTAAGCGGGTAGATAGACAAATTCAGATTTGTACTCTCAGAATTGTTGGAATTCTCTGGGCAAAATTGAATATAAACTATGAAGGGCCCGGGCGAGTCCTCCTTGTACATGTTTTCGGCAGCTATTTGCCTAGTTTCGATGGCTTCTCCCGCAGCCACGTCAGACCTAACCTCGACAGTCATTCCCAACGGCGCCCGCGAGTCCATCTCCTGTTCCGATATTGCACAAATAGGGCTTGTCGGAGTCGACGGGCGTGCCCCCGTCGACCCCCCCTGTCTCCGTTCCATTCACAGGCAATCTAAGGAGGGTACATCCAGACAATTTTGAAAAAAAAAGAATAAAAAAGTTTGAAGATGCTACCCGCAGGAATGGCTGACGAGACACGCTATTTAATCCGGGAGTATAAACAAAAATGACGACAAACTTACAGTTTCCGTGAACGATCCCCGCCAAACCACTGAAGGATGACCTGGACAACACAGACAAAACAACAAAAAACGAGAGGAAACAAGGATTCACAGAGCACAACAAACACACCCTGCCCCGTTAGTTCCTAAATCGAGAGTCCCGTGGTAAAACTTAGTAAATAAAAAACATTGAGGTCAAAAACCGCAAAGAGGTTAACCGAATGACAGTACAAATTGTAATGAACTGTGATTAATTAATAAATTAGATTCCATAAATTAGATATATTTCTTCTTCTTCTTCTTCTTCTTTTATTTTGGCAATTCCGCTATACAGCAAGCGATTGGTGCCAGTTTTTTATCAGTCTTTCTTCTTAGTGCTTCCCGATGACTGGGGGATCTATGGTTAGTAAACCCCCACCTTGAACAATGACCAAGAACAGACAAATGACTTCACATTTACATGCCTTATAAAATGGAAATATTTCAATTCTACCATGCACTAACTACATGTCCTTTGGGAATATTTCCCTGTGGACATCACATTGTGGATATTAAAAGGACAGGATATTCTAATTAGGATGTCCCATGGGTGTGGATGTTTTTAAAATGGCTAGTATAAAGGTTAAATTTGCCTCTTGAATTATATCGACACGTTATTAAGGGAAATAAACTTTGTAATGTTTTTATAAACTTTTATCGAATTCGATGCCAATAGGATGTCAATTTTTGTTGGAAGGCAGATTTTATATTTTACTAAGTTTGGAATAAATGATGGGTAGTTGTTGAGAAGGGGACAGTTAAAGAATATGTGATCTAATGTGCAATTGTGGTAGCCACAGTCGCACTGGGGGGAGGGCAGCACGTTTATGCGGAAGAGATGAGAGGGGGTGGAGCAGTGTCCTATTCGCATTCTGCAGATTGATGTTATTTCCTTCCGCTTAAACGGCTTCTTGTAGTACCATGGTTTAGAGGGAATTGTAGGGTTAAATTGGGAGTAGTGTTTGCCCTTGTTGCTGCAGGAGGAGAGCCAGGTCTTATTCCACTTTTCTTTCATCTTTTCTTCTATTACTTGAAAAATGTCTGATGCCGGGATTTTAATTTTCAGGAGAACTCCCCCTGACCGTGCCTCGTTTGCCATTCTGTCAGCGTACTCATTGCCTAAGATTCCGGAGTGCCCAGGGATCCACATCAATATTATCTCGCCCCCAGCTTCACTGATGAGGCGGTATTGTGATCTAATAAGGTTCTCTATGTGAGTCGGACGGTGCGATATAGAGGGGGAATTAAGCTTATCTAATAGGCTTTTCGAGTCTGTGAATACGACTCCTTGGGGAGACCGTTTAACCCGCATATATTCCAAGGCCTTGAGTACTGCGACGCTTTCTGCCGTGTAGATGGAGGCATTGCTAGGCAGCCTAAATTTAAGAGAGATGTTGAGATTGGAATGAAATATACCCACCCCCACGTACGTGCCCGCCTCGGCCTTCGACCCATCCGTGAAGAGGAGATCCCAGCCGAGGAACCTGTCTGCGACCATTCTCGCAAAGGTGCTATTATTCAGTGGCGAGGGATCCTCACCTGCGGGGGTCTTTGTTATTCCTGAGTCATAACATATGGTAGGGTGCTCAAACCTTTCAGGGAAAGGAAGTCTGAAATCCGGGAGGATGTGATCTCTCTGAATAACCTCTTTAAAGTGATGCAGTTTGCGATGGCTCCTACATAGAGCCGAGACTTTGCTATTTGGAGAGCCTTGGGAGAGCTCACATAGGAGCTTTAGTTTTGGCACTAAAGGGTGTTTGGACAGTTGGAGCCTCTTGATGTAAAACTTGTCTGCCAGGAGCTGGCATCGAAGATCAGTGGGAGGCTCGCCAGATTCTACGAGGAGGGCGTTTGTTGGGGAGCTTCTCATGGCGCCAATGACACATCGTAGGCCTTTGTATTGTAGGGAGTTCAGTTTGTCTTGGAGTTTTTTGGTTAAAGGGTAACAAATGAAGGAGGCGTAGTCTAATTGTGAGCGGACTAGGGCGTTGAACAGAAGTTTAGTGGTGAAAGGGTGTGACCCCCACCAAACTCCGCTGGTTGCTCGGAGTATGTTTAGTGCTCTCTCTCCTTTGTTGACCACTTGGTCAATGTATGAGGTCCATTGTAGTTTGGCATCTAGTGTAACTCCTAAGAATTTGGCATGAGATTTAATTGGGATGACTGAGTGGTTGAATTTGATGTTTAAGGGTGTCGGGGTTCTCTTGCGGGTGAAAACTACAGCATTGCTTTTAGATGGGGAGATTGATAGTCCGGAGTCGTTGAGCCATACCTCCAGATCCTCTAGGGCCTCTGAGACTTTCCGGAGGGCAGTAGGTATGTTTTGTGAGGAACTATATATCACAATATCGTCCGCGTATTGTAATAACCTGCAGTGTCTCAAAACCACCTCCTCCAAACCTCTGGTGTAGAGGTTGTAGAGGATGGGGGAGAGCACACTGCCCTGTGGGAGGCCCCTGAAAAGGGTTCTTGAAATGGGTTCTGCAGAGGTCATAATGTTAATCTTTCTTCCTTTGAGGGTTGAGATGATGAATGTTGAGAGTTTGTCCGGGACCCCCAAGTACTGTAGCCTCCTCTGGAGGAGTGGAAGCAGGACATTATCGTAGGCGGCTTGCACGTCCAGGAAGACCGCAACTACCGATTCCTTCCGTTTGAATGCCAGTCTTATATCTGTGGTGAGAATCGCCAGGTTGTCGAGGGTGCCTGATCCACGACGGAATCCAAACTGTGAGTTTGCTAGTTTGGCTGAAGTTTCCACGAACCATTCTAGTCTGTTTTTGATTATGTGCTCTGAAATTTTGCACAGGGTTGAAGAGAGAGCAATAGGGCGGAAACTTTTGGGGGAGGACGGATCACAATTGGGTTTGGGGATAGCGATGACCGCTTGGGACCTCCAGGAAGTGGGAGATATGCCTTGATCAAAGAACCCGTTCAGGAGATCTAAGTAGTACCCTGTGATGTTAGGGCAGCAAGAGGGGATGAATGCGTAGGGAATAAGGTCCTCGCCTGGGGCTGAATCTCTAGCCTTGTTCAGGGCGGCATCTAATTCTACCAGGCTGAAGGGGGAAGACATTTCGGTATGTGAGGAAGGATGCGCACTAGGGAGGATTTCCGGTTCTGTGTTGAGCTCGTCGCTGCCGGGACAATATGGGGGGGCCAGGCAATTAACAAATTGGTCCAGTGTCTCTCCATGTACTGGGGGGGAGGAGTTAAGGTTCGAAGCTCTCCTGAATCTTTTGACCATAGCCCAGACAGTGGAACTCGGAGTATCCGGGGAAAGGTTGGAGCAGAATTTTTTCCAACCTTCTCTTTTTTTACTTGAGAGGAGTTTTCTGGTTTCCTTGGCTGCGATTTGGTATGAGTTGTGATTGCTAGTGTTCATATCACTCAGATAAGTAGAGAGGCAGAGTTTCCTCCTGCCAACCGCTTGGTTGCACTCAGCATCCCACCATGGAGGAGATTGTCGGACTGGAATTTTGGGGGTTTGTTTTTTGAAAAACTTTTCAGCCGCTGATAATATGCAAGAGGACAAGGAGGAGTAGCACTCCTCTAGGGGGGTGCTTTCGAGTGGGGGGAGGAGTGTTGCTGCGTCGTTTAAGTGAGCGCAGAAATCCGAGAAGTTTTTTTCCTTATTACTAAACTTAAAGAGTGCACGACGGCTAATGGTGGCTCGATTAATCAGAGTGAAGTGAGTATTAATGAGGATGGGAAAGTGGTCACTACCCAATGGGTCATCCAATACTTGCCAAGTACTGTCTATTTGGAGGCACGGGGAGCATATCGAGACATCAGGGGCCGAGGAACGTTCTGATGGAAGTGGAACCAAGGTGGGTGAGCCGTCGTTCATGATGCACATAGAATGTTTATCCATCATATTTATCAGGGCATCTCCCTGTCGGTCAGAGAGCGAGCAGCCCCAAAGTGGGGCATGCGCATTTAGGTCTCCAAGAATGAACACAGGCCCGGAAATACCTCCGAGGGTCCGGGACCACCATTTTTCCGTAATAATCGTCCTGGGGGGAGCATATAGAGAAAGAAATGTGCACTCATTTATTCTGCCAGAGGCCAATTGGACATTGTTCCCCGGGGAAGCCAGGGCCAGCGGAGAGTGGATAAGTGAGTTCTTGAACATAAGGATAGTCCCACCCTTCCCGTCGAGGCGGTCATCACGGAGGACAGTGTAACCTGGTATGGTAAAGTTATTGGAGGGGGACAGCCAAGATTCAGAGATAGCTGCCACGTCAACCTCACGTTGATGCAGCAGTTGGATGAGCTCATGCTTTTTGGGTATCAGGCTTCGGCAATTCCATTGCAAGATGCAAAGCGTTGCCATTCTGCAGATATAAATTGAATCTACAAGTAAATTAAAGGTTAAAAATGAAATATAAAAAATGTGTAATATATACCTATATGTATATATAAAGAAACAAGTAAGTGGGAAATTTAGCTGGAGCGGAAGTTTGTGACTGGGGCGTTAGGTTGGTCTGAAGGCAGATCCCGATCCGCCATCCAACGTGTCTGATAATTGAAGGTCAGTGACAGTTATCATTGAGGAGGTGTCGCTGGAAGCCGAGGCTCCAGAATTGGTGTTGTGTTGGGCCATAAGCACCTGTAAGAGGGCTGCTATCTGATCCAGAGTAGTTTTAGGATCTCCATTAAGACCACAGCCGTTAACGGATTTATATGGGAAGTAGTCCCATCGTAGTTCGTTTGATTTGTCGTGAACAGGGGAGCGAGGCGGGGGAGGGCTCTGCAACTTCCGTTTCTTCCCTACGCCTTTATTTTTACCTGAACGGATAGGATCCGAGACGATAATTCTTGGTCTCATTGGGGAGAGTGGGGAATTAAAGGTAAAAGGTTGTGTTTGTGGGGTAGTTGCTGCAATAGATGCATATGAGGCAGATGTTGTCTTAGGTACTCTCGAGAGAGCATCATTAAATGATATGCCTTCTTTTGCCATGATGTTTTTTATTGCCTTTTGACGGCTATATTCGGGGCATTTTTGGTCCGTAGCTGTGTGTGAATCGTTGCGACAGTTAACGCAGAAGGAGAGAGATGCCTTGCAACTCTCCCCCGCATGGGCCTCACCGCAACGAAAGCACCTGGGAGTTTTAGATCGGCAGGTCTTTTTTAGGTGACCGTACCGACAGCAAGCTGTACAGAGAGCAACTGGAAGGGAGTAAATCTCTACTGGGAGGCTATTGTAGTATATTAGGACTTTTTCCGGGAGCTTTTGTCCCTCAAATGTGAGAACAACCGTTCGAGAAGGTTTATAAACCACGTTGCCTGAATCGTCCGAAGATCGGTAATTAAGGCGGCGGATCCGCTTGACTACGAAAGGATTGGAGGCGTTTAATGCAGAGACTATCTCCTCATCAGGTATATCCGTGTCCAGTCCCTTTACCAACCCCAATCTGACCGTGGCGAAGGAAGGGATGAAGGCTTTGTAATTTTTTACTCTTAAGAAGTTAGCTTTAGTAAGGTTATTGGCAGCTCTCGCAGTTCTCAAGGCCACCTCGATGCGGTTTCTTCCCGTCTTTTTAATTGTTTTGACGTCTTGAACTTTATTTGCTTCAATCAGTTTCCCGACAGTAAGCGGGTAGATAGACAAATTCGAATTTGTACTCTCAGAATTGTTGGAATTCTCTGGGCAAAATTGAATATAAACTATGAAGGGCCCGGGCGAGTCCTCCTTGTACATGTTTTCGGCAGCTATTTGCCTAGTTTCGATGGCTTCTCCCGCAGCCACGTCAGACCTAACCTCGACAGTCATTCCCAACGGCGCCCGCGAGTCCATCTCCTGTTCCGATATTGCACAAATAGGGCTTGTCGGAGTCGACGGGCGTGCCCCCGTCGACCCCCCCTGTCTCCGTTCCATTCACAGGCAATCTAAGGAGGGTACATCCAGATAATTTTGAAAAAAAAAGAATAAAAAAGTTTGGAGATGCTACCCGCAGGAATGGCTGACGAGACACGCTATTTAATCCGGGGGTATAAACAAAAATGACGACAAACTTACAGTTTCCGTGAACGATCCCCGCCAAACCACTGAAGGATGACCTGGACAACACAGACAAAACAACAAAAAACGAGGGGAAACAAGGATTCACAGAGCACAACAAACACACCCTGCCCCGTTAGTTCCTAAATCGAGAGACCGACACGGGGGTTAATCTCAAAGGAATGAAGTTCAACCGTATACCTTAGATATATTTTTGGCGTTTCCAATAAGACGGCGCGGGGGGCGCCAGTTTTGCATGCGGCAATTTAGCACAAATGTCACTTTTGACAGTTCCAAATTTGTTGAAGGCAGATTTGCAGGAGGCAACCTTGCAGGCGGCAACCTTGCAGGCGGCAACCTTCAGTACAGTTTTTAAGTTTTTCTGTTAGGTTAGGTTAGGTTAGGTTTTTCTTTCCCTAAAATCGAAGTGACATTAATTACCGGCATCCCTTATAGTGGATGACTTTTATACATCAAACTAAACATTAAAAAAAAAAATGTTTTAAGTTTTTCTGTTAGGTTAGGTTAGGTCAGTTTGACATTTGCAAAACTGCCTTCTGCAAGATTGCCTTCTGCAAAACTGCCGCCTGCAAGAATGCCGTCTGCAAGATTGCCGTCTGCAAATTTGCCTTCTGCAAGTATGATGGGACCCGAAGGGGCGACCGCAAACGCGATAATATAAGCATGCGATAGTTACTGTTTCTGGAAGTGCTCATCCCTAACTGTCAACTGAAACGTCAAAATTAAATGTAAGTTTAATTTTCGAGGCGCTAAATGGCCTATTTAACGTTGTAATTCGTGATTTCCGGTTGAATTTTTCGAAATGACGTTCAAAAAAGACTTGAAGCTGCTCGCAAAGCCCTATCACTGGGTGAATATCTTGTTGAGCCTGTCATATTTGATGGTAAAGCGAGTACCAGCGCTGTGCGCTGTCGTTTTCAACGAAGACGACTGCGAGTTGGACGGTCGACGGCCGGGAGACGGAAATTCTGTTTTTCCTCATGATAGTCGTGATGATAAGGACCAGGAAGGCCGGAAGCGTCACCATGATCAACTATCTGACGTCCTCTTTCATCTACGCCAAGATAGCTAATATGATACTGTGGTTCTACGCTGATCCGAGAATGGGGCTGGCGTTTTTCGTCGTTTTTATCTTGTGCGGACTGCTGCTGCCCGAACCGACCTATTCCGGGCCTGAGAACATCATCTACTTTCGAGGTAAGCGAGCGAAAAACTTGGCCTATAGGTTAGCCGCGTACTGCTGTTAAATTCAGTGCGTTTTATTTTCGAAAAATCTGTTAACTATAGAATCACATGGTAGCGTGTGCGGTGCGGGAAAAAAATCATCTGGATTTAAATTCTGTGGATCGCTCCAGATTTTCTGCGGTGCATCGCAAAGTGTGTGCCGCGGCATACTGGTGTACCATGGTCATTAGTTGGTCTGCCGCGGAAAAATTGCAAGTTTTGTGAAGATATTGCAGAAAAAAAGTGCAGGCTTTGATAGTGAAACACTTGGAGCTATTAGGAGAAAAATTGAACTCTTATTTTTCTAACTGTGCAACCTATGGACTGGGTACGAAATCCATTCTCAGATAGAATTTCCCTTGGACACCTATCAATAAAGGAGTAGGAAGAATTCATGGGTTAAAAACTGATCCGACATTAACCCTTCGAGTAGCGGCATAATTTCATAGCAGACCGCGGCAATTTATTGGAATTTCTTGCAATATCGCCGCGCTCGACAAAAAGTACTATAACTATGAAACTACTATAGCAATCATAAAAAGAATAACTTTGCAATGATCGCATTGAAATTTCGTATATAGAATATTAAAATCTCATTTTGTAAAACAGTTATATAATTATGAGAAAGTCGAAAAAGTGAAAAAAACTCGGCATTTCTAACTTGTACTTGTCTTACGGAAAAATACGGTACCCTATTTAGAAATTGTAAATGCTATCGTTATCTTTATTAGATTCTCTATCAAAGGTAATATTTCGTTTTGCTTATTTACATACAAAAATATTTAGATATTAGCTCATAAAAACCAATAAAAATTTTGATGATTTCCCGAAAAAAAAATCTTGAAAAAAATAATCTCATTAATTTAGAAATCCACCAAAAACTTGATATATTTCAGCAAAAAACAATATAATATATATTTTGTCAACGAATTAGGCAGGCATTTTGCATTTTATAGTTATTTATCGCAAAAAACTAAATAATTAGTAATGACTATATAGCGACTTAAAAAAACAGGTAAAATTGGTATAAAACGTACATAGCATCACTGAATTCGGTGGATAAAGTGTTTTAGAATCAAATTTACTTACGTATCTATTCATATGGCAACTTAAAACACTAAAAAAACACAAAAAAACTTCACAAACCGATGTCCCCCAACGGCTACCAAGCAGCGATGTTTGAGAATGGAATTTTACCTTAAATATCCATTAAATTCACGCGCGACCTTATTCTAGCGGCCGTCTGTGTATCTATGGTAATAATGAGATATTTCGTATGGAATTTAGGATGCGTTCGAATAAGAAAATAATATTACTGTGCGCTCCGCCAATATTGGTCGTTACGTAGCCAAAGGGTTGAAACTAAAATTATCCAAAACAGAGCTAACACATTTTTCATATAAAAATGAGCATCCACTGCTTTAAAAGCATGCTATTGCAATTCTCTTACTATTTGCCACCGCCTACTTATGCGAATTAGGGTTTTAAACTAGGCATCACTCTAGAATCTAGAATATCTTGGAAATATCTTGGAAATACTTAGGCATCACTCTAGATTGCTTTCTCCGTTGGGACTCTCATATACATAACGTGGCTACGAAGGTGCGAGGATATGTTTTCAAAGAACTGAGGAATATTCTGGATTCCAAAACACTAAAAACTGTTTATTACGTTTTATGTGAATCGCTTATTACTTACGGCATAATTACATGGGGTGGATGTGGTAAAACCCTGCTAGAGCCATTGCAAGTTGCGCAGAAATTTATATTAAAAATTATCATCAAATCACCGCAGTCACAGTCACTTACTTATATTTACATTATACTTACATTATTATATTAGTAACAGTAACTTGATGTTATTGGTTTTGTAATTTGTTCGAATTTAGTTTTTTCAAAAGGAAGACTAATTTAGCCGCCTTCTCGTTGATTATCTATTTATTATTTTGCTGTGCACCAAATTGAATGCCGAAAATATTCTTTCGACCCCAGCGGATGAAGCAGCTGTACTTAGCAGTTGCTTGATTATATCCAATTCTTCTTCGGTTATAGTCCGAAGTCCCTTGACATTTTTTGGCTGAGGTTAAGGTTTTTTGGTTGCAGTAAAAAAATATTGATTTGAATCATTGTTTATTTTTAAATCACTTGATTAAAATCGCGATTTAAATCACCGATTTAAATCAAATGATTTAAATCATCGTAACTGATAGTGATGTTTTAAAATGTTGACTGCCAAGGCAGTTTCAGGATTCTGTCAAACTATTCTTGAAATATTTGGCATGCTAAAAAAGAATGGGCATATTGGGCCCACTTTTCCAGTAGCTGTAAATCACCAATTGAAAGATCTCTTTATGTAGAACATAATTTATAACTACAACAACTGATATCAATTATTAGCCATTTCTGAGTTGTAGGTATCCCCTAGGGCACCTGACACATATTTTTTTTAAATTTGTTAAGCCTTGTAACACTGCGACCATTGCTGATCTATTGTATTCGCCACCTACTATAGTTCTGCGCTAAGCCTCGTGTCATTTAAGAACCCCAACAGGCTTTTGGCGCCAGATTGTTTACCTCCTCAGGTTGGAGAGGTAATAACCACCCAAGTGGATGTATCTTTTACGCATCAGCGGGCCACACTTGCACATGAGGTGCAGGGGAGTTTCCTCTGCCCCTTGGCAGAACCTGCACATATTTTTGTCTCGGAGCTTGAGGTTGTACATGTGTTTGTTGAGGCCGCAATGCCCCGTGAGCACCCTCACCAGTATGCGTAGATTGTTCCTATTTAGCTATAAGGTCTTATGGTCGTAGGCCTTAATTAGCGCTTTGGATTGATTCAACCCTGGCGTGTTGTTCCAGTGGTTGACGGATTGTTCTAAACATATTTGTTTGACCATTAGGTTTGCAAGGCATTTTGGTACGCCACAGCAAGGTTCAGGGCCGTATAATGTTCTCTTTGCTCCCGTCTTGCTCTTTTCTTTTCCCTTGATTCCTGCATGGCTGGGAACCCATCTTAGAATTACCCTGTTCTTTTCGCCCAGGGAATTCAGTAGTGATACGCAGTTTTGCACTAGCTTTGAATTAATAGTATTCGAGGCTAGTGCCATTAGAGCTGCCTTGCTATAGGCATTGTATTTGTAATAACTATTTAAACGAAAACTGCCGCTGAATACCCAAAACGATAAACTACATACGCTGTGTGAGAACAAACTATATATATTGCTAAGAGTGTTCGACTTTGTCAGCAGTATAAGGAGGCGAAATACAGGGTTAGGTTGCTTGAACTCTGTAATGTGTCTCATGATTTAATTCCCACTCTGTTTACGATATGCTAAGGTCAGCTGTTCACCATGGTGTGCCTAAGGACCGTACTTTATAATATACAACAGTGGAACCTCTCATAACGAGTAATTCACAGTAATTCCTCATAACGAGTATTCGCACTTCTCATATCGATTTTGGGAAAAATTGTTTCGTTGAACAAGTGTTTTACTTAAACTTCCAGCAAGCGCGCTGTCGTAAAATTTTCGACAAAAGCGCCTAATGGCATCCCCCACTTTTACCAGTTAGTTGCGAGCATCGAGTTTCCAGCTATTCGATGGTCAGTGTCTCTAATCTACAAGCGTATCCTGAGTACACACAAGAGTTTGCTGTCCGGGGAGTTTCGCAAAATTACCGTTGAGCGTAAATTTTACGACACGCGCCTCCAAGTATAAGCGTATTATATAAACTACTTGTTTCTGATTGATTTATCATTTATATCTTAGATAAATGTGTTTTTCAATTCAGACGTGCCCCATTATGAGTCGTAGGCCGCTTACATAAAATGAGATAGGAAAAAATATTCAAGATTTATTCGTTGAGCCAGAGCAAGATTATGACACTTACCTTCCCTCGAGTGAAAGCGAGTTTTTTAGAAGAAGATATCTAGCAACAAATTGGAGGGAGAAAATATTCTTATCATCAATGAAGTGTTGCCGTTGCCAGTTGTTTACTCGCAAGGACCATTCTGAAGTTAGGGTGGTTTGCAACAATTGTAAGGGGCTCTCTAGACGATCAAGCATGCTTTTCAAGCATCGTGTCGCGGGCTGGGAGGGGATAGTAAACCGCAGGAATAATGCAAATATTTTTTCAAATATTTACCAAAAATGCGTAATTTTGTAGTTTATACCAGGGAGTCACGTTAATTAGACGTAATTAATTGGTGAATGACGTGACTCCCTGGTATAAAACTACAACATTAGGCATTTTTAGTAAATATTTTTAAAAAATACGATCCCTGACCAGCCCGTGACGCAATGCTTGACAAGCATGCTTGATCGCCTAGAGATGAGAATTATGATTTTGACCAATAGGTCAATGAAATATTTTGTTTTGCAACATTTTTTTATAATATATTATAAAAATATATTTATATATATTACAATATATTTTTTATAATTACTGTCAAATTTTTATTTTTCATATCCTCACAAAAATAATCTCTACGTTTATGAAAAAAAAGACAATCGCCCGCTCAAGGGAAATTATACTGCGCACCCGCTGGAAGGTTAACGAATAAGAGTCTGGAACGCATTAAGCTCGTTATGAGAGGTTTTACTAACTAGAGAGGTGTACTATTTTTAGTAAATATTTTAAAAAAATACGATCCCTGACCAGCCCGTGACGCAATGCTTGACAAGCATGCTTGATCGCCTAGAGATGAGAATTATGATTTTGACCAATAGGTCAATGAAATATTTTGTTTTGCAACATTTTTTTATAATATATTATAAAAATATATTTATATATATTACAATATATTTTTTATAATTACTGTCAAATTTTTATTTTTCATATCCTCACAAAAATAATCTCTACGTTTATGAAAAAAAAGACAATCGCCCGCTCAAGGGAAATTATACTGCGCACCCGCTGGAAGGTTAACGAATAAGAGTCTGGAACGCATTAAGCTCGTTATGAGAGGTTTTACTATCTTTTATGGATCTTCACTGCAAATATTATTATTATTATTATTATATATTTAACAGGGAGGCAGCTTAAGCTGATGCGCCAAGCTGAGTCCGTGCTTGCATCACAATTTCTGTGTAATAAGTCCAGTTTATTTTTAAAGTCATTGACACTTTTGGCACTGATCCCTTCACTTGGGAGAGCATTCCATTCGTTTACCACTCTACTGCTGAGGAAATGTTTCTTGGGATTTGAATGGAATGATTCACGCCGGAATTTCAGATAATGCCCACGCAGATGTGTGTTAGTGTTCATGATGTAGATAGTCTGCAACCCAGGAACGTCATACGATGCAGTCAGGATCTTATATGTCTCGATTAAGTCACCCCGTGCCTTGCGTTGCTCCAGAGTAGTCAAATCGAGAGCCGGCAATCTTCTATATTTTAAATAAATTATGGGCATTGGTGTTTTCCTGTAGTTAACCATTTTTAAGAAGATTCCGAACTTCAAAACTCCAGAATGGCTCATAATTGAGTTAAGTTGTAGTAGTCATGAATATTATAGACATTGATATTTCCAGTGTTAGATACGTTATTGTTACTGAAGAGGTAGGTCCAGCGCCCATATATTTTTACCCGTTGTCCTTTGTCTATGGCCTATGTAAATCAAATGAACCTTATACAAAATACGCGCATAACATTTTTCAAGAATCAACCCTCATGTCTGAAAATCCAATAATATTATATTAATAGACGATCTAACAATAATAAATAAAATACCAACGGAGGTGCCATGGAATTTACCGACCGAAGTCAGGCCCATCCAAATACTATTATTACACTTCTGGGGGTGGAGCGGTGGATTCCGGACTGACGACCGGCTGTGGTAGGTTTAGGACAGCTGTTTTGCCACATGTCAGCGTTCACCATACCACCCATTCACTCCCCTTTCGAAGCCATAGAATTTGAGATGAAGGAGTTGATTATTTTCCTGGATCTTTAAAAGGGTGAAACAGAGATTTGGCTGGCATGCCACGAGGGCCAACTTCCACCGATTGAAAGTGAACAACTTGCGGTGTCAACTACAACGGGCGAGCCCGTCACCACAGGACGTTTTAACGATTTTCTCGTTCTGTCGCCCTGCAGTGAACGTAGAAGACTTTGGACGAAACAAATCCAACGTCCAGCTACGTCACAACCCGCAAGAAGCCAACGCCTTACCGCGAGATAGCCAGTGTTACCTGGCGGGCCGACCCTCGCGCCCTTGCTTCCAATTGTGACCAGATTTCTCCGGTCTCTCGATTGGTTCCGAGTTCGAGGTCGCTTGCGCGGTCCTCTCCCTTACGAAGCGGTGAAACGGTGTGAACCGAATCTATCGCGGACCAAGGCGTCCTTTGCCCGACTCTGAACCGGGATTGGATGGCCAATGGTCATTTCAAGAGCAGTCGCCGTAAGGTAGACAACCACCCCCGCTCTATAGGAAACAATACAGTTCCCAGACTCCCCCGATTGTTAGTCGGAGAGCACAGTCGATTGGCTTGCGCCGCTCGGTGCGCAGACCGTCCAGGAGCGCCAGAGGTTTGATTCCCAGGGGAGACTGGTTGACCCAGTGTCCTACCCAGGCTTGCCCCCCATGCGTGGAGGCTATCGGATGGGTGTTGACCCGTGAGTGTGACCGACCCTGACCACATGGGTCATCGTGGCCACCTCATCATGGGCCCATTAGTCCATCGTCCGAATAAAATTGAAGACATTTCATGCAGTGTTAGATTCGGATGCTTTACTTTGGTGGGTAGTTTTAATGCGAAAAAGTGACAACCAATCATTTCACATTCCGCTCTAGCGTATTGCCCTGTCTCGTTCACACGAACCAATTTCCGATATTAGTTCCGCTGATTCAATCCACAATTCCGCTTAATCCGCTGATTCAATCCACTTTCTGTGGTCTTTCTTCCAAGTGGAAGCGTTTGCCATGTTCGTCGCTATCAGCACCACAGTTTTCGGGGAGGAAGTCCCAAGTGTGAATGTAAGAAGTGTAAATTTAAAGACATGTTTTATATAATAAATAAGATAAAAAACGAATTTATCGCATGAATTTTATAGCGCCCGACGTTTCAGCGACGTTGCAGCCGCCGTTGTCTAGGGTAGACTGAAAGAGCTGTCAATTCGTTAGGCCGCATACCATTGCCGCCACTGCGTAAATTATACCGGTGGTGGGGCGGCGGGCTTGACGCGCGCGAATTTTGAAAGTCCGTCGTGCATACAACACTCACTGTATCCTGTCTTACATCCTTGCGTTCGGCTTTTGGCAGTGGGAACATTTTAGGAAGAGAGGTCAGTGGCGGCAGCGGTATGCGGCCTACCCGCGGAACAACGGATTGACAGCTTTTTCAGTCTAGCCTTTATAAACGGCGATATATTTTGTCTGATATATTTTATACAAGTATTGTTACTGAGAAATCTAATGAAAAAAAACAGGGATTTACCTACTTTCGAATAATAACCCAGAGTACGGTGGCTAAACTCGCCCTGCATAATCATTGTCGCCGATAAGCAAATCTGCAAATATTACAGTCACGAATAATGTAGCTGACTACTTGCTATCACAACCAATACATTTGAAGACACAAGAGATGATAGGTTTGATTTCTGTTGCAGGTCCGTATTCAGACCATGCCTGGATTCGCCAACACCCTGCGGGAGGCCCTTCCCAAGATGGTTGGCCAGGAAGGTATCGGAACGTTCTATAATGGTCTAGTGCCTCTGTGGCTCGGGCAGATCCCCTACACCATGATGAAGTTCGCCTGCTTCGAAAAGACTGTCGAGCTCTTATACTCGTAAGTATATAATATCATACTACATGAATGTTACCCTGCAATGCTCAGGTATCAGCTTCCTTTCCCCTTCCACTCTTACCACTCCCCCCCCCCCCCACCACTTTTATAAAGCCTATGTCATAATATTATAACGGTAGTAAAGCCAATGATATTTTAAATAATTTGCAATAGGATTACAAAATATGCTAAACAATACAATATAAAGAAAACAAAAAAGAATTTAAGACTAACAGTTAAAATCGCTTTGTTTATTTATTTATTTATTTATTTCATAAGCAAATCAACATAACAGTTTATACCAATCCGTTGATATGCAATATACACATGAATATAAAAAATAATAGAATTCCTACAAGTACATACACAACATGTTTAAATAAGCATGCCTTGGCAAAATGTATACAAAATGTATATAAATTTATATAAATATAAATATAAATGTAAATGTGCGCCGCTTTATAGTAATCCGCTCTATAGTAATGCTATAGCTCTATAGTAAACCCCGCTCTATGTAAATGTAAATGTAAATGTAAATATAAATTTATATACATTTTGCCGTAGGCAACCCGAGCTAATCGCCATTCATTTGAGGGGTTAAATACAAATACAGGCATTAAGAATAGAAAAAACTTACAAACTCACAGTACATAAAGAGTGAAAACAATTTATCTTATTTTGACATAAACAAGTAGCGCAATGCCCACACCTTGAAAAGATGCGGGCTCGCTGTAAAAATATCAAAGTCTGACGCTGTCGAACATAGCGCATTTATGTCCCGCAAAGCTCGCTTAAGCAGACTCCATCGACTTAGGTTGGTGCGCGAGGAGTGCTCCGCAAATAGATTTTGAGTGCGAGCACGATTATAATTGTCCGGAACAAAGAGACAAACCTTTGCTAGCATGCTAGGATTATCAACTCTTCCCCGGATCAGCTTGAAAACGTAGGCCATGGCGAGCATTTCTCTACGCAACTTAAGAAAGTTATAGCCCACCATGCCTAGTAGGAAACTAGTATATATAAATACAAACGGAGCTGCCATGGAATTCACCGACCGGAGTCGGGCCCATCATAATACTATTTTTTACACTTCTGGGGGGTGAGCAGTGGATTCCGGACTTACGAACCGGCTGTGGTAGGTTTAGGACAGCTGTCTTGCCACATGTGAGCGTTCACCTTACCACCCATTCACTCCCCCTTCGAAGCCATAGAATTTGAGATGCGCAAATCGCAGTTTTAGATAATTTTTCTAAGAAAGAGTTGATTATTTTTCTGGAAAGGCCAAGATCTTTAAAGAGGTGAAATAGAGATTTAGCTGGCAGGCCACGAGCGCCAACTTCCACCGCGTGAAGGTGAACAGTGAAGCCGTTCCGGGTTACGGCATTTGCAAGATCATGGTATTTATTTAATTTGTACTCGTGGTCTTTTGGGATATTTGATTCCCATGGAACAGTTAATTCTACAATAAGAGCCACCTTCCGAGATAGAGAGTAAAGAGTTATATCTGGACGGAGGGCTGTGCATCCGAGACTTTCAGGGAATTTATACTGCTTAGAGACCGAATCAACCTCCAGAGTCCAATCTGTAGCTTTCTCGATTATTGAGAAAGGTTTTGTAGTTAAATGTTTTTTGCCTTTAGAGCCATCCCGCACAAACTGTATTGGGGGTTTGGAGGATACTGTCAAACCCTTGTTGGCACGAGCCACTGAGAGACTAATTACCTCGCGAATAACAGCGAGAACTTTGTCATGGCGGTAAGTGTACCGTCCTTGATCTAAGGCCACCTTGCAGCCAGCTAGAATGTGTCTAGCTGTGCAAGGGGTATTGCTACAGAGGGGACAAGAACTATCCTCGGCAAAGCTCCAACGAGCGAGGTTACTGGGGTCTGGAAGTGTATGCTGAAAGGCATTCAAATAAAATTTCAGCATCTCTGGCGTCCAGTCATAGAGCATTACCTTCCAGTGCATTGGAGGCGGAATGCAAAAGTCACCAATTGTTGTCCAGTCATTCTGGCATTGAAGGCCAATAGCATGAGCCATACTCTTGCTGTCGTAATCTCCCCGCAAAAGAGACTTCTTCAAGTCCACGTCGCTCGTGGTTGTACTGCCATACCCCAGACCAGTGCCATTCTGGCTGATTCCAGTAAGGAACCTTTTGTGGAAGTCTACGCGGGCTTGTAGTTCATTTGAATCACTACAGCCACTTATTACGTGCTTCGATATTGCCGGATCTTTGGAATTGCACAGAATCGAATTTTTGGTTATTCTGGAGTTGGCGTAGAGCAGAGAGGGCAGTTTAAGCGCTAGCCCAAAATTTTGTTTGGACCTGAAGAGAGTCGAGGGGTCAGCTGGTTTGGCTAAGGACAGCCAGGATTTTAAACTAGCTGTCACCAGTGCATCTAGACGGGACAGTTGGGTTTTGGTAAAATCGTAAATAAGAAAGGGCCATGACAAATGTGACGTTAGATAATTGTCATAGATCCAGGCCTTACGAGGGCCAGAAATTAGCAAGGCATCTATTTTCGCCAGGCAACTTTTGAAATGCTCTATAACATGATCGCCCGAGACGTCTTTTCCCTGATGGGTGATTTTTCTGCCGAGGAATTTGAAATGATTGTTTGGGTCTATAAGGGAGATATTAGAGCCCTTATAGACCAATTTGGGGTCATAGGATGTAAATTTTGTGCCCATGCGGGCGAGTCCAAGGCAAAAACATTTGGAGGGCTTCACTTTTATACAGCCTGACCAGTCGCAGAAAAGCTCCACTTTCTGTAATAGCAGGGAAAGCTGCTTGGGGCTTCTGGTGATGAAAGTTAGGTCGTCGGCAAAAGCGAGGCACGACGAGGTGTATTGGCCGTCTGTTTTAAAACGGTAGCCCCACTTCCTGTCAAACTGGCTCAGGCTTTCCAGAAGTATATTAAAAACTATATTAAAAATCGTCGGGGAGAGGCAACAGCCCTGAAATAGTCCAATTGAATATGGTATAGAGCGGGTAGTCCATTCTTGCGTTTTAACATGGAAAGTCAGACAGTTGTAGTAGGAGGCTACAATGTCACGCACGACTGGTGGGAAGTTGTACCAGCGGAGTGCAAAGTGGAGGAGACTGTGTCGGACTGACCCAAAGGCATTCTCTAGGTCGAGCCAGCATACATTGATTTGGCGTTCGTGCTGTCTCGCATCCTTGATGGCAGCAGCCAGGAGAGAGTTGTGCTCGAGGCAGCCCGAGACGCCGCGCATGAAGCCTTTTTGAACTGATACTCCAAGGTACTCATTCCGGTGCATGAATTCGCTCATCCTCGTGTGGACTATGCTAAAAAAGATTTTGGCCACAGTGTCTGTGAGAGCAATGGGCCGAGCGTCCTTTGGTCCGGTGCAAACTGGGACCTTCGGAATTAAGATGACTGTCGCTCGGCCAAAATTCTGTGGGACTACACCGCTATAAGTACGGATATATACGCTATAAGTATAAGTACGGATAATATCCGTACTGCTTGAAATATATAAAGCATAACAAACATTTTTGTTTTTTTTCCAACAGTGATATAATGATCCTGATGTGGATTCCATATAACTGCATTCGTTTCCAATCTACTTCTCACAATTTTGTGCGAGTGTATGGGTGTTGGGATGTGTTCGTGTTATGGAGAGCATGTATGTGTGCATGTGTGTGTTTTTGTATGTGTGTGCACTCGCACACACGCGTATGTGGGTGTGTGTGTATCTGTAGTGCGTATGTGCTTTTGAGTGCTTGTATGTGCATATGGAAATGAGGTATGCTAATTTAATCCGATCTAATAATCAGCTTTTCACGTACAACCTTAACCTCTCAAGCGGCGGGTGTAAATCTTGGCAGTCACCTGTCATTTCTGAGAGTTGAAAGTAAAAAATATAGCACTTTAGAAACACGATCATAATAGAGAAACTACTTGATGGATCATGAAAAGAAGAATTGTAGAATGATCGCATTGAAATTTGAAAAATAAAACATTATAATCTCATTTTGTAAAAGAATTAGATAATTATGAATAATTATTAGATAGTTGGAGAACTGAAAAAAACTCACTTATACAGCGATATCGACGTTTTATCTCAAAATACGAAACCCTATCTAGAAATTGTAAACACATTTGTGTACGTTATTACATGCTTTACCAAATCTATTAGTTCGTGTTATTTATTTTCATGCATATATTCAAAGAGAAGCACAGATCCGAGCAATGGCAGCACTCGACTAAGTGCCCCCAGAATACAAACAATTATATTAGGGATTCTAGACTGCGAGAAGCACGACTGAATAATCGTACAATACAGAATTTATCCGTCTTTCTCGCACATGTCTAACAGGGGGGGGGGGGGTGGTTGCACTGTGATTTTGGTGTAAATTCAGTTCGTTGAGAGCGCGGTTTGTCGTGCCGCGCTCGTACAAGTTTTGGGACATTCCTGAGCATTGACTTCAATACATCGAACCCAATTCGGAACGTTACTGTCTTGAGGGGTTAATAAAGGATCGACTATTTTGGTGGCTAAGATATTTAAACGTTTAAGAAAATTGACGTTTAACCTCCACGCGGGCATAACTCTTTCCCTTGCACCCTATCCCCGCATCGGACTGCCGCTCGAGAGTGCGCTACTGTTCTAACTCGGTGTACTGTGTTTTAGGTATGTGGTGCCGAAGCCCCGCGACCAGTGCTCGAAGGGCGAGCAGCTGATCGTGACGTTTGCGGCCGGCTACATTGCGGGCGTGTTCTGCGCCATCGTCTCTCACCCCGCCGACACCGTTGTGTCTAAGCTGAACTAGGACAGCACAGCCACTGTTGGCTCCATTGTGGGCAAACTGGGCTTCGCGGGCGTGTGGAAGGGGCTCATGCCGAGGATCGTGATGATCGGCACGCTCACAGCCCTGCAGTGGTTCATCTATGACGCCGTCAAGGTACAAACCATTTTTTTTTAAAGGAAAGAGAAATAGGCATAGGTCTGCGTTGCATTGTAAAGTCTGGAATCAACCATCAGGATACCTCCAACCTCCCGACTGGTCACAGGTCTGAAGTCGCTTGCGCGGCCTCTACCTGCCGTATATTCAGGGGTGATTCAGTTTGAACTGTCGCGGACCAAAGGTATCTTTTGCCCGGTTCTGAATTCAGGATCTGATAGCCTAATGGTCACCACCATAATCCATCCCCACCGTTTAGGAGACAGTATATTTCCATAGTCTCCAGACTCCTTCAGCAATAAGTCAGAGTGCACAACCAATTGTCATCGCCGAACGGTGTGCAAACCGTCCAGTAGCACCGGGAAGCAATCCCCCAGGAGAAAATGATCAACCGGCCGTGAGGCGTGAGACACGCGAGTCTTACTCGGGGTAGCCTTCCGCACGGGGAGGCTACTGCGGGCCGACACTCGCGCCCTTACTTCCAGTTGCAACCAGATTACTCCGGTCTCCCGACTGGTCACAGGTTCGAGGTCGCTCTCCCTTTTGAAGCGGTGATACGGTGTCTACCGAATCTATCGCAGACCAAGGCGTCCTTTGCCCGGCTGTTCACCCGGTATCGGGTAGCCGATTGGTCGTTTCAAGAGCAGTTGCCATACGGTTAACAACCATCCCCGCTATACAGGAAACGAAGCCGTTTCCAGACTCCCCCGGCTATCGGTCAGAGTTGCCAGTCGATTGGCTGATGCCGCACAGTGCGCAAACCGTCGAGGAGCGCCCGAACTACGATTCACTGGGGAACTGGCCCGCAGGGACAGAGTCCTACACTGGCTCGCACTTCTGCTTGAGGCTGCCGGATGGGTGTTGACCTGTGATTTCGGCCGGCCCTAACACGTGGGTCATAATGGCTCAACTGCAAGGAGCCCATTAGGCAAACAGGACAGTGAACTGACCGCCAAGTTCCGCTCTAGGTATTCCCCCCGAATCTACGATCTTCAGATCCCAACCGCCTCCAACTGCAGGATTACAGTCGGGGTATAAGCTCACATCGGCCCTGACAGGTTAAGTCCTTCTGAGGAGGCTACCAGATGAGAGTTGAACCGTGTTTTGGGCAGGCCAGATGACATAAAAATTGCCTAACACCACACAAGCGGCATGGAATCATTAGGAACCTGATGGTTCCTTGGAATACACTCTTGCACTTAAACAATGCACTTTTGGGTTTTTCAATCTGGACTCTTTAAGGTTAACTACGAGGGTTAACTATCCAAAAGTTCAGGGAATTTTACCATAAGAGTGCGTAGACTTCCACAAAAAGTTCCATACTGGAATCAGCCAGAACGGCACTGGTCTGGGGTATGGCAGTACAACCATGAGCGATGTGGACTTGAGGAAGTCTCTCTTGCGGGGAGATTACGACAGCAACAGTATGGCTCACACTATTGGCCTTCAATGCCAGAATGCTTGGACAACAATTGGGGACTTTTGCATTCCGCGTCCAATGCACTGCAAGGAAATGCTCTATGACTGGACGCCAGAGATGCTTAAATTTTATTTAAATGTCTATCAGCATACACTTCCAGACCCTAGTAAACTCGCTCGCTAGAGCTATGCCGAGGATAGTTCATATCCCCTTTGTAGCAGCACCCCTTGCATAGCTAGACATATTCTAGCTGGCTGCAAGGTGATCTTAGATCAGGTACACTCACCGCCACGACAAAGTCCTTGCTGTTATTCGCGAGGTAATAAACCTCTCAAAGGCTCATGCCAACAAGGGTTTTACATTACCCTCCAAACCTCCAATACAGTTTGTGCGGGATGGCTCTAAAGGCAAAAAACACTAAACTACAAAGCCTTTTTCAATAATCGAGAAAGCTTCAGATTGGATTCTGGAGGTCGATTCGATCTCTAAGCAGTATAAATTCCCTGAAAGTCTCGGATACACAGCCTTCCGTCCAGATATAACTTTTTACTCTCTTATCACGGAAGATGGCCCTTATTGTCTAAGAATTAACTGTTCCATGGGAATCAAATATCCCAAAATAACATGAGTATAAATTAAATAAATACCATGATTTTGCAAACGCCCACACCCGGAACGGCTTCACTGTTCACCTTCACGCGGTGGAAGTTGCCGCTTTTGGCCTGCCAGCCAAATCTCTGTTTCACCTCTAAAGATCTTGGTCTTTCCAGAAAAATAATCAACTCTTTCCTTTAAGAATTATCTAAACCCGCAATTTCTGCATCTCAAATTCTATGGCTTCAAAGGAGGAGTGAATGGGTGGTAAGGTGAAGCCCACATGTGGCAAGATAGCTGTCCTGAACCTCCCACAGCCGGTCGTTGGTCTGGAATCCACCGCTCACCCCCCAGAAAAGTAATAATAGTATTACGATGGGCCCGATTCCAGTCGGTGAATTCCATGGCAGCTCCGTTTGTATTTTAATTATACCTTATCGTAACTATAATTTCCACCGTCTCCTTTAAAATAGTCTCCTTGGGTATCGATACAGCGATCCCAGCGTTTTTTTCATGATTCCATGCATCCCTGGAAGTCTGAAAGTGTAAGTGTTCGAAGCACATTCAGCGTTTCTTCCTGGATCTCCTCGATCATGATAAAACGACAACCTTTCAATTGAAATTTTATTTTGGGAAAGAGAAAGTAGGGGATATGAAGTTAGGGTCATCTCTTGCTGCATTTTCAATTCACTGCAGGCAGCTAAGCGATTTTCTTTCTGGTCGCCCTTCAACAGTCTCGGTACGAATTTTGCAGCAATGCGTCTCATGTTCAAATTGTCTGACAAGATGCGTTGCATGGACCCGAATGACATTTGTACGATTGCATAGGCATCATGGATTGTTCGTCTACGATCTGCAACAATAGCCTGTCGCACTTTTGCGATGCTTTCTGGTGTTGTGCTTGTTGACGGTCTTCCTGAACGCTCTTTGAATCGTTTGCACCGCATTTTTATTTTTACTTTTTTGCATAGCACCCTCGCCAAATGCTTCCACAAGCATGCGACGGGTTTCTACAGCAGTTTTTTTAAAACTTGAAGCAAAATTTGATCCAGGGTCTTTTCTGTTTAAAATCTGCCATTTGAAAAATGGCCGATACACTAAAATACAATGTTGCACAACCGCACAAAACTCAACAATGCATCCACTCAGCCGCACGGCCATTGGCACACTGATTCACAAAGAGTACTGTTAGCCACATTCTAGCGGCCGCAGGTCGTACCACCAATGGTTCGCAAGCGACATTCAAATTCCCCGAAGTTTTGGCTAGCCTCTCGTAAAATATACTCTTTTTTTTTTGCAGGTTTACCTGAGGATGCCGCGCCCGCCGCCACCCGAAATGCCTGCATCCATGAAGCAATGACTAGAAGAAGAGGCCAAGAAGGCCAAGTGAAGCAGCTCATAGTCCAATCAATTTTAGCTAAGACCTGTTGGAGCCCTATCGATCCAACATATCCACAACAAAAAAGTAATTTCACAGAATAGAAACCGCAGACTCGCTCAAACCTACACGAGCCAGCTGCAGTTAATTTCCAACTAAATTTGGCAAATTATGCCCAGGCAAGCGATGACTCATGTCATTTCTTCTGATCGATACACATGTCGCATCCCACTCATAGCTATTTACGTCACCGCTTAACGGTATAAAACGAGGTACATTTCAATCGATCGCCATCATTCCCTTGGTGGACAAGTATCGTGCTACACCTCTGCATCATTCCCTTGGTGGACAAGTATCGTGCTACACCTCTGCATCATTTCCTTGGCGGATAGTTATCGCGCTACACATCTTCATCGTCCCCTCAGTGGACAGTTATCGCGACTACGCTTTATTATCAAGCAGTACCTGCATTATCCGAGATACCAATCGTCAAGCCTCGCTCCTCGACTACACACTTCGGACACACTACCACAGCTTCACCTCGCGCCCACACTACTACACAACGGCGAATTAACAATCAAGGCGTTAAGAACTGGCGACTCACTTCAACCTTCTGATTAAATACTTCTACTTCGACATCCACGACTTTCATTCACGGAGAAAACTTCATGATGAGAACCACCCTTCGCTCGCAATCAATTGGAGTCTAGTGAAGGGTGGCCACTCTCACAGACCTAACTTATTGAAATAAATAACAAAAAATTAATAAAATAAATAAACCGCAACTTCCAATCGGTCGCCACGAAAAAGTATTATATTTCCCATCGAATTCCAGAATTGAATCGGTTCAATTCTAACAGCAATATACCCTTTTGTGGATTGTAGTTTAGGTCGTTAATCAAAATTGAGAAATGTATATTTTTTCCGTATTTTTTTTGGTTCTAAGCGTATACAGCACGTCGTGATTTTGTGTTACCTATGCTGCGTAGGATGCGTCGATATTATTTGAAATATAATATTTATTTTTATTTCGGATTTGTGTTTTTCTTCCATCGTCTGGATGAGCTTAGAGGTACATCAGGAGAGGAGATCAGTAAGAACTTAATTGCTTCCCCAAATGGGGTATAGATTTGACCGTGTACCTATAAAACGTCTGACTCACTGGAACACTTCGGAATCCGTGGTAAGATACTGGCGTGGATGCAAGACTTTCTAACTGGTAGGACGTTCACAGTGGGAGTTGGAGAATGTCATTCTGAACTGCATAAAGTCCTCAGTGGAGTCCTCCAAGGTTCAGTGCTGGGTCCCATTGCATTTGGTAAATTCCTGTCTAACCTAAACACAATTATGGAATTAGATTTTGCTATATTTGCCGACGACACCAAGTTTTTCCCAAACCCACTCATAGCTCACCAGAACATTAGCTCGTGTGAACGAGACAGGGCAATACGCTAGAGCGGAATGTAAAATGAGCGGTTGTCACTTTTTCGCATTAAAACTACCCACCAAAGGTTAAACATCCGAATCTAACACTGCATGAAATGTGTTCAATTTTATTCGGACGAGTTTAAGTTCGACAGGTAGTTTTTTCGACGATCGTTTGTTTCATATTCCGCTTAACGTATTGCTCTATCTCGTTAGCTTGAACTAATTTCAGTTTTAGTTCACAAAGAAGCACAATTGGGCCCATTGTGTAAATATCATTTTTCCAGCTCCGGACTTCAGACTTTTTAAATTTGTTTAGATGGGTTCTATAATAACCCATTAGAGTTTTTTTTCTTTTTAATTTTTTCGATTGTTGATTTAAATAATAATAATTCCGTCAGTCATTTTGTGATGCGCGATTCATTGTAGCTTTTGTGCCTGGGATCCACACGGTAGATCAGCAGTGATCGCAGTGTTACAAGGCTCATAAAGACCGTAGAAAAGCCCCACACAAAAATTTGAAAAAAAACCCTAAATATGACTGGACTAATCATGACTGGAATAAAACATAATCATGACTGGAATAGAACAAATCGAAGATTTGTTTTATTCCAGTCATGAAGTTTGTCGTGCGTCTTGCCTAGCGTTAGAAAGAAACGCACTTATATCACTAAACGAAACAATAATAGAGCTGGCCGGGCAATACTGTAGTATTTTCGATTGCGAAGCGATTGTCCAGCAAACATGCCGGCACCACATGAAAATACTTCTGCCTTACCAAATATGTGTGGATATATAGCCGGGACATACTAAAACTATTTCCATGTATTGCATACTGTAGCTGGTATTGTTAGCAATATTGCCGAAAACTGTTTTGCAGACATATATTACAGCGAAAATAGGCTGCGATACAATTGCTAACAATACCAGCTATACTTAGCAATAGACGACAATATTTTTAGTATGTCCCGGCCATACATGTTCGGTGTGGCCGAAGCATTTTTTGTGTTGCAGGCATTTCGGTGAACGATCGCTTAGCAATCGAAAATACTTCAATATCGCCCGGCCAGCTTTATTGTTGTTTCGTTTTGAGGCATAAGTGCGTCTCTTTCTGATGCGAGGCGCGACGCACGGCAAACTTCAGATCTTCGATTTGTATTCATATCATCTGATGATCAAATTTCGATCAATGATCGAATATCAAATATTATTATCTATTCTGATATGTCGTCATATACAATTGCGAGAAATAAGTGATATTGTGTTTAAATGTTTATATACACCACTAGCTGACCCGTGCCCACTTCGTTGGGCGGTAAACATTTTTTCTTGTGATGAAATTATGAGTGTGGTTCGGTTAGCACTGCGTGCTATGATTTATTTCCTGACTGCCAAAAGGAGGGTTATATTTTTACTGCATATGCATGTATGCAGTTGCATGCCAATTTGGCTATATTATTGGGTTTCAAATGAGTGAATGAAATCATTATGATTGGATAAATTATGTTTATTTCAATTGTTCAAAACTTCTCTGTATACTATATTAAACAGGAAATTATAGGTACGCAGTAAAAGGGAAAAGTCTTTTGTTTGAAAGTTTAAATTATTTAAATAATTTTATATTTTTAATTTAAAAATTTGAAGAAGTTGACTATTAGATAAAGGTTTGAGAAAAATTGAGCGCGCTGCGCCGTCTAGCGGTAGGTATTATATCGTAAATAAACAATATTAGTGACATTTTACTTACCGCTAGATAGCGCATCGTGATCATTGATTTTTACACTGTTAAAAAACACAACGTTAATTTTAAAAAAACATTTTCGTTTTTTTTTTACTTTTATTCAAAAGTTGCTTTCTTTGTTGTACTGATTTACCCACTCAAAAAAAAAACACTTACAGTAAAAACAACTTGTATAAATATTGAATTTTATATTCCAATATGTGGCAATACTAAACACGAAACGTCACAATAATTACATCTGTTTACTGTTGCAAGTTTCTGCAGTTTTCCGCTTTATTTTACCTCTATATATAGTCAAAAGTATAAATATTCACCATGGAAAGGCAGGAAAATGACGAAAATCATGCAGACATTAAAGTGAAGATAGAATTAGAGTCCGATGTCGAAGACAGGATGCCAAGTTGCTCTGACAATAAATACAGTGAAACGTTGAAACCAGAAAGCGATAGTTTCTACAAAGAAGAGCAACCAAATTCTTCTTATATGGAAGCAAATATTCCGGAATTTGAAGAAGAGGCAGTGGCTTTCATAAAACCCGAAGGAAGCGTGATGAAAGAGATCAAATTATTATTAACGAAATTTGATAAATTCACATGCGTTGTCTGCGATCGCCATCTAGACAGAAGCGTGCCAATGGGAGCATGTAAGCATTACAATGAAATTGTGCTATTTTGCAAAGACTGTATCAGGCCAAATGTTAAGAAATATATTTGTGTCAAATGTAGATATGAATCAAGTAGTAGATTTAAACTAATTCAGCATGTTGATATAGTGCATAGGAAATTTAAAAAATATACGTGTGAACAGTGTGACAGGGCATTTCCATATAATGAAGGTTTAAAAAGACACGTCCAATCGATTCATCGCAAACTAAAGCATGCGTGTCAGCAGTGTAAGAAAGCCTTTTCTGATCGCAGCAACTTACTACAGCATGTAAATTTCACTCACCGGCAGTTGAATGTATTCACGTGTGATTTATGCAACAAAGAATTTCCTAATCGAACACGCTTTAAACTGCACATCGATGGCGTTCATAGAAAAATGAAGGAATTTGAATGTAAGGAATGCAAACGCGCTTTCTTTATGAGTGGTGATTTAATTATACATGTCAATTCTGTCCACCGCAAATTGAAGCGTTTCGCGTGCGACAAATGCAATCGCAGTTTTGCAAGGCGTGGAGATTTAAAGGTCCATATAAACTCAGTCCATCTCAGAATTAAGTATAGCTGTGCGGAATGTAACAGAGCTTACACCCAAAAGTCTGCCTTAATCGGACACATAAATGTAATGCACCGGAAAATTAATTTATTTGTTTGTACAATATGCAAGCATGCATTTGGCCGAAAAAATGATCATAAAAAGCACATGACTGCTGCCAAATGCCAATTGAAAAATATTAAACAATCGAAAAGCAACTGTTGGCGGTAGACCTTAGATGAGTTCTCTTCGTCTCTTCTAAGCAAGCAGAACATAGTGCATCGGTGGAGCACGAACACTTTTTTAGATGAAATCGAACAATGCGATCTCCAGTAGGTAGTATATTCTATTGTATGTACCTATGCATGTTATTTTTTAGTTACTTTTTGTGAAATTTTATTATTTACGAACAGCCAATACGGAACAATCAAATGCATTTACTGATATGATTCTAATTGCTTAAAAACCTAGATTTAAGTGTGTATGTTTATTATATTATTTATACGGAACAGTCAAATGCATTTATTGATAATTGTAATGCCTTTAAATTTACGTAGATTTAAGTGTGTGTTTATTATGGATTGTAAGTCAGAAACCTAGTTTTTATCGAACAGTGGTTACCTACTTGTTTAACTTATTTTATTTTCGAATATGACATGCGGGAGAGGGAGAGAGGTGTTATACGACGCGGAGAAAATGTAAATATAATGTTTCTAAAAATAAGGATTTTAAGTTAATAAATAGGTAGTATTATATTAAATATGCCTACTTACCAAGGTAATAGCAATTTGACAGTATATTCTATGGAATTTTCGAAAAATTTTGTAGTCCAGAGATGTTTTGCTGTAAGAATGTACATATTGAGTTTACAGATACAGCATGAATGGGACCGATGGCGTTTCTTCGGGAATTGAAACTGAAATTAGTTCAAGCGAATGAGATAGAGCAATGCGTTAGAGCGGAATACGAAAGGAACGATCGTCTATAGAAACTACCTCTCGAACCGTCCGAATAAATTTGAACACATTTCGTGCGGTGAAAGATACTTTTAATAGTTATAAGTTATAGGATAAGTTTAATGGTTATAAGTTATAAGATCCATAGTGTTTTAATATAATGTCGTTTGGTTCAATATTATTAGTGTTTTATTCCACTTACCGCTTAAATACAGAAGGTGGTTATTTCTGCAATATGTTATAGTAGTTATTAATGGAATAATTAATGTTATTATTAATATTAAATTTAACTTTTGCTACTATTCCGTGGTTTAATTTCATATCAAATTCTTGTCACTTGTCAGTTAATAATTCGAATTTCGTCTGCTTCTCAGTTCACAAAACTGCAGATAAAATGAGTTATATCTAGGATATGTCTTTCTATCCGTTTCATAATTTTTAATACGTTTTGAGGGTATTAATGTACAGTTTCGGTGACATGACATTCCATAATATTTCGGACTACGTTTCGTTCTCTAATAACTACTTGGATGGTCTTAGATGGTCATCTATTGGATCTACATCTAATTGGATGGTCATCATCATACTTGGTGTATTAGCAGAAAGAGTAGAACCTACGTTTTGGAAAAAATATTATATTGCAACAGTAATGTGAGAATAGTAAGACTAAATATAACCTAGAGACCGATGTCTCAATACCGTCTCCTAAGAGGCGTATTGTACTCATACTAATGTTTCTGCTCCTTTACTGATTCTATCACGTGACATCGACGTTTAAATTATTCAGCTTGAAAAATAAGAGTTAGTCGTGCCTCCGTTAAATAATCATTACTTTTGAATACTATTGAGACATATTGAGTTGTCAACCACAACGGGCGAACCCGTCACCGCAGGACGTTTTAACGATTGTTCGTTCTATCGACCGTGCGGTGAGCGTAGAAGACTTGGGACATAACAATCCACCGTCAAGCTACGCCACAACCCGTTAGAGTCCAACGCCTTACCGCGAGTAGCCAGGTATGTTACCTGGCGGGCGGCACTCGCGCCCTAACTACCAATTTTGACCAGATTTCTCCGGTCTCTCGATTGGTTCCGAGTTCGAGGTCGCTTGCGCGGTCCTCTCCCTTACGAAGCGGTGAAACGGAGTGAACCGAATCTATCGCGGACCAAGGCGTCCTTTGCCCGACTCTGAACCGGGATCGGATGGCCAATGGTCATTTCAAGAGCAGTCGCCGTAAGGTAGACAACTACCCCCGCTCTATAGGAAACAATACAGTTCCCAGACTCCCCCGATTGTTAGTCGGAGAGCACAATCGATTGGCTTGCGCCGCTCGGTGCGCAGACCGTCCAGGAGCGCCAGAGGATTGATTCCCAGGGGAGACTGGTTGACCCAGTGTCCTACCCAGGCTCCTCACCCCATGCGTGGAGGCCATCGGATGGGTGTTGACCCGTGAGTGTGACCGACCCTGAAACAGAATGGGTCTTCGTGGCCAACTCAGCAAGGGCCCATTAGCTCCCACTATTGAGACAGGTAGGTACCAACAATTTGTGGTTAAGTTATACCAAAATGTAAGACAAAACATAACCTCAAAATGTATCTAGAAGTAGGGGAAGCGCTATAGTTATTGGCCATTTAAGCTCTTTCTATCCACTTTTTCACTCATTACTCTCTATCTCATTGAAATATTCCTTTGTAAATTTTTAGGCCTAATCTTGTTTATATTTTTGATTAGTTATTGAAAGATTTATCTCAATTATAATAATATTTCATATATATATTTATTATTAAAAAAAAAACGAAATGCGACAGTAATTGGCCACTTTTTTATAGTAATTGGCCACTTTATGACACAGTTATTGGCCATGGTATTTATGATTACCTATTTTAGTATAATATAGGATTTTAAACAAATGGGTAGCTACCTAGGTACCTCCTATATATTTTTTAAAGTAATAATTAAACTAATATAACCAAACGAGTTTTAAAAAAAAAATATTTATTAAATGTTCAAACAAATGACAAAAAATACTTTAGTGATTATGAGAATTAATTTCCTCCAATAGCTTTTCGACATCCAGAGAATCTTCAGAAGTTGGATCATCCGAGTCGTCATCCAACTTATAACATTTGTGACACATGAAGTCACCTAAGTCTTCTTCCTCTGGCAGGTTCACTTTATGCTTTTTGGGAATACATGATCTGTGGTATGAATAGTTACATAAATCGCAAATTAATGCTTTGCGTTTCACGACGATCCCTTTACATTTTTGGCAAATATCTACTTCTTCGTTAGAAATAATTGTAATGTTATTACTTTTATCTATGCTAGATTTGGTTCCAGATATTCCAGGTGTTTCACTGACAGATTGATTGGTTCCTTCAACAATCTTAGATTTTTTAGAAGTTTTCTTTTTTAAAATAACTCCTTTGTTTATTTGTTTATTTTCGGATTGTTTTTGCTTTCGCTCGAAGGCGAGTTGCTCTCTTTTCATTTTTCTTTCATTTTTCTCGTCCTCTTTTTTTTGTTTTTCTAACGGTTTTTTCTCAATACACTTTCTGAAATTATCAGAAGTTATCACAAAAGGCAACTTTTCATCATTTCTAATGAATTTTCTTTTATTTTCTGGTGCTTTTTGAAAAAAGTTCTCTATGGAATCTGCTTTTCTTTTTAAAAAATCTGGTTTTGAAATGCTGGATGAACCAGAAGTTGACGGTTGATTTAAAAAATCCCGATTTTTGGTTGGAGTAATGGAGATTTTAAGGTTTGTGATATTATCGCTTGTACATGAAACCTCGATATTTGTGGTAGTATCTTTTACATCCTGTATATCTAAATTTGTTTCCCGATGATTTATCAAATTTATGCTTCTTGTCCCACTTTCTGAGTTAAAACAAAAGTCAGTTTTAAAGAATATCCACAAGTTATGTAAAATAATGAATTCGTCATTGACATAACCGGCCGTGGACTGAAGAGACTCCATTTTGTGTATATTTTCAACGCCGACTATTCCCTTGAAATCCTCATACGACATTACGTTATTTTCCTTTGAACACTGTATCATGTCTTCTTTCTTCGATAAACATTTCGAGTAATCGATTGCATCCTCATCAAAGGGATACAAACCGCAAGCTTTGAATCCTTGAATCAAATTTTCCGGTTTTATTTCATCCACAACATTTTTTAGAATAAATGAAAATGTCTGCTTCGTTACGACTTCTCCGATATTTTCTGCCTGAAACTGGCGTACAGCTTTTTTCCACTTTTTTTTAATCGGTCCAAAAACACTCACATCAGCAGGTTGCGTTATTCTTGTTGTATTGGGATAAAGAGCTACCAATTCAATCTTGTGCTCTTTACACAAGTAACTCAGCTGCAGAGTTATATGACTCTTGTGGCCATCAATGAACAGAATTACTGGTCTTTTAATATTGTGCTTGGTCAAATATGGGGAAAATATATCAGAAATGAAGTCGTGGAATACGTCAGCCGTCATCCAACCACTATCGCTTCGTCCTATGCCCCACTCCGGGGGTACAGTGCTTGCAAGCTTTTCTGGTAGGCGCTTATAAGGAAATACTATTAAAGGGGACATACTTTCCCATCTGCAGAAAACGTAAAGAGTACAGTAATGTTCTCTTTGGCACTGCCTTGCTCTACGGCATAAACATTTTTGGCGCCTTTAGATGCTAGAACACCCCCAGTAGAAGGGCATGTCTGAAAGCCTGTCTCATCAGCGTTAAAAATTCTTGACGGATCCTTCATAACTTCTAGTAAATTTTCATCTTTAAGGATTTTTTTTATTTCTCCAAACCATTTCTTTATGTCAGCTTCTGTGACGCATGCACTTGCTCTGGTTACTCCTTCGCTAGTTCTTTGGGCTATAGTCGGATGTCTCTTCAAGAATGCTTGCAGCCAACCACGCCCTGGCCTGTTATTAGGGAATGGATTGTCTCTTGGATTTTCCGTAAGGTACATTTGAACCGTATTTATTAGGTCATATTTTTTTCTTGGAAACCCCTTTCGAGCCATATTGATGACCCATGCCTCAATGGCATCCTCTTCCTCTGTTGATAAATAAGGGTTTGGCCCAAATTCAGATTTCGTAGTTGGATTTTTAAGTTTGAACTGTAGGGTAGCTCTGGGTACCTATATTAAACTTTTTCGCGGTGGCTCTTAAAGACAAAGCGTTATTTTGTATATCTTCTAAGGCCTGGTCTAAGATTTCTTTCGTGTATAGGGGTTGTTTAGGCATGTCTGAGGGAGAGAAATCTGTAAAAATAACAATAATAATGTTGAAATTCGGCAGTGGCTAATAACTGCAACCAATAAAACAGTAGATTGGCATAGTTGCTATAGCTATTGGCCCCTATAATGTTATAGTTTTTGTCCTAGGCCAATAACTGTTAAATAAGTTCAGAATTATGTGAAAATATAGCCATGAGTACTACTCCACATGAACAATATAATTCTAACAAAAAAACAATGACTTTTTATTACAACATGAAACACAGTTATTGGCATAGGTGGCCAATAACTATGACAACAAAGTTTTTTGCGCACAGTAATTGGCCACCCCAATTTTCGAGGTTATAAATTGACTAATTCTATTCTGAGATCAAAAATAATATTATTTAATCATATTTACCCCCTCCCGTTGTTGAATTTATTGTTTTCACAATGTCCTTTCACTGTCAAGACGTTTAACAAAAAGTTCTCCTCCTTAGACGTGATTTTGGTGACGCTGTCAGAAATCGAAAGAAAGTAGGGGATAACGCCATCTAGTGACGGACTGCTATACCTCTATGGAAACAATACAAATGGAGTTACCAGATGGATTTTTAAGAAACGTTATTGAATGTAAGGAATTCTTATTTTTTAACACTAAACACTCAGTGTCCAATAACTATAGCATGGCCAATAACTGTAGCACTTCCCCTACCTACATTTTGAGTCTCTGAAAACGACTTCTCTAGATCCGCTTTGATTAGTTTGGGTATTTTTTTAGCAAAGAATATGAATAGGTAACGAGAATTAATGACAAAATGAACGCGATTTATAGACTCTTTCAGCTTTCAGCAACTAGTCAGAGTTCACAACCGAATGGTGTAGCCGAACGGTGCGCAAACCGTCCAGTAGCGTCGGGCCATGCAATCCCACCATGGGTCCACAAGCTATGAGACCTGAGACACGAGAGTCTTACCCGGGGTAGCCTTTCGCACGTGGAGGCTTCTGAATAGGCGCTAAATCGTGAGTTAAAGTGATCAGAGAAAATAAGGATTTTATGGCCCAAGCTGCGCGAAACCATTCGCTACCCAATATAATCAATTAGACCTTGATTAAAAGCCATGTCATGAGACCCGAATAATTTTAATATATCAGTTAATTTTATAGATTACAATATTATTATTTTACCAATATACTTCCGGACGATATGGAAAGATTTGTTTATATAGTGGGCGCCAGCCCGGAAGAAGACGAAGATTTATTTCGGATCTATGAACAAGTGCCAGAGTCCTTCCACCGTTTAGAATTCTTCTGGGGCAGGGGTACGTAGGCTGCGTCGGGATTTGCGTCGGTTCGCTCAGTCCATCTCAGGCACGGGGTATTTAGAATCCCTTAGTGACCCAGTCTACGGTAAGATGACCATCCCTATGGGATGAACGGCCTTTTATGGATATTGAATTGCTAAATTATTTGAACCATTTCCCTTACTAAATAATATATTATTATTCTCGTTCGAACGCCCTCTAGCGGTGGCGCGGTGAGTTACTTAGCAAAGATTGACATCATTTTGCTCAACCTGCATTGTGCTACTAATGCCCGCGTTTCGCCGCTAGATGGCGCGGACGCGACGGCGGATTCGGTTAATTTAAATTAAATCTTGCTGGAATATGCGCAAAATTAATTTGTAACATAAATAAGTGTGCTTTATTTTCCTTAATAAAGAATTCTGAATTTAATGAATTTTCCCAAATAATACTGGAAACTGATTTTAATATTTTATAAATGTATCTCAACCAATCCTTTCCTTTTATGGTTTCTTTTTTGTTCTATTTTATTTATATAAAAAAATGAAAATGAAATATATGATATATGATGATATTTAAAATTGAAATTATTCTGATATTGAGATGATTATGAGTAAAATAAAAGATACTTTTTCGACCCAAATTTACTATTTATTTTTCTATAACCTGTTGCGAAGACATTTCCCGAAACTATATGTGTGATATTGAATATTTATATTATTTATGAAACTTAATTTTAATCCGTCGATCGTCGAAGGCCTTGCGAGATTTTTTACGAGCGTACGTTACAATTATTACATTTTACCCGTGTTTCGATGAGCATTATTCGTAACTGGTTTTTCCTATTTTTGCCCTACAATGATTTGGCAATTTTAGTGTCGGGTACGCTGCACTTTCAACTATCGTAAACGACGGTAGTCTTTTGCTCTATCATTTTCCCTGATATTTAAATTTGGAAATATTACGTATTCCCTGACGATGACTTGCATTTATATTTATCTATAATTTGGTATTTTACTTCATAAGCTATTTTATTAATTTATCTGATTTTTAATTGCCTCGGGAAGAACTCAATGCCACTCTGATTTCGCCACGTTTTAATCCCAAGATTGTCTAACGTGGATTTTAATTATATTTATATATTTTTACAGCCTACATTTTAAGTAGAGATCGCCGAAATGATTTTAGATTTATTGGCGGTGTCTATCGTTGATCCTATATTAGAAACTACGGATTCCTATATTCAGAAAAACGGTTTAGCACGTATATGTCGTGCAAGACGGGTCTGAAGGACTAAAAGTATTGCACGATTGTGGTATTGCAAGTTAGAATAAAAGAAATCGAATTTTACTTTAAAAAAAACCGAAAATGAGAATATAATCTACTTGCCCCAAATAGGATGTGGAGATCACGCTGGAATGCTTTGCCTGCGCCGCACTTGATTCTAGTTATAATTTCTAAAGATGACTTTGACTTTTATATTTTATTCGTAGATGTAGGTAGGCCACTTCGAAGTCGTGAAATGAGCTCCGGCGGCCGGTAATCGCCGCGAGGCAAAAACCGACCGCCGCGCTGAAACGACGACCTTGTCCGGCGAGTGCTTCGGGCCAAAAAAAAAACTACTCTCACTAGCGATTCTCTACACCCGTGTTCCATCTAATCGCTAGTGATGCCTATTGTGCGATAAAATTCGCTTGTATCCTATATTATTGTTATTTTATTTTTATTAACTAATTTTGGCAATAATTGTTTATTATATTGTTTGTTAAACCCGTAATGGTTTTATGACCATTACATGCCGGAAAAGATGTTCAGTCTTCGCCCACGAAGACCTTAAACACCAAAGACTAAACGAACTACTATAAGAATCTACCACCTAAAGCGTAGCCATCGCTACGGTTCTTTAGTTGCCGTGCTACGCTTGCTACGACATAAAAATTTCTAAAAGTTTTATTATATTTTGTCTTGACAGTTTAAAGTACATTATTATTAAGAGATAACCCCTGCTTCTAGTCTCGTATTATTTAAAGAAATTATATTTTATAATAAATTTTCCGAAGTTGGAAATTTTTGAGGTTTTCCGATTTTCTACTAAGTTATTAAAAGAAAGCTATTTATCCAAGTTAGAAAAAATGCTCTGCGAAACACGTCCTTTATAACCTTACATTTTACAATTTTGATACAGTGAATACAGTGGCCTGTGTCGTCTATTCCGCTCCGTCCAGGGTCTTGTCATTGTCTGCCGTTTTGCCGTATTTCCTTTTATGAATTTTTCCTTCATTTGTGTTTGTATTAGCCCATATGATGCTCAATTGTCGTCTTTGCCTCGTTACGTCCGGAACTCGTCACCTTGGTAAGAGATGTAGAGAAGAAAGTCATATTAGTAGAGGTTCGCTCCCAAAGCTTTTTGCTTCGGAGCTTGAACACGAAAATGTCAATTTATACATGTAAATCTGGACACATCATCAGATGCTTTTATAAAGTCTATCGAAGTGTAGATGTACTGTTTCAAAAAAATGTTTAAAATTTTGTCCAATTTCTAACTTCTTTATCCCGTTTTTCCCATTTTTGCCCCTCACTGCACAAATGCACTTTTTCAAAAAGTTGCTACACTGGATTGAAGATCAATGCACTGTCGATTGGTATATTAGTCTCTATCTAAACAATGCAGTCCGCATTTTCTCTCACAATCTTGGGGAAATTGTCTCGTTCACGCGCTTGTCCGTTTTTGCTTTACTGGTCGGTCCACGATACCGTCCCTGGTAATACTGCAGGTCGCATGTTGCCGGTGCTGACGTCATAGGTAGTTTCGTCTATTTACGTGCCTCCTGGCCTTCCTGTTGCGGTGAAAAAGGAAATAGTTCGACTTTTTACCTTAGGTTTTTGCGTGGTCTGGAGTCGGATAAGCGTGATTGGATCTTATTTACTTCGGTCGATCCTCGGTATCTTCCTTTGCTATTTTTATGGGTGTGCTGCGCTTTCGAGGAGTCGTGAGCCCTTGCTGCTGATCTCTGTCGTCCGCGTCGTGGCTCTTCCAGCTGCCATATAGCGTTTCCATTTTGTCCTTTTATTATCGGCGTCCTCTTTCTCGTCGCTCTGTCTCTTTCTGGAATGTATAATTTTCTTTGCTGCATCATATGGTCTCTTATTTTTTACTAGGATTGCGGTTGGCTGGCAATTCATTAGGAAGGGTTTGACAGGAAGGGCATATTCTCGTATACAACTTTATTTTTATTTCAAAAATTTTTGACGGAACCAAAAGAGACGTGCTTCTGCGTTTTCTTTACAAATTACAGAAATTTTTAAACTACTACATCTATTCTTACTATTTAATAAAAAAAATATTTTTATTTTACTTTTTTTTTTAAACAAAAATTCTCCCACATTGCTTTTCAAATAAGCTTCCAGTAACTAAATTTAAGACTATATTTTATTAGGTGTTCGTATGGATACACCTTCCGATTTTTCAGATTTTCTTCTTCAAACAAGTGTTGAGGTTTTTCGTATTTCAATATTTAAGTAAAAAGAAAACTAAACATTTTGATAACGCTCCACTTCTTGTGAGAGCTTATCTTAATTACTACAAAATCAAATGTTACAAAGTAAATTATGTCTCAACGTCGATCTTTATTCATATGTGTGGCTGGCTTAATAAATTATGGGCAGATTTCTAGCGTGATATCTTTTTAAGAGTATGGAAAAATTGAAGAGTGTATATTTATATGAAATTTATGTGTTGTGAGACGTGGACAGTATCTCGCACATTTATATTTAATTTATTAAAAAAAATCATTTATATAATTTACACCAAGTATTTTTGTTAAAGGTATGTCATGGTGAGGGTTCCAATGACATTGATAATTTTTCATATAATAGATTGTTCACCGTCTCAGTGGTCTTGGTCTCCCCGAGTGAAATATAAGATATGTATGTATATATGGGATTTCCCTTTTAACAATATTTATAAGTTTTTTTGTATAGAAATGAACTATATATTGGTGACCAGTCTCTGTTGAAACAATAATAGACGTCGATCCACATAATTTTAATTCATGCGGAAGCGTGGACACTATAGTCTTTAATTTAATAGAAAAATATGGGAAATCTTTAGATTTTTTAAAAAATTTTTATGATACTATATATGGTGACTGTTCTGCGATCTAAAGCGCATATTAACTACGTAATTTACTCTAGTAGTAGTAAGTTAATAGTAAATCTTATATACCTTGTTCGGCAAGAATTTATTTAACTTATCAGGTTTTTAAACCTTCCGAATTTAATGTTTGTGTTGAACATATATTTTACTGAGATGTTATTATTGTTGTCTTGAGTGTGAATGATAGAATTTTCAATATTTAGCTTAAGTTTTTCTCTTTCAAGGCTTGTTCATTCTGTTTTCTTACATCTACATCCAAAGCCTCGCTAGCATACAACCTTTCATACTAAAACTGGCTGCCTTGTAGTTACTCTTTTTATCAATTCTTGACAGTACGAAATGATTCTTCTCTACGGTATTGTACACTTCATCAGAAATTACGTGTTCAGCTAAGATTAATTCGCTACTAACTATGAGCGTTTATGGACAAACTAATTTTGAGCAGCGTTTCAGCGGGACATAACGGAAAATCTATAAGTCTTTTTTGAAGAAAAAAGACAATAAAAACAATTCATGGTATGGAAAAAATATTCCATGTCCTGATAAATTCAGGATCGGACGAGATCATTCTGTAGCTATATGTTGTAATATACAATGGTTTTTTTTATCGTGAACATTCTAGTCGCTAATTAGAAATGTCAGCAGTTTTGCCATGTAATTACATAATAGTAGAAATAAATAATAATAGTAGAGTTTATTCATAAATGAATTTAGGACTTGTCCGTGAACAATTTTAATTTGAACGCGAACGGCTTAACGTCCGGTATACTCTATTTAAAATATAATACTATAAAATAATTTGTATCCTTCAGAGCTGATCAAAGTAAATTTTAATTCTACATGTCAGGTGATGTTTACAATAGACGGGTATCAAGCACCCAGGTGTTTTTACTCCATGAGCAGGGTTAGATCACCGAACCCTTCAGATTTTGCTTATATGCAAATATATAGTATAAAATGATAGGTATAGAAGTATCTCAATCCTTAGACTTATCCGCATGGCTCCTTTTTACTATATTATATGTTAAATATATACATATATATGATATTTTATATAAATATATTTTGACGCGAAACTTGGTACTATTCTTTCTCCCTATTTTTTTTTAGACACTCCGGGTTCTTAGCCGGATAAGATGTTAAGAAAAAAAATTTTTTTTTTTAATAAAAAAAATTTTTTTTGATGATGTTATCTAGTGTATGTGAAATTATATATTTATTTATTTTACTTATTGAAAATTTAGTGTTGTATGTGTTTTTATTTTTATCATGCTACGCCCTTATGTGTCTGTTATTTTTTCTTTATGTGTGCTTATTATTTTTTTTAGCCTTGAATACTTGTATCGAATACTTATATACATTATCTGTTACATTTGTTTACTTAATACTTTGTATATTTGCTCTGTTTTTATATTTTTACTTTTTACTTTTCACTTGCAATTATCTCATGGTGTACCCAATATAGTCGTTGCTTTTTGTGATTTTGCATATTCCGGATTACATGTGGATATTATGCGAATGTTATTTGCAATGTGAAATGTTCTGCGTATTTTTTGTGTGACCCTAATTTTTACACAGGTCTTTTATGTGGTACGTCCCACGATTTTTGCCGTGTTCGTCAACCAATACATAGGCTATGGGGGACTTTTTCGCGATGATTTTGCATTTTGAATATCTGGGCGCTAGTTTGTTTGAGAAAAACTCTGCTTTTCGCGATTGCATGTGATTTTTCGCCCATACGAAATCACCGACTGAGAATTCGACGTGCTTTCTCCTCAGGTTATATTTTGAGGCGTTATTTTTGAAAGCTTCCATGAGTCTTTCCCGCACGACGTCATATGCGTCCGCGAGCGTCTCGAGTCCTTTTGCGAATTCCTGTGGACTGTCTATTGCTATTTTGGATTTTTCTTTTGGAATGAAACTAAACATTTTATGGTAGCGGCCATCAACCATTGGTTCACGAGCGTACATAAGGTATGATGGGGTGAAGCCTGTTGCCAGATTTTGATGATTATTTAACGCGTTTTGGATTAAAGATAAATGTTTATCCCACGATCTTTGATCTTTTCCTGCTAGAATTGATAAACTCGTTTCTATAGTTTGATTATAACGTTCGACTGCGTTCGATTGAGGAGCATATACGCATCCATAGAATAATTTTGGGATTTTATATTTTTCCGTAAAATTTTTGAATGCTTTTGACCTAAAATATGATGCGTTGTCTAACGTTATTACCGCAGGTGTTCCGTACGCCAGAAATACGTTATTTTCTAGGTGTTTGATAATATTGGCTGAGGTGGCTTTTCTTAACGGGAATAGCCAACAAAATTTTGTAAATAAATCGATCACAGAGAGTATATAGGTGAAGCCGCTCAGTGATCTTGGCATGGGTCCCACCAGATCTATACTGATCGTATGCATTGGAGTGTTCACTGTTTTTGGAGTCACCATGAGCCCATGTGCAGGTCCTGTCTTTATCTTGTATGCTTTACAAGTATCACAATTTTTGACATATGCCTTGACTTCCTTTTGCATTCCGGGCCAATAATAATATGTTTGTAACTTTCTCAGGGTTTTGAAAATGCCAAAATGTACAGCAAACTCCCCTTCATGGATGTCTTTTATCGCCGATTTTCTGTCAGCATATTTGAGTACCAGTCTCCAGGCATTTCGGAGGTTCTCACCTTTTTTGGGGGGAAAGTATTTGTATAGTTTTTCCTCCTCAATTTTGTATTCCGTGGCTGTATAAGGTTCTTTTTCTACGGTTTTGTACATCCGATCGTACCAATCATCTTTCGTGACTTTCGTGGACATTTCCATGCACGGGATTCTTGACAGTGCGTCCGCTACCACGTTCAGACTGCCTTTTTTATGCACGATTTCCATGTCGAATTGCGAAAGTAGGGTGCTCCATCTCGCCAGACGACCTGTGGGGTTGGTGAGATTTGTCAGCCACCTTAAGCTGCTGTGATCAGTTATTACTTTGAACCTGGAACCTTCTACATATGTCCTGTAATGAAGGACTGCTCTCAAAACTGCCAGGAGCTCTTTCTCTGTAACTGAAAAGTTGCTCTCTGCTTTGCTCAGTGTGCGCGAAAAGTATGAAATTGGCAAGTCCATTTCCTCTTCTTCCGAATATTGGGTGAGTGCTGCGCCTACGGCTATGTCACTTGCATCGCAACTTATGGTAAATTTCTTGGTGAAATCCGGACATCTTAGTATGGGGGCCGATATTAGCGCTTCCTTGAGTGTGTTGAAAGATTTTTCTGCCTCTTCGTTCCATTCGAAATTTACTTTGACGCCTTTCTTTCCTCCTGTGAGCTTGCATAAAGGTGCTGCTATTTTTGAGTATTCTTTTACGAAGCGTCGGTAGTAGCCGCAGAGACCGAGGAAGCTTCTTACCCGTTTCACGCTATTTGGTCTTGGGAAATCTCTTACACATTCAATTTTTCCAGGGTCCGTTCTCAGACCTTGCCCGTCTACTACATATCCGAGGTATATAAGTTCTGGCCTACAAAATTCGCATTTTTTGAGATTTATTGTTAAACCGGCCTCTTTCAGGTTGTCTCTGACTCTTACTAATGTGTCGATATGTTCGTCATATGTGGCGGAGGCTATTATTAGGTCGTCTGCATACGCGAATACTTTGCTGTCGTATTCCGGTCCGAAAATTCGGTCCATTAATGCTGCGAGATCTGATGACGAGTTGCATGTGCCAAAGGGCATGCGTACAAATGCGTACATGCCTTTTCCGGGCACGGCGAAGGCGGTTTTCTGAATTGACGATTTTTCCATGGGAATTTGCCAGAAGGCTTTTGACAGGTCAATCGATGTTAGGTATTTTGAATTTCCAAGATTATCGAGGATTCGTTGGGCCGATGCCATGGGGTAATGGTTTTTTATTGTGACCTCATTTAACTTTCTGGAGTCTAGACATACTCTGGGCGTTCCGTCCTTTTTATTGACGACCAATATTGGGCTGCACCACGGCGATTTGATTGGCGTAATTACCCCTAATTTAAGCATTTCGTCTATTTCCTTTTTTACTAACTTGTCCTTTTCCGGCGCTAGGAGGTATGGTTTTTGTCTGATCGGGTCTCCGGTGGTTACGATTTTGTGTTCGATCAAGTGAGTCCTTCCCAGCCCCACCTTTTCAAAGGAGATATCTTCGTATAATTTTTTGACTTCTTCTAGGCGTCGTAATTGATGTGGCGTCAAATCATCTACGTTGATTATCTGTCGTCCTATTGTATGACTTAGTTCCGCGAGCTGTATGTCCTTTTCCTCGTTGACGGAAATTTTCACGCCGAATCGGCTGATGAATTCGATTCCCAAGATGATGTCCTTTTTTATTGTTGGGCAGATGATGAAGTTTATGTTCTCTCTTCTTCCCTTGTATACTACTGGCAGTGTTACTGAGCCGAGTATCCGTTGTCCAGCTCCATCCGCCGTTGTTATGCGGTTTTCCGGGTGCATAGCCTTTTTTTTGATTGACGTGAAACGGCTGTGTGTTTGTCCTCCAAGTATACATATCGCGCAGCCCGTGTCCACCAATCCTTTGTACGTTTTTCCGAGGATGGAAATATTTGCATGTGGGCGCACGTCGTAATCTTGTGTTTTTGTTGACAAAGTAAAGTTTTCCACGGTAGCGGCTCTGTCTAACTCCGGTTCCCGTGGCCAAACGCGTTTTTTGGCTGATTTTCATGTGGCGGTGGCGGAGGGTTGTTGCATCTAGTGCATGAATGGGTGTAGACGTTCTGCAGCTTGCATTTGAAGCAGATAGGTATCGGATAGCGTTGACATTCTTTGTACGTGTGACCTTGTGTGTCGCATTTTCTGCAAAATTTCTGTTGCTGAGGGGGGTTTTGGTAGTGCCTCTCGTGGATTTGTGGTCGTTGTGTAGCGAACGATGGCTTAGCATACGTGGGCCTGTTGTGCTGCTGTGGCGGTGTCACATGACGTGGTCTGTAGTAGTTGCCTTGGGGAATTTCCGCTATCTCCATCTGTTCGTTGCTGATGTATTCGTCGCTCTCCTCCATTGCTGCTATTTGGGCCTTACTGTGTATTTTTCCTGAGGGATTTTGGCGATGTTGGGTGGTGCTCGATGCTGTAGTTGTTGGTTCTAGCGCGTACTGCTCGAAGTTTTTGGCTACGTCCAATAAGTTTCCTATCCCTTCCAGTCTGGTGGTCCCTAGCAGTGTGTGGTATAGCGGTAGCACGTTCAATTTTATAATCTCCAGAATAGTGCTGTCTCTCAATTTCGGCGACAATCTGCTGTTGATGCTGTCAATTCGGGTGACGAAATCGTTCATCGTTTCTCCAATGTTTTGTTTCGTGTTCCGCATTTTATTTTCCAGACGTGTTTGGTAATTCAATTGCTCATATTTGTTTATCAGCGCGTTCTTCAGAATTTTCCAGGATGTTGCGTGATGTCTTATGCTTCTGAACCAGAAGAGTGATGATCCTTCGAGAAGGTCGGAGAATCCCTGTATTAGTTCCTTTTCCGAAACTCCCCTTGATTGAACTTTGTCCTCTATCGCGTCGATGAAGTCCAAGACAGGTGTGCTGCCATCAAACTTCAAATTCCATTTGTATAAGCTGGGTGTAATCTTGTGCTTTGCACTGTTCGAGGTTTGGAAGATTCCCGATTCCGCTGCTGCATCTGGCGTTTTGTTGCTGTTTTTCCTGGTATATAAATCCTCATCTTCGCTGTTTATTTCCGAAGTGGCGTAAATCCTCGAATTATTCGTTTTTTCGTAATGAATTGATTCTTCCAGTCTTGAGATATTACCGTGAGTTGGATTTTCAAAGTCTTGTTTTCCCCGTTGTTCCGAAATTTTGTTTTTCATATTGGTTTCCTCGCGTATATTTTCCGGTGACTGTTGACGTCGTGATCTAGCTGCCGTTTTTGTTTTCCTGGGTGCCATTTTGCGATTGCTTCCCGATATGCTCAATGTGTCAACCACTTACCAAATTTATGTGTGTAAGTGTTTTGAGAAGAAAAAAGAAATTAAATTCAAATCTTGTTATAGTTGAACAGTGTGAAGTCGTGTGTTAGATGCAATTTTAAAAATTTCAAGTGTGTAAGGTGAATGCTGAAAATTATTAGTACATATTTAAGTGTTAAAGCTAGACGATGATTCACATGAAAGAAATACAAGTTAAAGAGAAAAAAAAAAACAACATTAAAATTTATTAAAAAGAAAAAAAAATTTTTTTTTTTGAACCATCCTGTATATCAGGGTATATTTCTAAGTGTTGATTCTAAGTTATTATATGTTATTTAAATTTGCATGAGGTTAAGTAAGTTTTAAATTTTACTGCGTGTATTATTTTTTTGACACCCTGTATTCGTGTGCACCTCTAAGTGTAGTTCCTTGTTACCATAATTTAATATTATTATTTTTCGAAATTAGTTTGTTTCGTTTTTCCTAAAGTTTATTCCTTTCTTTACGTTTTTGTTTGCAGTGTTTTGTTTCTCATTCATTTATTTATTTTGTCACTATCAGATATATTAAACTTCCTGTAATCGTAATTTTCCTAAGTGCCTAAAGCCCATGTACTGTTCGACGCACACAGTAGTGTTCGTACGTATTTCTAATTTTCACATTTGTTAGAGTTCCTTATGGTTCACTTGCGACGCTAGGTATTCCGTGTCAATGTATAAGTGCTTGCAATTTTATATAAGAACAGAGAAATTTTTGCTATTAGTATAGTTGACGCAATGTTTATCTTTCGTTTATAGAAGCTAAAACTGAATCATATATTAGAGATGTTATATGAAAATTGTATTTATAAATATTTTATGAAAATTTTATTAAAATTTTAAAGTGTTTTAAGGGCGTGCCGGTGTGTAAACGTGTACGTGTGTGTTGTGTTTATTTTATATTTTAAAAAAATTAATTAGTACCAAGTTCGTTGCCTGTATAAAAATAATAATAAATATTTAATAATAGTTTCGCAACAGTAATATATTAATATTTTGAAAAGTTGCGATATATAAGAAAGAAAGGGTGGGAGGGCGGGAAATTTGTAGGCGACCAGCGTGATCGCTTTAAATCAAAAGATAAATTATTTTGAAAAAAAAATTGTTTGTAAAAAAATTATTATGAAAAGATCTATAAGCCCCAAGTTGGAAGCCAATTTGTCATGAGACCCGAATAATTTTAATATATCAGTTAATTTTATAGATTACAATATTATTATTTTACCAATATACTTCCGGACGATATGGAAAGATTTGTTTATATAGTGGGCGCCAGCCCGGAAGAAGACGAAGATTTATTTCGGATCTATGAACAAGTGCCAGAGTCCTTCCACCGTTTAGAATTCTTCTGGGGCAGGGGTACGTAGGCTGCGTCGGGATTTGCGTCGGTTCGCTCAGTCCATCTCAGGCACGGGGTATTTAGAATCCCTTAGTGACCCAGTCTACGGTAAGATGACCATCCCTATGGGATGAACGGCCTTTTATGGATATTGAATTGCTAAATTATTTGAACCATTTCCCTTACTAAATAATATATTATTATTCTCGTTCGAACGCCCTCTAGCGGTGGCGCGGTGAGTTACTTAGCAAAGATTGACATCATTTTGCTCAACCTGCATTGTGCTACTAATGCCCGCGTTTCGCCGCTAGATGGCGCGGACGCGACGGCGGATTCGGTTAATTTAAATTAAATCTTGCTGGAATATGCGCAAAATTAATTTGTAACATAAATAAGTGTGCTTTATTTTCCTTAATAAAGAATTCTGAATTTAATGAATTTTCCCAAATAATACTGGAAACTGATTTTAATATTTTATAAATGTATCTCAACCAATCCTTTCCTTTTATGGTTTCTTTTTTGTTCTATTTTATTTATATAAAAAAATGAAAATGAAATATATGATATATGATGATATTTAAAATTGAAATTATTCTGATATTGAGATGATTATGAGTAAAATAAAAGATACTTTTTCGACCCAAATTTACTATTTATTTTTCTATAACCTGTTGCGAAGACATTTCCCGAAACTATATGTGTGATATTGAATATTTATATTATTTATGAAACTTAATTTTAATCCGTCGATCGTCGAAGGCCTTGCGAGATTTTTTACGAGCGTACGTTACAATTATTACATTTTACCCGTGTTTCGATGAGCATTATTCGTAACTGGTTTTTCCTATTTTTGCCCTACAATGATTTGGCAATTTTAGTGTCGGGTACGCTGCACTTTCAACTATCGTAAACGACGGTAGTCTTTTGCTCTATCATTTTCCCTGATATTTAAATTTGGAAATATTACGTATTCCCTGACGATGACTTGCATTTATATTTATCTATAATTTGGTATTTTACTTCATAAGCTATTTTATTAATTTATCTGATTTTTAATTGCCTCGGGAAGAACTCAATGCCACTCTGATTTCGCCACGTTTTAATCCCAAGATTGTCTAACGTGGATTTTAATTATATTTATATATTTTTACAGCCTACATTTTAAGTAGAGATCGCCGAAATGATTTTAGATTTATTGGCGGTGTCTATCGTTGATCCTATATTAGAAACTACGGATTCCTATATTCAGAAAAACGGTTTAGCACGTATATGTCGTGCAAGACGGGTCTGAAGGACTAAAAGTATTGCACGATTGTGGTATTGCAAGTTAGAATAAAAGAAATCGAATTTTACTTTAAAAAAAACCGAAAATGAGAATATAATCTACTTGCCCCAAATAGGATGTGGAGATCACGCTGGAATGCTTTGCCTGCGCCGCACTTGATTCTAGTTATAATTTCTAAAGATGACTTTGACTTTTATATTTTATTCGTAGATGTAGGTAGGCCACTTCGAAGTCGTGAAATGAGCTCCGGCGGCCGGTAATCGCCGCGAGGCAAAAACCGACCGCCGCGCTGAAACGACGACCTTGTCCGGCGAGTGCTTCGGGCCAAAAAAAAAGCTACTCTCACTAGCGATTCTCTACACCCGTGTTCCATCTAATCGCTAGTGATGCCTATTGTGCGATAAAATTCGCTTGTATCCTATATTATTGTTATTTTATTTTTATTAACTAATTTTGGCAATAATTGTTTATTATATTGTTTGTTAAACCCGTAATGGTTTTATGACCATTACAGCCATTCGTTATCAATTTTATTATAGACTACCAAATAAATTGCTATTAGTTTCGCCGTCAATGCCTTCTGTGCCACCTGCATTTCACCGACGCAGAAGGGTTGCCAGCATGTACTATGGAGTTGAGCAATCTAATATGCAATTCGATGACGCTACACGGCCCGGTGGCATAGTGGCTAGGACGCCTGATCTTACATTGTAAGGTCCCGGGTTCGAATCCCTGATGGGTCACCATTTTCCATTGGGATAAAATTAACGGAATTGCATTCTCAATTTTGTCGATTGAATGCAATAACAAGACATTTACTTACACACAGTTATTCGCACACATACATATGCACACGTAATAGTAGGGTTGGTTGTAAGAGATTGTCATATTACAATAAACCCGCCCTTTGTGATTTCACGATAAAGAGTAGAAACAAACAAACAAACAATTAAATTATTAAGATTCAAATCGCTCCGTCGGAAATACGATTGTTCAAATTACAGTAATAAATCGCATGCGATAGTTCATGTTTCATTTCTTGAAAATCAAACTCTAATTGGCAACTGAAACGTCTAATGTAATGTTACGTTTCGAGGTGCTAAATGGCATATTCAACGTTGTAATTCGTGATTTCCTGTTGAATTATTTGAAAATGACGTTCAAGAAAGACTTAACCCCTCAGGCCCCGATTGGCCGATATCGGCCACAACACGATTCAGCGTGACGGCCCCGTTTAAATTTTAATTTAATTTAATATGTTTTATTTTATTATGTTAATATGTTTTATTTTATTATGTTAATATGTTTTATTTTAATTATGGGTATAGTGGTTTGGCAGTAATTAATGTTAATACGCACTAGGCAGCTCGTCCGTAATTCGGTCAACGATCAGCGGTTGAATGGTGAATTTTACGTCATTATTATGACGGGAACTTAAAGTAACACATATGTGATCCCGTTTACCGGATGTGTCTTCCCCCCTATCCCTTTCACAAATGCATGATTGCGATTTGGCAGAGGAGTTAGACCTAACCGTTTACAGCATGCATGGGTTATAAAGTTATTCTGGCTAGCACTGTCGATTAAAGCCCTGACAGAATATATCTGGCTCTTTGCGGTTATGGTGTTAAGACGAGCAGTGCCCAAAAGAATAACTTGATTTATGTTTGAGGTATGGCACCTTGGCCCAACAGAAGACAATGTGCACAGTGCAACGTCCGTTGGTGAAGCTGAAGTTTCATAATTTTTCGCGGATGGTATATTTTGGAAATGCAGCAGTGTGTGGTGTTTAAGGTTACACCGACGACACCTACTATCTGATTTACATGCATGCGTAGCATGTTTTGCACTCAGGCAATTAACACAACATTTATGTTTTTTCACAAAATTAAAACGATTTTCGGGTGTTTCTTTTAAGAAATCGGCGCACTTATAAAGGACGTCGTGGTCATGTTTTTGACAGAATGAGCATATGTTTGGGTTTTGTTCAATACCAACAAATGCATGGGATGACTGACCTGAACTTTTGTACCCACTATTGTTCGGTTTATTTTGATTGCCTATAGGGCGCAAATTTGACACCCTGTTGATCGTAGTTCGCTGCAGAATTTTTGCTTTTTCACGTATGAATGTGACAAACTCGTCATATTTAGGAATATCTGTCTTTCTTATTGACATTTCGAATTCCTGTGCGGTTTCCCGGTCGAGTTTTTTCATGCCAATATGAATTAACAGAAACTCGGTTAAATCCGGTATTTTGAGTTGTTTTAATGCGGAAATACAACTTGAAAATTGATCAATAAATGACTCAAGATTATTCGAAGTTGATTGGGTTATAGGCTTTAAATCCAGAAGCATATCGCAATATGCTGTTCCAGTACCACGTACATCTTGGTATTTAGTAACCAATGTATTCCAAATTATGGAGTAATTCTCTGCTGCGGGCGTAATGCCGGCAAAGACTGTTTGCGCTTTGTCAGTTAATTTTCCTACTAAGTACTGCATTTTCTGAGAGTCTGACAATTCCGAATTTTCGTGGATAGACGTACGGAAAACCTCATAGAATACAGGCCAGTTCTGAAAGTTACCGTTAAATGACGGCAGCTCCAAGCGTGGTAATTTTGAAATATTGGAATTTTGCATGTGTGTGGTTTTTTTATTTATTGTTTCTGTTTTACGTTGAATGATAGGTACCGTATAGCTCTTCGAACGCGATGCATGGTTCAAAATTGGGCTCAAACTCTGGATTTAAATCCAATTTTAAAGAATTTATATTTTCTATCAATGTGTCGAATTTATGACGTAGTTTGCAACAGCCAGTTGTTGCAACCATCTTCGATGTATCTTTTCCTTTTATAAACAATTGATAATATTAAATATACTTATATAAAAGTTCAGGAATAATAATACAAATATCAAACAATGAGTGTCAAACGCTCTCTAGATAAAAATTCAAACGCGCTCTACGCGCTAATGCGTTTTAGAATGTGCTAGAAGACCGTAGGTACGTAGAATTTACATGGGTAGTTTTCGAGCCAGACAAAAAAAATAGCGGACGGTCGGCCACTTTTGGGTAGAAGTGGCCCGGAACCGGTCGGGTTCCGGGCCATCACTCACACGCAGAGGCCCGCCGATTCACTAGTTTTGCCGATTAGAAAAATTTTATTGTGTTAAATTCAGTGCTCGATAGTTCCAAGGTAGGAATTTTAATTTTATAGATACCATTTAACTAATATCTCCAGAAAATATAATGTGGTTTCTGCCATTACAGAAACACACCCACGGTCCGGAGATTGGTTTTTTTCTTTTTTTCTCTTTTCCCTCCATTCTTATTTTCTCTTAATTTTTTTTATCTTCATACTACCTTCATAGTGGTTCTTTTTTTGTATTTCCTTGTATGACGATTAGCAAATCGCAAACTTTATATCAGTTTCATATACTTAAAAAAAACGCATAAAATAATCTAGAAATCTCGGAGGTGAGATAAAGATTTCTCTAATATAGTAGAACGTTGTCTTATTCTTTTTATTAGTTTTTTTTTATTCTTTTTTTATTTTTTTGGAATTTCCAGTCAGGCCGAAGGGCCTATTACACATTTTTTTTAAAAGTATACATTCGGAAAGGTACCTCGTACACTTAAGTAGGTAAGATAGGTACGCGATGCAATCCGGTCGGAATTAATACCAACTATTTATTTCTTTTTTTCTTCCTTTTTTTAGATTTTTTTCTGGGTTCTTCATTCATCTTTTACATTTTTTTTTTCAAATAATATGTAAATTTTATGTTAAAAAAAAAAGGGAACCGGTTATTCGAAATCGGACGCGAGGTAGACAAAATTTGACTTGGGCCTCCCGAAAGGTAGAGGGTGTGACCTCCGCAAATAAAGATACCTATAGATCCCATTTAATATAATAGTGCGCGATTCCGTCGTATATTAAAAGCAGGTATTCCTAAAATTTGGGTTACATTTCTCGTATCGATTTCTAAGAGAAAATGGGTAACGGGAATAATTCTCACAGTACCCGATAGGATTGGTTGCGGTTGGTACAGGACGGTTGCGATATATTCTAGCTATATTAAGCGCTCGATTGTTTGTTTCTTTAAAGAGACCAAGGAGGTTCCAATACTTACCTTTATAAAAAGAAAATATTTAATACTTAAGTTCGTCATAAAGGAGCAAAAATTATAATATTATTCATAACCCGCTGGGGTGAAAGAAAACATTTAATATTTAAGTTCGTCATAAAGGAGCAAAAATTATAATATTATTCATAACCCGCTGGGGTGAAGGAAAACATTTAATATTTAAGTTCGTCATAAAGGAGCAAAAATTTATAATAATATTCATAACCCGCTGGGGTGAAAGAAAACATTTATTATTTAGGTTCCTCATAAAGGAGCAAAAATTATAATAATATTCATAACCCGCTGGGGTGAAAGAAAATAGTTAAATTTAAGTTCATCATAAAGGAACAAAAAATTGTAATAATACTTATGACCCGCTGGGGTGAAAGAAATATTTAATATCTAAGTTCGTCATAAAGTAATTTACAAAATGGAATACTACTGAATACTGTTTCTTTTCTTGTCTATTGTTCTTTATTTCTTTTATCTCATGTCGTGAATAAAGCACACTTTTCTCTAAACCACAACAACCTCGAGTTATGATTTTCCTTTTTTTTTTCCTTGAAGACAAGAAGGTGGAGAGAGGAAATACAAAGTAAAAAAAATAGTTAGTGACCTTTATCCTTTTCTCCTTGGCTTATCCAGTAATTTTATTTTTGTCCTGTTCATTTCATTTTCTTTGCTACCGAAGGAGTAGCGTTCAAAAAAAAAGAGAAATAACTAGTTTGACATTTTACTAGAAAATATTTTCATTCCTTTTCAATTAGTCTGCTAATATTCTTCTTCTTCTCTTCTTTTCTCTTTTATTTATTTTCTCTTTGGGGACCGTTTAACTCCCATACACATTGCAATATATTTTCATTTTTAATTAGTAGTTTTCCGCCATCGGCGTCATATTTTCTTCCTATTTATTTCTTAATTATATTCATATTTTTTTTATTTCTTGAACCTTCCCATTTGTTCATCATTTCGTATTTCCTTTAATTTTCTTATTTTTTTGGCATACATTTTTAGTCCATATTTACTTGTTTTTGTTAATATTAATTCATAGACTTTTTACTGAGATCGCATTTCACGCATTTCCGACATATTCGCCATCTATCGGCCGCGGAATGAATCAAGGTTTCCAATAATAACCGGCCACCGCATTGAGATGGCGCTGACCACATGAAATACGACCGCCTCAGTGGAGACTCGTAAAAAAAAATAAAATAAAATTATAAACTCACCGGGTTCTACTCAACCTGTTTTCCTCTCCATACCGGACGCCTCTTAAAGGTGGACCCCATTTCAATCAGGGACACCCATAGATTTTCGTTTATAGTGCGCAACTTGCGCTCTCTGAGAGTTTCTCCCACGACCCCTCCGACATCCCTATTCAAACGAGCTGCCAGCCTCTCAGGTGGTGTCATCCTGAATTCCCCTAAAATTCGCCGCGCAGAAACCTGTTTTTTTCCGGTGCAGGTCTGCTTGCTTTAACCAGCGAACCGTTCCAGTATTTGGCTAGTCTGGCGCCCATTGCTTCTATAGCTACGTTAATATCAAATAATAAGTAAACACCTCTTATTGGCTACCAAATTGCTGTCTTGCTTAATAATAATTATATAATACAAACTGCAAAAATAAAACTTAAATAAAATAGAACGGTTTCGTTGCAGTTTTGGCGCCACAACGTGGGTCTTTCCAAAAATATACATTTCATTTTTGTTTTTAAACATAATCCCCGCTTTGGCCGTTGCAGTTTCGGGCCCAAGCGTGGGGCTTTTTTATTACAAAATATAGATTGACTTCCCGCCCACCACACCCGTATATAGACAATTTTCATACCTTTCAAAACAGTACACATAGTTTACCATTTATTTAGCCCAAGTTAGCGCTGCAGTTTTAGATCTTAACAGGGGCTAGTTTTCACTTCGTTTATTTATCTCATTAGTTTTTTCATTCACTGGGGCAACCCCAAAATTTTTTTCAACAATATAACAATAAAATATATGTACAACAACCCACCCACCCACCCTATTTTACTGTTGTAGGAATAAATTCTGAAAGCATATTACATAAAATAGTTATCTAAAATTTTTTAATATATTTTAACGCAACCAACCGCATTGTACCGCCAACCAATCTACCGAACTACATACACAAAACACAAAGATTTTCATTTATAACAACATTTTTCTTCTTTAAATTTTAACACGCATATTGTGTACATTTTCAAACATTTCTTTTCTTACAATCGAAACTGTTCAGTATTTCTTCGCGGAGTCAGATCGAGTCCGACGCCCCAAACAGGTTTAACAACCAAAGGTATCGGTAATTAGTAGGTAAAATAAAATAAAATAAAATAAAAGCGCACCTTCCTACAATTTCATTTTCCTACAATTCGGCACGCCAGCCGTCATCATATTAGACAACGCCAGCTATTTCAAATCTAACAAGTTCAAATCATTCGCCGAGAAATATAAAATCCCCCGTTTGTTTTTCGGATGCAATTATGCTCCCCAATCGAATGTCGTAGAAAGGTATAACCAGACCATAGAGACGTCTCTCGCGATTTTGGTAGGAAAAGACCAGAGAAAATGGGTAGAGTTTCTGGGAAAAATTCAAAACGCCATTAACTCGCACGTTAATCTAACGACAGGATTTTCACCGTCGTACCTTATGTTTGGCAGAGAGATGATTATTGATGGCAGGTATCACAACATAAAAAGCTTCATTCCGGAAAATGAAAATGAGATAGGCATAGAAGGCAGAGAAAATTTTGCCGAAGGTCTAAAAAGCTTAGCTGACACATATGACATTGTCCAAGAAAAATTACTTGAGTCATTCAAAAACAACGCGAACAGGTACAATCTAAGGCGGAAAGATCTACGTTTAGCTCCTGGAGATATTGTGTGGGCAAAAAATCACACTCTGTCTAGGAAAATAGATTTCTTTTCAAGCAAACTTGCACCTAGATACATAAAATGCAAGGTTGTAGCGCGTAAATCGCCAACTGCGTACGAGCTAGAAGACGAATCAGGTAAAAACAAAGGAATTTTTCATGTCAAACACCTATTTAAAGGCTGGTGACAATATATATAACCTAAACTCATACTATCCCCTAGAAAAACCGTTACGCAAGGGAAAATAATATCGTTTTATTCCGAAAGTCGCTAAATACCACGGTACTTCTGGGATAGGTCTCGATCTGAGCTCCGTGGATCGGTCAAAAGAAAGAAAAACATGGTTGACAATATATATAAATAATTAAACACTATATTAACACAGATACACACTTACACAAACACATACAAGTCACACAAAACAAGAAATATTTAAAAATATTTAAACCTCAAATTACAAGCACAAAACTTTTTTTTAAAATTTTTTTTTTTTTATCTCACCAAAGCCGGCAAAAATAGCCAGCTTTGGCGAGAACGTTCCGAAGAATGATTATGTGTCGTTCAAGCAAAGAACATACTGAATAAACAATTAAACTTTCTTAAAAGAAAATAACCATAATAAACTCACGACCAAAATATAGCATAGTAGTAAAAAAAAACAAATGTGTTTCTTTTATATATTGGAATTAACGGGTTTGCAACACCATACAACCACCCTAAGCGGTGACTAAAAAAGTGCAATATTTTATTATTTTATACAAAGCATCCGGAACCCTTACGAGATAAAACACCGACTCCTGAGGTTAAAACCAGGCTAGGTACAATTCGATTTGGGCAAAGAGTGCAATCTTCTATACTATTTTTTACGTTCATAAACGAACAATTTTTATTATAAAATGTTTGAGCGCACAATGTGCAAGCTTGCTCCACAATCCGAGGTTAAAACCGGAATGGACAAGAGAAAGAAGGAGTTTTATGTATTTTTTTTATTAGTATTTTATACACACGTATGGAATGTTACTCAAAGAGTGCTCCTACCAGATGAACGTGTCATGGCGCGCCTAGCGAAACGCAAAATGATCACGACGTAGTCTAAGTGTATATTTACCATTTATTTATTTTTTATATAATTCCACAAAAATTGGTCGTGAGAAAATTTATTTAAAGCATATTCTTATATCTCAAACTTATATATAAATATTCCACAAATCCCAGTACCTTTGTATTAAATCACCTCGACTCACCACAGTATAAACATACATAGAAAACCAAGTTCAACTCTAAAATCTTAATTAAAACTCAAACTAACAATAGGGTAAGAAATAAGTTTGACACAATCAGGTGAAGTATGAAAGGAGAAATGGAAGGAACGACTTGTATGAGATGAACGAAAGGAGTATGGAAAGTCGGCGTTAGGAAAACCCGTTTGATGGAAAATCGAAATATTACACCTACACTATTTTCTATTTTTTGTTATAAACAAATAGATTATTTATTTTAGTTTGATTTATCGCACAATAAAGCGACTATGTTTATATCGTATTGACTCGTTCACACAGGATTAAAATCCAAAATTACAAGCTAGTATCTCGACACTGTTGTGAATCGTTTCACCTTACTGGGGTACAAGCAAGTAATGATTATACAATGGTACACAGCAACTTTAAACGGTGGCCTTGACACTAAAAGCTCGGCTAAACCTAAATAAAGATTTCAAATCCCTAATTCTTATCATATTTTCCCATATAAAAAATCACATTATGTATTTGCTTGTAACGTACAAAGGAGGTCACACACCACTCGGGGTTACCCAAACTCAAAACAGTTATTTAAAATTCAAATAATGGAATGCTAATAAGGGCACCCACACATTGTATTCGATATATTTTTTTATGATCCTTTTATTTATACGTTGTCCCTATTTTTGACAAAATAAAACGGTTCACAAGCCGTGATTGACCGACCAGATTGCGATTGCGTAACGTTCATAGATAGTAAATATAGGATAGGAAATGTCATACTCGGGTAATGTAAAACCATAGTTCAATCGGCAAAACGTAGAAATATATATATTTTTTTGTAATTAGAAGAGCACACCCTAGTAATTTAGTAAAAAAAAAAGCCAAACCCTAAAAAACCAGTCTCCGGCGGAAGAAGACCAGAAGAAAGAAGAGGAGGAGGAGCGTCCGAGGTCCAGACTTCAAGCAGCCGCCAGTCAATACCTGAACTTCGAGGAGTTACGATGGGAGTAGACAGCGACGGCAAGTCACGTCTGCATGTCGCTTCACCACAACCAATACGGAGAAAACCCGCGCAGGCAGAGGACAAGCCGTGCGGGCGGTCGCGCAGATCTCCACCAAGGATAGATCGCGCGATCGTAGCAGCCTACGCACAGGACCGGCGCAGTTGGGCGACTACACCCACCCGGTCGCTGTAGCGTTAGCGTTCGCGCAGGGGCACGACTCTCCGTCAGCTACTTCGGCGAGAACCTGCGCAGGCTGAGGACAGCCGCGCGGGGCGACCACGCAGATCGCCACCAAGGCTAGATCGCGCGGTCGTAGCAGCCTACGCACAGGGCCGGCGTAGCCAGGTGCCTGCACCTACACGGTCACCGCAGCGTTTCGCGTCCACACACGGACACGACATCATGGAACACGAGTATCACACCTTCATATATATATAGTATACTAGCAATGGACTACAACTATATTGTTTTGTGTGTCAAGAAAGACAGTAAATTTGTGTAAAGTGCATTTTTCCAGGAACATTAGTATACGAGGAACTGTGCAATAATCCAGTCAGATTAGACATTATTTTTTTACAAGATTCCGTACGAGGATCGACAAGCCGCAGTAGCGGGCTAATTAATCGCAGGAGTCCGCACGTACCAATCGGACATCCCACTAATATCAGAACTTTTTCTTTGTTTACCATGTTTCAAGACTGATCACGTCAGCTGATGGACCTCGGCCAACGCTTCCCCGCAGCTCCGTACCTTCCGTGCAACTTCGCAACCATGGGCGTCTACATCTTCATTATTATTATTACTTTTTTGTAAGTCGCAACCGTACCACAAATACCTGAGACAACCAAACCTATCGGATACAGCAACCCATTCATTATCGTCGTATCAAAGTTATTAATTTGTAAAATTTATTAGTGCCTTACTGGGCAAGGTTATGTATGACCGAGGGCGGCGTAGCGCCCCTCGTAGCACCGTAGCTTTAGGTTAGCAAGTATTCTCACCAAGCCGGCATTGCAACAGCCAGTTGTTGCAACCATCTTCGATGTATCTTTTCCTTTTATAAACAATTGATAATATTAAATATATTTATATAAAAGTTCAGGAATAATAATACAAATATCAAACAATGAGTGTCAAACGCTCTCTAGATAAAAATTCAAACGCGCTCTACGCGCTAATGCGTTTTAGAATGTGCTAGAAGACCGTAGGTACGTAGAATTTACATGGGTAGTTTTCAAGCCAGACAAAAAAAATAGCGGACGGTCGGCCACTTTTGGGTAGAAGTGGCCCGGAACCGGTCGGGTTCCGGGCCATCACTCACACGCAGAGGCCCGCCGATTCACTAGTTTTGCCGATTAGAAAAATTTTATTGTGTTAAATTCAGTGCTCGATAGTTCCAAGGTAGGAATTTTAATTTTATAGATACCATTTAACTAATATCTCCAGAAAATATATTGTGGTTTCTGCCATTACAGAAACACACCCACGGTCCGGAGATTGGTTTTTTCTTTTTTTCTCTTTTCCCTCCATTCTTATTTTCTCTTAATTTTTTTTATCTTCATACTACCTTCATAGTGGTTCTTTTTTTGTATTTCCTTGTATAACGATTAGCAAATCGCAAACTTTATATCAGTTTCATATACTTAAAAAAAACGCATAAAATAATCTAGAAATCTCGGAGGTGAGATAAAGATTTCTCTAATATAGTAGAACGTTGTCTTATTCTTTTTATTAGTTTTTTTTTATTCTTTTTTTATTTTTTTGGAATTTCCAGTCAGGCCGAAGGGCCTATTACACATTTTTTTAAAAGTATACATTCGGAAAGGTACCTCGTACACTTAAGTAGGTAAGATAGGTACGCGATGCAATCCGGTCGGAATTAATACCAACTATTTATTTCTTTTTTTCTTCCTTTTTTTAGATTTTTTTCTGGGTTCTTCATTCATCTTTTACATTTTTTTTTTTTCAAATAATATGTAAATTTTATGTTAAAAAAAAAGGGAACCGGTTATTCGAAATCGGACGCGAGGTAGACAAAATTTGACTTGGGCCTCCCGAAAGGTAGAGGGTGTGACCTCCGCAAATAAAGATACCTATAGATCCCATTTAATATAATAGTGCGCGATTCCGTCGTATATTAAAAGCAGGTATTCCTAAAATTTGGGTTACATTTCTCGTATCGATTTCTAAGAGAAAATGGGTAACGGGAATAATTCTCACAGTACCCGATAGGATTGGTTGCGGTTGGTACAGGACGGTTGCGATATATTCTAGCTATATTAAGCGCTCGATTGTTTGTTTCTTTAAAGAGACCAAGGAGGTTCCAATACTTACCTTTATAAAAAGAAAATATTTAATACTTAACCCCTCTCCTCGCGGAATAAAATTCAGCCGTCCCATTCGCGCGCGACCTTTTTGCGCGCAAAATCGACGGCCTTGATAAAAACGACCATAACTTGTAAACCACTATATAGATCATAAAAAGAAGAACTGTAAAATGATCGCATTGAAATTTGACATATAAAACATTATAACCTTATCTCGTAAATCAATTAAGATAATAATGGCGACAAATTACAAATTTGGCGAAGTGAAAAAACTCGCCTATTTATCATTTCGATGTTTTTATCACAAAATATGAAAGTCTATGCGGAAATTGTATTTACAGTTATGTTCTTTATTAAATGCTTTACCAAAACCATTATTTTGTTTTACTTCTTTGCATACAAAAATATTTAGTTTTTCAGTCATAATAACCAAGAAAAATTTGATGTCTCCTCGTAAAAATTTTTTTTTTTAATTTTGTATTTCTGACTACTTAGGGACTTTATTTATATGAAATTCTTTCATAATAACTTTTCCACTACACTACACTTCTTATAAAATCATACCAGTTCTTTCAGCTTTGTCTGATATTACAGAAAAATCCAAACTTTTGCGAGTCGGTGACGAAAACTTGGCATTAACTTTGACAGGTCATAATACAAAAGTGGATAAAGTTTTTCAAATATATTGTGTTATTATGTGCTTATTATATGTCTAATAACTAATTATTATACTCTAAAGAGTCACATTTCATAGAAAAACTATAGGAAATCACACTCAAAATATGGTAATTCTTCTATACTAATTACGTAAACAAATAGGTATGCGCACCCCGCGATTTCGCGAATATCGATAAAATTAGGCAGCGCGCCTGTCTATGCAATACGCCGCGGTGCGATCTCATTTGTTTAGGCAAATTCGGAGTGTGATTTTCTAGTTTCTTCTATGAAATGTGACTGGAGTATAATAATTAGTTATTGGACATCTAATAAGCGTCAAGTTTTCAATACATTCGAAAAACTTCTAACCACTTTTGTATGCCTTTGCAATTATTATGAAATCAGACTATCGCGGTTGCTTCACATTATAGCTTTATAAACGAATTTACCGCGTGAAGTGTGTAGCACCCGACGTTTCGGCGACGTTGCCCAGGGTAGACTGGACAGCGGCGGCTGCAACGTCGCCGAAACGTTGGTGTCCAAACTTTACGTGGTAAATTCGTTTTTTAACCACATTTGTATCATGCCTTTGCAATTATTATGAAAAAGATTATCGCGGTTGTTTGACATTATAAATAGCTTTATAAACGAATTTACCGCGTGAACTTTGTGGCACCCGACGTTTCGGCGACGTTGCAGCCGCCGTTGTCCAGGGTAGACTGGACAGCGGCCGCTGCAACATCGCCGAAACGTCGGGTGCCACAAAGTTCACGCGGTAAATTCGTTTATAAAGCTATTTATAATGTCAAACAAACGCGTTAAGTTTTTGATTTCATAATAATGGCAAAGGCATTATACAAAGTGGTTAAAAAACGAATTTACCGCGTGAAGTTTGTAGCACCCCACGTTTCGGCGACGTTGCAGCAGCCGTTGTCCCGAGTAGACTGGACAGCGGCCGCTGCAACATCGCCGAAACGTCGGGTGCTACAAACTTCACGCGGTATATTCGTTTTTTAACAACTTTTGTATAATAATTATTATTTTCTAGAAGAAAACTCAAGAAACCATTTTTTTTTTATTTCAAAGTTCAAAGTTCAAAGTTTATTTATTCCAAAAAACCCGGTAAGGGTATAGAACTTACAATTAATAAATACATTTTTTATAATATTCATATTTTAAACATATCATATATCTGGCAAAAATAAAATTAAATCAAGTTAGAAATCTGAAAGTCAATAAACTATACAAAATCAACCATTACATTGTCTAAATATTAAAAATATCATTTAGAAATATCAAAAATAGAATAAATTTCCAGTACAAAATTTTACAGTAACAGTCATTTGATAAAAATAAAACAAACATGTCATAAAAATAAACAAAACAATTGTACCGACTAAAATAAAAACTTTCATCAATTGGTATATTAGGTATACAATTATTCGTTTCTTTATATACAAAAGAAACATAGAAAAATATGAGATTGGATTTTATCATTTATTTTTTATGCGACTTATGCTTTAATTTTTTTTTATTGGTACTAAATATCCAGTACAAAATAGTACATGCACGTTTAAAAATTGCCACATTTGATAAAAATTTATAATGTATCACAAAAAAAAGTGCATAACACACATCACGTTACATCGTTGAAATATAATGATACATATAATCGAGTAATGGAGTTTCATCAAAATTCCTTGTAATTCAACAAAATTTCGAGTGAAACGTCATTATTCTATATGAAACAGTAATAACAAAACGCCGCCCGTCGCTCTCCGCCGCGCGCCGCGCGCCGGCTACTCGCCCCGCCGCCGCTAGAGGTCGTCTGAAAATTAAAACAATATTATTAGTTCTCACGTCCTGTCTAAATTTCAATTCAATTTCAAAAACCTAATTCTGTTGTAGTGATCGAAAATTTCCCCTGACCGCAAATTTCTGTTTCTTTATTCCATCATAACTTCTAAACGCTCAGACCGATTTAGAAGTCTGCGGTATTACTAGAATCGTTATGTCATCCCGTAACAGTCCAGTGAAAAATGAATCCCCTTAGGGAATATAAAATCAATTGATACGTAGTAAAATTATTCATAAGTAGTAGAAAAGATATGTAGTAAAATTATTCATCGTAATATTCAAATTGTCGAACGGTACGCAAACCGTCCAGTAGCGCCCGGGGAAATCCACCAGGAGAAACCGATCCACTAGCCGTGAGGCCTGAGACGCAAGAGCCTTACCTGGGGTAGCCTTTTACACGAGGAGGCTACTGAATTGAGTTTCACAGAATCAAGGATCAGCAGACAAGAAGCCAACAAACTAAAAACACAAGGCAAGCTACTGGGTCGAATTATAATATTCCGATTGTAAAGTCCTCATTTGCCCAAAGGCATTTTTACTTCCTTGCGCCGAGATTTTATAATAATTTAAATGAGAGTTATAAGAATGCAAACAACTTAAATTCATTCAAAATACTTATAAAGAAGTACCTGCTTGAAAGGGGTCCAATGTATGCGGAGTCTCAATTGCTCTCGCTAATAATTTAAGTTGTTTTATTAAATTATATATTACTACCTAAACCAAATCTCGTGTATTATTTCCTATGTATACTATATGTACTAATATATATGTAATAATATATATATGTACTAATATATGTATAAAGATATTCAAAGTATGCAGATAATTGAGATTTCAAGTGAAATAGCCCTGTTTTCTCTTGTATGAGCTCCTTCATATACGAAATTCTCCTATCCTGACTAAAATGTATTCTCCAAAAGAAAAAGAAGAATAATAATGAGTATTCTATGTATCTAGACCCATTTGTTAGGTCCTTATGCACTTGGTTTTAGCTAGTTTGAATCAATTTAAGGTTTATAAGTTAGAATCGGCTGGTAACATACACTTTTAAAATCTCGTCTCGGTGAATAATATTGATTTTTGATGTACTATGACACAATTCCTATATAGTGGATTATCAAAGGTGTTCTATAGTTAGAGACTTCCAGATCAATGTATGCTAATAGTTTTAAGTCACTTTTCCAATATCGGATGATGATTGCCCTGTTTTCACTTGTACGAGAGCTCCTTCATATATGAAATTCTCCTATCCTGACTAAAATGTATTCTCCAAAAGAAGAAGAAGAATAATAATGAGTATTCTATGTGTCTAGACCCATTTGTTAGGTCCTTATGCACTTGGTTTTAGCTAGTTTGAATCAATTTGAGGTTTATAAGTTAGAATCGGCTGGTAACATAGACTTTTAAAATCTCGTCTCGGTGAATAATATTGATTTTTGATGTACTATGACACAATTCCTATATAGTGGATTATCAAAGGTGTTCTATAGTTAGAGACTTCCAGATCAATGTATGCTAATAGTTTTAAGTCACTTTTCCAATATCGGATGATGATTGCCCTGTTTTCACTTGTACGAGAGCTCCTTCATATATGAAATTCTCCTATCCTGACTAAAATGTATTCTCCAAAAGAAGAAGAAGAATAATAATGAGTATTCTATGTGTCTAGACCCATTTGTTAGGTCCTTATGCACTTGGTTTTAGCTAGTTTGAATCAATTTGAGGTTTATAAGTTAGAATCGGCTGGTAACATACACTTTTAAAATCTCGTCTCGGTGAATATTATTGATTTTTGATGTACTATGACACAATTCCTATATAGTGGATTATCAAAGGTGTTCTATAGTTAGAAACTTCCAGATCAATGTATATAGTGGATTATCTATATATAGTGGATTATCAAAGGTGTTCTATAGTTAGAGACTTCCAGAAAAATGAATAAATACAGACCTTAGAGTGCTAGGCGGCGAAAGGCAGACAGGGGAAGCAGAGCGCGTACGCAGCGGCGATGTCTGAAAAGTAACAAAATACTGCTTAGTAGGATCGTCGATAATCTGACCGTCCTTAGAAGAATTGGTGTATTTGTACCCGCCGAAGACCGAGATTGAGAGAACGGGTGACTCTATAAATATCTCGGTCTCTCCGGGAAAATTTCAAACTCCTTCCTGGAAAAATTATCTAAAACCGCAATTTCCGCATCTCACATTCTTCGGCTTCGAAGGGGGAGCGAATGGGCGGTACGGTAAACGTTCACATGCGGCAAGGCAGCTGTCCTAAACCTACCTAAACTAGCGATTAGCGATTCGAAACTGGTTACAGGTTCGAAGTCGCTCGAGTGATCCTCTCCCTTGTCTTGCGGTGATCGGTGTGTACCGAATCTATCGCGGACCATGGCATCCTTTGTCCGGCTATCTCCTGGTATCGGGTAGCCGAATGGTCGAATAGAGTCGTCTTCGGATACTTTTAAACGCAATTTTGCTACTTAAATCTATGGTTTTAATGATATTGAGTATTCATGTGAGTTATTAGGAAGGTAAAGTACTCGTACCGAAAAGTTTTGGAAAATAAATAAATATTTGTATTTTATACCTCTCTGTAGTTGGGCGAAAAATAGGCGTCGGGTGGGCGGCCCGGCGGGCGAGCGCTGGGTTCTAGGCGGTGGCGGGTGGCGGATGCTGGGCCGGAACGGGCAGTCGCCCGCGCTGCTGGACGCGGCTCGGGCGCCGCTGTGCCCGCGCTGGCCAAGGGCTGCAACCGGCCCGCGTGGTGGAGGCAGCGGCGCAGCCGACAACCGGGATGATGACAGCGGCCACTCACTATTGAAAGACAAAAATACAATAAATTGACGATAAATTCTGAAAATAACATGGAATTCTTTATATACTTACTAATTACCCAGAGTTCCGCCGGGGCTTTGAAAATCGATCGACATTTTCACGATATCTGCGTCGTCATCGTCATATCCAACGTCATCATCCCAGAACGCCGGCGCTGCACCCTCATCTATTTCATCCGAATTGGACCCCGACTCCTCCAGGAGATCTAGGAACGCCTGGGGCGGCGTCCGATCCGGATCTCGATTAAAAGACATCTAAAAAACAAAAATACATTTTTCAAAAAAAAAACAAAATAGTTAGTAACCCAATCGTGTCTGTGCTGTTGACCGTTGAGAAAGTTAATGGGCCCTCGCTGAGGTAGCCACGAAGACCCATTCTGTTCAGGGTTGGTCACACTCACGGGTCGACACCTATCCGACGGCCTCCACGCATGAAATGCGAGCCCGGGTAGGACTCTGGCCTTATGGTCAGTTTCCCCTAGGAATCAAACTTCTGGCGCTCCTGGACGGTCTGCGCACCGTGCGGCATAAGCCAATCGACTGTGCACTCTGACTAACAACTTGGGTTGTCGACTACAACGGGCGAACCCGTCACCCCAGGCTGGTATAACGATCTTACACCGCATGGTGAGACACAGTCTAGATTTCCTCAGTAAATAAGCCCAAATTGAAAAAAAGTTGTATGTTATTTTAAGCTGCATTTTAGTTTTCCTATAAAACCCGATATTCAAATAACCAAATTTCTCAAAAATAAATATATCGAAAAAAAAATTTTTTTTTCCGTATTTTTTTGTTGTTTCATATCGATAGAAATCCAAGCCTTCTCTACAAACATTGAAAAATCTCGGTTTTTGCCGCCAAGATATAAACTATGAAAACGTGGTTGCATTTGTAAACGACGTGTAAATATCAAAATACATCTAATTCCTTGAGTATATACCTCCTATATTGAATAATAACGATTTTATAAGCGAAATAAACCAATATTATTACTACATTCGCCTGATATCATTCGTTTCGAAAATATTTTCGCTGCGACGCCATCGGGAATGCGATACGTCACTTCACAAATTTACTAAAAACTAAGTGAAAAAAAGGAAATGGCCTGCTCCAATCGGTAATTATCATTCCTACACAATTTTAGAATGCATATAACTCACTTTTACGGGTAAAATCCAACTAAAAACACTTAAAATCACAATAATTGTAGCGCGCCGCGTAGCACTCGTTCGGCGCTTTGTGTCGCTGTCAACAGTGGAAAGTTCCACGACGTTTGGAGTGTTGCAATATCTCATACAGCTTTTATCGCATGATACTATCGTAGAATTTAATAGTAACGAATCTTTGGCTATTTTCTGGCATCATACGATAAAATAAAGAAGCCCGTTCTATTTTTAAATGGATTTTTTCGCAAACGGCCCCCATCGCGTCCCCAAATGGACGCCCTTCATTTCAGTGTATTAAAACTTGCATCCCCAAAAGGACGCCTTTCATTTGAAGGGTTAAGTTCGTCATAAAGGAGCAAAAATTATAATATTATTCATAACCCGCTGGGGTGAAAGAAAACATTTAATATTTAAGTTCGTCATAAAGGAGCAAAAATTATAATATTATTCATAACCCGCTGGGGTGAAGGAAAACATTTAATATTTAAGTTCGTCATAAAGGAGCAAAAATTTATAATAATATTCATAACCCGCTGGGGTGAAAGAAAACATTTATTATTTAGGTTCCTCATAAAGGAGCAAAAATTATAATAATATTCATAACCCGCTGGGGTGAAAGAAAATAGTTAAATTTAAGTTCATCATAAAGGAACAAAAAATTGTAATAATACTTATGACCCGCTGGGGTGAAAGAAATATTTAATATCTAAGTTCGTCATAAAGTAATTTACAAAATGGAATACTACTGAATACTGTTTCTTTTCTTGTCTATTGTTCTTTATTTCTTTTATCTCATGTCGTGAATAAAGCACACTTTTCTCTAAACCACAACAACCTCGAGTTATGATTTTCCTTTTTTTTTTCCTTGAAGACAAGAAGGTGGAGAGAGGAAATACAAAGTAAAAAAAATAGTTAGTGACCTTTATCCTTTTCTCCTTGGCTTATCCAGTAATTTTATTTTTGTCCTGTTCATTTCATTTTCTTTGCTACCGAAGGAGTAGCGTTCAAAAAAAAAAGAGAAATAACTAGTTTGACATTTTACTAGAAAATATTTTCATTCCTTTTCAATTAGTCTGCTAATATTCTTCTTCTTCTCTTCTTTTCTCTTTTATTTATTTTCTCTTTGGGGACCTTTTAACTCCCATACACATTGCAATATATTTTCATTTTTAATTAGTAGTTTTCCGCCATCGGCGTCATATTTTCTTCCTATTTATTTCTTAATTATATTCATATTTTTTTTATTTCTTGAACCTTCCCATTTGTTCATCATTTCGTATTTCCTTTAATTTTCTTATTTTTTTGGCATACATTTTTAGTCCATATTTACTTGTTTTTGTTAATATTAATTCATAGACTTTTTACTGAGATCGCATTTCACGCATTTCCGACATATTCGCCATCTATCGGCCGCGGAATGAATCAAGGTTTCCAATAATAACCGGCCACCGCATTGAGATGGCGCTGACCACATGAAATACGACCGCCTCAGTGGAGACTCGTAAAAAAAAATAAAATAAAATTATAAACTCACCGGGTTCTACTCAACCTGTTTTCCTCTCCATACCGGACGCCTCTTAAAGGTGGACCCCATTTCAATCAGGGACACCCATAGATTTTCGTTTATAGTGCGCAACTTGCGCTCTCTGAGAGTTTCTCCCACGACCCCTCCGACATCCCTATTCAAACGAGCTGCCAGCCTCTCAGGTGGTGTCATCCTGAATTCCCCTAAAATTCGCCGCGCAGAAACCTGTTTTTTTCCGGTGCAGGTCTGCTTGCTTTAACCAGCGAACCGTTCCAGTATTTGGCTAGTCTGGCGCCCATTGCTTCTATAGCTACGTTAATATCAAATAATAAGTAAACACCTCTTATTGACTACCAAATTGCTGTCTTGCTTAATAATAATTATATAATACAAACTGCAAAAATAAAACTTAAATAAAATAGAACGGTTTCGTTGCAGTTTTGGCGCCACAACGTGGGTCTTTCCAAAAATATACATTTCATTTTTGTTTTTAAACATAATCCCCGCTTTGGCCGTTGCAGTTTCGGGCCCAAGCGTGGGGCTTTTTTATTACAAAATATAGATTGACTTCCCGCCCACCACACCCGTATATAGACAATTTTCATACCTTTCAAAACAGTACACATAGTTTACCATTTATTTAGCCCAAGTTAGCGCTGCAGTTTTAGATCTTAACAGGGGCTAGTTTTCACTTCGTTTATTTATCTCATTAGTTTTTTCATTCACTGGGGCAACCCCAAAATTTTTTTCAACAATATAACAATAAAATATATGTACAACAACCCACCCACCCACCCTATTTTACTGTTGTAGGAATAAATTCTGAAAGCATATTACATAAAATAGTTATCTAAAATTTTTTAATATATTTTAACGCAACCAACCGCATTGTACCGCCAACCAATCTACCGAACTACATACACAAAACACAAAGATTTTCATTTATAACAACATTTTTCTTCTTTAAATTTTAACACGCATATTGTGTACATTTTCAAACATTTCTTTTCTTACAATCGAAACTGTTCAGTATTTCTTCGCGGAGTCAGATCGAGTCCGACGCCCCAAACAGGTTTAACAACCAAAGGTATCGGTAATTAGTAGGTAAAATAAAATAAAATAAAATAAAAGCGCACCTTCCTACAATTTCATTTTCCTACAATTCGGCACGCCAGCCGTCATCATATTAGACAACGCCAGCTATTTCAAATCTAACAAGTTCAAATCATTCGCCGAGAAATATAAAATCCCCCGTTTGTTTTTCGGATGCAATTATGCTCCCCAATCGAATGTCGTAGAAAGGTATAACCAGACCATAGAGACGTCTCTCGCGATTTTGGTAGGAAAAGACCAGAGAAAATGGGTAGAGTTTCTGGGAAAAATTCAAAACGCCATTAACTCGCACGTTAATCTAACGACAGGATTTTCACCGTCGTACCTTATGTTTGGCAGAGAGATGATTATTGATGGCAGGTATCACAACATAAAAAGCTTCATTCCGGAAAATGAAAATGAGATAGGCATAGAAGGCAGAGAAAATTTTGCCGAAGGTCTAAAAAGCTTAGCTGACACATATGACATTGTCCAAGAAAAATTACTTGAGTCATTCAAAAACAACGCGAACAGGTACAATCTAAGGCGGAAAGATCTACGTTTAGCTCCTGGAGATATTGTGTGGGCAAAAAATCACACTCTGTCTAGGAAAATAGATTTCTTTTCAAGCAAACTTGCACCTAGATACATAAAATGCAAGGTTGTAGCGCGTAAATCGCCAACTGCGTACGAGCTAGAAAACGAATCAGGTAAAAACAAAGGAATTTTTCATGTCAAACACCTATTTAAAGGCTGATGACAATATATATAACCTAAACTCATACTATCCCCTAGAAAAACCGTTACGCAAGGGAAAATAATATCGTTTTATTCCGAAAGTCGCTAAATACCACGGTACTTCTGGGATAGGTCTCGATCTGAGCTCCGTGGATCGGTCAAAAGAAAGAAAAACATGGTTGACAATATATATAAATAATTAAACACTATATTAACACAGATACACACTTACACAAACACATACAAGTCACACAAAACAAGAAATATTTAAAAATATTTAAACCTCAAATTACAAGCACAAAACTTTTTTTTAAAATTTTTTTTTTTTTATCTCACCAAAGCCGGCAAAAATAGCCAGCTTTGGCGAGAACGTTCCGAAGAATGATTATGTGTCGTTCAAGCAAAGAACATACTGAATAAACAATTAAACTTTCTTAAAAGAAAATAACCATAATAAACTCACGACCAAAATATAGCATAGTAGTAAAAAAAAACAAATGTGTTTCTTTTATATATTGGAATTAACGGGTTTGCAACACCATACAACCACCCTAAGCGGTGACTTAAAAAGTGCAATATTTTATTATTTTACACAAAGCATCCGGAACCCTTACGAGATAAAACACCGACTCCTGAGGTTAAAACCAGGCTAGGTACAATTCGATTTGGGCAAAGAGTGCAATCTTCTATACTATTTTTTACGTTCATAAACGAACAATTTTTATTATAAAATGTTTGAGCGCACAATGTGCAAGCTTGCTCCACAATCCGAGGTTAAAACCGGAATGGACAAGAGAAAGAAGGAGTTTTATGTATTTTTTTTATTAGTATTTTATACACACGTATGGAATGTTACTCAAAGAGTGCTCCTACCAGATGAACGTGTCATGGCGCGCCTAGCGAAACGCAAAATGATCACGACGTAGTCTAAGTGTATATTTACCATTTATTTATTTTTTATATAATTCCACAAAAATTGGTCGTGAGAAAATTTATTTAAAGCATATTCTTATATCTCAAACTTATATATAAATATTCCACAAATCCCAGTACCTTTGTATTAAATCACCTCGACTCACCACAGTATAAACATACATAGAAAACCAAGTTCAACTCTAAAATCTTAATTAAAACTCAAACTAACAATAGGGTAAGAAATAAGTTTGACACAATCAGGTGAAGTATGAAAGGAGAAATGGAAGGAACGACTTGTATGAGATGAACGAAAGGAGTATGGAAAGTCGGCGTTAGGAAAACCCGTTTGATGGAAAATCGAAATATTACACCTACACTATTTTCTATTTTTTGTTATAAACAAATAGATTATTTATTTTAGTTTGATTTATCGCACAATAAAGCGACTATGTTTATATCGTATTGACTCGTTCACACAGGATTAAAATCCAAAATTACAAGCTAGTATCTCGACACTGTTGTGAATCGTTTCACCTTACTGGGGTACAAGCAAGTAATGATTATACAATGGTACACAGCATCTTTAAACGGTGGCCTTGACACTAAAAGCTCGGCTAAACCTAAATAAAGATTTCAAATCCCTAATTCTTATCATATTTTCCCATATAAAAAATCACATTATGTATTTGCTTGTAACGTACAAAGGAGGTCACACACCACTCGGGGTTACCCAAACTCAAAACAGTTATTTAAAATTCAAATAATGGAATGCTAATAAGGGCACCCACACATTGTATTCGATATATTTTTTTATGATCCTTTTATTTATACGTTGTCCCTATTTTTGACAAAATAAAACGGTTCACAAGCCGTGATTGACCGACCAGATTGCGATTGCGTAACGTTCATAGATAGTAAATATAGGATAGGAAATGTCATACTCGGGTAATGTAAAACCATAGTTCAATCGGCAAAACGTAGAAATATATATATTTTTTTGTAATTAGAAGAGCACACCCTAGTAATTTAGTAAAAAAAAAGCCAAACTCTAAAAAACCAGTCTCCGGCGGAAGAAGACCAGAAGAAAGAAGAGGAGGAGGAGCGTCCGAGGTCCAGACTTCAAGCAGCCGCCAGTCAATACCTGAACTTCGAGGAGTTACGATGGGAGTAGACAGCGACGGCAAGTCACGTCTGCATGTCGCTTCACCACAACCAATACGGAGAAAACCCGCGCAGGCAGAGGACAAGCCGTGCGGGCGGTCGCGCAGATCTCCACCAAGGATAGATCGCGCGATCGTAGAAGCCTACGCACAGGACCAGCGCAGTTGGGCGACTACACCCACCCGGTCGCTGTAGCGTTAGCGTTCGCGCAGGGGCACGACTCTCCGTCAGCTACTTCGGCGAGAACCTGCGCAGGCTGAGGACAGCCGCGCGGGGCGACCACGCAGATCGCCACCAAGGCTAGATCGCGCGGTCGTAGCAGCCTACGCACAGGGCCGGCGTAGCCAGGTGCCTGCACCTACACGGTCACCGCAGCGTTTCGCGTCCACACACGGACACGACATCATGGAACACGAGTATCACACCTTCATATATATATAGTATACTAGCAATGGACTACAACTATATTGTTTTGTGTGTCAAGAAAGACAGTAAATTTGTGTAAAGTGCATTTTTCCAGGAACATTAGTATACGAGGAACTGTGCAATAATCCAGTCAGATTAGACATTATTTTTTTACAAGATTCCGTACGAGGATCGACAAGCCGCAGTAGCGGGCTAATTAATCGCAGGAGTCCGCACGTACCAATCGGACATCCCACTAATATCAGAACTTTTTCTTTGTTTACCATGTTTCAAGACTGATCACGTTAGCTGATGGACCTCGGCCAACGCTTCCCCGCAGCTCCGTACCTTCCGTGCAACTTCGCAACCATGGGCGTCTACGTCTTCATTATTATTATTACTTTTTTGTAAGTCGCAACCGTACCACAAATACCTGAGACAACCAAACCTATCGGATACAGCAACCCATTCATTATCGTCGTATCAAAGTTATTAATTTGTAAAATTTATTAGTGCCTTACTGGGCAAGGTTATGTATGACCGAGGGCGGCGTAGCGCCCCTCGTAGCACCGTAGCTTTAGGTTAGCAAGTATTCTCACCAAGCCGGCATTGCAACAGCCAGTTGTTGCAACCATCTTCGATGTATCTTTTCCTTTTATAAACAATTGATAATATTAAATATATTTATATAAAAGTTCAGGAATAATAATACAAATATCAAACAATGAGTGTCAAACGCTCTCTAGATAAAAATTCAAACGCGCTCTACGCGCTAATGCGTTTTAGAATGTGCTAGAAGACCGTAGGTACGTAGAATTTACATGGGTAGTTTTCGAGCCAGACAAAAAAAATAGCGGACGGTCGGCCACTTTTGGGTAGAAGTGGCCCGGAACCGGTCGGGTTCCGGGCCATCACTCACACGCAGAGGCCCGCCGATTCACTAGTTTTGCCGATTAGAAAAATTTTATTGTGTTAAATTCAGTGCTCGATAGTTCCAAGGTAGGAATTTTAATTTTATAGATACCATTTAACTAATATCTCCAGAAAATATAATGTGGTTTCTGCCATTACAGAAACACACCCACGGTCCGGAGATTGGTTTTTTCTTTTTTTCTCTTTTCCCTCCATTCTTATTTTCTCTTAATTTTTTTTATCTTCATACTACCTTCATAGTGGTTCTTTTTTTGTATTTCCTTGTATAACGATTAGCAAATCGCAAACTTTATATCAGTTTCATATACTTAAAAAAAACGCATAAAATAATCTAGAAATCTCGGAGGTGAGATAAAGATTTCTCTAATATAGTAGAACGTTGTCTTATTCTTTTTATTAGTTTTTTTTTATTCGTTTTTTATTTTTTTGGAATTTCCAGTCAGGCCGAAGGGCCTATTACACATTTTTTTAAAAGTATACATTCGGAAAGGTACCTCGTACACTTAAGTAGGTAAGATAGGTACGCGATGCAATCCGGTCGGAATTAATACCAACTATTTATTTCTTTTTTTCTTCCTTTTTTTAGATTTTTTTCTGGGTTCTTCATTCATCTTTTACATTTTTTTTTTCAAATAATATGTAAATTTTATGTTAAAAAAAAAAGGGAACCGGTTATTCGAAATCGGACGCGAGGTAGACAAAATTTGACTTGGGCCTCCCGAAAGGTAGAGGGTGTGACCTCCGCAAATAAAGATACCTATAGATCCCATTTAATATAATAGTGCGCGATTCCGTCGTATATTAAAAGCAGGTATTCCTAAAATTTGGGTTACATTTCTCGTATCGATTTCTAAGAGAAAATGGGTAACGGGAATAATTCTCACAGTACCCGATAGGATTGGTTGCGGTTGGTACAGGACGGTTGCGATATATTCTAGCTATATTAAGCGCTCGATTGTTTGTTTCTTTAAAGAGACCAAGGAGGTTTCAATACTTACCTTTATAAAAAGAAAATATTTAATACTTAAGAGCCCTATCACATATTTTTTCCAGAAAGGCAAGAAAAGTGGATTTTTGGCGTTCTAATTCCAAGAAATGAAGAGATTTCTACAAACTTTAATTACTAAATTACCTGGACCATTTCTTGATGTTGACCATAGCGGCCTTTAATTTTAGATATAACGAATATTATTTACTTATTCAGCCCATTTTCCGAAAGTCGTTATTCGTACAACGCTCGGAAGGCAAACTTTGAGCTCCTTAATACAGTAATATCACTACAACGAAAACCGTATACTATTTTTTTTTATGTCCGTCATGTATTCTTGATGTACACTACGGCTTTATTTTTTCGTTTTTTGACCACATATCCAAGGTATACATTACTTACAATTACACAAAATTAAAAAAAAATCTTCCTGTATCATTCTAATTTTCTCAGAAATAAAATAAGATTCTTATATAATACTTATACTATATTAAAGTTCACTCTTTTAGCAATACGACATAATATAAATTATTGTCATTAGAAAGGAGAAAACACTGCAAAAAACAATTAGAAATTGTGTATATATTTGCTTGCGCAAGAGAAGAGCGCTCAGTGCCGCGGTTTTCTCCCAGGGTTGAATAGTTATTTATTTATTTATTTATTTATTTATCCTATCTTTTATAGTTACATCCAAAAAAAAAATGCGTTCATTTTTTCAACTCATTTTAAAAGAATACCTACGCTATTTTGTAATAAGGCTCTTAAGTTCGTCATAAAGGAGCAAAAATTATAATATTATTCATAACCCGCTGGGGTGAAAGAAAACATTTAATATTTAAGTTCGTCATAAAGGAGCAAAAATTATAATATTATTCATAACCCGCTGGGGTGAAGGAAAACATTTAATATTTAAGTTCGTCATAAAGGAGCAAAAATTTATAATAATATTCATAACCCGCTGGGGTGAAAGAAAACATTTAATATTTAGGTTCCTCATAAAGGAGCAAAAATTATAATAATATTCATAACCCGCTGGGGTGAAAGAAAATAGTTAAATTTAAGTTCATCATAAAGGAACAAAAAATTGTAATAATACTTATGACCCGCTGGGGTGAAAGAAATATTTAATATCTAAGTTCGTCATAAAGTAATTTACAAAATGGAATACTACTGAATACTGTTTCTTTTCTTGTCTATTGTTCTTTATTTCTTTTATCTCATGTCGTGAATAAAGCACACTTTTCTCTAAACCACAACAACCTCGAGTTATGATTTTCCTTTTTTTTTTCCTTGAAGACAAGAAGGTGGAGAGAGGAAATACAAAGTAAAAAAATAGTTAGTGACCTTTATCCTTTTCTCCTTGGCTTATCCAGTAATTTTATTTTTGTCCTGTTCATTTCATTTTCTTTGCTACCGAAGGAGTAGCGTTCAAAAAAAAAAGAAAAATAACTAGTTTGACATTTTACTAGAAAATATTTTCATTCCTTTTCAATTAGTCTGCTAATATTCTTCTTCTTCTCTTCTTTTCTCTTTTATTTATTTTCTCTTTGGGGACCGTTTAACTCCCATACACATTGCAATATATTTTCATTTTTAATTAGTAGTTTTCCGCCATCGGCGTTATATTTTCTTCCTATTTATTTCTTAATTATATTCATATTTTTTTTATTTCTTGAACCTTCCCATTTGTTCATCATTTCGTATTTCCTTTAATTTTCTTATTTTTTTGGCATACATTTTTAGTCCATATTTACTTGTTTTTGTTAATATTAATTCATAGACTTTTTACTGAGATCGCATTTCACGCATTTCCGACATATTCGCCATCTATCGGCCGCGGAATGAATCAAGGTTTCCAATAATAACCGGCCACCGCATTGAGATGGCGCTGACCGCATGAAATACGACCGCCTCAGTGGAGACTCGTAAAAAAAATTAAAATAAAATTATAAACTCACCGGGTTCTACTCAACCTGTTTTCCTCTCCATACCGGACGCCTCTTAAAGGTGGACCCCATTTCAATCAGGGACACCCATAGATTTTCGTTTATAGTGCGCAACTTACGCTCTCTGAGAGTTTCTCCCACGACCCCTCCGACATCCCTATTCAAACGAGCTGCCAGCCTCTCAGGTGGTGTCATCCTGAATTCCCCTAAAATTCGCCGCGCAGAAGCCTGTTTTTTTCCGGTGCAGGTCTGCTTGCTTTAACCAGCGAACCGTTCCAGTATTTGGCTAGTCTGGCGACCATTGCTTCTATAGCTACGTTAATATCAAATAATAAGTAAACACCTCTTATTGACTACCAAATTGCTGTCTTGCTTAATAATAATTATATAATACAAACTGCAAAAATAAAACTTAAATAAAATAGAACGGTTTCGTTGCAAGTTCTGGCAACGTCGTTACATCCGCTAAAAACGATTCTCGCGAAATATCATCTGTAATATTTTTCGATTTATCGTATACTCTTTGCAAACGTGAGAAGTAGGATTGACGTTTAGACTAATAATTTCAACTGATTTTCTATTTTCGGAGGCATTTTGATTATAATTAAATGAAATAAATTTAATTATTGTTATATTATTTTTCTTTTGTTTATTATTTTACGTAATGTAAGTAATTATTTAACACACAACAGGGTGAACTGGCGAAAATAAGCTAATAGATTAATGAAATGCAAAAAAAATATACGCGAAAATACTATGCGAAAAAAAAGGCCAAAGAGACCTAAAATACGATATATTTAAATTTAATTTGAATGATTCACATCCGGGCCAAAGTGACCCCAAACATGGTTTATTAAAATTTACTTTGAATGATTCAAATCCTGCCGAAGTGACCAACTTATGTTGATGCGGGTACCTAGAGGTCTGGTCTCGTTACTCAGAAGAGCACTCTAGGCGGTTTATGATTTTTCGTGAGATCCGTGTGAGTTTGCTAGCTTGAAGGACCACCTGGTGTACCTTAGTACCCAGGAGCGGATATTTAAAGTGGAAAGACAGGATGTCGATACTCACGGTTTTGTTTGTTCCGTCTGTGCTGCTGGACTGCACTGCTTCTGCTTCTCGTTTATCTGTCACTCACTGAGGTTTCACACGAATTGCGATGCGGGCTAATCAACACAAAGGTTTGTGTGATGCGATGCGGCGGTTTGCGACGAGAAAAAACGATAATCTCGTCTGTTGTTACGGAGCGAATATATTCGACGACGCGCCTCGCCAAGTCAACAAATGTACTGTCCTACCCGTCGTTCCGACGGGGCGATCCGTAGCGCTGGGCGGCTCAGATCGGCGCGGGTCGCGAAATGTTTAAATGGGTACCGACAATATTGATTGGAGCGGAAGAATTTATAAAAGGGATTGGATTAGACAAGTGATTAGGAGGCGGAAAATTACGCTAATTCTCACACAAACCTCACTGGCGTGAACAGAAGGCATTTTGTGTTGCATAAGGATAAGCCCTATTTATGAGATATATGGATGAATAGTGATCGTTAGTCGACTGCAAAAGGACCTTTAAACTTACATTGCACCGTTGAAAGTCGTGCACATCCGTAAGTATATCTCATTCAAACATAAGCATTTCCCAATACAAGCTGGAATTTCCTTCGCTACTTTTTAAGTAGCTTTTACTAATTTTATTTTAAATAAAAACATCATCCTATAAACGGATTTCTTTACAAACCTTATTATATATATATACTAGCAGACCCGGCCACGCGTTGCTGTGGCTAAGGTTTTTGTTATATTACATTGTAGTAAACTATTTAATAGGAACGGTAGGAGAACATCATTCATGGGGACCACCATGCTTTTTTAAATAGATGCCATTTGTAAAAAAATATGGCGAACTCCATGACAGATTTTCTACTACCGTAACCCCTTAATTAATACAATGAAATTATTATTTACGAACGAAGACGGAAACGTTAATGCTGGTATAAAAATCCTCTGGATTGGGATTTAAAGGGGAAGGACTTTCAACACGATTGATTAAAATTTTCGTACAGTTGATATTAATCAAAAATCAATACAAAAGAATTAATTTTAAAATTTATTATTATTTTTATTAAAGTTTGTAACAAATGAGTATATTACAAAGTTGTTAGTAAATAACATGTGTTTTTACAAAATGGCTGTTGATGATGACGAAAGGTAACCTGAAACAACGAAATTTCTTCAATATCAAATTAACACCGTGGACAAAAACGTTTTTTCAAATTTACCGCAAAATTAAAAAAAAAAAAAAAAAATATTGAAAAAAACATAAAAATTTGTGCCCTTTTTTAAAAGTTTCACGAAAATATTTTTTTTTTGATCGTTTTTTTTTAAATATTTCGGTTAATCTTAAAACTCTGCAAATTGTCATAATTTCTGTAATATCGGTAATTGTTATCGATATTACGATATGCTCGAATGTGTGGGGCGCGCCAGTTTTGCATGCGGCAAACTCGCCTGTCATGCCACTTTGTCACTTTTTCATGTCAAAACATGTCACTTTTGACAGCTCCAAATTTGTTGAGGGCAGATTTGCAGGAGGCAACTTTGCAGGCGGCAACCTTGCAGGCGGCATTTTTGCAGACGGCATTCTTGCAGAAAGCAAACTTGCATACAAACCCGAAGTTAGCAACGTTTGAGAATGGCGCATTAGGACATGATTACACGAAATAAAATAATTTTATATTATTTTACAAACCAAAAATAAAGCAGTAAAGCATATGCTATAAATTTTAAATTTAGAAAAAGAAGTAGCAAATTATCATGTCAGGGTAAATTAAAGTGGTGAATATTTTTACCTCTCCACATTTAATTACCGGCATCCTTGTAGTGGATGATTCAGTACATCAAACTAAACATTAAAAAAAATGTTTTAAGTTTTTCTGTTAGGTTAGGTTAGGTTAGGTTTTTCTTTCCCTAAAATCGAAGTGACATTAATTACCGGCATCCTTGTAGTGGATGATTCAGTACATCAAACTAAACATTAAAAAAAATGTTTTAAGTTTTTCTGTTAGGTTAGGTTAGGTTAGGTTTTTCTTTCCCTAAAATCGAAAGTTGATTGCTGAGATCTGCGATGGAGAGGACACTCAAAGAAGTGGACTGGTTTCCCTACCCTGACATATGAAAACGCGGCTTTTGTCGATTTCTACTCTGGTAACACTAAATTTTAAATACGATGTTTTGCTCCTAACTTCATTTTCTGCAAAAATGCCGTCTGCAAAAATGCCGACCCTCGAAACGTTAGTTTGACATTTGCAAAACTGCCTTCTGCAAGGTTGCCTTCTGCAAAACTGCCGCCTGCAAGAATGCCGTCTGCAAGATTGCCGTCTGCAAATCTGCCTTCTGCAAGTTTGATGGGACCCGAATGTGTCGGCCACGGACGGTACGTACAAACAAAATGACCGCAAATTTCTTGACATTGCAATGAACATTTTGAACGCCTATATCTCTCTTATTTATTGAGATCGAATAAAGATTATGGAAGATTAGGAATCAGCGTGGCGAATATAGCGTGGTGAATTACTTAATTTTTTATTTTGGCCTGTTTTTAAAATTTAAACTTTGAATGCCTATCTCGCTTATTTATAGCGACCGACACAATTTTCTTCCAGATTTAGCATTAAAATGAAAAAAAAATGGAGAGAGGTTCCTATACTGCAGTTATTCCACTTTTATAACTATGTGATAATACTTACCTACATGTATATATTTTAATTAAAGAGTTTTGAACAATGAAGCACAAATAATTAAAAAGCAGGAATAATTTCACTGTATTACCTTCACAATATTTTGAATTTAGAATAACGCTTGCCCGACTATGACGTTTGTAGGTTTAACATAGCAGCGCCATCTATGGATTACTCAATAGATAACGCCATCTGTTAAAATCGTTTGGAACTAACAGATAATTGCGAATGTCAAATAATAGACATTGCAATAAAATAATATCGCGACTATAAATTAAGACGTAAGCTATCCTATCTTTCAAGTTGGATCAAACTGCACATTGTGTGCAAATTTGATTCAAATCGGTTAAGTAGTTTAGGAGTCCATCGCGGACAAACAACGTGACACGTAATTTATATATATTAAGAGATATATATATATATATATATATATATATATATATATATATATATATATATATATATATATATATATATATATATATATATATATATATATATATATATATATATATATATATATACTAGCTGACCCGTGCCCACTTCGTTGGGCGGTAAAACATTTTACCTACTTGTTATGAAATTATGAGTGTGGTTTGGTTAGTACTGAGTGCTATGATTTATTTCCTGACTGCCAAAAGACGGGTTATATTTTTACTGCATATGTATATATGTATTTGCATGCCAATTTGACTATATTACCGTTATTTGTGAGTGTCTTCTTGTGAGTGTCTTATTTGTGAGTATCTTATCTCTTTAACCAATTATGCAGTAAAAGTAAAATTATATGCAGTAAAAGGGAAAAGTCTTTTGTTTTAAACACTTGAGACGTTAAATTTACTTATTTTGATAATAATTCATAATTGTTGATAATATGACCAATAAACATGACCTAACGATTTAAATTATTTTTTTAATGTGAAAAACTACTTTTTGTGACTTAAATATAAAAGTTTGACATATGCTGTCGCTGACTTTTTTGTAGGCATTATTAAGCTCTACAACTTTTTTCTAGAACTTAATCATATATCTCTCATCGTTAAGGCAGCGTTAGTTAGAAACCTTTTCGTTCGACCGTTTTTTCCGACTTACTTTGGAAATCCGACTACCACGAAAAAGTCTTTACATTTTTGGATTAATATATAGGCTATGACACTCAGAAATAACGTGGCTTTCTATTCGTAAAAGAATTTTCAAAATCGGTTCAGTATATCCAGAGATTTCTTCCTACAACCTCACAATCTTTACCTCTTTATAATATTAGTATAGATAGACGACACGGTCGCGGTTCCATACCTATGTCGTATTATCTCTTTAACTATTTATGCAGTAAAAGGAAAAAGTGTTTTGTTTTAAACACTTAATACGATAAATTTACTTATTTTGATAATAATTCATAATTGTTGATAATTATAATATGACCAATAAACATGACCTAACGATTTAAATTATTTTTTTTAATTTGAAAAACTACTTTTTGTGACTTAAATATAAAAGTTACATATATGCTGTCGCTGACTTTTTTGTAGGCATTATCAAGCTCTACACCTTTTTTCTAGAACTTAATCATAGATCTCTCATCGTTAAGGCAGCGTTAGTTAGAAACGTTTTCGTTCGACCGTTTTTTCCGACTTACTTTCGAAATCCTACTACCACTAAAAAGTCTTTACAGTTTTCGGATTAATATATAGCCTATGACACTCACAAATAACGTGGCTTTCTATTGGTAAAAGAATTTTCAAAATCGGTTCAGTAAATCCAGAGATTACTTCCTACAACATCACAAACTTTACCTCTTTATAATATTAGTATAGATTAAAACTGCTTCCACAGCGGCGCCGACCGCGACCTTAGGTTGCGAGCGCATGTCCCAATGGCGACGTCACATGTCGCTATGGCGCCGTGAGCGACGACAGCGCTAATTTTACGCGGTGGTCGTGCGCAATCAAGTAGTTATAACCGTGTACTCATAGAGGGCGCTAAAAAATACCCCTACCGTAATCGTACCCCGCTTCATCTCACCCCTCGCCTGTCTCAAAAGAAAGTTGAATTTGATTTAGCCAATAGCGTCACCTTAAGAGAATTAATTGTAAAATGTTAAAATGAAATCACGGCAAACATCTTGGCCCTAGTTATAATGTATTTAATATTTGGTTGTACACACATTCATTTACATATTCATGTAAACATTAGACTGTTTTACAAAAGCGAAAAATTTTATTTTTCATAATCATATCGAAAATATATGGTTAGAAATGGTAACAAAAAATGAATACAAAAAAAAGTTTGCCCAATTTTAATAAAAATTAAATTCCACCGAATCTTTTTTGACCGTTTCCAACAATATTTTCGATTTAATTAAAAAAATATATACTTACAACACAAAAGCCGTTGTTGGTGGAAGCTCGTGCCACGTGTTGAGTACTTTTGAGGTTATGAAAATCACTTGATTAAGTAATCGTGCAAAATACACTCTAAATTGATAATTTTATTATTATTAATAAAATAGGAATGATTAATAGTTAATATGAGTGTTACACTGAGATAGCAAAATAATAATTGTCAACGTTACTACTACACTTGATGCATAAACAATAATGATGGCCGACAACTGTGTAGGGAGTGAGAGAAGTCTTATTGTGTGAGAGAAACAGGAGACCGGCTTCGTTCTCATCCCTACTCCGTGCTGTTTACTGGGTGAGAAGTGACACCTGTAGACAACTGGCGGGGATAACTAATTTAATGACGATTGATCAGTTATCGACCGGGGATGAAAAATGATTAAATTACTAAAATGGCTATTAAAAAATAAGGGTTGGTGATAAAAGGGTAAAAATTTAGGGTTGTATGTATTTTTTAATGCGACATAATAAAAAAAATAAGAAATTAAAAAAAATACTAAAAATTAAAGAAAAATGTTTAGGGTGGACAACCCTTATCACTAAAGGGTATGAAAAATAGATGTTGGCCGATTCTCAGACCTACTCAATATGCTCACAAAATTTCATGAGAATCGGTCAAGCCGTTTCGGAGGAGTACGGGAACGAACATTGTGACACGAGAATTTTATATATAAGATATATATATAGGTATACTTTTTAGAATTGATCAATAAGATGATTATAAAGTAAATAATTATAAAAGCCACTTACATCGTGACGAAGGATTCCCTTGATCGGATTCGGGAATGCTTTAGGTGTTAACGAGAATGATGAATGCCTCTCACTTGCGGAAAGAGGAGTAGGTTTAAGTTGGGCCCATTTTTCAACTAGTAAACGCTCACCCTTCATCCAATTATTTTAAAAATTAAGCTACAATCCTTCTTTATACGTAAACTCACTCAATTTCCTATTATTTCAGGGGAAATAACAAGACAAGACGAGCTACTTGACAGATGGAAGAATTTAAAATTTCGAATTTCGTTTTTTTATTTTCTAAAGGTGCGATATAAAGAAGCTGCGATCAATATTCAGCTGAAAACTTAAAACTAAAAGCGTGACATGCCCTCATATCAATGAAAGGAAGCAGTCAGCTCTTTCCTATTAGTTGGAAAGATTACCTTTAACCTAAATGGATTATTTACAATGAACGAAACATAAAATATGTAAAAATTCAATATTTTGAAATATTTGATAGTTTTGTGTATATATTCTTTTTAGAATTGATCAATAATGATATGAGGGCATGTCACGCTTTTAGTTTTAAGTTTTCAGCTGAATATTGATCGCAGCTTCTTTATATCGCACCTTTAGAAAATAAAAAAACGAAATTCGAAATTTTAAATTCTTCCATCTGTCAAGTAGCTCGTCTTGTCTTGTTATTTCCCCTGAAATAATAGGAAATTGAGTGAGTTTACGTATAAAGAAGGATTGTAGCTTAATTTTTGAGATAATTGGATGAAGGGTGAGCGTTTACTAGTTGAAAAATGGGCCCAACTTAAACCTACTCCTCTTTCCGCAAGTGAGAGGCATTCATCATTCTCGTTAACACCTAAAGCATTCCCGAATCCGATCAAGGGAATCCTTCGTCACGATGTAAGTGGCTTTTATAATTATTTACTTTATAATCATCTTATTGATCAATTCTAAAAAGAATATATACAGAAAACTATCAAATATTTCAAAATATTGAATTTTTACATATTTTATGTTTCGTTCATTGTAAATAATCCATTTAGGTTAAAGGTAATCTTTCCAACTAATAGGAAAGAGCTGACTGCTTCCTTTCATTGATATGAGGGCATGTCACGCTTTTAGTTTTAAGTTTTCAGCTGAATATTGATCGCAGCTTCTTTATATCGCACCTTTAGAAAATAAAAAAACGAAATTCGAAATTTTAAATTCTTCCATCTGTCAAGTAGCTCGTCTTGTCTTGTTATTTCCCCTGAAATAATAGGAAATTGAGTGAGTTTACGTATAAAGAAGGATTGTAGCTTAATTTTTGAGATAATTGGATGAAGGGTGAGCGTTTACTAGTTGAAAAATGGGCCCAACTTAAACCTACTCCTCTTTCCGCAAGTGAGAGGCATTCATCATTCTCGTTAACACCTAAAGCATTCCCGAATCCGATCAAGGGAATCCTTCGTCACGATGTAACTGGCTTTTATAATTATTTACTTTATAATCATCTTATTGATCAATTCTATAAAGAATATATACACAAAACTATCAAATATTTCAAAATATTGAATTTTTACATATTTTATGTTTCGTTCATTGTAAATAATCCATTTAGGTTAAAGGTAATCTTTCCAACTAATAGGAAAGAGCTGACTGCTTCCTTTCATTGATATGAGGGCATGTCACGCTTTTAGTTTTAAGTTTTCAGCTGAATATTGATCGCAGCTTCTTTATATCGCACCTTTAGAAAATAAAAAAACGAAATTCGAAATTTTAAATTCTTCCATCTGTCAAGTAGCTCGTCTTGTCTTGTTATTTCCCCTGAAATAATAGGAAATTGAGTGAGTTTACGTATAAAGAAGGATTGTAGCTTAATTTTTGAGATAATTGGATGAAGGGTGAGCGTTTACTAGTTGAAAAATGGGCCCAACTTAAACCTACTCCTCTTTCCGCAAGTGAGAGGCATTCATCATTCTCGTTAACACCTAAAGCATTCCCGAATCCGATCAAGGGAATCCTTCGTCACGATGTAAGTGGCTTTTATAATTATTTACTTTATAATCATCTTATTGATCAATTCTAAAAAGAATATATACACAAAACTATCAAATATTTCAAAATATTGAATTTTTACATATTTTATGTTTCGTTCATTGTAAATAATCCATTTAGGTTAAAGGTAATCTTTCCAACTAATAGGAAAGAGCTGACTGCTTCCTTTCATTGATATGAGGGCATGTCACGCTTTTAGTTTTAAGTTTTCAGCTGAATATTGATCGCAGCTTCTTTATATCGCACCTTTAGAAAATAAAAAAACGAAATTCGAAATTTTAAATTCTTCCATCTGTCAAGTAGCTCGTCTTGTCTTGTTATTTCCCCTGAAATAATAGGAAATTGAGTGAGTTTACGTATAAAGAAGGATTGTAGCTTAATTTTTGAGATAATTGGATGAAGGGTGAGCGTTTACTAGTTGAAAAATGGGCCCAACTTAAACCTACTCCTCTTTCCGCAAGTGAGAGGCATTCATCATTCTCGTTAACACCTAAAGCATTCCCGAATCCGATCAAGGGAATCCTTCGTCACGATGTAAGTGGCTTTTATAATTATTTACTTTATAATCATCTTATTGATCAATTCTAAAAAGAATATATACACAAAACTATCAAATATTTCAAAATATTGAATTTTTACATATTTTATGTTTCGTTCATTGTAAATAATCCATTTAGGTTAAAGGTAATCTTTCCAACTAATAGGAAAGAGCTGACTGCTTCCTTTCATTGATATGAGGGCATGTCACGCTTTTAGTTTTAAGTTTTCAGCTGAATATTGATCGCAGCTTCTTTATATCGCACCTTTAGAAAATAAAAAAACGAAATTCGAAATTTTAAATTCTTCCATCTGTCAAGTAGCTCGTCTTGTCTTGTTATTTCCCCTGAAATAATAGGAAATTGAGTGAGTTTACGTATAAAGAAGGATTGTAGCTTAATTTTTGAGATAATTGGATGAAGGGTGAGCGTTTACTAGTTGAAAAATGGGCCCAACTTAAACCTACTCCTCTTTCCGCAAGTGAGAGGCATTCATCATTCTCGTTAACACCTAAAGCATTCCCGAATCCGATCAAGGGAATCCTTCGTCACGATGTAAGTGGCTTTTATAATTATTTACTTTATAATCATCTTATTGATCAATTCTAAAAAGAATATATACACAAAACTATCAAATATTTCAAAATATTGAATTTTTACATATTTTATGTTTCGTTCATTGTAAATAATCCATTTAGGTTAAAGGTAATCTTTCCAACTAATAGGAAAGAGCTGACTGCTTCCTTTCATTGATATGAGGGCATGTCACGCTTTTAGTTTTAAGTTTTCAGCTGAATATTGATCGCAGCTTCTTTATATCGCACCTTTAGAAAATAAAAAAACGAAATTCGAAATTTTAAATTCTTCCATCTGTCAAGTAGCTCGTCTTGTCTTGTTATTTCCCCTGAAATAATAGGAAATTGAGTGAGTTTACGTATAAAGAACGATTGTAGCTTAATTTTTGAGATAATTGGATGAAGGGTGAGCGTTTACTAGTTGAAAAATGGGCCCAACTTAAACCTACTCCTCTTTCCGCAAGTGAGAGGCATTCATCATTCTCGTTAACACCTAAAGCATTCCCGAATCCGATCAAGGGAATCCTTCGTCACGATGTAAGTGGCTTTTATAATTATTTACTTTATAATCATCTTATTGATCAATTCTAAAAAGAATATATACACAAAACTATCAAATATTTCAAAAAAAAAATATACATATATATATATATATATATATATATATATATATATATATATATATATATATATATATATATATATATATATATATATATATATATATATATATATATATATATATATATATATATATATATATATATATATATATATATATATATATATATATATATATATACATATATTAAGTAATCTAAAGACACCTAAGATTTTTTTCCATTGACTACAAAGGCTTTAATATCCATAAATAATAAAATAAACTCTAATATTATAATTACAAAACCACGTAACCCAATAATACGTGGTATTGTCATCATAAAGTACACTGTTTGCTATTGAATTTGTGCGAAAAAAGAGATATTTATCATTTAAAAATACTTATACTGAATATAGAGTATTTTTTTGTAGGTAGGATTTGAAGAACTTTAACCCGCTCGGCACTTAACATCCCTTGCGGGATATGTATGGCGGCCGGCTGAAATCCAAACTATCCCATACGGGATATCGCGCTCGCCGCTCAAGAAAATGTCGTTTAAATTTCGAAATGCGATTGTATATTCTATCGAATGATGCCATAATATAGCCAAATATGCAACACTATGAAATTGCTCGATTGCCGCATGCGATGTTAGAAATATGAATTACTACATCCCTTACAAAATCGGTGACCTCATTTCTGACGACAGTCGCGAACTGCCCACCGCTGGCGGCGTATAATTCCGCGACGTGTTTGTGTTGTGAATTGTTTTGTGTATATAAGTGAAGTGTATACCGGATAAAAGTAAGTAATTTCCATTTTTAAGTAGTTTAGGCCTTAGGATTAAACAATTTACACAGCCCATTTGCTGTTTTTCACGAATTTTCGAAGAAAACACTTTGGCGAAACCAAACGGCTCTCGAAAAATGGCCGTCTTTATTTTGTAATGTTTGTGAAATATCCCGTTATATCGCGAAACATGACGTAATGTCGCTTTAATTTACTAATAAAATAGGTATTGCTTCATTTACATCCTAAGTTATCACATAATTATGCGTATTTTGAACATTATATGTTGTTTTCTAATATGGCTCGCGAAAATGAAACTTGTTTTGATAATTACTATGAGAGAAAAAAGTGCGATTTTCCATAGTTTTTCGATGAAATGTGACTCTTTGGAGTATAGTAATTAGTTATTAGACATATAATAAGTCTATGATAAGACAATATAATTGAAAAAATCTAACGAATTTTATATTATGGGCATTCAAAGTTTATTATTAGGTTCGGAAGTCGGAAACTCTCAAAACTTTAGATTTTTCTATAATATCAGACAAAGCTCAAAGTTCTGGTGTGATTTCTAAGAAGAAGTGATGTAGTAATAAAGTTATTTTGAAAGAATTTCATATAAAAAAATACCATAAGTAGTCACAAATTAAAAATTAAAAAAAATTTTTTTTACGAGAATACATACAATTTTTCTTGGCTGAATAAATAAATATTTTTTCCGTATTTTTGTATGCAAATAAGTAAAAAAAAAATATCGTTTTGGTAAAGCATTTAATAAAGAACATAAATGTATTTACAATTTTTGATATTTACAAAAACTGTATTTACAAAAAAATCGAAATGATTTTATAGGCGAGTTTTTTCAGTTTGCCAATTTTGTAATATTTATTCATTATTATCTTAATTGTTTTACGAGATAAGGTTATAATGTTTTATATGTCAAATTTCAATGCGATCATTTTTCTATTTATATTTTTTTAATCCGATTAGTGGTTTATAAGTTATGATCGTTTTTCTCAAGGCCGTTGACTCGCGTCGATTTTTTGCGCGAATATGTCGCGCGCAAAAGTGATGTTTTTGGGCGCGGTGAGTTTTTACCTCGCAACGTGAGGGGTTAAATGATCTATGATATGAAAAATACGACAAGAAAATGTATGGTGTAGTTTAGGAATAAAACGGATAGATCTGTTAAAAACTATATAGATCTGTTAAAAGCGATTATCTCAGTTCAGTGTTTCGCGGGTTACGTGGTATAGTCATAACACGGCAGATTTGCGAAAGTCCTTTCATATAATCACATCACACGATTGAGCTATACATATGTTACATGTCGCCAGCCGGCGCGTGCTGTATTCGTGACCTTAATTGATCGTTGTCCATCTTATTTAGTGTAAAAACAGATGGGGTGAAGGCTCTTATTCAACACAGCAACGGCAAGAAACACTGTTCATTGGTGCGATCAAAAAATGTCTCAAGCAACATTAGCAAATTTTTTGTTCCACCTTCTGGTGATTTAGAAGAGAAAGTAGCTACAGTGAACTCACTAAAACCTATCACTCCGTTAAACATGGGCACAGCTACAATTCCTCTAACTGTGATTAATTAATAAATTAGATTCCAATAATTAGATATATTTTTGGCGTTTCCAATAAGAAGGCGCGACCGCAAATGCGATAATATAAGCATGCGATAGTTACTGTTTCTGGAAGTGGTCCCTAACTGTCAACTGAAACGTCAAATGTAATTTTAATTTTCGAGGCGCTAAATGGCCTATTTAACATTGTAATTCGTGATTTCCGGTTGAATTTTTCGAACGTTCGTCGTTCGACGTTCAAAAAAGACTTAGGGCCGATTTCTATATGGTACTTTTACTCGCAAGTAAAGGTTTCGTGGAACCAATAGTCAGTTTTTGACATTTTTCCGTTTCAATATGCAACCTGTAGGTATCGGTTGACCTGTAGGTAAAAGTATCGGTCAACTTTTACTTGCGAGTTACGATTCCCATACAAAATGCGTTTCAATGAAAACGATCGGACACCTCAGCGAACTTCCGTCAAATTCTCGCTCCCTGATTGGCTACTCAAATCAGCTGACAGTTACAATGTAACAGGTCGATTTTGATGGTTTGAGCCATTGATCATATTGTTTGAGCTCCAGTTTTATGTTTTTCTGGTGAATTATCAGTGGTTTCGCGCTGTTCAGAAGAGAAAAAGTCGGATGTAAGGGCATAAATGGCCGATGCAGAACCGAAAATAGATGAGTATACATTTGGCTTTTATGTTATTATGTAGGAAATATAAGAAATAAGCAAGATTGTCGTATGGCTTGCGCAAAGTAAGGTGGACACGAGAAAGTTGCGAAAACAATAATCTAGTTGCTATTATAACACTATAACCTAAGAGTAGAAATAAGTCGTTTTACTATAACCTATATGCGGGATTTTAAATTTAATTTGATATTTTGACATATTTACTTGGTTTCTTTAAATGTAAATGTAGAATAATGTTATATTTAAACAACATGTAGATGTAGATTTCAAAAACGTTTACCGCTTTTCAAAGACCTACTGATAATATATTATTTTAGAAGGGGACGAAAACCTTTACAAGGGACGAGATGAGGAGGATTGTTGGCTTTGCTTCGAACGCGGATGTCTAAACCGCTGAGCACGAGAAAGGGTACTTTTTTTTTACAGAATAGATAACCGTATATTTAATTGTATTTATGTTACAACTTTACAATTGTGGAGGAATAACACACTAAATTACTCAATTTAATATTTGAAGCCCCCTACTCTTACGATTCCCTCGTTCGCATCTCTAAACCTAAACCTTAGTTTCAGAAAACCGAAATTGTAAACGTCCCGTATCACCGCTAACGCAGTCGATTATGGACAGAAACAAGGAAATGGAGACTAATTTAGGACGAATAATGGTTATTACGCTGCAAAACTCACGCTACTCGTGGGTAAATGGTTTTTACAAGGCAATTTTGTTCCGTTCCAAAGATAATGTGAATTTATTCTTTGCAGAATCTCCGTCGGCCTGACGAAACCCAGCTGCCCCCAGAACATAATTAAAAGTCAAAAAAACATAAATAAAAAGTCAATAATGGATAACTTGTTTTATTTTAAGGAATATATACTTCAACCCCAAACATCAGCTATGCCGAAGAAAACTCTCAGTTCCGGTAGTGGCCTCGGACCAAACTGAAATAAAAGAAAATGATTATATACCTATTTATTTGACAAATACTATTTGGTGATTTTTTTCAATAGTTTTTGGTGGCCCTCACGACAACTTTATGACATTGAATTTTTCTGTGGACTTTTTGAAGTCTTTCATTGTCTTTTACTGAAGCCATCGCCAAACTACAAGCTCATAGACAAAGGTACCTACTTTCTCGCTAGAGGCATTTCAGTATGAAAATGCCCTCGATGAGAAATGTTTATTTATTTATTTTATTTATATATTTATGTATTATTCATATATTTTATTTTAAAAAATATTTCGGAAATAATTTTACAAAGTGATTTTGCGTCACTACTAACTAGGCAGTGCCTGTTCCGAGGAATACGCCAATTTTATATGATATTACTTTAAATTTTCAAATTTAGCTTTATGAATAAGATGTAAATAAATTGCTATAGTAAATCAAAGAAAAAAAATAAAAGCATTAAAAAAATTAAAATAATCATTAAAAAATCAAAATAATCATTAAATAATCAAAATAATCATTAAATAATAAAAGTAATAGAAAATAATTATAATATAAATCCAAATACAAAATATTACATTATAAAAATAAACAGCTGAATTCACTCTTGTTTACATAGGTTATTTATATTGCTAGATATGTGAGGTTGTTTAAATTGTGTGTATGTACATTCCGCGCGCGAGCTGCGAAGAATCGGGGGATTACGCCTGACCGTTGCCTCATACCCTGCACTAGTACTGGGAGAGCGTGGGGTGTGGAGCGACGGTCGGGGGCGGCGTAATCCGCCCTCTCCGCCAGCTCCCGATTCTTCTATTTTTGAAATGTCATAAGGTTACTTTCAGGTTTCGTTCTTTCTTCACTTATTATCCACTGAATGAGACTTTTTAAGAACCACTTGTGTCAGTCCTGACATTTCGAAATATTTTCCTAAAATAATGGTAATGGTGTTGTCTAGGCGTTGATCTCCTGGGCAATATAATATGGATCTTGTGTTCTTAGCAGGAAACAATGTCTCTACTTGCGCGCGATTGAAATATAAAGAAGTTTTTAAATATTACAATTGCCTAATATCAAGTATTTTCGCTTCGAGAAACAACTACTTATTAGAATAAATTTTTGTTTTTTTTGAGTACGATACGTTTTATAGTTTTTTGTACGATAGTAATTCTTTCGATTGTAGTCTTACAGCATGCTCACCACCACATAATAGCGTAAATTATAATTATACATAGTCCTAACATAAATACTGTTACAACATTAAAAGCACTAATTGCGCCGCGAGTATTAGTTGTATTGCGTATTTGACGTATGTTTGTTGACAGTTGGTCTTTGTGCAATTATGCACAATTAGTAAATTTAGTATTTGTTTTAACGTCGTCATGGAGTGGACCGACAAAGAAAATCGTGTCACAGTTATTGCGCTTTATCGGTGCAAAGTCGAGAAAAGAGAGATCTTCCGAGTGCTCTAGCCGCTCGAAGTCAGCCGTATGTTTGTGTATCGGTGTATCAAATTATCCGAGGATACTGGTGACATTCAAGACCGCAAGCGGTCCGGCCGTCCTCGAACTATTCGTACCATCGAAGGCTATTGAAGCCGTGAAGCATCCGATTTTGAGAAATCCACTCCGAAAACAGAGGACTATTGCGAGAAAAATGGAATTCGATGTCCTTGGGCCGCATCATCAAAAAAGACTTGGGTCTTGGGGCCTACAAACGCCGTACAGGACAATTGCTTATGGCCGCTCTGAAGGAAAATAGAGTGACGAAATGCAAATGGCTGTTAGTCCGCAGTACGCGGGTTGGAAGTACAAACAAATCCTGTTTACCGATGAAAATTTTTTCACGGCGCAGGAGAAGTTCAACATGCAGAATGATAGGGTGTACGCACACTCATCTATAGAGGCCTCCCAGGTCATTCCACGGGCAAGAAAGGTAACCATCCGGTTTCAGTGCTGGTTTAGTGGGGTGTTGCCTATGATGGCACCACAAAGCTCCATTTATGCGAAAAAGGCGTGAAAACTTCAGCTAGAGTTTATCAACGGACAATCTTGAATCATGTTGTGAAGCCTCTTAACCAAACGAGGTCTCAAAACTTGCATTGGATATTCCAGCAATATTCGGCGCCGGCACACAAGGCCATAACCACTCAACCCTGGCTGCAGCGCCATGCACCAGTATTTTTGTCACCAGATGATTGGGCTGCTGGCAGTCCCGATCTGAGCCCGCTTGATATAAGCTATAGGTTGCTTTGGAGGACAATGGGTGCCACAGAAGATACAGCAACATCGAAGCCCTCAACTCTGCCCTGGTCGAAGCAGAGAGCAGTTTCCCCTTTATATAAGCTGCGTCATTCGATCGACGACTGGCCGAGGAGACTCAAGGCCTGCTTTAAGTCCAAAGGCGGCCAGCTAGGTTTACGACAGCTATCTTGTCACCATTATACCATCCATTCAGCCCCTCCCCCTTCGAAGCCAAGTATTGAAATTAAATAATTAGGTATATTTAAATACGAGTAACATTTAATTTTTAATAAATAATCCTAATTCATTAATTCACTTGAAAATCGACATTTATTTTAAATAATTATTTTTTAAATAAACTGATTTTTACACTAAATTTTGTGGTTTTTGGAGGCCCTTGCGACAAATTTATGATGTAGATTTTTGTTTTGTTGATTTGAAATCTAGATTTTTGGTGAAGTCATCGCCACTACAAGCTCTAAATAGACAGATTATAGCTTCTGAATAGAGGTATTTCAGTATGAAAATGCCCTCGGTGAGAAATGTTACAAGCGTTGTCCGCAAGGACGTACCCAGGGGGGGGGGGTCCAAGGGGTCCAGACCCCCCCCCCCCCCCCGAAAATGTTACAGACTCAACAAAACCATAATTTTACAGCGCCATAAATTCCTTTCCGTCTGACATTTCCGAACAGGATGGTCTTGGACCATCAAATTCTGACTTATCTATTACATGTCTACATGAAATAGAAAAAGGTGATATTTTGGAACTCTCAAACGAACACGATATTGGACATCATATTTTAAAATCAAAGGAATTTTCTAACAGAATTGTACCAGACGCGGTGAAGTCAGCTATTCTTGCGCTGTCGAATCCAGATATAGACTTTTAATTCCCAGCCAAAAATGTGGATGGAAAAATGTTGAAGTTTCAAAGGAGTTGGATTGACAAATGGAAATGGTTAATATATTAAAAAAAACTTTGATGTTGCGTTTTGTAAATATTGTGTCGCAGTCTCCAAAGATTGCGTTGGAAAGGGTAAACATAAAAAATAGGTGTTTTAGTAGATAATCCATTCGTTAAGTGGAAGCACGCAGTGGAGAAGTTTCGCAAACATGGTAATACGATTTATCACAAGGAATCAACAACTTTAGCTGAAAATTTTGCAATTCGAACAGCCGACTCGACACTTTCTGTTATCAGTCAACTCGATTCTAACCGAAGAAAGCAAATTTTACAAAACAGAGATGGCATTAGACCAATAATAAAAACAGTTATATTTTGCGGACAAAATGAAATCGCACTCCGCGGTGATGGGTTTATGGTTGGACCTACCCACCAAGTCGTTTAACCTTTTCAGACCTAAGATTTTTCAAATAAAGAAGTCATTGAGTGCTATTTTTCGTATTGCCTTTGCAAACAAAATCGAATTTTGTGATGCTCTTTATGAAATGATACCTAAAATCGAGACATACCAAAAGAGGGTACTTTCATAGATATACTTGTGGGAAATACAGCAGCCTAAAAATACAAAAGAAGAGAAGAAGAAGAAGGAGCTGTCAGTCGACAGTGAGTCAGCTCGGGTAAGCAGACTCCATCGACTTAGGTTGGTGCGCGAGGAGTGCTCCGCAAATAGATTTTGAGTGCGAGCACGATTATAATTGTCCGGAACAAAGAGACAAACCTTCGCTAGCATGCTAGGATTATCAACTCTTCCCCGGATCAGCTTGAAAAGGTAGGCCATGGCGAGCATTTCTCTATGCAACTTAAGAAAGTTATAGCCCACCATGCCTAGTAGAAAACTAGTACAATAAATAAATACAAACGGAGCTGCCATGGAATTCACCGACCGGAGTCGGGCCCATCATAATATTTTTTTTTTTACACTTCTGGGGGGTGAGCAGTGGATTCCGGACTTACGAACCGGCTGTGGTAGGTTTAGGACAGCTGTCTTGCCACATGTGAGCGGCCACCTTACCACCCATTCACTCCCCCTTCGAAGCCATAGAATTTGAGATGCGCAAATCGCAGTTTTAGATATTTTTTCTAAGAAAGAGTTGATTATTTTTCTGGAAAGGCCAAGATCTTTAAAGAGGTGAAATAGAGATTTATCTGGCAGGCCACGAGCACCAAATTCCACCGCGTGAAGGTGAACAGTGAAGCCGTTCCGGGTTACGGCATTTGCAAGATCATGGTATTTATAATTTGTACCTACTCGTGGTCTTTTGGGATATTTGATTCCCATGGAACAGTTAATTCTACAATAAGAGCCACCTTCCGAGATAGAGAGTAAAGAGTTATATCTGGACGGAGGGCTGTGGATCCGACACTCTCAGGGAATTTATACTGCTTAGAGACCGAATCAACCTCCAGAATCCAATCTGTAGCTTTCTCGATTATTGAGAAAGGTTTTGTAGTTAAATGTTTTTTGCCTTTAGAGCCATCCCGCAGAAACTGTATTGGGGGATTGGAGGATACTGTCAAACCCTTGTTGGCACGAGCCACTGAGAGACTAATTACCTCGCGAATAACAGCGAGAACTTTGTCATGGCGGTAAGTGTACCGTCCTTGATCTAAGGCCACCTTGCAGCCAGCTAGAATGTGTCTAGCTGTGCAAGGGGTATTGCTACAGAGGGGACAAGAACTATCCTTGGCAAAGCTCCAACGAGCGAGGTTACTGGGGTCTGGAAATGTATGCTGAAAGGCATTCAAATAAAATTTCAGCATCTCTGGCGTCCAGTGCATTGGAGGCGGAATGCAAAAGTCCCCAATTGTTGTCCAATCATTCTGGCATTGAAGGCCAATAGCATGAGCCATACTCTTGCTGTCGTAATCTCCCCGCAAAAGAGACTTCTTCAAGTCCACGTCGCTCGTGGTTGTACTGCCATACCCCAGACCAGTGCCATTCTGGCTGATTCCAGTAAGGAACTTTTTGTGGAAGTCTACGCGGGCTTGTAGATCATTTGAATCACTACGGCCACTTATTACGTGTATCGATATTGCCGGATCTTTGGAATTGCACAGAATCGAATTTTTGGTTTTTCTGGAGTTGGCGTAGAGCAGAGAGGGCAGTTTAAGCGCTAGCCCAAAATTTTGTTTGGACCTGAAGAGAGTCGAGGGGTCAGCTGGTTTGGCTAAGGACAGCCAGGATTTTAAACTAGCTGTCACCAGCGCATCTAGACGGGACAGTTGGGTTTTGGTAAAATCGTAAATAAGAAAGGGCCATGACAAATGTGACGTTAGATAATTGTCATAGATCCAGGCCTTACGAGGGCCAGAAATTAGCAAGGCATCTATTTTCGCTAGGCAACTTTTGAAATGCTCTATAACATGATCGCCCGAGACGTCTTTTCCCTGATGGGTGATTTTTCTGCCGAGGAATTTGAAATGATTGTTTGGGTCTATAAGGGAGATATTAGAGCCCTTATAGACCAATTTGGGGTCATAGGATGTACATTTTGAGTCTATGCGGGAGAGTCCAAGGCAAAAACATTTGGAGGGCTTCACTTTGATACAGCCTGACCAGTCGCAGAAAAGCTCCACTTTCTGTAATAGCAGGGAAAGCTGCTTGGGGCTTCTGGTGATGAAAGTTAGGTCGTCGGCAAAAACGAGGCACGACGAGGTGTATTGGCCGTCTGTTTTAAAACGGTAGCCCCACTTCCTGTCAAACTGGGTCAGGCTTTCCAGCAGTATATTAAAAACTATATTAAAAATCGTCGCGGAGAGGCAACAGCCCTGAAAGAGTCCAATTGAATATGGTATAGGGCGGGTAGTCCATTCTTGCGTTTTAACATGGAACGTCAGACAGTTGTAGTAGGAGGCTACAATGACGACGAAACGAAGAAACGATTAGACGACGAAACGAAGTCCGTAATATTATGGAATGTCATGTCACCGAAACTGTTCATTAATACCCTCAAAACGTATTAAAAATTTTGAAACGGATAGAAAGACATATCCTAGATATAACTCATTTTATCTGCCGTTTTGTGAACTGAGCAGCAGACGAAATTCGAATTATTAGCTGGCAAGTGACAAGACTTTGATATGAAATGAAACCACGGAATAGTAGCAAAAGTTAAATTTAATATTAATAATAACATTAATTATTCCATTAATAACTACTATAACATACTGCAGAAATCACCACCTTTGTAATTAACGGATAAGTGGAATAAAACAATATTAATATTGAACAGAACGACATAATATTAAAACACTATACAAAATTTTACGAAAATTCCATAGAATATACTGTCAATTACCTAATGTTACCTTAGTAATTTGGCATATTTAATATAATATTACAAATTTATTAGACTTAATATCCTTATTTTTATAAACATTATATTTACATTTTCTCCGCATCGTAACAGCCCCTCTGCTGCTCATTATATTATTTCAACTAAGATACAATAAATGATTTACATTCGAATATAAAATAAGTTAAACAAGTAACCACTGTTCGATAAAAACTAGGTTTCTGACTTATAATTCATAACAAACATACACACTTAAATCTAGGTCATTTTAAAGGCATTAGAATTATCAATAAATGCTTTTGACTGTTCCGTATAAATAATATAATAAACATACACACTTAAATCTAGGTTTTTAAGTAATTAGAATCATATTATATAGAAGCATTTGATTGTTCCGTATTGGTTGTTCGTAGATAAATAAACATTCACAAAAAGTAACTAAAAAATAAAATGCATACATACAATAGAATATACTGCCTACTGGAGATCGCATTGTTCGATTTCAACTAAAAAAGTGTTCGTGCTCCACCGATGCACTATGTTCTGCTTGCTTAGAAGACGAAGAGTACTTATCAAAGGTCTACCGCCGTCCGTTGCTTTTCGATTGTTTAATATTTTTTAATTGGCATTTGGCAGCAGTCATATGATTTTTATGTTGAATTTTCCAACCAAATGCATGCTTGCATATTGTACAAACAAATGGCTTAATTTTTCGGTGTATTACATTTATATGTTTGATTAGATTCCCCTTTTCTGTGAAAGCTTTGTTACATTCCGCACAACTATACTTAATTCTGAGATGTACTGAGTTTACATGATTCTTTAACTGTGCACGCCTTGCAAAACTGCGATTGCATTTGTCACACGCAAAAGGCTTCAATTTGCGGTGTATTACATTTATATGCCCGATTAAGTGCGACTTTTGGGTGAAAGCTCCGTTACATTCCGCACAACTATACTTCATTCTGAGATGGACTGAGTTTATATGGACCTTTAACTCTCCTCGCGATGCAAAACTGCGATTGCATTTGTCGCATGCGAAAGGCTTCAATTTCTGGTGGACAGAATTGACATGTCGAATTAAATCACCACTCCTAAAGAAAGCGCGTTTGCATTCCTTACATTCAAATTCCTTCATTTTTCTATGAACGCCATCGATGTGCCGTTTAAAGGTTGTTTGATTTGGAAATTCTTTGTCGCATAAATCACAAGTGAATACATTCAACTGCCGGTGAGTGAAATTTACATGCTGTAGTAAGTATTTGCGACCAGAAAAGACTTTCTTACACTGCTGACACGCATGCTTTAGTTTGCGATGGATCGATTGGACGTGTATTTTCAAATTTTGTCTAGATGGAAATGCCCTGTCACACTGTTCACACGTATGTTTCTTAAATTTCCTATGCACTATATCAACATGCTTAATTAGATTAAATCTAATACTTGATTCATATCTACATTTCACACAAATATATGTCTTAACATTTGGCCTGATACAGTCTTTGCAAAATAGCACAATTTCATTGTCATGCTTGCATGCTCCCATTGGCACGCTTCTGTCTAGATGGCGATCGCAGACAACGCATGTGAATTTATCAAATTTCGTTAACATTACTTTGACCTCTTTCGTCTCCTCAATATCATCTTTCTGTTCCTTGCTGACTGATTCGACAGGATCGCTTCGTTCGGGTTTTATGAAAGCCACTGCCTCTTCTTCGAATTCCAGAATATTTGCTTCCATATAAGAAGAGTTTGGTTGTACCTCTTTGTAGCAAATATCGCTTTCTGGTTTCAACGTTTCACTGTATTTATTGTCAGAGCAACTTGGCATCCTGTCATCGACATCGGACTCTAATTCTATTTTCACTTTAATGTCTGCATTAGGTTCATCATTCTCCTGCCGTTTCATGGTGAATATTTATACTTTTGACTATATATAGAGGTCAAATTAAACGGAGAACTGCAGAAACTTACGCGACATACGCCGTAAACAGATGTCATTATTTTGACGTTTCATGTTTAGTATTGCCACATCTTTCTTTCTTAATAATATATATAATTACGTGTCACGTTGTTTGTCCGCGATGGACTCCTAAACTACTTAACCGATTTGAATCAAATTTGCACACAATGTGCAGTTTGATCCAACTTGAAAGATAGGATAGCTTACGTCTTAATTTATAGTCGCGATATTATTTTATTGCAATGTCTATTATTTGACATTCGCAATTATCTGTTAGTTCCAAACGATTTTAACAGATGGCGTTATCTATTGAGTAATCCATAGATGGCGCTGCTATGTTAAACCTACAAACGTCATAGTCGGGCAAGCGTTATTCTAAATTCAAAATATTGTGAAGGTAATACAGTGAAATTATTCCTGCTTTTTAATTATTTGTGCTTCATTGTTCAAAACTCTTTAATTAAAATATATACATGTAGGTAAGTATTATCACATAGTTATAAAAGTGGAATAACTGCAGTATAGGAACCTCTCTCCATTTTTTTTCATTTTAATGCTAAATCTGGAAGAAAATTGTGTCGGTCGCTATAAATAAGCGAGATAGGCATTCAAAGTTTAAATTTTAAAAACAGGCCAAAATAAAAAATTAAGTAATTCACCACGCTATATTCGCCACGCTGATTCCTAATCTTCCATAATCTTTATTCGATCTCAATAAATAAGAGAGATATAGGCGTTCAAAATGTTCATTGCAATGTCAAGAAATTTGCGGTCATTTTGTTTGTACGTACCGTGGCCGACACATTCGGGTCCCATCAAACTTGCAGAAGGCAGATTTGCAGACGGCAATCTTGCAGACGGCATTCTTGCAGGCGGCAGTTTTGCAGAAGGCAATCTTGCAGAAGGCAGTTTTGCAAATGTCAAACTAACGTTTCGAGGGTCGGCATTTTTGCAGACGGCATTTTTGCAGAAAATGAAGTTAGGAGCAAAACATCGTATTTAAAATTTAGTGTTACCAGAGTAGAAATCGACAAAAGCCGCGTTTTCATATGTCAGGGTAGGGAAACCAGTCCACTTCTTTGAGTGTCCTCTCCATCGCAGATCTCAGCAATCAACTTTCGATTTTAGGGAAAGAAAAACCTAACCTAACCTAACCTAACAGAAAAACTTAAAACATTTTTTTTAATGTTTAGTTTGATGTACTGAATCATCCACTACAAGGATGCCGGTAATTAATGTCACTTCGATTTTAGGGAAAGAAAAACCTAACCTAACCTAACCTAACAGAAAAACTTAAAACATTTTTTTTAATGTTTAGTTTGATGTACTGAATCATCCACTACAAGGATGCCGGTAATTAAATGTGGAGAGGTAAAAATATTCACCACTTTAATTTACCCTGACATGATAATTTGCTACTTCTTTTTCTAAATTTAAAATTTATAGCATATGCTTTACTGCTTTATTTTTGGTTTGTAAAATAATATAAAATTATTTTATTTCGTGTAATCATGTCCTAATGCGCCATTCTCAAACGTTGCTAACTTCGGGTTTGTATGCAAGTTTGCTTTCTGCAAGAATGCCGTCTGCAAAAATGCCGCCTGCAAGGTTGCCGCCTGCAAGGTTGCCTCCTGCAAATCTGCCCTCAACAAATTTGGAGCTGTCAAAAGTGACATGTTTTGACATGAAAAAGTGACAAAGTGGCATGACAGGCAAGTTTGCCGCATGCAAAACTGGCGCGCCCCACACATTCGAGCATATCGTAATATCGATAACAATTACCGATATTACAGAAATTATGACAATTTGCAGAGTTTTAAGATTAACCGAAATATTTAAAAAAAAACGATCAAAAAAAAAATATTTTCGTGAAACTTTTAAAAAAGGGCACAAATTTTTATGTTTTTTTCAATATTTTTTTTTTTTTTTTTTAATTTTGCGGTAAATTTGAAAAAACGTTTTTGTCCACGGTGTTAATTTGATATTGAAGAAATTTCGTTGTTTCAGGTTACCTTTCGTCATCATCAACAGCCATTTTGTAAAAACACATGTTATTTACTAACAACTTTGTAATATACTCATTTGTTACAAACTTTAATAAAAATAATAATAAATTTTAAAATTAATTCTTTTGTATTGATTTTTGATTAATATCAACTGTACGAAAATTTTAATCAATCGTGTTGAAAGTCCTTCCCCTTTAAATCCCAATCCAGAGGATTTTTATACCAGCATTAACGTTTCCGTCTTCGTTCGTAAATAATAATTTCATTGTATTAATTAAGGGGTTACGGTAGTAGAAAATCTGTCATGGAGTTCGCCATATTTTTTTACAAATGGCATCTATTTAAAAAAGCATGGTGGTCCCCATGAATGATGTTCTCCTACCGTTCCTATTAAATAGTTTACTACAATGTAATATAACAAAAACCTTAGCCACAGCAACGCGTGGCCGGGTCTGCTAGTATTGGAATATAAAATTCAATATTTATAAAAGTTGTTTTTACTGCACGGGCTCTTTTTAGTGGGTAAATCAGTACAACAAAATAAGCAACTTTTGAAAAAAAAGTTAAAAAAAAACAGTTTTTTTTTGTTGAAAATGAACGTTTTGTTTTTCTTTATAGTGTGAAAAGCTATGATCCCGATGAGCTATCTAGCGGTAAGTAAAATGTCGCTAATATTGTTTATTTATGATATAATACCTACCGCTAGATGGCGCAGCACGCTCAATTTTTTTCAAACCTTTATCTAACAGTCAACTCTTTCAAATCGCGGACTACCAAAGGGTTTTTGACAAATTTTTAGCAAAAAAATTAAAGGGGGGAGAAACTTTTGGTAGAATAGGTTCGGTTTTTTATCTGGACCACCTGGCAACTCTGGTAACACCACTGTTGATCGTCGATCGTTTGTCACGATTGACGATTAAACGATAGACGATTAAGGGCCGTTATTTTTTTTTGTGTTGTACGGAAGCTAAAATGGAGCGATCGGAACCGCCGCAAGTATGTACAATTTGTAATAAATCTATGAAAATAAACGCTGCCGGTACAATCATAATTTTTATTTTTTAGCACCGGAAGAAAGTATTCACGACGGACGAGACGAGGCGATTACTCGACTGCATCGAGGACGAAGGCGAGGTTCTGCTGTGCAAGCGAACCGATGCCGCCTCAAATATAATGAAAGACGACGCTTGGACGAGGGTGGTGAATACTTTCAACCACGTTCACGTGGTCGGAGGTGCTCACCGCAATTTGGATTCCCTTCGCCTGAAATGGGATAACTTAAAAAAAAGGCTCGACTGCGTTGCGCGAGGATACCGGCGAATAACCTAAAAGTAATATTTTTTCCATTACCTTATTATATTTAAGTCATCCATAAATCCAGCGCTGACGAAGGGAGTTTTTTTAATTTCAGACAGGCGGAGGGAAGGAGTACATTGCCCCCGACGACATATTGGAGAGGGTGGCCGGACTGATAGGGCTTCTGACGGTCGGTGGTTGGGCAGACAAGATGGGCAGCGATCGAGCATTGTTCGCGGACGAAAGTAAGTATGTAACTGTATGGCGATAGAAGACGACGGTGCAGATGATCGATTTTAATGCCGTTTGTAATTTCATAATTTGCCAGGCAACGATGAAGCGGCTCTTAGAGCGGAAGGTGAGCCGGTGCTGTCCTGCTCTCGCAAGCGGCCCATTTTATCCACCCGTCATCCGACCAGTCTGGATCTGGAAACCGGCCATTCCAATCGCCAGCCGCAGGCGGGGCCATCTGGTTTCTAGCCGCAGGCGAAGCCGTCTGGTCACCAGCCGCAGGCGGGACCATGTGGTTACCAGCTGCAAACCGCACCATATTCGTATGAATTTGACCAACTTGGGTTGTCGACTACAGCGGGCGAACCCGTCACCACAGGAAGTTTTAACGATTAGTCGTTCTATCTCCCTGGAGTGAGCGTAGACTTGGGACAAAACAGTCCACCATCTAGCTACGCCACAACCCGTTAGAGACCAACGCCTTACCGCGAGATAGCCAGTAATGTTACATGGCGAGCGACACTGGCGCCCTAACTACCAATTGTGACCAGATTTCTCCGGTCTCTCGATTGGTTCCGAGTTCGAGGTCGCTTGCGCGGTCCTCTCCCTTACAAAGCGGTGAAACGGTGTATACCGAGTCTATCGCGGACCACGGCGTCCTTTGCCCGGCTTTCACCCAGGACCGGATGGCCGATGGTCATTTCAAGAGCAGTCGCCGTAAGGTACGCAACCACCCCCGCTCTATAGGAAACCGTACAGCTTCCAGACTCCCCCGACTGTTAGTCAGAGTGCACAATCGATTGGCTTACGCCGCACGGTGCGCAGACCGTCCAGGAGCGCCAGAGGTTTGATTCCCAGGGGAAACTGTTTCCAGAGTCCTACCCAGGTTCGCACCCCGTGCGTGGAGGCCGTCGGATGGGTGTTGACCCGTGAGTGTGACCGACCCTGATCACATGGGTCTTCGTGGCCAACCCATCATGGGCTCATTAGCTCCCATGATATTGACCAGGCTGCGGCTGACGAGCACCAGCCAGAAATGGAAGTACCAGGAGCTTCGCCAATTTTGCATCGACGGTGGGTAATCCCTACACCCGCCGCTCTACGTACCCAGCCGTCACAGGAGCTTCGCAGAAGAGAGGGTAATGAAACTTTCAACTAGCCCATCCCCGTCTCCACGGTTGAATCGTTTCATTCACTTTTCCTTTCAGATCTACCGCGACGGCGGCGGCCGTTCTCACCAATAACGGAGTCGGTTGGGAGACGAAATCGGGCCATGGAGAAATATTTCGTTACTAAGAATGTATACTACGAGAACAAAGTTGCACAGCAGGTAAATAAGCTTATACTTCCAATTATAATTTCTTTTAATTGCTGTTTTACAGCACCTATACATATATTTTATCATTCCAGCGAGCCGCTCGAAACCCACCGCCGAGAAGACAGCCCGAGCGAGAGCAACAGAGCAGTAGCGATAGCGATTTTTAAAAATAAAAATGTGGATAACAAGTCTTATTTGTTTATTTATTTATTTAAGGAAACATACTGCTATACATAAAATAATACAGTTACAATTATTTATGAATTAATTACTATAAAACATTGATTTTTGCTAACAAAGATAACTGGAACCAAATGGTAAAACCATAACCTTATGCCTGTTTGATTATATCACCTAACTGAAATAAGCCCCTTCGAGGGGTCTAATATGTATTACAATAAAATATTTAAAAGTGTTAGTAAAATGGTTATAAATCTGAATTGCCTTAAAATGAGGTCCTCGGAAAACAAACAAAAATCGCAATTCCATCATAAAATCAGCAATAAATGGAACATGACATTCCGTTTTAGAATGAAAATAAAAATAGTGGCCTAAAATAAAGTTACAAAAAAGAAAAGGTCACAAGAAAATTATAAACAGTCATCAATATTTAATATAAGTGATAGATATAAACTTAAATATAATACCTAGTCAAAATTAGTAGAATTCATTGTCAAAAACAACATACAAAAAATAAACAATTTTTGGTAATAAATTCAATGGTAAAATATACTCAACACACATATTTAAAAACATAACATACATTTCTGGCCAATGACATGTTTTCAACAATATATTTGTTCAATTGTCATCCATATGCATAGTGCCTAGAGTAGGGGATGCGAAAGAAAAGGAAGGAATGGGTGTTGTGAGTGTGTGTGTGAGGGGGTGGGGGGAGGCGGGGCGGTTAGGTTAGGTTACAACCAGATTAGACAACCAGACAAGGATGTTGGATACCTTTAAATATAACACCGAAAAACTTACCGCTTGATTGGGAAAAGTGATCTATCTTACCCCAAATTTAAAGCGAGCGAAGCCGCGGGCAATAGCTAGTAAATAATACATAAAGCACAACTCTTTGGAAAGCGCGGTGCATCATGCAGTACCGGCCGCGGCAGGTACTAGTGGGTCCCATCAAACTTGCAGAAGGCAAATTTGCAGACGGCAATCTTGCAGACGGCATTCTTGCAGGCGGCAGTTTTGCAGAAGGCAATCTTGCAGAAGGCAGTTTTGCAAATGTCAAAATGACCAAACCTAACCTAACAGAAAAACTTAAAACATTTTTTTTAATGTTTAGTTTGATGTATAAAAGTCATCCACTACAAGGATGCCGGTAATTAATGTCACTTCGATTTTAGGGAAAGAAAAACCTAACCTAACCTAACAGAAAAACTTAAAAACTGTACTGAAGGTTGCCGCCTGCAAGGTTGCCGCCTGCAAGGTTGCCTCCTGCAAATCTGCCCTCAACAAATTTGGAACTGTCAAAAGTGACATTTGTGCAAAATTGCCGCATGCAAAACTGGCGCACCCCGTACTAGTCACCCCGCAAATCGGACCGTTTTCCGGAAATATCCAGATGTTTGGTCCGTTTGCCGAAGTCTCTATTCTTGTTTACTTTTGTCACAATAGTAAAGTGCAAATGCTTCGAGGTATTTTAACGTTTCGAAAATGGAGATTAGCAAAAGTAAAGGGAATAAACAAAGGGTAATAATAATATACCGTCCATCAATGATATACATACATATTATTATAATAATTGACAAAAGAGAGAGTCAAAAGCAAAAAACAGAGCATAAACAATATGTATTTCAAAATAGAACGTGTGCCTAATTATATTATATTGACTACGATTTAGTTTGATGGATACAGAGGTAATATTTATTAGTATATAAGGCTAATCATTACTGTTGATTTTCCGATATGTAGGTAATTCTATACATAAAACTATACCAAAAAACATACACATAATTGTTTTTATAAAGCTTTTTTTTTTCTTATGAAGTAGTTTTTTATACGATTTTATTGGGATGAAAAAACTGAGTCGCAAATTGTATGCGTTTTTATTTAAATTTTTGTCACTGAAAAAAATAATAATATCGGAACTATAAATCTAAAAAAAGGCTTTTCCTCGGGATCAGTCCTAAGTCAAAAAACTTTTTGGAATATTTTAAACTTCTGTAAAAAAAATAAAAAACGACACATACCTAGGTACTTACCAAAATTTTAAATACAAAAATTACGTAGGGATGATATAAATATGTGCACCCTATCATGTGCAATATTTTAATTATGTATGCCTGCCTACCCCTCTTTGATTACTTCACGATTTTCGATTTGTTTATCTCAAACGCTGCAGTTTGAGGTAAATAAATTTATCGCATATTAAATATACAGCTAATTATGAAACATTCTATATATAATCGCGTTGTATTGAGTTTGAGCATTGCTGCAGAAAATTGAAGATTTCCAGGAAATTACATGTTAAACGTGCGGTCAATTTACGAAAGTGTCTACACTAAATTTGTGTCTACACTAAATTTCCGAAAGTGTCTACACTAAATTTCCAGTGAAATCATATTTAATTTATTCTAAATTATTCGAACGAATACAAGATTTCACGCGATAAACGAAGCGGTGAAATCGACTGATCGGAAACCAATATTGAATAGCGAATAAAACACATTCTTACTTTGTATTTTTTCAAATTGATTGGTAATACCTACATGATAATAATGTAATTAAATAATAATAAAAGCAGAATTACTCAAGTTATTCCTGGTTTCCACAGCACAAACCACACAATCAGAACACAAAAGGAATCCGTACTCGATGGCTTCAGATAAATTATGAAATACGCTTTCAGGATCAGTGACAGTGCCTTTCAGGATTCGCTCAAAGACAATATTACATTAACTGCGACCTTCTTTTTATTGCTAGCGGCAAGCGACTGTAATCTATTTTATTTCGATGGCAATAAATCGAATGGTTGAAAAGGGTAAAAAATCAGCACCGCATCTGCTGTCACACCGGCTGTGACGGCGGCGCTGATGGCCAAAAATCGTCTGGCACCGCGGATGTGACGGCGGCGTTCGAAGAGTTAAACTGAATGGATTTGCTTGTAGTCAATGTGATCGATGATTTCTGCAACAAGGAACATCAAAGAAATACGTTCATCAAGAAGGACTAGGTTCATTTTATTTTCTGTAATTAAACTGCTGCGCTAGAATAAGTAGCCCTTATTGAATACGGCGTCAATATATAAATTATGGAATGTCAGAATTCCAACCATAAACAGGACATTCGATGATGGCACCGACACCCGGACAGTTTTTTACCGTCTGGTTAAAAACTGAACAGACCGTAGGACGGAGAAATCCGGTCAAATCTGGTAGTAAGGGCGTGAGGTTGGCTCACTGGTTTTACTTTTCTGTGCCTCGAAGTAAGGCGTCGGCTTCTCACGGGCATGTTGGCGGAGCTAGACTGTGGACTGTTTTGCCCCTAAGTCCCTGTATAGTCACTTCACGGCTTAAAGAAGGATCTGTATACAGTTATAACAACCTGAGGTGTCGGGCTCGCCCGTTGCAGGCGACAGCTCCAAAGTATCCGGTTGTAGTTAGGTTGCAAGGTTATTGTAAGATTGCAAGTGTAAGTACAATCTGGCCATTAAGAGTAGACATGGGGGGGGGGGGGATATTTTGATTTGACAATACTTTATGTGAGACAAAGTTTGTCCTCTTGGTTCAGTTCATGAAATCGCATTCATTTTGACATTAAATACTCGTTATTCGTATTCTTTGCAATAAAAATAAACAAAACTATTCGAAGTGGAGCTAGAGAAGTCGTTTTTAGTATCTCTATATTTACTTCTAGATACATGTCTTGTTTTGTATTTTGTAGAGTTTAACCACAAATAGTTGCTACCTACCTATCTCAATCGTAGTCAAAAGTAATGATTATTTAACGGAGGCATGACTAAACTTTTTTTTCTATTTCTTTAAAGCTCACAATAATTTAAATGTCGATGTTATGTGATAGAATCAGTAAAGGAGTACACTAGTATGATTACAATACGCCTCTTGGGAGATGGTTCTGAGACATCTGTCTCTAGATTATTTAGTCTACTATTGTCACATTACTGTTTCAATATAATTATTTTTCCCAAAACGTAGGGTCTACTCTTTCTGGCCAGACTGTAGATATTGAGGTGCTGAAATGTGTATACGAATCCACCTCGATCACTGTCCAAGTAGATACTAGACAAAGAAACGAAGTTCGTAGTATTGGGGAATGTCATCTCCCCGAAACTGTTCACCCTCAAAGACGTCTTGAAATTGTTGAAACGGAGCGAAAGGGTTGTCAAGATTAACGGAAAACACATCTAGCGTAGAAGTAACAACAAAGAACTTTATTCTCTTGAAAACCGTGCTTTTCTTCGCGAAGCAATTGTTTCTAATAATTCTTAATACAATAGTTATTATGTTTGTAACGGCAGTCGTGTTTTTTATTAATTAATTAATTTTTAATTTCTTGCAGTAGTCAGGTTGCTAAGTTGAAGAGTTGAAATGTTTCTACGAAACCACCATCCAAGTAGATATTAGACGACGAAACAAAGCCCGTAATATAAGGGAATGTCAACTTACCAATACTGTTCATGTATACCCTCAAAACGTATTAAAAATTATGAAACGGAAAGAAAGATATATCCTAGATATAACACATTTTATCTGCCGTTTTGAACTACATTCGTTGAACTGAGCGGCAAACGAAATTCGAATTTTTACCTGGCAAATGACAAGATTTTGATATGAAATTAAACCACTTAATAGTAGCGAAAGGTAAGTTTAATAATAATAATAACATTAATTATAATTTAACTACTAATAACTACCATAAACCATTGCAGAAACCAGCACTTTTTTAAATTAAGGAGTAAGTGGAATAAAACACTAATAATATTGAACCGAACGACATAATATTAAAACACTATGGATCTTATAGGTACTGGATGTATTCGTACACCAAGCAACAACTCGGGTTGTCGACTACAACGGGCGAGCCCGTCACCACCGGAAGTTTTTAACGATTAGTCGTTCTATCTCCCTGCAGTGAGCGTAGAAGACTTAAGACAAAACAGTCCACCATCTAGCTACGCCACAACCCGTAAGAGACCAACGCCTTAACCGCGAGATAGCCAGTAATGTTACCTGGCGGGCCGACACTCGCGCCCTTACTTCCAATTGTGACCAGATTTCTCCGGTCTCTCGATTGGTTCCGAGTTCGAGGTCGCTTGTGCGGTCCTCTCCCTTACGAAGCGGTGAAACGGTGTCTACCGAATCTATCGCGGACCACGGCGTCCGGGGAACAGTCGGGGGAGTCTGAAAGCTGTATTGTTTCCTATAGAGCGGGGGTGGTTGCGTACCTTACGGCGACATGAAATGACCATTGGCCATCCGATCCCGGGTAAGAGGCGGGCAAAGGACGCCATGGTCCCCGATAGATTCGGTATACACCGTTTCACCGCTTCGTAAGGGAGAGGACCGCGGAAGCGACCTCGAACTCGGAACGGATCGAGAGACCGGAGAAATCTGGTCACAATTGGAAAATAGGGCGCGAGAGTCGGGCCCGCCAGGTAGCATAACTGGCTATCTCGCGGTAAGGCGTTGGTCTCTAACGGGTTGTGGCGTAGCTAGACGCTGGATTGTTTTGTCCAAAGTCTTCTACGCTCACTACAGGTCGATAGAACGACTAATCGTTAAAACTTCCTGTGGTGACGGGCTCGCCCGTTGTAGTCGACAACTCAAGTTGTTAGTCAGAGTGCACAATCGATTGGCTTACGCCGCACGGTGCGCAGACCGTCCAGGAGCGCCAGAGGTTTGATTCCCAGGGGAAACTGACCAAGGCCAGAGTCCTACCCAGGTTCGCACCTCGTGCATGGAGGCCGTCGGATGGGTGTTGACCCGTGTGTGTGACCGACCCTGAACAGAATAGGTCTTCGTGGCCAACCTAGCATGGGCCCATTAGCTCCGACACCAAGCAACAATACAGTATTTATAATGCGTACTTCGTGATGACATTTTGATATTATTTCTAAACGAAATGATTTTACGCGCGCGATGCGTCCTTCGCCAGCGAGGCGGGCGAAAGAATGGTGTGCGATGACGTCACGCCGCGCGCAAACGACTTTCAAGGGAAAAAAAAGCGCGGGGTCATTATTACGAATTTTTAAAAAATAATTTCAGTCATTTGAAAGTCAAGAGAAAAAATAAAAATACCGTATTTTAAGTTGAAACAAGTACTTTTAGGAAAAAAGTGTTAAAAAAACCGATCCCAAGCTTATTATGAAATAGCTAGATATTAAACCAAATATGATTAATATACAGGATGTTTTTACAGCACGGGCATTTTTAGTGGGTTAATCAGTACAACGAAATAAGCAACCTAAAAAACAACAAAAAAACACAGGTTTTTAAAAAAAAAACGGATTTTTGTTTTTCTTTTTAATTTGAAAGTTTGAAGAGGTTGACTACTAGAAAAAGGTTTGAAAATTTGAGCGCGCTGCGCCGTCTAGCGGTAAGTATTATATCGTAAATAAACAATATTAGTGACATTTTACTTACCGTTAGATAACGCATCGTGATCATAGCTTCTTGCACTATTAAAAAAACAAAAAACGTTAAATTTTAAAAAAAAAATTTTTTTTTTTTTTACTTTTTTTCAAAAGTTGCTTATATTGTTGTACTGATTCACCCACTCAAAAAAAGGCCTTGCAGAAAAAACGGGGGGCGCCAGTTTTGCATGCGGCAGTCTTGCACAAATGTCACTTTTGACAGTTCCAAATCTGTTGAGGGCAGATTTGCAGGAGGCAACCTTGCAGGCGGCAACCTTGCAGGCGGCAACCTTGCAGGCGGCATTTTTGCAGACGGCATTCTTGCAGAAAGCAAACTTGCATACAAACCCGAAGTTAGCAACGTTTGAGAATGGCGCATTAGGACATGATTACATGAATAAAATAATTCTATATTATTTTACAAACCAAAAATAAAGCACTAAAGCGGTCATATGTTATTAATTTTAAATTTAGAAAAAGAAGTAGCAAATTATCATGTCAGGGTAAATTAAAGTGGTGAATATTTTTACCTCTCCACATTTAATTACCGGCATCCTTGTAGTGGATGATTCAGTACATCAAACTAAACATTTTAAAAAATGTTTTAAGTTTTTCTGTTAGGTTAGGTTAGGTTAGGTTTTCCTTTCCCTAAAATCGAAAGTTGATTGCTGAGATCCGCGATGGAGAGGACACTCAAAGAAGTGGACTGGTTTCCGTACCCTGACATATGACAACGCGGCTTTTGTCGATTTCTACTCTGGTAACACTAAATTTTAAATACGATGTTTTGCTTCTAACTTCATTTTCTGCAAAAATGCCGTCTGCAAAAATGCCGACCCTCGAAACGTCAGTTTGACATTTGCAAAACTGCCTTCTGCAAGATTGCCTTCTGCAAAACTGCCGCCTGCAAGAATGCCGTCTGCAAGATTGCCGTCTGCAAATCTGCCTTCTGCAAGTTTGATGGGACCCGAAAAAACAACTTGTATGAATATTGAATTTTATATTCCAATATGTGGCAATACTAAACACGAAACGTCAAAATAATAAAATCTGTTTACGGTGTAGGTCGTTTAAGTTTCTCCAGTTTTCTGCTTTATTTTACCTCTACATATAGTCTAAAGTATAAATATTCACCATGGAAAGGCAGGAAAATGATGAAAATCATGCAGACATTAAAGTGAAGATAGAATTAGAGTCCGATGTCGAAGACCGGATGCCCAGTTGCTCTGACAATATATACAGTGAAACGTTGAAACCAGAAAGCGATATTTGCTTCAAAGAGGAACAACCAAACTCTTCTTATATGGAAGCAAATATAATGGAATTTGAAGAAGAGGCATTGGCTTTCATAAAACCCGAAGGAAACGTGATAAAAGAGATCAAAGTATTATTAACGAAATTTGATAAATTCACATGCGTTGTCTGCGATCGCTATCTAGACAGCAGCGAGCCAATGGGAGCATGTAAGCATAACAAAGAAATTGTGCTATTTTGCAAAGACTGTATTAAGCCAAATGGGAAGAAATATATTTGTGTCAAATGTAGATATGAATCAAGTAGTAGATTTGTTCTAATTGAGCATGTTGATATAGTGCATAGGAAATTTAAGAAATATACGTGTGAAGAGTGTGACAGCGCATTTTCATGTAGAGGAAGTTTGAAAACACACGTCCAATCGATCCATCGCAAACTAAAGCATGCGTGTCAGCAGTGTAAGAAAGTCTTTTTTAATCGTAGCAGCTTATATGCGCATGTTAATTTCACTCACCGGCAGTTGAATGTATTCACGTGTGATTTATGCAACAAAGAATTTCCAAATCAAACACGCTTTAAACGGCACATCGATGGCGTTCATAGAAAAATGAAGGAATTTGAATGTAAGGAATGCAAACGCGCTTTCTTTAGGAGTGGTACTTTAATTAGACATGTCAATTCTGTCCACCGGAAATTGAAGCCTTTCGCGTGCGACAAATGCAATCGCAGTTTTGCAAGGCGTGCAAATTTAAAGATCCATATAAACTCAGTCCATCTCAGAATTAAGTATAGTTGTGCGGAATGTAACGGAGCTTTCACCCTAAAGTCGAACTTAATCGGACATATAAATGTAATACATCGAAAAATTAAGCCCTTTGTTTGTACAATATGCAAGCATGCATTTGGTTGGAAAATTCATCATAAAAATCACATGACTGCTGCCAAATGCCAAATAAAAAATATTAAACAATCGATATGCAAAGGTCGGCGGTAGACCTTTGATAAAGTACTCTTCGTCTTCTAAGCAAGCAGAACATAGTGCATCGGTATAGCACGAACACTTTTTTAGATGAAATCGAACAATGCGATCTCCAGTAGGTAGTATATTCTATTGTACGTATGAATGTATTTTTCAGTTACTTTTTGTGAATTTTTATTTATCTACCAACAACCAATACGGAACAATCAAATGCTTCTATATAATATGATTCTAATTACTTAAAATCCTAGATTTAAGTGTGTATGTTTATTATATTATTTATACGGAACAGTCAAATGCATTTATTGATAATTGTAATGCCTTTAAAATTACCTAGATTTAAGTGTGTATGTTTATTATTAATTTTAAGTCAGAAACCTAGTTTTTATCGAACAGTGGTTACTTGTTTAACTTATTTTATTTTCGGATATAAATCATTTATTGTATCTTAGTTGAAATAATATAATGAGCAGGAGAGGAGTCTGTTACGACGCGGAGAAAATGTATATTTAATGTTTTTAAAAATAAGGATATTAAGTCTAATAAATTTGTAATATTATATTTAATATGCCTACTTACCAATGTAATATTAGGTAATTGACAGTATATTCTATGGAATTTTCGTAAAATTTTGTATAGTGTTTTAATATTATGTCGTTCTGTTCAATATTATTAGTGTTTTATTCCACTTACCCCTTAATTACAAAGGTGGTGATTTCTGCAGTATGTTATAGTAGTTATTAATGGAATAATTAATGTTATTATTAATATTAAATTTAACTTTTGCTACTATTCTGTGGTTTACTTTCATATCAAATTCTTGTCACTTGCCAGCTAATAATTCGAATTTCGTCTGCTGCTCAGTTCACAAAACGGCAGATAAAATGAGTTATATCTAGGATATGTCTTTCTATCCGTTTCAAAATTTTTAATACGTTTTGAGGGTATTAATGAACAGTTTCGGTGACATGACATTCCATAATATTACGGACTTCGTTTCGTCGTCTAATAACTACTTGGATGGTCTTAGATGGTCATCTATTGGATCTACATCTAATTAGATGGTCATCATCATACTTGGTGTATTAGCAGAAAGAGTAGAACCTACGTTTTGGAAAAAAGTATTATATTGCAACAGTAATGTGAGAATAGTAAGACTAAATAACCTAGAGACCGATGTCTCAATACCGTATCCTAAGAGCCGTGTTGTACTCATACTAATGTTTCTGCTCCTTTACTGATTCTATCACGTGACATCGACGTTTAAATTATTCAGCTTTAAAAATAAGAGTGAGTCGTGCCTCCGTTAAATAATCACTACTTTTGAATACTATTGAGACAGGTAGGTAGGTACCAACAATTCGTGGTTAAGCTATACGAAATGTAAGACAAAACATAACCTCAAAATGTATCTAGAAGTACATTTTGAGTCTCTGAAAACGACCTATCTAGATCCGCTTTGATTAGTTTGGGTATTTTTTTTAGCAAAGAATATGAATAGGTAACGAGGATTAATGGCAAAATGAACGCGATTTATAGACTCTTTCAGCAACTAGTCAGAGTGCACAACCGATTGGTGTCGCCGAACGGTGCGCAAACCGTCCGGTAGCGTCGGGCCATGCAATCCCACCATGGGTCCACCAGCTGTGAGACCTGAGACACGAGAGTCTTACCCGGGGTAGCCTTTCGCACGTGGAGGCTTCTGAATAGGAGCTAAATCGTGAGTTGAACTGATCAGAGAAAATAAGGATTTTATGGCCAAAGCTGCGCGAAACCATTCGCTACCCAATATAATCAATTAGACCTTGATTAAAAGCCATTCGTTATCAATTTTATTATAGACGACCAAATAAATTGCTATTAGTTTCGCCGTCAATGCCTTCTGTGCCACCTGCATTTCACCGACGCAGAAGGGTTGCCAGCATGTACTATGGAGTTGAGCAATCTAATATGCAATTCAATGACGCTACACGGCCCGGTGGCATAGTGGCTAGGACGCCTGATCTTACATTGTAAGGTCCCGGGTTCGAATCCCTGCTGGGTCACCATTTTCCGTTGGGATAAAATTAACGGAATTGCATTCTCAATTTTGTCGATTGAATGCAATAACAAGACATTTACTTACACACAGTTATTCGCACACATACATACGCACACGCAATAGTAGGGTTGGTTGAAGAATGATATAGTGGAAAAGTTATTGTGAAAGAATTTCATATAAAAAACAACTTCAAGTAATCACAAAAATAAAATATAATTTTTTTTTTACGAGAATACATCGATTTTTTCTTGGCTGAGTAACTAAATGTTTTTGTATGCAAATAAGTAAAACAAAATATAAGTTTTGGTGAAGTATTTAATAAAGAACATAATTGTATTTACAATTTTTGCATATTTTACGTATTTTGTGATAAAAACATCGAAATGATTTAATAGGCGAGTTTTTTCAGTTCACCAACTTTGTAATATTTATTCATTATTATCTTAATTGTTTGACGAGATAAGGTTATAATGTTTTATATGTCAAATTTCAATGCGATCATTTTACAGTTATTCTTTTTATGATCCGTATACTGGTTTACAAGTTATAGTCGTTTATATCAAGGTCGTTGACTCGCGCCATTTTACGCGCGAAAAAGTGCTGCGCAAAAGTGACAGCTGAATGTTTACTTCGCGAGCGGAAGGCTTAAAGCTGCTCGCAAAGCCCTATTACTAGGTGACTATCCTGTCGAGTCTCTCGTATTTGAAGGTGAAGCGAGTATCAGCATAATATCTCATCAACAAACCAATCCTACCATCACTGATTATATACCACCCATAACTAACTAGAGTTGGCAACTACAACGGGCCAACCCGTCACCTCAGGAAGTTTTAACGATTAGTCGTTCTGTCTCCCTGAAGTGAGCGCAGAAGACTTGGACAAAACAGTCCACCGCAAGCTCCGCCACATGCCCGTAAGAGGCCAACGCCTTAACCGCGAGATAGCCAGGAGTGCTACCCAGCAGGCTTACACTCACGCCCTTACTTCCAAATGCGACCAGATTACTCCAGTCTCTCGATTGGTTCCGAGTTCGAGGTCGCTTGCGCGGTCCTCTCCCTTACGAAGCGGTGAAACGGTGTGTACCGAATCTATCGCGGACCACGGCATCCTTTGTCCGGCTGTTCCCCCAGGACCGGGTAGCCGATGGTCGTTTCAAGAGCAGTCGCCGTAAGGTCCGTAACCACCCCCGCTCTATAGGAAACAGTACTGCTTCCAGACTCCCCCGTCTGTTAGTCAGAGTGCACAGTCGATTGGCTTACGCCGCACGGTGCGCAGACCGTCCAGGAGCACCAGAAGGTTGATTCCTAGGGGAAACTAGCCGTAAGGCCAGAGTCCGGCCTGGGCTCGCACTTCATGCGTGGAGGCCGCCGGATGTGTGACCCGTGAGTGTGACCAACGCTGAACAGAATGAGTCTTCCTGGCCAACTCAGCAAGGGCCCATTAGCTATCCAACCACCCATACCAGCAACCACCCATACCTAGCATATTCGGTTGCTAAACTACATAGTAGGTATAATTTGGCAACCCTTCTACGCTGGTGAAATGCAGGTGGCGTTGATAGCATTGACGGTCAAACTATAGCGATTTATTTAGCCATCTATAATAACATTGATAACGAATGGCTTTTTATAATTAAGAAACATGTGAGATAATAGGCCGTGTTCGAGTTGGCCACGAAGACCCATTTGTTCAGGGTCGGTCACAGCCAGGCTTGCCAGGTGTTCGGTTTTTTACCGAACTGTTTGGTAGGTATTCCAGTCCCGTGTTCGGTGTTCGGTATGAAGAAAATACTGAAGTATGGGTGGTTCGGTATTTGCGAAAGTCCTTTCATATAATCACATCATACTATTGAGCTATACATATATTACATGTCGCCAGTTACATATGTTATACATATGTTATACCTACATATTATGTTACATACGATTGAGCTATACATATCGCACGTCACATGGAAAACTGACACAACTCAAAATTTGGTGATTTTGAGTTAATAATGCAGTTATATGCGCAAGGTTCAATTCTATAAGGCAGAAAAGAGTCACAATTATACTTCTAAAAACCGCCGTTGGAGAACGCTAGTGTCACTTTTCCATTTTATTATCTTTGACTCGGTTCTTCACGGATCAGTGTCACTTGACTGCGCCTATGTGCGCCCGTCTGACCGCGTGTGCGCCGCGTGCGCCCGACTCTCCGAAGGTCCCAACTTGGACCGGCGCTCGAACTCCACGACTGGAGAGAGCGTCCCCGTCGACCGTAAATCGCGAGTCGGACCGTAAATCCCGACTCGGACCGACACTCAACTCCCCGAATAGGAGAGAGCGTCTCGTCGACCGTAGTGTCCTTTACTTGGACCGCGCTCAATACTGCACGGTGCAGTAGAGCCGCTCGCGACTGGCTTCCAGACTGCAAGGGCAGCGGAGCGGTTCCATGGCGCGGTCCGTGTAGTCGTTGGGGTTCCTTCCTTCCTTCCTTCCTAGTCGGTTGACTGTTAGCTGTGGAACTGAGAGAGCGAGTGATTTGATATGGCCCGTGGGCCCATATTTGTACTCACTTCCGCGGTTCTTGCCGTGCACCTGCTGTGCACCTGCTTTCGCGTCTACCAATGACACGCCGCGGACAGTTTTCCGTAAAAAGTGGGGATCTTCCCTTTTCATATTGACCTCTCGCTTTTTCCTAGGAGAAAAGCTATCTCTAGGCTAAGATGTTTGTAGACTCAAAAAATTATTTGAAAAATAATATGCCGTGTTGGCAACTGTGAGTGGAAGGCGTGTTTTATTGGTGGAGGGGACGGGGAGTAAAACGGTGGTAATAGAGACAGACTGAGGCGTATCGAGGCTTGCAGCAGGTGTCGTGGCCGCCCGTTACGGGGCAGCGGCGACCAAGCGGTGGACCTCTATTTACAGTCCTGGGTCCACACAGCGCTAGGTCGGTTTGCGCCACAGGGCACTGCATATGTTGTGCAACGGGCGCAACAGATTGAATATAAAATATTATTATCTATTCTGATGTGTCGTCATATACAATTGCGGGAAAGAAGTGATATTGTGTTTAAATGTTTATATACACCACTAGCTGACCCGTGCCCACTTCGTTGGGCGGTAAGCATTTTTACTTGTGATGAAATTATGAGTCTGGTTCGGTTAGTACTGACTGCTATGATTTATTTTCTGACTGCCAAAAGGAGCTAGGGTTATATTTTTACTGCATATTATGCATGTACCTATGTATTTGCATGCCGATTTGGCTATATTACCGGGTTTCAAATGAGTGAATAAATGATTATGATTGAATAAATTATGTTTATTTTAATTGTTCAAAACTTCTCTGTAGGTATACTATATTAGATGTAATGTTATTATTTGGTACCAAAATATATTGTCATTCAGTAGTTCCAATCCTAAATACGGTTGCGGTTCCATACCTATGTCGTATTATCCTTTAACCATTTAGACATAAAAAGGAAATTATATAGAGTAAAAGGGAAAAGTCTTTTGTTTAAAAGTTTAAATTTTAAAAAAATTTTAAAATTTTTAATTTGAAAGTTTGAAAAAGTTGACTGGTAGATTAAGGTTTGAGAAAAAATTGAGCACTCTGAGCCGTCTAGCGGTAGGTATTAAATCGTAAATAAACAATATTAGTGACATTTTACTTACCGCTAGATAACGCATCGTGATCATAGCTTTTACACTATTCAAAAAAACACAAAACGTTAATTTTCTAAAAAAAAAAAAAGGTTTTTTTTAACATTTTTTCAAAAGTTGCTTACTTTGTTGTACTGATTAACCCACTAAAAAAAGCCCGTGCAGTAAAAACAACTTTTATAAATATTATATTTTATATTCTAATATCTGGCAATACTAAACACGAAACGTCAAAATAATTACATCTGTTTACGGTGTAGATCGTGTAAGTTTCTGCAGTTCTCCGCTTTATTTTACCTCTATATATAATAAAAAGTATAAATATTCACCATGGAAAGGCAGGAAAATGATGTAACTAATGCAGACATTAAAGTGAAGATAGAATTAGGGTCCGATGTCGAAGACAGGATGCCAAGTTGCTCTGACAATAAATACAGTGAAACTTTGAAACCAGAAAGTGATAATTGCTTCAAAGAAGAACAACCGAACTCTTCTTATATGGAAGCAAATATTCTGGAATTTGAAGAAGAGGCAGTGGCTTTCATAAAACCCGAAGGAAGCGTGATGAAAGAGATCAAAGTATTATTAACGAAATTTGATAAATTCACATGCGTTGTCTGCGATCGCCATCTAGACAGCAGCGTGCCAATGGGAGCATGCAAGCATTCCAATGAAATTGTGCTATTTTGCAAAGACTGTATTAGGCCAAATGTTAAGAAATATATTTGTGTCAAATGTAGATATGAATCAAGTAGTAGATTTAAACTAATTCAGCATGTTGATATAGTGCATAGGAAATTTAAGAAACATAGGTGTGAACAGTGTGACCAGGCATTTTCATATAGACAACATTTGAATAAACACGTCCAATCGATCCATCGCAAACTAAAGCATGCGTGTCAGCAGTGTAAGAAAGTCTTTTCTTATCGCAACAAATTACTACAGCATGTAAATTTCACTCACCGGCAGTTGAATGTATTCACGTGTGATTTATGCAACAAAGAATTTCCAAATCAATCATGCTTTAAACTACACATCGATGGCGTTCATAGAAAAATGAAGGAATTTGAATGTACGGAATGCAAACGCGCTTTCTTTAGGAGTGGTCATTTAATTCATCATGTCAATTCTGTCCACCGGAAATTGAAGCCTTTCGCGTGCGACAAATGCAATCGCAGTTTTGCAATGCGTGCACATTTAAAGAACCATATAAACTCAGTCCATCTCAGAATTAAGTATAGTTGTGCGGAATGTAACAGAGCTTTCACACAAAAGTCGAGCTTAATCGGACATATTAATGTAATACATCGAAAAATTAAGCCCTTTGTTTGTACAATTTGCAAGCATGCATTTGGTCAGAAAATTCACCATAAAAATCACATGACTGCTGCCAAATGCCAATTCAAAGATATTAAACAATCGATAAGCAACGGTCGGCGGTAGACTTTTGATGAGAACTCTTCGTCTTCTAAGCAAGCTGAACATAGTGCATCGGTCGGTGGAGCACGAACACTTTTTTAGATGAAATCGAACAATGCAATCTCCAGTAGGTAGTATATTCTATTGTATGTATGCATTTTATTTTTTAGTTACTTTTTGTGAATTTTCATTTATCTATTAACAGCCAATAAGGAACAATCAAATGAATTTACGTGTGAATGGGGAGTGAAAGGTGAACGCTCACATGTGGCAAGACATCTGTCCTAAACCTACCACCGCCGGTGGTTAGTCCGGAATCCACCCTTCACCTCCCAGAAGTGTAATAATTATATATGATGGGCCCGATTTTTTGGTCGGTGAATTCCATGGCAGCTCCGTTTGTATTTTATTTATATTATTCTAATTGCTTAAAAACCTAGATTTAATTGTGTATGTTTATTATGACTTATAATTCAGAAACCTAGTTTGTATCGAACAGTGGTTACTTGTTTAACTTATTTTATTTTCGGATGTAAATCATTTATTGTACCTATCTTAGTTGAAATATTATAATGAGCAGGAGAGGGGTGTTATCGACGCGGAGAAAATGTAAATATAATGATTCTAAAAATAAGGATATTAAGTTAATAAATTGGTAGTATTTTATTAAATATGCCTACTTACCAAGCTAATAGCAATTTGACAGTATATTCTATGAAATTTTCGTAAAATTTTGTAGTCCAGAGATGTTTTGCTGTAAGAATATACATATTGAGTTTACAGATACAGCATGAATGGGACCGATGGCGTTTCTTCGGGAATTAAAACTGAAATTAGTTCAAGCGAATGAGATAGAGCAATGCGTTAGAGCGGAATACGAAAGGAACGATCGTCTATAAAAACTACCTCTCGAACCGTCCGAATAAATTTGAACACATTTCGTGCGGTGTAAGATCGTTACGTTTAATAGTTATAAGTTATAGGATAAGTTTAATGGTTATAAGTTATAAGATATCGATCCATAGTGTTTTAATATAATGTCGTTTGGTTCAATATTATTAGTGTTTTATTCCACTTACCGCTTAAATACAGAAGGTGGTGATTTCTGCAATATGTTATAGTAGTTATTAATGGAATAATTAATGTTATTATTAATATTAAATTTAACTTTTGCTACTATTCCGTGGTTTAATTTCATATCAAAATCTTGTCATTTGCCAGCTAATAATTCGAATTTCGTCTGCTGCTCAGTTCAACGAATGGAGTTCAAAACGGCAGATAAAATGAGTTATATCTAGGATATGTCTTTCTATCCGTTTCATAATTTTTAATACGTTTTGAGGGTAGGTATTAATAAACAGTTTCGGTTACATGACATTCCATAATATTACGGACTTCGTTTCGTCGTCTGATAACTACTTGGATGGTCTTAGATGGTCATCTATTGGATCTACATCTAATTGGATGGTCATCATCATACTTGGTGAATTAGTAGAAAGAGTAGAACCTACGTTTTGGGAAAAAATATTATATTGCAACAGTACCTAATGTGAGAATAGTAGGTAAGACTAAATATAACTTAGAGACCGATGTCTCAATACCGTCTCCTAAGAGGCGTGTTGTACTCATACTAATGTTTCTGCTCCTTTACTGATTCATCACGTGACATCGACGTTTAAATTATTCAGCTTGAAAAATAAGAGTTAGTCGTGCCTCCGTTAAATAATCATTACTTTTGAATACTATTGAGATAGGTAGGTACCGACAATTTGTGGTTAAGCTATACGAAATGCAAGACAAAACATAACCTCAAAATGTATCTAGAAGTACATTTTGAGTCTCTGAAAACGACTTCTCTAGATCCGCTTTGATTAGTTTGGGTATTTTTTTTAGCAATGAATATGAATAGGTAACGAGGATTAATGGCAAAATGAACGCGATTTATAGACTCTTTCAGCAACTAGTCAGAGTGCACAACCGATTGGTGTCGCCGAACGGTGCGCAAACCGTCCAGTAGCTTCGGGCCATGCAATCCCACCATGGCTCCACAAGCTGTGAGACTTGAGACACGAGAGTCTTACCCGGGGTAGCCTTTCGCACGTGGAGGCTTCTGAATAGGAGCTAAATCGTGAGTTGAACTGATCAGAGAAAATAAGGATTTTATGGCCCAAGCTGCGCGAAACCATTCGCTACCCAATGTAATCAATTAGACCTTGATTAAAAGCCATTCGTTATCAATTTTATTATAGACGACCAAATAAATTGCTATTAGTTTCGCCGTCAATGCCTTCTGTGCCACCTGCATTTCACCGACGCAGAAGGGTTGCCAGCATGTACTATGGAGTTGAGCAATCTAATATGCAATTCAATGACGCTACACGGCCCGGTGGCATGGTGGTTAGGACGCCTGATCTTACATTGTAAGGTCCCGGGTTCGAATCCCTGCTGGGTCACCATTTTCCTTTGGGATAAAATTAACGGAATTGCATTCTCAATTTTGTCGATTGAATGCAATAACAAGACATTTACTTACACACAGTTATTCGCACACATACATATGCATACGTAATAGTAGGGTTGGTTGTAAGAGATTGTCATATGACATTAAACCCGCCCTTTGTGATTTCACAATAAGGAGTAAAAACAAACAAATAAACAATTATATTATTAAGATTCAAATCGTTTCGTCGGAAATACGATTGTTCAAATTACAGTAATAAATCGCATGCGATAGTTCATGTTTCGTTTCTTGAAAATCAAACTCTAATTAGCAACTGAAACGTCTAATGTAATGTTACGTTTCGAGGTGCTAAATGGCATAATATTTAACTTTGTAATTCGTGATTTCCTGTTGAATTATTTGAAAATGACGATCAAGAAAGACTTAAAGCTGCTCGCAAAGCCATATTACTAGGTGACTACCCTGTCGAGTCTCTCGTATTTGAAGGTGAAGCGAGTATTGGCATAATATCTCATCAACAAACCAATCCTACCATCACTGATTATATACCACCCATACCTAACTAGAGTTGGCAACTACAATGGGCAAACACGTCATCTCAGGAAGTTTTAACGATTAGTCGTTCTGTCTGCCTGAAGTGAGCGCAGAAGACTTGGAAAAAACAGTCCACCGTCAAGCTCCGCAACATGCCCGTAAGAGGCCAACGCCTTAACCGCGAGATAGCCAGGAGAGCTACCCAGCAGGCTTACACTCACGCCCTTACTTCCAATTGCGACCAGATTACTTCAGTCTCTCGATTGGTTCCGAGTTCGAGGTCGCTTTCGCGGTCCTCTCCCTTACGAAGCGGTGAAACGGTGTGTACCGAATCTATCGCGGACCACGGCATTCTTTGCTTGGCTGTTCACCCAGGACCGGGTAGCCGATGGTCGTTTCAAGAGCAGTCGCCGTAAGGTCCGCAATCACCCCCGCTCGATTAGCTTACGCCGCACAGTGCGCAGACCGTCCAGGAGCGCCAGAAGGTTGATTCCTAGGGGAAACTAGCCCTAAGGCCAGAGTCCTGCCCGGGCTAGCTCTTCATGCGTGTAGGCCGCCGGATGGGTGTTGACCCGTGAGTGTGACCAGCCCTGAACAGAATGGGTATTCGTGGCCAACTCAGCAAGGGCCCATTAGATATCCAACCACCCATACCAGCAACCACCCATACCTAGCATATTCGGTTTCTAAACTACAAAGTACAATTTGGCAACACTTCTACCCTGGCGAAATGCAGGTGGCGTTGATAGCATTGACGGCCAAACTATAGCGATTTATTTAGCCATATATAATAACATTGATAACGAATGGCTTTTTATGATTAAGAAAAATGCGAGATAATAGGGGCCTATTATCCCTGTTCGCTGTATAGGCCCTGTTCGAGTTGGCCACGAAGACCCATTTGTTTAGGGTCGGTCATAGCCAGGCTTGCCAAGTGTTCGGTTTTTTACCGAACTGTTTGGTATTTCAGTCCCGTGTTCGGTGTTCGGTATGAAGAAAATACTGAAGTATGGGTGGTTCGGTATTTGCGAAAGTCCTTTCATATAATCACATCACACGATTGAGCTATACATATGTTACATGTCGCCAGCCTGCGCGTGCTGTATTCGTGACCTTAATTGATCGTTGTCCATCCCATTTAGTGTAAAAACAGATGGGGTGAAGGCTCTTATTCAACACAGTAACGGCAAGAAACACTGTTCATTGGTGCGATCAAAAAATGTCTCAAGCAACATTAGCAATTTTTTTGTTCCACCTTGTGGTGATTTAGAAGAGAAAGTAGCTGCAGTTGAACTCACTAAAACCTATCACTCCGTTAATGGGCACAGCTACAATTCCTCTAACTGTGATTAACCCGCTGAGCACGTAACATCCATTTGGGGACATGAATGGCGGCCGCCGAAATTCTGAAACGTCCACTACTGGATATAGCGCTCGGCTCTTACGAAAATGTCGTTTAAATTTCGAAATGCGATTGTATATTCTATCGAATGATGCCATAATATAGCCAAATATGTCTCACTGTGAAATTGCTCGATTGCCGCATGCGATCATAGTTTTATGAATAACTACGTCCCTTACAAAAACATCGATGACATCATTTCTGACCGACGTGTGACCGACGAACTGCGACGCGAGCCGGCTACACTAAAAAGTGATTTTTTGTGCGATTTTGTGTGATTTGGTGATTAAAAGTGAGTGATTTCCTTTCTAAAACTCTTAATCAACGAGCATTACTTATTGTGCGTAGCCCATTTCCTTTTCTTCATTTGTTTTCGAGTGAAAAACTTTGTGCGGCCAGGCGCCTTGTTTATCAAAATGGCTGGTAATTTTCGTCACACTTTTGAAACGACGAAATATCACTTGATATGACGTAATATTTGTTTATTTCGCTAATTAAATAGTTATTACTTCATTTACATCAAAAATAATCATAGGATTAAACGTATTTTGTGAATACAAAGTGTTTGAAACTGTCACCAGTTTTTTTGAGTTTGTAATTTGGCGGCAAAAAGCGATATTTCTCAATGTGTATAGTGAAACATAGTATTTCTATCGATAATGAACTAAAAAAAAAATTTTTATTTTTGAAGAAATTTGTATATTTGAATATTGGATTTTATAGTGAAACTAAAATAACATAAAACTTATCATGCATAAATAAATAAAAAATGCAGCAGTAACATAAAAGTTTTTTCAAAATTTGGGCTTATTTACTGAGAAAAAATTGGACTGTTTCGTCCTAAAGCTTCTGTATGCTCACCTGACCAGTCAAAACGATCTAATATCTTTATAACTTCCTGAAGTGACGGGCTCGCCTGTAGCTGCGCCCATGGTTGACTCACGGGCGAGGAACTCCTCAACGGTCAAAAGCACAGACGCATTGGGATGACTATTTTGACTTTTTTCTTAAAAAATGTGTTTTTGTTTTTTTAGATGTCAAGAAGATTCAATCTAAGCCCTGATCGGACCCCTCCTCGTGCCTTCATGGAGCTCCTGGAGGGGTCCGTGTCCGAATATTCGGACGAGGAAGCGGGTCCGGTATTTTGTTACGAGGACGGTGACGATGAATTGGACGACGATTACGCCTACGTTCCCTGCGATGTTGATATCGAGGAACGTCTCGATGCCACATCGCAGGCGATAGATCTGCCAATCGATCGGCAAGCCGTTGAAATCGAGGGCCATCTCGATCTCAACGACTTGCCGATAGATTGGCAGAGCCCAGGTGGTACTCTCCGACAATTGTAAGTATATATGTCAGTCTCTAGTCAGACTGTCAGACAGTATCAGTCAATTTATTTATTGTATTTTTATCTTTCGATAGTCACTCGTCACCGTCCTCGGCGGACCCGCAACCGTCCACAAGTGCCGGCGCGTCGGCTGAGCCGCAACCATCGACCAGTGCCGGCGCGTCGGCTGCCGAGCCTCAGACGCCGTCGCCGTTCAAGAGGCCGACGATTCGCCGCCCGCCGCCCAGGACTGAACAGCGCTCGCCGCCCGGCACGGCCTACTACTGGCCGGACCATTTCCTCTCTCCAAGCTACAGAGAGGTAAGAAATACAAATATTTATTTATTTTCCAATATTATTATCCAATATCAATATTATATCAATATTTTCCAATATCAATATTATATCATAGTGGAACTTATAACAGCCGTAAGAGGCCAACGCCTTAACCGCGAGATAGCCAGAAGTGTAACCCAACGGGCTTACACTCACGCCCTTACTTCCAATTGCGACCAGATTCGAGAGTTCGAGGTCGCTTGCGCGGTCCTCTCCCTTACGAAGCGGTGAGACGGTGTAAACCGAATCTATCGCGGACCACGGCATCCTTTGCCAGGCTGTTTACCCAGGATCGGGTTGCCGATGGTCGTTTCAAGAGCAGTCGCCGTAAGGTCCGCAACCACCCCCGCTCTATAGGAAACAGTACTGCTTCCAGACTCCCCTGACTGTTAGTCAGAGTGCGCGATCGATTGGCTTATGCCGCACGGTGCGCAGACCGTATAGGAGCGCCAGAAGGTAGATTTCCAGGGGAAACTGACTAAAATATCCTCGTTTAAAACGACGTTATCAATTTAATCAATTATAATAAATAAATACAAACGGAGCTGCCATGGAATTCACCGACCGGAGTCGGGCCCATCATAATACTATTTTTTTACACTTCTGGGGGGTGAGCAGTGGATTCCGGACTTACGAACCGGCTGTGGTAGGTTTAGGACAGCTGTCTTGCCACATGTGAGCGTTCACCTTGCCACCCATTCCTCCCCCTTCGATTACTAATAAATACATGTACGTAAATGCAAATGTATGTAAATAATAATAGTATGTAAATAATAGAAGTAGGTAAATGTATATATTTATGTATAAATGAGAATATTATATGTATAATGTTAAATATTATATAAACAAGTAAAATATTACCATAGTTCTATAATTGCAGTATAAAATTACGTGCGCATCTTAATTTAAAAGAAAAGAATCTACCCTAGTACGTGCACCTAGTTGGGTAGTTTTTAAGACATAATTTTTGTACTACTTTCTCTTAAATAAAGCATTATCTATATAGCTATATCAAGCTCTCGCTAGCTCGTTCACAGAGCACCAACACGGGTTTCTTAAAAATCGGTCGGTTGTTACAAACCTCGCTCATTTTACTGATTATACTTTGGGACGTATGGATCGGCGTATTCAGGTGGACGCGATATATACTGACTTCTCAAAGGCCTTTGATCGTGTCAATCATGTTGAGCTAATAGCTCTTTTATATACAATTGGCTTTTATTATAATTACAATATACATAGACAATTGACTTTTATATATAATTAACTTTAAATATACAATTGGCAATGATGAAATTCTGGAAGTAGATCGAGTGCGTGATCTAGGAGTCATCTTAGATCGCAAGCTTTTATGAATAAGCACATTGATTCAGTCGTCAACAGGGCTTACAGCACCCTCGGTTTTATCATGAGAGTTTGTAGACCTCTTAAAAACACTCATTCTTTGACAACGGTTTATGTTGCATACGTACGCAGCCTGCTTGAATTTGCTTCTAATATTTGGTCTCCACAGTATGCTACATACAAGCTGAGGATTGAGCGTATTCAAAAACGATTTATACGTCATCTAAATTACCGCTTATTTTCCAGCGGCTTGTCGTACGCTGAAGGTCTGCAACGCTACGGTTTAGAGACATTAGAGGACCGGCGAGTAGTATCAGATATGTCGTTTCTACATAAAAGTGTGTAATGATATAAAATCGAACGCCTCCTGTCAAATAGAATACTTAATATCTAAACCAAACCATGCCAAGTAAGTACACCTATTGCCATCTATACGCAGCAACGGGAAGGCAAGGTGAATGGTCTTCAAAGCGTAAAAGTAGTAATTAGTCGATTCATTCATTATCCTAAAATTTAAATCAATTTCAAAACTTGTAGCGACATCTAGCGGAAAAGAAAAGCGAGAAATGTTACCGTCGATAAGCAGATAACTGTAAAAATGCCGACAAGAGAATATAAAATGTATTAAAATAAGATTAAAACTCAATAAAACAATAAAACGTTTATATATTCGTTAAAAATGAAGCGTAATAGCAATAAACCACTAAATAAAATAAAACTAAATAGACTGAGCTAAATCATAATTAGAAATTGATTCGATAGATCAGATGCAGCACTAACGGATGAACGAACGCAGTAAAGGAATACGCGAGATTGGCGCCTTGGTATAAATTTATCTCGTGATCCAATAAATATATAAAAAAAATAACTCCTGAGTTCACAACGCCCTGACGGAAGACTGTAGCATCCGTCAGTGTGATAAATAGTGCATCGACAAATCAAACGATGTCGGATATTCAGTAATGACAAATATCGTACTTATAAGTACCTTAAAAAATAAAAAAATCTCAGCTGATTGGAGCAATCGTCAACCGATATTGAGAAAGTGACTTAAAACTGTTAGCATACATTGATCTGGAAGTATTTAACTATAGAACACCTTTGATAATCCACTAGATAAGAATTGTGTCATAGAACATCAAAAATCAATATTTCTCATCAAGACGAGATCTTAAAAGTGTAGGTTACAAGCCGATCTTAACTTATAAACCTCAAATTGATTCAAACTATCTAAAACCAAGTGCATAAGGGTCTAACAAATTGGTCTAGACACATAGAATACTCCTTATTATTCTTCTTCTTCTTTTGGAGAATACATTTTAGTCAGGACAGGAGAAATTCACATATGAAGGAGCGCGTACAAGAGGAAACAGGGCTATCCACTTGAAATCTTATTCTCTGCATACTTTGAATATCTTTATACATATATTAGCATCTTCCTCTTCGTTTAGTCACTTCTCCGTTCAATTTTATCTTCTTCATCAAGCGCTTATCGCTGATGACACATCGCGCGCACGTCTAAGTAAGTAATAATATAAAAATAAAAGTTATACGCTACAAATGTCTCCCAATTGGTGGGGCTGTTTGAAGGTTGTTTGAAGATTGGTTGAAGATTGATTAGCATAGATATTAAAATTATAATCCATAGACTCAAACAATATAACAAGAAATTAAATATAACAATAAAAGAAAATAAAAAGATAAATTTAAAAAAAATTGCTACAAAATGGCGTGCCCAAAGTGGGGCCAATAGAAGCAACAACAATAAGTAATGTAAATAAAAAATAATTCGCTACAAAATGGTGCCCAAAGTGGGGCCAATAGTAGCAAAGCAAACAATCATAATTAAAGAAAATAATCATAATAAATAATCATTATAAGAAGAAATTACAAGTAATATAAAAGATAATATTAAAAAAATTGCTACAAGTGTTCATACTGGGTTGGACAGTTCATACCTCCGGAGTAGGGTGAGCATATGAGCGCCTTCCCGACTCGCACGTGCTCACTCAACTTTTTACGTACCAAGGTTCAACACTAACTATGGTTCCAATTCGTTATTGCCGCGCGTTATGTATGCATACAATGTATGCTTTAACGATATTGACATATTTAACCATCAGAATAGTCGATCCTTTGTTAAGGAAGTACGTGAAAAGCTGATTATCAGATCGGATTGAATTAGCATGCACAAGCACTCACAAGCACATTCGCACTACAGATACACACACCCACACATACATACACGCACCATATTTTGTAATCCTTATATAGCAAATATAGTAAAGGCGGAATATTCTTACTTTCCAGAGGTCTCCGTTGCGCGCTCTTCGGTCTTCGCCCGCTGGCTCTGGCACATCATCACCTGCCTCTGTTTGGTCGCCGAGTGCTCTAAGGTTAGAACTTATTCATTTTATATTGACTTTTTGATCGATCGATTGGTGGGGGTAGGTACATCAAGACAGTAGACAAAGTACAAACGCGAGAATTAACCGAAGCGGCCAGACTACATTTGCCATTGTGCGTCGTAAGTGCGACGGGGTCGCACGTGTCTTCGTTCTCCCATAATCTCTCCTATATAAGCGCACTATAACGCTCGTCACCAGTTAAAGGTTATCTTATTTTTACTTTGTTTTCACCATCGAGTAAGTTTTCAGAAATTCACAAAACGATCACAAACAAATTTATTGAAATTTATGTTGGCAATTGCAATTTAGGGGCAATTGTAGCATTCGTTGAGGATCTTATATGTTTCAACGAGGTCACCCCTGGTCCGACGATCCTTAAGTGTAGGCAGCTGCAATCTGCGGAGTCGTTCTGCGTATTCCAGATTTTTGAACCCCATTGGCATCTCGGTCGCTCGGCGGTTTCAGGCTGTGACCTCTTAAGTGACGGTTTGAATTGAACACAAACATGCTTTCCAACTCTAGGCAGTCATAGTGTTGCCTCAGTATTTTGTATGTCTCTATGAGATCTCCTCTGCATCTCCGTCGCTCCAGAGTTGTCAGTTTGAGGATTTTTAATCTACGTTCATAGGGTGTTTTTCTTAAGGTTTTTGGCAGTTTTGTCGCTCTACGTTGTATACTTTCAAGCGGGTCGATGTCCTTGGCAAAATAAGGATTCCAGATTTGAAAACAATACTCAATCAGAGGACGACTGTAGGTTTTGTTAATTTTTTGAAATGTCTGTATCGTCAATACTTGAAAAGCTTTCTTTACCAAATATAGAAGTGAGTTTGCCCGTTTTACGATGTTTTCAATATGGTTTGCCCATTTCTAGTTGTCCGTTATCGTTATACCGAGATGCATTTCTTAGGGTTGATTTTAATAACCCAGACTTGAGTCCATTTTGTGATTTCATCTAAAGCTTCTCTTAACGTTCCACAACTCAAAACAGCATCTGCAGTAAGCTAACATCATTGTTTAAATTTGAATTTTCAGCGTCCCTTTGGCGGCGGCGGGGCGAGTCCAGGGGAGAGCAGCGGGCGGGCGGCGCTTGAGAGCCGGCGCACGGGGCGGAGCGGCGGGCAGCGGACGGGCCGGCGCGGCGGCTGGCGAAGGAGGCGGCGCAGTGGCTGGCGGGCGAGGCGGCGCGGCGGGCGCCGGGCGCCGGGGGCGGGCAGCCGGCGGGGGGCGACGGGGGCGAGCGGCGGCGGGGTCGAGGGGGTTTAGAGGCGGTAGGCACGCCGCCAACAGAGCTGTGCTCGGTGAGACTGTGTGGTGTCGAGGCAATCCGATTGTTGAAGTATGTAAGAATGATGAAGACATCCCCGCGCCATTGAAAGAGTTAGTGGATAAGGCGGAGAAGGTTTCTCGTGATCGGCGCGCTAGGGAGACAGCAAGGTTATTGCGGCTGCGGGACGTCGGCACGAATGCGGACGAAAGCGACGAGAACGAGTTGTCAGTGGATGCGGAATCCATCATATCGCGGGAACTGTTCGAAGGAGATAGAACGGCAATGCAATTCCAGTGGTTCCCTGTGGATACTTTTAGGGGCCGCCGGGAAGAATTTCATTGTCGCGCTGGTCCTACCGTTCAGGTCCAAAGTGAATATGAGGCGTTCCGCTCTTTTTGGGACGATCAAATTCTGGAGCATATCGTGCAGGAAACTAATCGGTATGCTATAGAACTGTCGGCTGCTTCGGAAAGGTTTGCTAGAGATTGGTACGAGACAAATGTGCATGAAATAATGATACTTCTTGCATTTTACCTTTTGAGTGGCATTGTTAGGCTGCCATCACAAAATGATAAATTTTCAAATCATCCCCTGTTGAAAAACCCCGTGTTTAGAAATCTAATATCAAAAGACCGTTTTTGGTATTTAAGCGGAGCCCTTCATTTTGTAGACAAGTCTACCCGCACGCCCGACTCACCCAGGACTTTCTGTCTTGGTCCATTGGTTGATCACTTCAACGAAAAGTTTCAAACTAATTACGTGATGGAACAAGACATATCGTTGGATGAGTCGTTGCTGTTATGGAAAGGTAACCTGCTCTTCAAGCAGTTCATTAAAACTAAATCCGCCAAATTCGGCATTAAAACATTTGAAATTTGCGAATCGACTACTGGTTACCTGTGGTCGTTTCATATTTATACGGGTAAAAATCACGCTGATCAATCTCCGCTTCCAAAGAGCACCGAGATTGTCGCACGCCTCATGAAGCCTCTTCTAAACAAAGGCTATATTTTGTACATGGATAATTGGTTCAATTCGCCTATGTTATCAAGGTTTCTGAAGCGGAACAAAACAGATTGTGTTGGCACTTTGCGTAGATCGCGCAAAAATGTGCCGGCACTGCTCCAACTGGCAAAGGTTGATCAAGGCACTTGTCTAGCACGGCATTCCGGGGATGTTGTTGTGATGGCTTACCAAGATAAGAACCAGATTTACGTAACGTCAACATACCATACCACTGAGTCTCTACTAATAGACGGTAGACCTGGACGTCCATCACACTATAGACCGGCGCTTATTGCGGACTACAATCTCAAAATGGGTGGTGTTGACAAGAAGGATCAACAGCTAGAGCCTTTCCTGGTTGAAACTAAAAAAAATATGAAGTGGTACAAGAAACTTTTCAAGAGACTCCTCAATGTATCTGTATTTAACAGTTGCATTGTCTTCAGAAAGTGTTTTCCCGAGAAGAGAATGATTTCTCACAAGGACTTTCGATTAAATTTGATTGAAGAGATTATGGAGCAGCATTTGGCTCATGTCCCTCTTCGAGCAAGTCATGTACGACCAACCAGAGACGTCCGCTTACCAGCTGTACGTTTTTCAGGCTCTGGGCATGGACATTACCCAGAGCTAATACCTGCCAATGCTGCAGGTAGTACTCCGCGAATTCAATGTATCTGGTGCAAACTACGTCGTCCTCGAGTACCAGGTAAGATTGGACCAAGAACCAGGTTCCAGTGTAAGAAGTGCTTAAAGCCACTGTGTTTGGAACCACCTTGTTTCGAGGAATTCCATACATTGGAGTAGGCTGATTCTCTGTTTTATAGTGATTTTTATAAAAATAGTTGACATTAGTTTACCTATAGTATCATTATTTCAGTACGATGGATGGATGGATGTGTGATGATTGATTGGATCTGTAGAATTTGGGGGGGGGGGGGGGTGTTGGCTCGGTGCTCGATACAAACTAAAAGTTATCCAAAATCGAAGACTATCGCGGTTGTGACATTATAAATAGGATAGAAAACGAATTTACCACGTGAAATTTGTAGGACCCGACGTTTCGGTGACGTTGTCTACCCTAGACAAAGGCGGCTGCAACGTCACCGAAACGTGGGGTCCTACAAATTTCTCGCGGTAAATTCGTTTTCTATCCTAAAAAATAAAAGTTATCCATCTCTGATACTTGGTAATAACTGTATTTCATCATTAGGTATAATTTTATGTACCAACTGATAAACTGTATGACTCACACTGAGAAAAATATTAGATTGATTCTTACATAATGTTTTATATAGAATAACGATGTTTTACTCTAAAATCGAAGACTATCGCGGTTGTTTGACATTATAAATAGGATAGAAAACGAATTTACCGCTTGAAATTTGTAGGACCCGACGTTTCGGTGACGTTGCAGCCGCCGTTGTCTACCCTAGACAACGGCGGCTGCAACGTCACCGAAACGTCGGGTCCTACAAATTTCAAGCGGTAAATTCGTTTTCTATTCTATTTATGAGGTTTTACTCGAAATTTTGTTGTATTACAAGGAGTTTTGATGAAACTCCATTACTCGATTATATGTATCATTATATTTTAACATGATTCATGTGTCCGACTAACCGTACGTATACTACTACATGCTGCCATGTTAGAAGCGAGATCCCAAGTCGCACCTAATGAAATATACGTAATCCTTGTTGAAACATGCGTATTTCCGTGTATTACAGCGCTATATTTTTCTCAGTGTACAGCTTGTTTGTATCGGCAAGCCACAAGTTGCCGCCGTCGCTCACTACTCACTACCGTTGAATAAGCCGATACTCCGCAATTTTTTAATTGTTTATATTTTTCTATGTTTCGTTTGTATTCTATTTTTTTTATTCATACGTAATCACGCTGTGATGTAACATGATGTGTTTTTTGTGATACATTATAAGTTTTTATCAAATGTGGCAATTTTTAAACGTTCATGTATTTTGTACTGGAAATTTAGTACCAATAAAAAAATTGAAAGCATAAGTCGCATAAAATATAATTGATAAAATCCAATCTTGTCAACTTTTTTCACTTAGATTTTTTTTGTCAAATTTTTCTATGTTTCCTTTGTATATAAAGAAACCAATACATGTATACCTAATCCAACTGATGAAAGTTTTTATTTTAGTCGGTACAATTGTTTTATTTGTTTATTTTGTATTACATGTTTGTTTTATTTTTATCAAATGAGTGTTGTTACTATAAAATTTTGTACTGGAAATTTAGTAAATAAAAAAAAAATGGTTTGTTGAGTTTTCTTCTAGGATTTTTTAATAATAATAATTATTATTATTATAAATAGCTTTTAAAACGAATTTACCGCGTGAAGTTTGTAGCACCCGACGTTTCGGCGATGTTGCAGCGGCCGCTGTCCAGTCTACTCTGGATAACGGCGGCTGCAACGTCGCCGAAACGTCGGGTGCTACAAACTTCACGCGGTAAATTCGTTTTTTAACCACTTTGTATAATGCCTTTGCCATTATTATAAAATCAAAAACTTAACGCGTTTGTTTGACATTATAAATAGCTTTATAAACGAATTTACCGCGTGAAGTTTGTAGCACCCGACGTTTCGGCGATGTTGCAGCGGCCGCTGTCCAGTCTACCCTGGACAACGGCGGCTGCAACGTCGCCGAAACGTCGGGTGCCACATAGTTCACGCGGTAAATTCGTTTATAAAGCTATTTATAATGTCAAACAACCGCGATAATCTTTTTCATAATAATTGCAAAGGCATGATACAAATGTGGTTAAAAAACGAATTTACCACGTAAAGTTTAGACACCAACGTTTCGGCGACGTTGCAGCCGCCGCTGTCCAGTCTACCCTGGGCAACGTCGCCGAAACGTCGGGTGCTACACACTTCACGCGGTAAATTCGTTTATAAAGCTATAATGTGAAGCAACCGCGATAGTCTGATTTCATAATAATTGCAAAGGCATACAAAAGTGGTTAGAAGTTTTTCGAATGTATTGAAAACTTGACGCTTATTAGATGTCCAATAACTAATTATTATACTCCAGTCACATTTCATAGAAGAAACTAGAAAATCACACTCCGAATTTGCCTAAACAAATGAGCACGCACCGCGGCGATATTGCATAGACAGGCGCGCTGCCTAATTTTATCGATATTCGCGAAATCGCGGGGTGCGCATACCTATTTGTTTACGTAATTAGTATGAAAGAATTACCATATTTTGAGTGTGATTTCCTATAGTTTTTCTATGAAATGTGACTCTTTAGAGTATAATAATTAGTTATTAGACATATAATAAGCACATAATAACACAATATATTTGAAAAACTTTATCCACTTTTGTATTATGACCTGTCAAAATTAATACCAAATTTTCGTCACCGACTCGCAAAAGTTTGGATTTTTCTGTAATATCAGACAAAGTTGAAAAGTCTGGTATGATTTTATAAGAAGTGTAGTGTAGTGGAAAAGTTATTATGAAAGAATTTCATATAAATAAAGTCCCTAAATAGTCAGAAATACAAAATTAAAAAAAAAAAATTTTACGAGGAGACATCAAATTTTTCTTGGTTATTATGACTGAAAAACTAAATATTTTTGTATGCAAAGAAGTAAAACAAAATAATGGTTTTGGTAAAGCATTTAATAAAGAACATAACTGTAAATACAATTTCCGCATAGACTTTCGTGTTTTGTGATAAAAACATCGAAATGATAAATAGGCGAGTTTTTTCACGCCAAATTTGTAATTTGTCGCCATTATTATCTTAATTGATTTACGAGATAAGATTATAATGTTTTATATGTCAAATTTCAATGCGATCATTTTACAGTTCTTCTTTTTACGATCCGTATAGTGGTTTACAAGTTATGGTCGTTTTTATCAAGGTCGTCGACTGGCGTTGATTTCGCGCGCGAAAATGTCGCGCGCAAAAGTGATGGGTGAGTTTTTACCTCGCAACAGGAGGGGTTAATTAATAAATTAGATTCCATAAATTAGACATATTTTTGGCGTTTCCAATAAGAAGGCGCGACCGCAAACGCGATAATATAAGCATGTGATAGTTACTGTTTCTGGAATTGCTCATCCCTAACTGTCAACTGAAACGTCAAAATTAAATGTAAGTTTAATTTTCGAGGCGCTAAATGGCCTATTTAACGTTGTAATTCGTGATTTCCTGTTGAATTTTTCGAAATGACGTTCAAAAAAGATTTAAAGCTGCTCGCAAAGCCCTGTCGCGAGGATTTCCGTCGTTAGAATGAAAACTCGCGATCGATATTCGAATTACAGTAGTTGTTTATTTCTCCAAAAGTGTCGCGTACAAATTGATTATTCTGCTTACACACTATCGCCTATATATATTATTTGCCGCGGCGGCGGTCGCCTCGTCTCCCTCTTGTCTCGCGCTGCTCCTTCACTCCGGCCGGTCGCCAGATATACACCTGCTCGTGGCGCCACACTTCAGTCGCCCGCCGTCTGCCCCCGCGAGCAACCCGCGAGCTGACGTCCCGCGGGCGGCGCTTGAGCTGCAGTTGTGTCGTGTTTCGCACATTAGATTTCACACGTTTATCGCTTCTGGTCGCCACCGGTTGACCCCTCCCCCGACCTACTTCGAGTAGCCACCGGAAGTATGGCTCTGGACTGGAAAGTCGCCAGAAGTGATTCGTGTTTGCGCGTTAGTTTTTTCGTGTTTTTATTGAGTTTACACTGTGTCGCGGCGCCCTCAGTTGTTACCTTCCCCTTCGCCACCAGTCTTCGGACCGCCGTGGTATAAGATGAAAAGCTCTCTGCTGAGACATCGCTGCGATGTGGTTTTCGTTGTTTGTTTTCTTCGTGACGTTTTGCGTGCGAAACACGGCGGATAGATTCGCGACGGTTTGTACTTTTCTCTCCCATTTATTTCGATGTTTGCTTTAGCTTCTCGTTGACGGCTTGTTTGTGATGATAAAATAAACGCCTCGTTGGAGGCACGACGTGTTTGATTATTGGGCGTTCGGGGTAGGTAATCCTAGTGATAGCATTGCACATCGCCATCTCCTTAATTCCGGTGTCGCCATTGCACCTCGGCGATACCATTTCCTGCCGCCTTCGGGTGGAGTCTTCTTCCGGTCCTTTCCTTTTATAATATTTTGAGTAGGTGGGTTTTGTGCATGTTTGTTGCTCCGCGACAGCCCTATTACTGGGTGAATATCTTGTTGAGCCTGTCATATTTGATGGTGAAGCGAGTACCGGCGCTGTGCGCTGTCGTTTTCAACGAAAGACGACTGCGAGTTGGACGGCCGGGAGACGGAAATCTGTTTTTCCTCGTGATAGTCGTGATGATAAGGACCAGGAAGGCCGGAAGCCATGATCAACTATCTGACGTCCTCTTTCATCTACGCCAAGATAGCTAATATGCTGTGGTTCTATGCTGATCCGAGGACGGGGCTGGCGTTTTTCGTCGTTTTTATCTTGTGCGGACTGCTGCTGCCCGAACCGACTTATTCCGGTTCATCATCTACTTTCGAGGTAAGCGAGCGAAAAACTTGGCCTATAGGCTAGCCGCGTACTGCTGTTAAATTCGGTGCGTTTTATTTTCGAAAAATCTGTTTACTATAGAATCACATGGTAGCGTGTGCGGTGCGGGAAAAAATACATCTGGATTTAAATTCTGTGGATCGTTACAGATTTTCTGCGGTGCATCGCAAAGTGTGTGCCGCGGCATACTGGTGTACCGTGGTCATTAGGTGGTCTGCCGCGGAAAAATTACAAGTTTTGTGAAGATATTGCAGAAAAAAAGTGCAGGCTTTGATAGTGAAACACTTGGAGCTATTAGGAGAAAAATTTAACTCTTATTTTTCTAAGTTGCAACGAGACCGCTCTATTATTGAAGTTTATTTATGCAAATTTATACTATATTGATATTAATTAATCAAAACAGCGTTTCGGTGGCCAATAAGAGATGTCTACCTATTATTAAGGGATAATGTAGCTATAAGAAGCATAGGGCGCCAGGCCACCGAGCGCTGGGCGGTTCGTTGGTTGTGCAAGCAGATCCTGCACCGGAAGCAGGCTTCTGCGCAGCGAATTTACGGGAATACAGGGTAACACCGCTTGAGAGGCTGGCTGCTCATTCAAGGGAGTTTGTCGGAGAAGGGTCGTGGGGAAACTCTCAGCGAGCGCAGATCTGCGCGCTATTTAAAAAGTGCGGTGTCCTGCGTGAAGTGAGACTCGCCTTGATGAGGCGTCCGGTATAGGGAAAGGGAAGAGTTTAAAATCTGGTGAAATTCTGCGTTCTATATATATCGAGATACAACTACATTTTTACTTTATTTCTGGCTCATAATCTGTTTCTCCGCTCGATCGGCGACGGCCAGACAGAAATCGGCGGGACCGTGACCAGCGCCCTCTCTACGGGTGATTCGGCTACTACGGTATACTATGCTTTACACCGTGACCGACAGATGGCGCTTTGTGGGCGAGGCGTCGGCCGAGAAATAACTAACTGATATTATTAAAATAAAATACGGAATTATATGGAACGGAAATATATCTCAAAGGAAATTGAGAAAATAAAATAAAATCCGGGATATTAAATAAACGAGAAAATCAATAATTACAAAATAAATAAAGGATAAAATAACGAGGGTATCGGAGTGGAAAGACAAGTAAGCCGATGGCGGGAAGCTACTGATTAAAGGAATATATTTGTATTGGAAATGGGTGAGGAATATGCCACAGATGAAAACGGAAATTATAATTGACAAACTAGTTAAGGAAGGGAGATAGAAGATATTTTTTTTTGCAGAAGTATTAATTTACTGTTTCTTGGGAGCGCTCCTCCACGGTGGCGAACAAAGGAACGGAATAAACTAAGAATAATAAAAAAAAAATGAAAGAGCTATTGAATATTACTAAAGGAGAGGAAAAAAAAAACAAAGATACTTAGGTAAGGTAGATAGAGGGAGAAGGTATATGAATGGAAAAGGATAATTAAATATATATTTTTTCTTTACTTTGTGTAGCCCCTTTTCACCCCTTTTCCCTTCATAAAAAAGGATGAAATTATAACTCAATGTTAAAGTGATTTAAAATATGCGCTTTATTTTTACGACATAGGAAAGGTAAATCAAAAAAAAATGTTTAAAACAATATTTAAAATTATATTTTACAGTTTCACTTTACGAAAGAGGAAATGTAAATCAAGATAAAAATGTTTAAAACAATATTTAAAATTATATTTTACAGTTTCATTTTACGAAAGAGGAAATGTAAATCAAGGTAAAAATGTTTAAAACAATATTTAAAATTATATTTTACAGTTTCATTTTATGAAAGAGGAAATGTAAAACAAGATAAAATATTTAAGAACGATGTTTAAAATTATATTTTACAGTTTTATTTTACGACCTTTCACCCCAGCGGGTTATGACTATTATTACTAATCTCGCTCTTTTATGGCGAATATTAGTATTAAATATTTATGATACAGAATGTGTCTGAATTTCTTGTTCTTTTAGAAATTACGAATGCTTAATACTATTATCGCACCGTACTTATCGCACCAACCTTACCGGAACCCGTGAGAATTTTCTAGGAGTTTCATATGGGTAAGATATACAGAATTTTAGGGATACCTATTTCAGCGTATTAGGAAATCACACTATTATAATAAATAAGGTAATTATTAATTAATTTTTTATATGCGAGGTAGGTCACGTCCCTTCCGAAAGACCCCTAGCCAAACTCCGTTTTATATATAGAATTTAATTATTTTTTAAATAAAGAAAATAGAGAAAGTGGAAGAACCAAGAACAGAAAATATGCAAAAAATGGTGTGAGCCCCTACCGGGTTGTGTCGCGCTACCTCTCTAGTATAATGAAAAAAATGTATTGACTATTTTTCTAGATAATTACTACTTATATGGCCCTACGGCCTGGCAAAATTACAAAACGAATACCACAGTATTCCGATATAAATAACGAGAACTAATTATATAAAAAAAAGTGAACATGACATATACTATGAGAATAATCCCCAAAAAGAAATAAAGAGAAAAATGAAATCCTAAAAAATTAACCAAAGAAAGAAGAAGAACCAACATTAAAAAAAAACCAGTCCCCAAACCGACGGTGCGACTCTGTAATGACGGAAAAACACCTTATAGTTTCTGGAGACATGAGCTAAGTATCATCTATATATAATTAAATTCCTACCTTAGAATTATTGAGCACTGATTCTAACACATTTTAAAATTCTTTTCAATCGGCAAAAACTAGAAGGACTCGAAGTAGGGTTTTCTTCTATCTGCGATGGCGGCCCGAGGCGCGACCGCCCCAGACCGCCTTCAACCCAAAAAGTGATGACCGGCAAGTATGTTTCTTTGTCCGGCTCGCAACTGTCGGATACGATTCCTACCTACCTAATGGCCTTCTAGAATGTTCCAAAATGAATTAGTGCATAGAGCGCGTCTGAATTTATTCATAGAGAGCGTTTGGCACTCATTGTTTGAACTTTAATTATTTTAACTTTTATTTATTTATGTTTAATATTATCTATTGCTTATGAGAGGAAAGGACACATCGTAGATGGTTGCAACACAGGGTGTTGCAAAGTGTGCAACCTATGGACTGGGTACGAAATCCATTCTCAGATGGAATTTCCCTTGGACACCTATCAATAAAGGAGTAGGAAGAATTCATGGGTTAGAAACTGATCCGACATTAACCCTTCGAGTAGCGGCATAATTTCTTGCAATATCGCCGCGCTCGACAAAAAGTACTATAACTATGACACTACTATAGAAATCATAAAAAGAATAACTGTTCAATGATCGCATTGAAATTTCGTATATAGAATATTAAAATCTCATTTTGTAAAACCGTTATATAATTATGAGAAAGTCGAAAAAGTGAAAAAAACTCGGCATTTCTAACTTGTACTTGTCTTACGTTAAAATACGGTACCCTATTTAGAAATTGTAAATGCTATCGTGATCTCTATTAGATTCTCTATCAAAGGTAATATTTTGTTTTGCTTATTTACATACAAAAATATTTAGATATTAGCTCATAAAAACCAATAAAAATTTCTCGAAAAAAAAATCTTGATAAAAATAACCGCATTAATTTACAAATACACCAAAAACTTGATATATTTCAGCGAAAAACAATATAATATATATTTTGTCAACGAATTAGGCAGACATTTTGCATTTTTATAGTTATTTATCGCAAAAAACTAAATAATTAGGTAGTAATGACGCCATAGCGCATTATTTCACATTAAAATTTTTCACCGCACCCAATTTTTCACCTTAAAAAAAACAGGTAAAATTAGTATAAAATGTACATAGCATCACTGAATTCGGTGGATAAAGTGTTTTAGAATCATATTTACTTACGTATCTATTCATATGGCACCTTAAAACTCTAAAAAAACACAAAAAAACTTCACAAACCGATGTCCCCCAATGGCTACCAAGCAGCGATGTTTGACAATGGAATTTTACCTTAAATATCCATTAAATTCACGCGCGACGTTATTCTAGCGGCCGTCTGTGTATCTATGGTTAGTTAGTTAGTTAGTTTGTCTGGGCTTTTTCCCGCACTTGGCCTCTTGATTGGGCCGTTGTACGTGGCTCATGTTTCTATTTATGTTACTCCAGCCAACCCAGGCTGTCCCAGAAGGTTAGCAGCCTGTTTGGGCTGCTACAGGCCTCCGGGACAGATGCTGGAGATTGTAGTATTCTTGCCCGTTGCTCTGCCACGCTCCTGCATTCCATGAGCACATGCTGTTGCGTTTCTTCTTCCTCCATGCATCCTCTGCATAGAGGGCTGTCTGTCACACCTATGGTAAACAGGTGTTTGTTTAGGGGACAGTGGCCTGTCATAGTAGGTAGGTACCTATGATTTTACGGATTTTGTCCCTTTTTAATCTGGTGAGGTTGCGGGCAAGTTTTTTGGACGCTTCCGGAACCGCGTTCTTTGTTTGCCTGCATCCTGCGTTTTTTTCCATTCTGTAAGGTGGGTTTCTTCGGTGTTCCTGCGTAGCCATGTTTTTATTTGGGCCTGGGGAATGGGCATCAAGGGTTCCGGTTCGTATAATATTTCCTTTGATCCCCTTTTGGCCAGTTCGTCTGCCGCGTCGTTGCCCAGGTGTATCTATGGTAATAATGAGATATTTCGTATGGATTTTAGGATGCGTTCGAATAAGAAAACAATAGTACTATGCGCTCCGAGAGCAAGCCGCCAATATTGGTCGTTACGTAGCCGAAGGGTTAAAACTAAAATTATCCAAAACCTAACACATTTTTCATATAAAAATGAGCATCCACTGCTTTCAAAGCGTGCTATTGCAATTCTCTTACCATTTGCCACGGCCTACTTATGCGAATTAGGGTTTTAAACTAGGCATCACTCTAGATTATTATTATTAATAATAATAATAATTTTATTCATTCAAAACATAAATTTACAATTTTATTAGTTGCAGAATCTGCCTAACTAGGCCATAGCCCGTACCAAGGAAAACTCTATGTATGGCGAAGATTTATTCATGTGTACCTACATAATATTAAAATCAAAAATACAAAATATGATAAAATATAAAATAGATAAGCGAATTCAAATTAAACTTATAATTATATTTAAAATGTTGATATAGCATGGTCATGGAAATAAATATAAATACAAAATGTCGTAATATGAAGTTTGTAGAACAAACAAATAAATAGTATTTAAATATAAAGTGTAGTGCAATGTATGACAATATTAATAATGCAGACCTGGATTTACTTTAAAATATGGCTTATTGCCTTTTTCACCTCATTTCTACCAAGTTGAAGTACATTTGTGTAATTTTAGATTTTAATTGGATTGACTTAGTATGTTGGCATGTTTTTATAGATTCTTTTAGATGGTTATAAATTTTTGGCCCTATAAAGCTAAAGTGTCTTTGGGCGAAGGATGTTCGGGTTTTCTGTGCATTGTGTTTACAGGTTGTGGCGCTCCTCGTTGAAATTTTATGCTCAGCTTTAACGTAAATATCTTTACTTTTTAAGTAGTTAAGAAAGACTGTTTTTGCATATACCTGCCTGATGTCTAATATATTCAGCTCTGCAAACAAGTCGTTTGAGGGGTACCTTCGGGGCTTTTTGGCAATAACCCGAAGAAGCGCCTTCTGCGCTGTCATAAGCGGATTTAGAACAATACGTGTAGACCCTCCCCAACCTAGAATACCGTATGAAATTAGGCTATTTGCAAGAGCATGGTAGACATTTTTGAGAGATTTTAAGTCTAACACGCTACGAAGTAGCTTAAACACGTATATAAGTCTCCTTACTTTAGTCGCCACATCGTTTACATGAGCATCCCATTTAAGGGTGTTATCAAATACGAGACCGAGATATTTGCTTTCTCCGTTGGGACTCTCATATACATAACGCGGCTACGAAGGTGCGAGGATATGTTTTCAAAGAACTGAGGAATATTCTGGATTCCAAAACACTAAAAACTGTTTATTACGTTTTATGTGAATCGCTCATTACTTACGGCATAATTATATGGGGTGGATGTGGTAAAACCCTGCTAGAGCCATTGCAAGTTGCGCAGAAATTTATATTAAAAATTATCATCAAATCACCGCAGTCGCAGTCACTTACTTATATTTACATTATACTTACATTATTATATTAGTAACAGTATGTAACTTGATGTTATTGGTTGTGTAATTTGTTCGAATTTAGTTTTTTCAAAAGGAAGACTAATTTAGCTGCCTTCTCGTTGCCTCTATTTCTCGTTGAATCTATTTATTATTTTGCTGTGCACCAAATTGAATGCCGAAAATTTTCTTTCGACCCCAGCGGATGAAGCAACTGTACTTAGCAGTTGCTTGATTACATCCAATTCTTCTGTTATAGTCCGAAGTCCCTTTTTGGCTGAGGTTGAGGTTTTTTTGGTTGTAGTAAAAAAATATTGATTTGAATCATTGACTTTTTTTAAATCACTTGATTAAAATTGCGATTTAAATCAAATGATTTAAATCATCGCAACCCTGATAGTGATGTTTTAAAACGTTGACTGCCAAGGCATTTTCAGGGTTCTGTCAATCTATTCTTGAAATATTTGGCATGCTAAAAGAGAATGGGCATTTTGGGCCCCCTTTTCCAATAGCTGTAAATCACATACCAACGGAAAGATCTCTTTATGTGGAACATTTATTACTAGAGAGACTGATTATTATTAGCAATTATTAGCCATTTCTGACTTATATCCCCTAAGGAACCTGACACATTTTTTTTCTCTCTTTTTGTTAATGCCATCAGTCTTCTAGATATGACATTCAGCAATTGTTGTGGCTCTTGAACATTTATATCTCTGATGTTCCTTTGATAATCTTGACTGGACTTGAATGGTATGTGCCCAATGGCACATCCACAATAATGGGTGCTAGCACATTATTATGCTAGCAAGTCTTGGGGCGCTCTCCTCTTCAATCTGCGGAAAGCCCGGTTTTTCATCAGCTTTGAAGCTAGTTGATTAGGATGAAGTAGAACTCGCTTTTGGTAGGATACCATTTTAGTTTTAATTTCTTCTTTCACTGTTGAGATTTCCAGGTCACGATGTAGACGGTCGTTCGTGACATACCATGGTGCATCAACTATTATTCTCAGCATCTTGTTTTGGAACCGCTGAAGAATCTCTATATTGGAATTGGCTGCTGTGCCCCACAGCTGTAATCCATAGGTCCAAATGGGCTTCAGGATGCATTTGTACACTACTAATTTGTTTTCTAGTGAGAGATGTGACTCGCGGCCTATTAACCAGTACAGTTTCCTGAGCTGTTGACTTAGCGCTTTCCTTTTCGTAAATATATGTTTCCTCCACGTAAGCCGTCTATCGAGGTATAGTCCGAGGTATTAAGCATCATTCTCCTGTGGTATTTGGATGCCATTTATTTTCCTGGTGGACATGTTTCTCTTCTCATAGTGAAGGTCACTTCCACCGATTTGGTCTCATTCGCTTTGATTCGCCATTTCTTTAGCCAGATTGAAATCTTATCGAGACTCTTTTGTAAGAGAAGTGAAGCTTCCTCAGGATTTTCATGTACGGCTAGTGCAGCAGTATCATCGGCGAATGTGCCCATCTTTAACTTCTCGGTTAATGGGAGGTCTGTAGTATACAGAAGATACAGTGTAGGGCCCATCACACTTCCCTGGGGTACTCCAGGATAGATTTTGTGCAGGGTAGTTGTCTCTTCTTCTTGTCTCACAAAAAAGTGTCTATCTTTGAGGTAGGATTTTATAAATAAATAATAGTTTATTGGGAGCATTGTCTTTATTTTATATAATAGGCCATCGTGCCAAACACGGTCAAAGGTCTGTGAAATATCTAGAAAAGCTGCAGAACAGTATTTCTTTTGTTCAAAGGTATCATTTATTTTTTCGACTAGCCTGTGGACTTGCTCAACAGTTTCATGTTGCCTTCTGAATCCGAACTGATGATCAGGAAGTAGTTTATTTTGATCAATAATCGGAGATAGTCTTCTTAAGCAGAGAGTTTCCAGAACCTTAGAAGGAATCGGGAGGAGACTAATTGGTTTGTAGGATTTTACATCTTCTGGGCATTTTCCAGGTTTAAGTATCATTATGATTTGCGCAACTTTCCACTGAGGTGGTACATATCCCCTCCATAAAATGGCATTATATATTTCTGTTAGGAAAGTGATGCCTTCTTCGGGTAGTTCTTTCATTATTTTTCCTGTAATAAGGTCGTAGCCTGGGGCTTTGTGTTGGTTTAATTTTTTTATTGCAGCTCTAACTTCGCTCTTTGTATTTTTTTTAATAGGTGGATCTAGTTGGTGAGCTAGCTCTAAGAAATCAGATACACTTTCTGCTATTTCACTGGGTCCTTCGTTCGGGTTCGGTATGAAGACTCCATCCAGGTATTTAGCAAATATTTCAGCCTTCTCCATATCCCTTTTGGCCCAAGTATTATTATTTTAGCGTACTGGTGGTTGCGACAGTATTAAGGTCTTTTAATACTTTTTGTTGCCTTCCAAAGGGAGTAATTTGTTACGGCTGACGTATCCAGGTTTCTGACGAACTTTTCAAACCCTTCATTTCGGAGTTCACTTAGTAGTTTTTTGAGCTGCGCAGATATTGCATTAAGGAACGTTTTATCTACGGGAAATCTCGTTTGCTGCCAGCGTTTTCTTTCCTGGCGTTTTTTGGTTAGAAGCTCCCTTACCATTACAGGGCAATTTGTTCGGTAGTGTTCGTCTTTGTCGGCGTAGAACTCCATGCTGATTGTTGTATACAGTTGTTAAGTGCTCAACTGCTTCTGTAATGTTATCGTCAGTTCTCAGGGGAACTTTGTCATTAGCCCCTTGAGCGGCAAACGGGACAATTGTCCCACAATTGAAATTACCGTAGAGCGGCAAAAGGGAAATCTGTCCCAGCGAGATCGGCGCCGATGTTTTCCAATTATTTACTCTTGATACCTCACATAAATCATACGGCCTGTGGTATGTGCGAAAATAGGAGAAGATTCTCTGTCGTTAACTCGTTGGATCATTATTTTTCATACAGTCGCCATTTTTTAGTCTATAATTGAAGACGCCATTCGACGCGGCTGGTTGCTGTCGGCTGCTTTTCAACACCGAATATTTATTTTATTTTTGTATGGGTATAACTAAAACGAAGTCATAGGTTGAATAAAGCATATTATAATTATTATAAAAGTATTCACAATTTATTGCATAGGGTGATTTATTTCCAGAAAAAACATAGAAATGTTGGACAAGGCAGTTTATTTCTGTACCACAAATTTGACAGATAATTCTGAATAATGCTTATTGCTTTACAAAACGACATTACACTTATCTAATAGTAAATTTCAACAGGAACATAAAACAGGTCTTCTTTATACGATCCATACAGTAGTTTCGGAGTAATCGCTATATATTTGTTGTGATGTTATTTTTTTTCGCGTTCTCTAAGAAAAACTACAATTCAAACGTCAACGCTCGAGGTATTAAGCGAAGACGCTACAAGGTCCTAGAAGAGATTCCAGTCGGTTTTATGACTGTGGAGATTACAAGGTCTAGCAGTAGGCAGAATGTGGTTAGTTAAAGTTACAATAACCGGTGAGTGGTCGGACGATAATTCTAGACAAGATTCACATTTCAGGTGAGTATTAACACTATGCCCTTTGTTACGCCAAAGTCTATTAGATCTGGGATTTTTTTCCTGTCGGTAGGCCAGTACCTTGGTTCCCCAGTTGAGACAATATTTAGACTTAAAGCTTCAATCGCTCTTAGTAGTTGTCGACCTTTAGAGGTTATTTATCGTTGCTTTGAATTATCCTATTTATAATGTCAAACAACCGCTATAGTCTTCGATTTTATAATATCCGTACTGCTTGAAATATATAAAGCATGCATTTTTGTTTTTTTTCCAACCGTGATATAATGATCCTGATGTGGATTCCATATAACTGCATTCGTTTCCAATCTACTTCTCACAATTTTGTGCCAGTGTATGGGTGTTGACTTCAATACATCGTACCCGATTCGGAACGTTACTGTCTTGAGGGGTTAATAAAGGATCGACTATTTTGGTGGCTAAGATATTTAAACGTTTAAGAAATTTGCTAACCTCCACGCGGGCATAACTCTTTCCCTTGCACCCTATCCCCGCATCGCCCTGCCGCTCGAGAGTGCGCTACTGTTCTAACTCGGTATACTGTGTCTTAGGTATGTGGTGCCGAAGCCCCGCGACCAGTGCTCGAAGGGCGAGCAGCTGATCGTGACGTTTGCGGCCGGCTACATTGCGGGCGTGTTCTGCGCCATCGTCTCTCACCCCGCCGACACCGTTGTGTCTAAGCTGAACCAGGACAGCACAGCCACTGTTGGCTCCATTGTGGGCAAACTGGGCTTCGCGGGCGTTTGGAAGGGGCTCATGCCGAGGATCGTGATGATTGGAACGCTCACAGCCCTGCAGTGGTTCATCTATGACGCCGTCAAGGTACAAACCATTTTTTTTAAAGGAAAGAGAAATAGGCATAGGTCTGCGCTGCATTGTAAAGTTTGTCGACCCCAGGCTGGTAGGTATAACGATATGTGATCGTTATACCAGCCTGACTACCGGTTTTGGAAGGATATCTTCGTCTGGAATCAACCATCAGGATACCTCCAACCTCCCGACTGGTCACATGTGCGAAGTCGCTTGCGCGGCCTCTACCGGCTGTATATTCAGCGATGATTCAGTTTGAACTGCCGCGGACCAAAAATATCTTTTGCCCGGTTCTGAATTCAGGATCTGATAGCCTAATGGTCACCACCATAATCCACCCCCACCGCTTAGGAGACAGTATATTTCCATAGTCTCCAGACTCCTTCAGCAATTAGTCAAGAGTGCACAACCAATTGGCATCGCCGAACGGTGCGCAAACCGCCCAGTAGCGCCGGGAGGCAATCCCCCAGGAGAAACTGATCAACCGGCCGTGAGGCCTGAGACTTGATAGTCTTAACCGGGGTAGCCTTCCGCATGAGGATTATTTTGTACCAGATTATTTTGTACGATTTGTACGATTGCATAAGCATCATGGATTGTTCGTCTACGATCTGCAACAGTAGCCTCTCGCACTTTTGCGATGTTTTCTGGTGTTGTGTTTGTTGACGGTCGTCCTGGACGCTCTTCGTCCTGAACGCTCTTTGAATCGTTTGCACCACATTTTTATTTTTACTTTTTCACATAGCACCCTCACTGAATGCTTCCACAAGCATGCGATGGGTTTCTACAGCAGTTTTTTTTTAAACTTGAAGCAAAATTTGATGCAGGGTCTTTGCTGTTTAAAATCTGCCATTTGAAAAATGGCCGATACACTAAAATACAATGTTGCACAACCGCACAAAACTCAACATTGCATCCACTCATCCGCACGGCCATTGGCACACTGATTCACAAAGAGTACTGTTAGCCACATTCTAGCGGCGGCAGGTCGTACCACCAATGGTTCGCATGCGACATTCGAATTCCCCGAACTTTTGGCTAGCCTCTCGTAAACTATACTTTTTTTTTTTTTTGCAGGTTTACCTGAGGATGCCGCGCCCGCCGCCACCCGAAATGCCTGCATCCATGAAGCAACGACTAGAAGAAGAGGCCAAGAAGGCCATGTGAAGCAGCTGATAGTCCAATCAATTTTAGCAAAGACCTAACTTATTGAAATAAATAACAAAAAATAAATAAAATAAATAAACCGCAACTTCCAATCGGTCGCCACGAAAAAGTATTATAATTTCCTTCTAATTCCAGAATTTAATCGGTTCAATTCTAACAGCAATATACCCTTTTGTAGATATTAATAGATAGATATAGATAGATATTAATAGATAATCTTCTATGAAAAAAAGTTCAAAAAAAAGAAATAAAAAAAAATAACTCAGAGATAATAAATAAAATTATTCCTCAACGTAAACCATTAATAACTATTAAAGTATGTTTACCTTGAAAAGCTCCTGTTTAGGTCGTTAATCAAAATTGAGAAATGTATATTTGTTTTGGTTCTAAGCGTTACACCACGTCTTTATTTTGTATTACCTATGCGTAGGATGCATTGATATTATTTGAAATATAATATTTATTTTCATTTCGGATTTGTGTTTTTTCTTCCATCGTCTGGATGAGCTGCAAGAACTTAATTGCTTCCCCAAAATGAGGTGCCCTTAATTGCTTCCCCATTTGACCGTGTACCTATAAAACGGCTGACTCACAAGATGGAACACTTCGGAATCCATGGAAGGCTACTGGCGTGGATGCACAGTGAGAGTTGGAGAATGTCATTCTGAACCACATAAAGTCCTCAGTGGAGTCCCCCAAGGTTCGGTGCTGGGTTCTATTGCATTTGGTATATTCCTGACTGACCTAAATGCAATTATGGAATTATATTTTGCGATATTTGCCGACGACACCAAGTTTTTTGCAAACCCACTCATAACTCACCAGAACATCCACAACAGCCTTAACTCTACAGTGCAGTGGACCAAGGAATAGCTGCTTTATCTCAATGCAGATAAATGCACTGTCCTACATATCGGATCTCGAAATCCACGGCTAGCATATACGATTGACGGTAAAAAAGTACAGCCAGTTATGACCCAGAAAGACCTCGGCATCACTATCTCCTGGGACCTCAAATGGGAAACCCACATAATAGACACAGTTCAGAGAGCAAACTCACTTTTATATTTAATAAGAAAAGCTTTTTCCACTATCACCAGTGAACTTTTCCTCAAGCCTTTCATAAAACCTACATTCGCCGCTCCTCGAATACTCCTACCAGGTATGGAATCCTTACTTTCGGAAGGATATAGAGCACCTGCAAAGAGTTCAGAGAAGAGCAACAAAGTTGGTGCTATCGCTGAGGAACAAACCATACGAAGTACGACTGAAAGAACTTTGCCTGACAAAATTAGAGAAACGTAGGCAGTGAGGAAACTTAATAGAAAGCTACAAAATGCTTTACGGTTATTACAGTGTGCCCAACCTCGAGAGCATGTATACCCTGAACACCAAAAGCAACTGCATGGACACTCGTTGAAGCTAAATAAGACAATTGCAGCATCGAACCCTAGGAAATATTTTTTGACAAATCGTGTAGTGGATGCTTGGAATGCGTTGCCAGAGGAAGTGATTAGTGCTATCTCTGTCAATAGCTTTAAAAACAAACTGGACTTTTTTCTTAGTGCAAAACAGTCACAAGTTTAAAATTAAGTGCATGTGATATACACGCATCAGCCTTAAGCTGCTAGTGTATAATATAATAATAATAATAATAGTGCAGTCATTTATTAAGCAAAAAAAAGGAAGAAGGAGAGATAATAAGATGGAAACTCATTTAGACCTTCATTTTGGCATTCTAAAAGTTGTCTCAAAAGTCTCATGCTGGGGCCACACTAACGGGAAACGTCGATGCCCATCATTGCGATAAATATTGCGTTAATTATTACCGCGTTTAGTTGAGTGGCCACACTTGAACGGTCGACGTATGTCCATTCTTGACAATAAAATTGGCGTTAATGTTCCTTGATTTTTTTCTGAATATTCTGACTTCGGAGATGTTTTCAGTTTAAAAAGTACCTAATTCAAACAACAGTAGTTAACTTTGCTACTGACTGCTATTATTAGGTACTTACCACTTTATTTTATGTACGGTTGCTATCATATACCACTCGTAGGCATAGATGTAGTATAATAAATCTATGCTCGTAGGTCCACTGTTTCTTATACAAACCAGTTATTAGGCTCAATTCCGTTTCTTTGTGAACTAAAATCGGAAATTAGTTCGTGTGAACGAGACAGGGCAATACGCTTGAGCGGAATGTAAAATGAGCGGTTGTCACTTTTTCGCGTCAAAACTACCCACCAAAGGTTAAACATACGAATCTAACACTGCATGAAATGTGTTCAATTTTATTCGGACGTGTTTAAGTTCGACAGGTAGTTTTTATCGACGATCGTTTGTTTCATATTCCGCTAAACGTATTGCTCTATCTCGTTAGCTTGAACTAATTTCAGTTTTAGTTCACAAAGAAGCGCAATTGGGCCCATTGTGTAAATATCATTTTTCCAGTTCTTGATTTCAGACTTTTTAAATTTGTTTAGATGGGCTATATAATAACCCATTAGGGTTTCCTTTTTCTTTTTAATTTCTTCGATTGTTGTTTTAATTAAATAATAATAATTCCATTAGGTATTCATTTTGTGGTGCGCGATTACTGTAGCTTTTGTGCCTGGGATCCCATAAACGTGGCTCTATTTGCAGAATTTCGAGAAACACAATGACTCTCTCGTTAGTCCACTCCATATATTATCAAAGACAAACATGTGCGATCCCGTCGCGATCACGGTGCCCAATGACAAACGTAGAGTGGCTGCTTCAACGCATTAATTCTCGCGTTAAATATCTTTGATGTACCGCCACTCTCATAAAATCTCGTGATGTCATTCATCGATGTTCGCAGTTAACCTTGCATTACAGTGTGTATGGCTGAGCGCTGTGCGCTCTCCGCCCTCTATCTCAAAAAACGGTTGAGCGCATGAAAAAATGTTTAAAAGAAAATTTGTCGTAAATTTTATGCTCTACAATTTTTATGATAGATGTTAACTATCATAAAAACCTAACTGCTTTAAAACGTGGTTTAAAACCTAGAAAATCGCAAAAAAAATGCTAAAATGAAGGTGTATACAAGTTTCCAGCTTATTATCTCTCCGAGATAGAACCCCTAATATGAAAGCCTTGCAAACCTAATGCATATAAAAATATGTTTAGATTACACTCCGTCAACCAATGGAACAAGACACCAGGTTTGAATAATTCAATAGCGCTAATTAAGAGACCGTAAGACTGCCCGTAAGGCCGTATGGATAAATAGGAACAATCTATGCAAACTAGTGAGGGCGCTCACGGGGCGTTGTAGCCTGAACACATGTGTAAACTTAAGCTCCGGGACACGTAAATGTGCAGGTCTAGCCAAGAGGCAGAGGAAGCTCCCCTGCACCTTATGTGAGAGTGTGACCCGTCGATGCGTAAAAGATACACCCACTTGGGTGGTCACTACCTCCAACCTGAGGAGGTAAAACAATCTGGCGCCAAAGGCCTGTTGCGGTTCTTAAATGACACGAGGCTTAGCGCAGAACTATAGCAGGTGGCGTACACGATAGATCAGCAGTGGTCGCAGTGTTACAAGGCTCATAAAGACCTTAGAAAAGCCCCCCACAACAATAAAAAAATCCCTAATATGACTGGACTAATATCGAATCATGGGTTCGCCAAAGCCATCTGTTTACAAAGATAGATTGTAAACAGATGATAGATTGTATCTGGTGTGGTTTACAAAGATACATTGAAGACCGTTTTCTCTAAATAAAGCAAAATTTTATTACTTACACGGCAGAGAGAAAGTATTGTGAACGCACTTCTGTGTGTCTGTGAAACCTGAAATTTAATTTTCTTGAACTTGATCCGATTGGGCTGAAATTTGCCATGCGGGCATCATTCGATTATGGCACGAGTTTAAAAGATTGTGATTGAAACCAGGCGACAACTTCTTCATATGAATTCTAATATTAAATTCACAATACATAATTATCTATTAAATGATGTATATAAACATTTCAATACACTGATAAACAATATTAATTATTTCATGCAATTCTTTGACATATCAGAATATATAATAATATTTTATCGATCAACAAAATTGATCATCAGAAATGATACGAATAAAAAACGAAGATCTAAAGTTTGTCGTGCGACTTGCCTCTTGTTAGAAAGGAACGCACTTATGTCACAAAACGAAACAACAATAGAGCTGGCCCCGCGGGCAATACTGTAGTATTTTTGATTAAGAAGCGATCGTCCAGCAAACATGCCGGCAACACATAAAAATGATTCTGCCTTACCCAATATGTGAGGATATATAGCCGGGACATACTAAAAATCTTGCCATGTATTGCATAGTGTAGCTGGTATTGTTAGCAATGTTTCCGAAAACTGTTTTGCAGACACATATTACAGCAAAAATAGGCTGCGATACAATTGCTAACAATACCAGCTATACTTTGCAATACACAACATTATTTTTAGTATGTCCCGGCCACACATGTTCGGTGTGGCCGAAGCATTTTTTGTGTTGCAGGCATGTTGGTGAACGATCGCTTAGCAAAATAGAATAGGTATCTTTTGTTGTTGATGATTGTTGATTATCTTTTGTTTTTAGTCGCACGAATAGCAAATTATTTTTTATTATTAAAATCGTTGTGTTGAGGTATTTCAGTAAAAAAAAAAGAACTGAATAGAATAGGTATCTTTTGTTTTTTATGATTGCTGATTATCTTTTGTTTCTAAATGGTAAGAATTTAGATATTTTTTACTGCGGCACATACTAATAATATGGCAATTTGTGCATAGGTAATCATACATATAGAACTGAGTAAATTTTGTACAGAAATTATAAAGTCATGTCTGGAAGACGTCGTCGTTCGAACATAGGTCGTAGTATAGTGAATGCCAGAAGAGTACGTTCAGCAAGAGATGAAGAATCGTCAACGGAACGTGAGGCTCGCCTCAGTCAGGCTCGGGATAGATATAGAGCTGAGAGAGAGAGAGAATCTTCAGTAGAGCGTGAGATTCGCCGCAGCCGGGATCGAGATAGGCATACGGTTCAGAGGGACAGAGAATCGTCAGTAGAGCGTGAGGCTCGCCTCAGTCAGCTTCGGGATAGATATAGAGCTGAGAGAGAGAGAGAATCTTCAGTAGAGCGTGAGGTTCACCGCAGCCGAGATAGGGAAAGACATCGAATACAGAGAGCCAGAGAATCATCAGCACGAGTTACTAATTCATGGGTGAATAAAGAAAATTCTGCCATGAATTACGATCCTTCGATTTCTTACAAGGACGATCGTATAGTATCAATAGGTACTATGTCAGTAGTGTGTGAACATTGCTTGGCATTGAAATTCAAGGACGAATCGAAAGGCATGTGTTGCTTACAAGGAAAAGTCAAATTAGAAGAAGTTCTCCCTCCACCTGAACCACTTCACTCTCTTCAGATCAGGTGATCATCAGAAATCCAAGCAATTCATGCGCAATATACGCCGTTATAATAACGCATTTCAAATGACCTCTTTTAAGAGTAAGCAAGTCGTTGAGCGTGGGTTCATGCCTACATTTAAAATTCAAGGGCAAGTGTACCACTTAGCTGGGAGCTTGCTACCACTTCGACCCGATGATCAAAAATTTCTGCAAATATATTTTATTGCAGATCCAGATACACAAGCATCTACGCGGTGTACAAGTGTTGCACAGCCAATTGATAGAGATTTGATTAGATCTCTCCAAGATATGTTACATTCTCATAATTGCTACATACAGTCTTTCAAAACTGCGATTGAGAGTGTTCCAGCAGATACTCCTGACTTTAATGTCGTAATCCATGCAAATAAAGTTCCTGTTGGAGAACACAGAGGACGATACAATGCGCCTTCCACGAGTGAAGTAGCAGTGGTGATAGCTGGACAGCAATTTGACAAAAGAGATATTGTATTGCATAGTCGTGATGATAATTTGCAAAAAACTTCAGAGTTACACAGATCTTATGACAGCTTATAATATCCTTTGATGCTATGTCGTGGAGAAAATGGTTATGCCATTAATATTTCTCAAGTTGACCCAATCGGTGGTAACGATTAACGATTAATCGGCCGAAACCATGATATTGATAACCGATGGATCGTTCCCTATAATCCGCTCCTTTTGAAAATTTTTGATGCCCACATCAACGTAGAGTTGTGCAATTCAATAAAGTCAATTCAATATGTTACTAAGTACATTAATAACGGCAGTGATCAAGCCACTTTCAGCATACAATCACCAAATGAAGTGGAAAAATATCAGTCTGGACGTTACATCTGCAGCCCTGAAGCTGTATGGAGGATTTTATCATTCGAAGTGCACGACCGGGCTCCCACAATTGTCCACCTTGCAGTTCATTTAGAAAATGGACAAAGAGTATATTTCACAGAGAACAATATACAAGAAGTTGTTAATAACCCGCGGGATACAACATTGACAGCATTCTTCAAGTTATGTGCTCAAGATGATTTCGCGAAAACACTGACGTATGACAGAGTTCCAGGTTACTATACATGGAACCAGAGTTCTAAAACTTTTCAACGGCGAAAACAAGGTACTGCGGTTGATGGTTTCCCCGGAGTAAAAAAACAGATGCTCTTGGGAGAGTCTACGTGGTTCATCCCAACACCAGCGAATGCTTTTATCTGAGAATGTTATTGCATATTGTAAAAGGCCCGACATCCTTTGCACACCTAAGAACTGTACAAGGTGTTGTTTACAATACTTATCAAGCAGCATGCAAAGCTATGGGGTTCTTGGAAGACGATTCTCACTGGGAAAACACATTATCAGAAGCAGCTGTTTGTAGTTCAGCTACATCATTAAGATATTTATTTGCCATCATAGTAGTGTTTTGTCAAGTAACTGATTCTGTTAATCTATGGAATATATTTCAAGAAAATATGGCCAGTGATATTCTGATTCGGCGACGGCGAGAGTTAAACTCAGATGATGTACAATATGATCAAAACATATTTGACGAAGCATTATTGGAATTGAACAAAGTAGTGCAATTACTTTCGGGTAAATCGATCAAGGATTTTGGGCTGCCGATGCCAGCTATTACTACCTACTAACTCAGATTTAACTAACAGTGCCGAATACACAAGAGAAACATCATCCGATCAAACGAGACTTTTACAAAATATAGCTCAAGATGAGCCACGATTAAACATCGATCAGAAAAAAGTATTCACTGCATTACTATCAACAATTGATAACAATGAAGGGAAATTGTTTTTCCTTGATACCCCAGGAGGTACAGGAAAAACATTTTTAATCAATCTGCTTTTAAAAAAAGTGAGATCTATCGGAAAAATTGCGTTAGCTGTTGCGTCATCCGGCATTGCCGCTACGCTTTTGGAAGGAGGCCGAACCGCACACTCCACATTCAAGCTCCCGCTGAAAATCGCCACCGATGATAATAACAGCGTCTGTAGTATTTCTAAACAGAGCAATACAGGAAAATTGATGCATGACTGCTCATTAATAGTCTGGGACGAAGCTACCATGTCAAACAAGACGTCTGTGGAAGCACTGGATAGGACAATGCGCGATTTGCGCAACAAAAATTCACCTATGGGTGGATGTTCAATTCTGTTCTCAGGAGATTTCCGTCAAATCCTGCCAGTTGTGACTCGAGGAACACGTGCTGACGAAATAAATGCTTGCCTAAAAAGATCCAACCTTTAGCCACATGTCAATAAATTAAAGCTTAAAACTAATATGAGGATTTCGTCATCTTCACGTGAGAACAGGCTATTTCCAGAGATGCTGCTAAAAGTTGGCAATGGAGAGTTAACACAAAGTGAGGGAAGGATTGACCTAGAAAACCTTTGCGTTTTGATAGACAACATCCAAGAGTTAGTCAACAATGTCTATCCTGACATTGATAACATAAGTTATAAGACAATATCTTGGTTTAAAGAAAGAGCGATTCTGTCACCAACTAACGAACAAGTAGATAAAGTAAATAACTTGATTCTTTCAAAGATTGATGCGCCGACGAAAATATACTACTCGGTCGATACCTACTGTTCTCGATTTGGAAGAAGCTGTTCATTTTCCTACAGAATTTCTAAACTCTTTGAACCCGTCTGCACTCCCTCCTCACAAAATGGTGTTGAAAGTAGGTTGTCCTGTTATTTTATTAAGAAACCTGAATCCACCTAAACTTTGCAATGGCACGCGTTTGCTGGTAAAATCATTGAAAACTTTCATAATAGAGTGCACAATACTCACAGGATGTGGTACCGGAGAAGATGTATTGATTCCCCGAATCCCTCTGATACCATCGGATTTACCCTTCCAATTTAAACGTTTACAGTTTCCGGTAAAGACATCTTTTGCAATGACCATTAATATCGCAGGGTCAAACCTTCAACGTTGCAGGCTTAGATTTGAGCGTTGACTGTTTTTCACATGGACAACTGTATGTCGCTCTTTCAAGAGTGACCTCCAGAGAAAACATGTTTGTATTGTCTAATGACAAGAAAGCTGTGAACGTTGTTTATAAAGACATTCTGTAATATGTTGTAAAAATAAAATAAATAGTTAAAAATGTAAAAAGTAAATAAGTAAAAATGTAGTGTATGAATTTAGATATTCCAAAGATAGCAGGAAATCTTCATGGTATATGGAAAGGGGGATTGTTTTACTCCAAATTTAACGCGTGCGGGCCACGGGCAGTAATGAATAAATCAAAACTACTGGATCGATTTTAATCACATAGGCTATACCCGTGCGATATTATACGATGCGATTTTATTATACGTGCGATTTTATACCCGTGCGAAGCCAGAGCGGGCAGCTATGTTTTTATATACAACGTTCACAGTTTTTCTGTACTGTATTTAGTATCAGCATTGCACCCGTGCGAAACCGGGGCGGGTCGCTAGTATAATAATAATAATAATAGTGCAGTCATTTATTAAGCAAAAAAAAGGAAGAAGGAGAGATAATAAGATGGAAACTCATTTAGACCTTCATTTTGGCATTCTAAAAGTTGTCTCTAAAGTCTCATGCTGGGGCCACACTAACGGGAAACGTCGATGCCCATCATTGCGATAAATATTGCGTTAATTATTACCGCGTTTAGTTGAGTGGCCACACTTGAACGGTCAACGTATGTCCATTCTTGACAATAAAATTGGCGTTAATGTTCCTTGATTTTTTTCTGAATATTCTGACTTCGGAGATGTTTTCGGTTTAAAAAGTACCTAATTCAAACAACAGTAGTTAACTTTGCTACTGACTGCTATTATTAGGTACTTACCACTTTATTTTATGTACGGTTGCTATCATATACCACTCGTAGGCATAGATGTAGTATAATAAATCTATGCTCGTAGGTCTTCTGTTTCTTATACAAACCAGTTATTAGGCTCAATTTCGTTTCTTTGTGAACTAAAATCGGAAATTAGTTCGTGTGAACGAGACAGGGCAATACGCTTGAGCGGAATGTAAAATGAGCGGTTGTCACTTTTTCGCGTCAAAACTACCCACCAAAGGTTAAACATACGAATCTAACACTGCATGAAATGTGTTCAATTTTATTCGGACGTGTTTAAGTTCGACAGGTAGTTTTTATCGACGATCGTTTGTTTCATATTCCGCTAAACGTATTGCTCTATCTCGTTAGCTTGAACTAATTTCAGTTTTAGTTCACAAAGAAGCGCATTTGGGCCCATTGTGTAAATATCATTTTTCCAGCTCTGGATTTCAGACTTTTTAAATTTGTTTAGATGGGCTATATAATAACCCATTAGGGTTTCCTTTTTCTTTTTAATTTCTTCGATTGTTGTTTTAATTAAATAATAATAATTCCATTATTCATTTTGTGGTGAGCGATTACTGTAGCTTTTGTGCCTGGGATCCCATAAACGTGGCTCTATTTGCAGAATTTCGAGAAACACAATGACTCTCTCGTTAGTCCACTCCATATATTATAAAAGACAAACATGTGCGATCCCGTCGCGATCACGGTGCCCAATGACAAACGTAGAGTGGCTGCTTCAACGCATTAATTCTCGCGTTAAATATCTTTGATGTACCGCCACTCTCATAAAATCTCGTGATGTCATTCATCGATGTTCGCAGTTAACCTTGCATTACAGTGTGTATGGCTGAGCGCTGTGCGCTCTCCGCCCTCTATCTCAAAAAACGGTTGAGCGCATGAAAAAATGTTTAAAAGAAAATTTGTCGTAAATTTTATGCTCTACAATTTTTATGATAGATGTTAACTATCATAAAAACCTAACTGCTTTAAAACGTGGTTTAAAACCTAGAAAATCGCAAAAAAAATGCTAAAAAGAAGGTGTATACAAGTTTCCAGCTCTCTCTCTTTCCAGTTTCCAGTTTCTCTCCGAGGTAGAACCCCTAATATGAAAGCCTTGCAAACCTAATGCATATAAAAATATGTTTAGATTACACTCCGTCAACCAATGGAACAAGACACCAGGTTTGAATAATTCAATAGCGCTAATTAAGAGACCGTAAGACTGCCCGTAAGGCCGTATGGCTAAATAGGAACAATCTATGCAAACTAGTGAGAGCGCTCACGGGGCGTTGTAGCCTGAACACATGTGTAAACTTAAGCTCCGGGACACGTAAATGTGCAGGTCTAGCCAAGAGGCAGAGGAAGCTCCCCTGCACCTTATGTGAGAGTGTGACCCGTCGATGCGTAAAAGATACACCCACTTGGGTGGTCACTACCTCCAACCTGAGGAGGTAAAACAATCTGGCGCCAAAGGCCTGTTGCGGTTCTTAAATGACACGAGGCTTAGCGCAGAACTATAGCAGGTGGCGTACACGATAGATCAGCAGTGGTCGCAGTGTTACAAGGCTCATAAAGACCTTAGAAAAGCCCCCCACAACAATAAAAAAATCCCTAATATGACTGGACTAATATCGAATCATGGGTTCGCCAAAGCCATCTGTTTACAAAGATAGATTGTAAACAGATGATAGATTGTATCTGGTGTGGTTTACAAAGATACATTGAAGACCGTTTTCTCTAAATAAAGCAAAATTTTATTACTTACACGGCAGAGAGAAAGTATTGTGAACGCACTTCTGTGTGTCTGTGAAACCTGAAATTTAATTTTCTTGAACTTGATCCGATTAGGCTGAAATTTGCCATGCGGGCATCATTCGATTATGGCACGAGTTTAAAAGATTGTGATTGAAACCAGGCGACAACTTCTTCAAATGAATTCTAATATTAAATTGACAATACATAATTATCTATTAAATGATGTATATAAACATTTCAATACACTGATAAACAATATTAATTATTTCATGCAATTCTTTGACATATCAGAATATATAATAATATTTTATCGATCAACAAAATTGATCATCAGAAATGATACGAATAAAAAACGAAGATCTAAAGTTTGTCGTGCGACTTGCCTCTTGTTAGAAAGGAACGCACTTATGTCACAAAACGAAACAACAATAGAGCTGGCCGGGCAATACTGTAGTATTTTCGATTAAGAAGCGATCGTCCAGCAAACATGCCGGCAACACATAAAAATGATTCTGCCTTACCCAATATGTGAGGATATATAGCCGGGACATACTAAAAACCTTGCCATGTATTGCATAGTGTAGCTGGTATTGTTAGCAATGTTGCCGAAAACTGTTTTGCAGACACATATTACCTACAGCAAAAATAGGCTGCGATACAATTGCTAACAATACCAGCTATACTTTGCAATACACAACATTATTTTTAGTATGTCCCGGCCACACATGTTCGGTGTGGCCGAAGCATTCTTTGTGTTGCAGGCATGTTGGTGAACGATCGCTTAGCAATCGAAAATACTCCAATATCGCCCGGCCAGCTTTATTGTTGTTTCGTTTTGCGGCATAAGTGTGTCTCTTTCTGACGCGAGGCTCAACGCATGGCAAACTTCGGGTCTTCGATTTGTATTCATATCATTTGATGATCAAATTTCGATCAATGATCGAATATAAAATATTATTATCTATTATGATATGTGGTCATATACAATTGCGGGAAATAAGTGATATTGTGTAGGGGAAGGGGTGGTAGATTCGGCCATGGGGTAGATTCATCTTTCGTATCCTACACAGCCCTAGTTTGTATATACCGCCAAATTTTTGCGTAGTTATGTTGGTAATGCATCATTCCTGATGGTGGGAACTGTCACAAGCGGTCGCAGTAGCGGGTTTATTTATCAATAAATGATTAAAAGTTTCTGCTATAAAAGGTAAGTTTTTTGTCTGTCGTAGAAGTTCATAATTTGTAATTTTGTGAAGCATATTAAGTATGATAAAAATGCACAGCATGCAGCACTAATTCATAAATGATGTCAATATGAAAGCTAACCTAAAATGCTGACCATGTTTTACTTTTTTATTTAAATCTGTTGGAATCTCATGCGGGGAAGATTCGGCATAAGCGGCTGGGGTACTTTCATCCAGCGGACGAAGGTACCCCCATCAATGGAATAAAAGAAAAATTTTATTTCTATGGTAACGTATTATTTTATTTGTTCAGATGCCACGTACATATGTATGCAAAACCAACCGCAGGGACATCAATGAGAATAATATGAAAGAAGCGATTCGTAATTCTTTACGAAAAGTTGTCAGTGTTCATGAAGCTGCAAGGCGGTATGGAGTTAAAAGATCTACATTGCAGTCGAGAATAAAGACCTTGCTAAAGAAAAAAACAATAGATGAAGTCTTATCTACTATTGACAGAGATTCTGGGAATGAAAGCAGTGATGAAGAGAAAAAATATAGGAGTAAATACACTGTTAAACAAGTTTTTACAATTTCTCAAGAAAGGGAACTTGTGGAATATATCAAGAAATCATCCAATCTGAATTACGGGTTGTCATATCAACAAGTGCGAAAATTGGCCTATGAATTTGCACAAATATTACCAGATTGCGTAACACCAACCAATTGGAGAGCAAGTCAGTTGGCAGGTAAGTTATTATATTTTTGTTTTTATCGATAATGATACCTAATTACCATATGGATTTAAATTGCAGGAATTGAATGGCTGAAAGGCTTCATGTTAAGAAATCAACAATTGTCTCTAAGAAAACCTGAGAGTACCAGCCTGAATAGAGCCATGGCATTCAATAAAGACAGATTGGAGGAATTTTTTTCCAACTACGTCAAAGTCTTGGAAAAGCATAAATTCAAACCAGAGCAAATATATAACTTGGACGAGACTGGGATACAAACAGTAATGAAACCAGTAAAAGTTGTCTCCACACGTGGGAAAAAACAAGTTGGGCAGGTAGCTTCAGCTGAACGTGGAGAATTAGTCACCTTTGTTGGTATAATCAGCGCCATTGGGGGAACAATTCCACCTGTTTTTGTTTATCCTCGCATTAGAAATGTGAATGACTTTTTGGATGGTGCTCCTATTTCCAGTATCGCATTAGGAAACAAATCGGGTTGGATGACATCGGAGTTATTTATATCAGTTCTCAAACACATAGTTGAACACACCAATTGTTCAACTGAGAAGAAAATATTGTTGTTGATCGACAATCACGAATCACACACATCATTTGGAGCAATCCAGTATTGCAGAAGCAATGGTATAGTGCTGTTATCCTTCCCCCCACATACCACACATCGTCTTCAACCCCTAGACATTGCAGTGTACGGGCCTTTTAAAGCTTGCCTAAATGTCGCTTTCAATGATTACATGCTCACACAGCCTGCCAAAATGATAACCATTAGGCAAATAGCTCAACTTGCCAGTAGAGCCTTTGATAATGCATTCAGCAAAAAAAACATAATAAGTGGTTTTGAAACACCAGGCATTTGGCCCCTTAATAGGCTGGCATTTGACGACAATGATTTCATGCCCAGCACAGTCACTGACAATTCCAACGTTGAAGACAACAGTTTAACTACTGAAGTGGAACCTGTTGCTATTCCTTCAACTTCCAGACAGGACAGCATAGAAGAAACAAACCAAACCACCCCACCTCCAACTACTAGCTATGATCATGATGATGTTAATACCAGTGTGGAAGCAGCAGAACCCCAGACAGAGATAGCCCTTTCATTTTCAAAAGATAAGGAGCCCATTGTAATTGAAACCCCTTCTGTTTCTCAAAGGACCAAACTTAAGATCAAAGTTTCAAGATCACTAGAAGAATTGAGACCGTACCCAAAAGGAGCTGGAAAAAAGAAGAGGAACAGAAAAATTCCATCAAAATCTTATGTATACACAGATACCCCGGTAATGAAGATGAAGGAAAATATTGAAATAGAGAAAAGGAGAAAAGAAGAACTAAAAAGAAATAAAGGAACAATAAAAAAGCTGTTCCCAATTAAACCGGTTCCAAAGAAAATCTTGAATGAAAGCTCAAGTGATTCAGACAGGTCAATGAAACTTGTCGACACCTCTGATGGTGAAGAGTTTTTGTCCAGCTCGGATGAATTACCTTTGCCTACCAACTTGCCTAATTGCAATGATTTTTGTGTTGGTGATTGTGTAATGGTCAAGTTCGCCACTAAGGCAACCATTTGCTATTATATAGGGCACATTTTGAAAAACACAGGTTGCCAAGAATATGAAATAAACTTCTTGAGGCGAAAAAACAAATCTAACACATTTATGCATCCTCAGGTAGAAGACATCAGCATTGTGAAGAAAACAGATATCATTGCAGTTTTGTCACAAGCAAGCAAACTGTCAACAGCCAGGACATCTTCCCTGTACATTTTTAATTACAATTTTGAAGGACTTAATGTCCGTTAGATCTAAGATTTTTTCTGCTATACTTTTTTCTCAATACTTTTTCTTTGTTTTTTTATCGTTTCTTGTATTTTGTATTTTCATGAGTTCACTTTTGTTCAATAAAAACATTTGATTTACCTTTGTATGTTACTTATTATAACTAGATGAATGTACCCCACCCTATAGCCAAAACTACCCCACTGGTGGGGTACAATCGCCCATTTGCAAGCTTTTTTTAAAAATTAAATTCGAAAAAAAGTGTTAACGTAAGAGAGTTGTTACTTGCGGAAAACATAGATAAAAGTGCAGATTAACTTTTGCATATACCAGTTTTTAAATTGGTGGCTGATTTTGAAAATTACGTGCATTATTTGCATAAGTAGCCGAATGTACCACCCTCTCCCCTACCTATGTTTATATACACCACTATCTGACCCGTGCCCACTTCGTTGGGCGGTAACCATTTTTACTTGTGATGAAATTATGAGTGTGGTTCGGTTAGTAATGAGCGCTATGATTTATTTCCTGACTGCCAAAAGGAGGGTTATATTTTTAATGCATTTGCATGTACCTATGTATTTGCATGCCAATTTGGCTATATTACCGGGTTTCAAATAAGTGAATGAAATGATTATGATTGAATAAATTATGTTTATTTTAATTGATCAAAACTTCTCTGTAGGTATACTATATTAAATGTAATGTTATTATTTGGTACCAAAATATATTGTCTTTCAGGAGTTCCAACCCGAGATACGGTCGCGGTTCCATACCTATGTCGTATTATCTCTTTAACCATTTATGCAGTAAAATGGAAATTATATGCAGTAAAAGGGAAAAGTTTTTTGTTTTAAAGTTTAAATTATTTTAATATTTTTAAGCTATTGCATAGCTTTTATCGCGGGCCTTAGGCCAGCGCGGCGACCAAATGAAGAAATTTCCTAACGAAAATTAATGATTTTAAACTGATAATTACGTCTAAACGAGTACTGATTACGATTCGAAAAAAATATATGTTAAACAAGAACATTTTCCTAATATTCTTAGCTTTGAATATTTTAGATTTTGTTTATATTACATAGTGTAATTTATTTGTGAAATTAGGTCTAACTGAACACAAAAACGACTACTACGCAAATACTATCTGGCGTATTATTATGAAACCTGCACCATTTTAAAGATAATTTAATTATCTATCTTTTTATCTACGATTTATCGAATAAAAAATTCGTGCGCGGCTCTCTATCGGAAGACGTTTAAATTATTCCGAATCATTTGCTTTCGCAGCCGCAAATGATTCGGAATAATTCCAACGTTTTCCGATAGAGCGCAGTTATCTGATATCAGAAAAAAAAAGAATAATTATAATTGCATAAGTTGTTAAAAATGCTATGCAATAGCTTTACCGTGGCAGTCCCCGAGTGCCACACGTTTTTTTTTTAATTTGACAGTTTGAAGAAGTTGACTGTTAGATAAAGGTTTGAGAAAAAATTGAGCGCGCTGCGCCGTCTAACGGTAGGTATTATATCGTAAATAAACAATATTAGTGACATTTTACTTACCGCTAGATAGCGTATCGTGATCATAGCTTCTACACTATTAAAAAACACAAAACGTTAATTATTAAAAAAAAACTTTAAAAAAAAAAACATTTGCTTACTTTGTTGTACTGATTCACCCACTAAAAAAAGCACGTGCAGTAAAAACAACTTTTATAAATATAGAATTTTATATTCCAATGTGGTATTTTATATTTCGTGTTTAGTGGCAATACTAAACACGAAACGTCAAAATAATTACATCTGTTTAAAGTGTAGATCGTGTGAGTTTTTGCAGTTTTCCGCTTTATTTTACCTCTATATATAATAAAAAGTATAAATATTCACCATGGAAAGGCAGGAAAATTATGAAACTAATGCAGAATTTAAAGTGAAGGTAGAATTAGAGTCCGATGTCGAAGACAGGATGCCAAGTTGCTCTGACAATAAATACAGTGAAACGTTGAAACTAGAAAGCGATATTTGCTTCAAAGAGGAACAACCAAACTCTTCTTATATGGAAGAAAATATTCCGGAATTTGAAGAAGAGGCAGTGGCTTTCATAAAACCCGAAGGAAGCGTGATGAAAGAGATCAAAGTATTATTAACGAAATTTGATAAATTCACATGCGTTGTCTGCGATCGTCAACTAGACAGAAGCATGCCAATGGGAGCATGCAAGCATTACAAGGAAATTGTGCTATTTTGCAAAGACTGTATCAGGTCAAATGTTAAGAAATATATTTGTGTCAAATGTAGATATGAATCAAGTAGTAGATTTAAACTAATTCAGCATGTTGATATAGTGCATAGGAAATTTAAGAAATATACGTGTGAACAGTGTGACAGGGCATTTTCATATAGATACAATTTGAAAACACACGTCCAATCGATCCATCGCAAACTAAAGCATGCGTGTCAGCAGTGTAAGAAAGCCTTTTCTAATCGCAGCAACTTATATATGCATGTAAATTTCACTCACCGGCAGTTGAATGTATTCACGTGTGATTTATGCGACAAAGAATTTCCAAATCGAACAAGCTTTAAACTGCACATCGATGGCGTTCATAGAAAAATGAAGGAATTTGATTGTAAGGAATGCAAACGCGCTTTCTTTGGGAGTGATAGTTTAATTAAACATGTCAATTCTGTCCACCGGAAATTGAAGCCTTTCGCGTGCGACAAATGCAACAGCAGTTTTGCATTGCGTGCAAATTTAAAGAAGCATGTAAACTCAGTCCATCTCAGAATGAAGTATAGTTGTGCGGAATGTAACGGAGCTTTCACCCAAAAGTCGAGCTTAATCGGACATATTAATGTAATACATCGAAAAATTAAGCCCTTTGTTTGTACAATATGCAACATGCATTTGGTCAGAAAAATGATCATAAAAATCACATGACTGCTGCCAAATGCCAATTGAAAAATATTAAACAATCGAAAAGCAACGGTCGGCGGTAGACCTTTGATAAGTGTTCTTCGTCTTCTAAGCAAGCAGAACATAGTGCATCGGTGGAGCACGAACACTTTTTTAGATGAAATCGAACAATGCGATCTCCAGTAGGTAGTATATTCTATTGTATGTATGCATTTTATTTTTTAGTTACTTTTTGTGAATTTTCATTTATCTATTAACAGCCAATAAGGAACAATCAAATGAATTTACGTGTGAATGGGGAGTGAAAGGTGAACGCTCACATGTGGCAAGACATCTGTCCTAAACCTACCACCGCCGGTGGTTAGTCCGGAATCCACCCTTCACCTCCCAGAAGTGTAATAATTATATATGATGGGCCCGATTTTTTGGTCGGTGAATTCCATGGCAGCTCCGTTTGTATTTTATTTATATTATTCTAATTGCTTAAAAACCTAGATTTAATTGTGTATGTTTATTATGACTTCTAATTCAGAAACCTAGTTTTTATCGAACAGTGGTTACTTGTTTAACTTATTTTATTTTCGGATGTAAATCATTTATTGTACCTATCTTAGTTGAAATATTATAATGAGCAGGAGAGGGGTGTTATACGACGCGGAGAAAATGTAAATATAATGATTCTAAAAATAAGGATATTAAGTTAATAAATTGGTAGTATTATATTAAATATGCCTACTTACCAAGCTAATAGCAATTTGACAGTATATTCTATGAAATTTTCGTAAAATTTTGTAGTCCAGAGATGTTTTGCTGTAAGAATATACATACATATTGAGTTTACAGATACAGCATGAATGGGACCGATGGCGTTTCTTCGGGAATTAAAACTGAAATTAGTTCAAGCGAATGAGATAGAGCAATGCGTTAGAGCGGAATACGAAAGGAACGATCGTCTATAAAAACTACCTCTCGAACCGTCCGAATAAATTTGAACACATTTCGTGCGGTGTAAGATCGTTACGTTTAATAGTTACAAGTTATAGGATAAGTTTAATGGTTATAAGTTATAAGATATCGATCCATAGTGTTTTAATATAATGTCGTTTGGTTCAATATTATTAGTGTTTTATTCCACTTACCTACCGCTTAAATACAGAAGGTGGTGATTTCTGCAATATGTTATAGTAGTTATTAATGGAATAATTAATGTTATTATTAATATTAAATTTAACTTTTGCTACTATTCCGTGGTCTACTACCCTTCAGGCCCCGCGACTCGCGGTTTACCCTCAGGTTGACTGCGATATCGAAGTCGCGGGGCCTGAGGGGCATATCAAAATCTTGTCATTTGCCAGCTAATGATTCGAATTTCGTCTGCTGGTCAGTTCAACGAATGGAGTTCAAAACGGCAGATAAAATGAGTTATATCTAGGATATGTCTTTCTATCCGTTTCATAATTTTTAATACGTTTTGAGGGTAGGTATTAACCCCTCAAGCCCCGATTGGCCGATATCGGCCAAAACACGATGCAGCGTGACGACCCCGTTTTAGTTTCATTTTAATTTAATTTATTTTATTTTATTATATTTTATTATGTTAGTATGTTTTATTTTAATTATGGATACAGTGGTTTGGCATTAATTAATGTTTTGGTGAGACAGTGTCATAATTCAATTTTTTTACTAATTTTTAGTAAAATTTTTTGGGACATCAACTTGTCAATCGGCTGAGGGGCCGAGGCCTGAAGGGTTAATGAACAGTTTCGGTTACATGACATTCCATAACATTACGGACTTCGTTTCGTCGTCTAATAACTACTTGGATGGTCTTAGATGGTCATCTATTGGATCTACATCTAATTGGATGGTCATCATCATACTTGGTGAATTAGTAGAAAGAGTAGAACCTACGTTTTGGGAAAAAATATTATATTGCAACAGTAATGTGAGAATAGTAGGTAAGACTAAATATAACTTAGAGACCGATGTCTCAATACCGTCTCCTAAGAGGCGTGTTGTACTCATACTAATGTTTCTGCTCCTTTACTGATTCATCACGTGACATCGACGTTTAAATTATTCAGCTTGAAAAATAAGAGTTAGTCGTGCCTCCGTTAAATAATCATTACTTTTGAATACTATTGAGATAGGTAGGTACCGACAATTTGTGGTTAAGCTATACGAAATGCAAGACAAAACATAACCTCAAAATGTATCTAGAAGTACATTTTGAGTCTCTGAAAACGACTTCTCTAGATCCGCTTTGATTAGTTTGGGTATTTTTTTTAGCAATGAATATGAATAGGTAACGAGGATTAATGGCAAAATGAACGCGATTTATAGACTCTTTCAGCAACTAGTCAGAGTGCACAACCGATTGGTGTCGCCGAACGGTGCGCAAACCGTCCAGTAGCTTCGGGGCATGCAATCCCACCATGGGTCCACAAGCTGTGAGACCTGAGACACGAGAGTCTTACCCGGGGTAGCCTTTCGCACGTGGAGGCTTCTGAATAGGAGCTAAATCGTGAGTTGAACTGATCAGGGAAAATAAGGATTTTATGGCCCAAGCTGCGCGAAACCATTCGCTTCCCAATATAATCAATTAGACCTTTATTAAAAGCCATTCGTTATCAATTTTATTATAGATGACCAAATAAATTGCTATTAGTTTCGCCGTCAATGCCTTCTGTGCCACCTGCATTTCACCGACGCAGAAGGGTCGCCAGCATGTACTATGGAGTTGAGCAATCTAATATGCAATTCAATGACGCTACACGGCCCGGTGGCATAGTGGCTAGGACGCCTGATCTTACATTGTAAGGTCCCGGGTTCGAATCCCTGCTGGGTCACCATTTTCCTTTGGGATAAAATTAACGGAATTGCATTCTCAATTTTGTCGATTGAATGCAATAACAAGACATTTACTTACACACAGTTATTCGCACACATACATATGCATACGTAATAGTAGGGTTGGTTGTAAGAGATTGTCATATGACAGTAAACCCGCCCTTTGTGATTTTACGATAAAGAGTAGAAACGAACAAACAAACAATTATATTATTAAGATTCAAATTGTTCCGTCGGAAATACGATTGTTCAAACTACAGTAATAAATCGCATGCGATAGTTCATGTTTCGTTTCTTGAAAATCAAACTCTAATTGGCAACTGAAACGTCTAATGTAATGTTAGGAATGCTACCCAGCAGGCTTACGCTCACTCCCTTACTTCCAATTGCGACCAGATTACTCCAGTCTCTCGATTGGTTCCGAGTTCGAGGTCGCTTGCGCGGTCCTTTCCCTTAAGAAGCGGTGAAACGGTGTGTACCGAATCTATCGCGGACCACGGCATCCTTTGCCCGGCTGTTCCCCCAGGACCGGGTAGCCGATGGTTGTTTCAAGAGCAGTCGCCGTAAGGTCCGCAACCACCCCCGCTCGATTGGCTTACACCGCACGGTGCGCAGACTGTTCAGGAGCGCCAGAAGGTTGATTCCTAGGGTAAACTAGCCCTAAGGCCAGAGTCCTGCCCGGGCTCGCACTTCATGCGTGGATGCCGCCGGATGGGTGTTGACCCGTGAGTGTGACCAGCCCTGAACAGAATGGGTCTTCGTAGCCAACTCAGCAAGGGCCCATTAGCTATCCAACCACCCATACCAGCAACCACCCATACCTAGCATATTCGGTTGCTAAACTACATAGTACAATTTGATTTTTTAATAACATCTATAATAACATTGATAACGAATGGCTTTTTATGATTAAGAAAAATGTGAGATAATAGGCCGTGTTCGAGTTGGCCACGAAGACCCATTTGTTCAGGGTCGGTCACAGCAAGGCTTTCCAGGTGGTCGGTTTTTTACCGAAATGTTTGGTATTTCAGTCCCGTGTTCGGTGTTCGGTATGAAGAAAATACTGAAGTACCTATGGGTGGTTCGATATGTGTAGGGCTAAATTAGCATTCGTGGTCTCAGATGTAAAGTTTATAAAGATAAAAGAAATAGGAGAAACATCAACAGCTGCAAATCATGCATTGGCCCGATTGCCAATGCATGATTGCAAACTGCCATCTGTATCGACAGATGGCAGTTTCATGCAGTCTGTAATGGAAGAATACAGAAAAAGAAATATAGAAACACAGTTAAGTAAATATTACAAAGACCTAATAATATTCTCGCTAAACTTTCGATCCACTTATTGTATCTTAGCTTTAAAACTGAACAAATAATTTAAAAGACAAGCTGTTCTTAGAATACTGTTCAGAAAATATGGATAGTAGTGCTTGTAACGTTATCTCCGAACAAATAATAGAAAAAGCCGATAGTCTATTATGGCATGAAAGAACTTTACAGTCGAATCACGCCTCGGAGGCCTACAAAGTAGCCCACTGCAAAACTTTAAATGGATCGCTGGTGGAATCTATACTTGGAGCAAATAGTATCAAAGACAACTCCAGCCATGAGACGAGGAGGGTTTTTGAAATATGTACATGTTTTGATTTAACTTGGAGTAATGGATGTATTCGTACACCAAGCAACAACTTGGGTTGTCGACTACAACCGGCGAGCCCGTCACCACAGGAAGTTTTAACGATTAGTCGTTCTATCTCCCTGCAGTGAGCGTAGAAGACTTGGGACAAAACAGTCCACCATCGCCACAACCCGTGAGAGACCAACGCCTAAACCGCGAGATAGCCAGTAATGTTACCTGTCGGGCCGACACTCGCGCCCTTACTTCCAATTGTGACCAGATTTCTCCGGTCTCTCGATTGGTTCCGAGTTCGAGGTCGCTTGCGCGGTCCTCTCCCTGACGAAGCGGTGAAACGGTGTCTACCGAATCTATCGCGGACCACGGCGTCCTTTGCCCGGCTCTTCACCCAGGATCTGATGGCCGATGGTCATTTCAAGAGCAGTTGCCGTAAGGTCCGCAATCATCCCCGCTCTATAGTACCTACAGCTTCCAGACTCCCCCGACTGTTAGTCAGATTGCACAATCGATTGGCTTACGCCGCACGATGCGCAGACCGTCCAGGAGCGCCAGAGATTTGATTCCCAGGGGAAACCGACCAAGGCCAGAGTCCTACCCAGGTTCGCACCTCATGCATGGAGGCAGTCGGATGGGTGTTGACCCGTGAGTGTGACCGACCCTGAACAGAATAGGTCTTCGTGGCCAACCCAGCATGAGCCCATTAGCTCCCACACCAAGCAACAATACAGTATTTATAATGCGTACTTCGTGATGACATTTTGAGAAAACCACAGGTTTAAAAAAAAAAAAGGAATTTTATTATTTTTTTTTTAATTTGAAAGTTTGAAGAGAAAAATTTGAGCGCGCTGCGCAGTCTAGCGGTAAGTATTATATCGAAAATAAACAATATTAGTGACATTTTACTTACCATTAGATAACGCATCGTGATCATAGCTTCTCACACTATTAAAAAAACACAAAACGTTAATTTTCAAAAAAAAAAAAAATCTTTTTTTTTACTTTTTAAAAGCCCACTTTGCTGTACTGATTTACCCACTCAAAAAAAGCCCTTGCAGAAAAAGCAACTTGTATGAATATTGAATTTTATATTCCAATATGTGGCAATACTAAACACGAAACGTCAAAATAATAACATCTGTTTACGGTGTAGATCGTTTAAGTTTCTGCAGTTTTCCGCTTTATTTTACTTCTATATAGTCAAAAGTATAAATATTAACCATGAAAAGGCAGGAAAATGATGAAACTAATGCAGACATTAAAGTGGAGATAGAATTAGAGTCCGATGTCGAAGACCGGATGCCAAGTTGCTCTGACAATAAATACAGTGAAACGTTAGAACCAGAAAGCGATATTTGCTACAAAGAAGAGCAACCAAACTCTTCTTATATGGAAGCAAATATTCTGAAATTTGAAGAAGAGGCAATGGCTTTCATAAAACCCGAAGGAAGCGTGATGAAAGAGGTCAAAGTATTGTTAACGAAATTTGATAAATTCACATGCGTTGTCTGCGATCGCCCACTAGACATAAGCATGCCAATGGGAGCATGGAAGCATTCCAATGAAATTGTGCTATTTTGCAAAGATTGTGTTAAGCCAAATGGGAAGAAATATATGTGTGTCAAATGTAACTATGGATTGCGTAGTAGATTTCACCTAATTGAGCATGTTGATATAGTGCATAGAAAACTTAAGAAATATAAGTGTAACGAGTGTGACAGGGCATTTCCATATAGACAAGGTTTGAAAAGACACGTCCAATCGATCCATCGCAAACTAAAGCATGCGTGTCAGCAGTGTAAGAAAGTCTTTTCTTCTCGCAACTACTTACAACAGCATGTAAATTTCACTCACCGGCAGTTTAATGAATTCACGTGTGATTTATGCAACAAAGAATTTCCAAATCGAACAAGCTTTAAACAGCACATCGATGGCGTTCATAGAAAAATGAAGGAATTTGAATGTAAGGAATGCAAACGCGCTTTCTTTATGAGTCGTCATTTAATTCGACATGTCAATTCTGTCCACCGGAAATTGAAGCCTTTCGCGTGTGACAAATGCAATCACAGTTTTGCATTGCGAGAAGGGTTAAAGGTCCATATAAACTCAGTCCATCTCAGAATGAAGTATAGTTGTGCGGAATGTAACGGAGCTTTCACCCAAAAGTCGAACTTAATCAGGCATATAAATGTAATACACCGAAAAATTAAGCCCTTTGTTTGTACAATATGCAAACATGCATTTGGTTGGAAAATTCAACATAAGAAGCACATGACTGCTGCCAAATGCCAATTGAAAGATATTAAACAATCGAAATGCAACGGTCGGCGGTAGACCTTTGATGAGTACTCTTCGTCTTCTAAGCAAGCAGAACATAGTGCATCGGTGGAGCACAAACACTTTTTTAGATGAAATCAAACAATGCGATCTCCAGTAGGTAGTATATTATATTGTATGTATGCATTTTATTTTTCAGTTTTTGTAAATTTTTATTTATCTACGAACAGCCAATACGGAACAATCAAATGTATTTACTGATATGATTCTAATTGCTTAAAAACCTAGATTTAGGTGTGTATGTTTATTATATTATTTATACGGAACAGTCAAATACATTTATTGATAATTCTAATGACTTTAAATTTACCTAAATTTAAGTGTGTGTGTTTATTATGGATTATAAGTCAAAAACCTTGTTTTTATCGACCAGTGGTGACTTGTTTAACTTATTTTATTTTTGGATATAAATCATTTATTGTATCTTAGTTGAAATAATATAATGAGCAGGAGAGGGGTCTGTTACGACGCGGAGAAAATGTAAATATAATAATTTTAAAAATAAGGATAAGTTAATAAATTGGTAATATTATATTAAATATGCCTACTTATCAATGTAATAGCAATTTGACAGTATATTCTATGGAATTTTTGTAAAATTTTGTAGTCCAGAGATTTTTTGCTATAATAATATACATAGTATAAAGTTTACATATACAGCATCAATGGGACCGATTGCGTTTTTTCGTGCACTAAAACTGAAATTAGTTCAAGCGAATGAGATAGAGGAATGCTGTAGAGCGAAATACGAAACGAACAATCGTCTATAAAAACTACCTCTCGAACCTTCCGAATAAATTTGAAAACATTTCGTGCTGTGTAAGATCCATATGGTTAAAAGTTATAAGTTATAAGATAAGTTTAATGGTTGTAAGTTATAAGATATACACTGAGAAAAATGGCCAAACAGATTTGCCGTTTTGGCGAATTCGTTTTGTTAGCAAAGGACTTTTCTGACTGCTCGAAAGCGAAAAATCTGACTAATTTTTTTCCTTTTGGTCCAATAAGGGATCTGACTGTCCCAACAGGAAAAATCTACTTGCACTGTCGATGGCATCGTTTTGGATGAAAACCAATAAGGACTTCTCATTGCTCTAGTCAGACTTAAAAGGATATCTACTTGCAGATTTGTAAATATTTTGGCAAGAAGATTTTGTTAAAGATATCTTATTGACCCAAAGAGATATCTGATTATATCGCGCGCCATCTATATTTTTGTTTGAGTAACGCTTTATACGGTGCCGCCGTGACGGGGGCGGCTGACAGTCGATAAATGCATGACGGCCGGTGCCATAGATAGATCCGCCATTGTTCCGTGAATTGTATTCCGTTTTTCGTTCCGTGCTTTGTGTCATAATTCCATGCGAGTGGAATATGGATGTTCGAGGCATTCTGTTGCACATCGGGTTTTCCGACCTTACACCGACATTTATTGGTAAGTTGATTTATTTTGTAAACCAGCCAAAATGGCGGCGATTGAAAGAGCGGGCGATTTACACGTCATTTTGCAAGTTGAAAACCTATTATTCATGGCCGTGCCCAGGGGTGGGGGTCCGAGGGGTCCGGACCCCCCCCCCGAAATGAAATGGATTTACACTAGATAGAATCGACTTTCCAAAATGAAATAGATTTACACTAGATAAAATTGACTTTTAGGTGCAAAAAATACATTATTAACCCGTCAAATGTGAGGCGTCCCATTAGGGATATAAACTTTAATACGTTGAAATGTGAGGCGTCCCAATAGGGTCATCATGATGGAGGCCACAGTCGCCGTTTGGTAAAAAATCCATTAAAAAATAGAACGCGCTTCTATATTTTATCGTTTGATGCCAGAAAATAGCCAATGATTCGTTACCATTACTGTATACGATAGTATCATGCGATAAAATCTGTACGATACATGGCAACTCTGCCAACTCGTGGAAAATTCCGCTTCACCAGTGCGACATTTCGTTCGACTGAGCGCCGCGCGACTCGTTACCGAAATTACAATTGTAAGTGTTTTTAGTTGGATTTTACCCGTAAAAGTGAGTTATATGCATTCTAAAATTGTGTAGGAATGATAATTACCGTTTGGAGAAGGCCATTTCCTTTTTTTCACGTAGTTTTTAGTAAATTTGTGAAATGGCGCAACACGTCAATGGCGGTCGCGATCAAAATTTTTTTCAAAACGAACGAAATCTCACGAGTGTAGTGATTATATTGGTTTATTTCGCTTATAAAATCGTTATTATTCAATGTAGGAGGGATATACTCAAGGAATTAGATGTATTTTGATATTTACACGTCGTTTGCAAACGGACCACGTTTTCAGAGTTCATAGTTTGGCGGCAAAAACCGAAATTTCTCAATGTGTATAGAGAAGGCTTGAATTTCTATCGATAAAAATGTAGCGACGCTACAACCCCAACTATAAAGTTTATTTTTATTTTGATTTAATGGCTGGCTGATAACGAGCCCAGCAATATTATTTCGTCCTATTAAAAAGTGGATACATTCAAATTTTAAAAACAAATTTTCGAACTGTCATTCTGTACCTTGACAAGAGACGATTCTACTGAAAGAAATTACGCTCGCGTTATCACGTATTATTGTACATTTTTGTAAAGAGAAAAAATATATTTTACACAACAGTTTATCGCGGTTTCTTTCTATCACGTTCTTCGACACACGAAAGAGTCGCGAAATTGGTGACCCTGTACGAGGACGCAAGATCGACGGCGCGCCTGAATCGGACTAACGAGCAAGGTCTACAACTCGTCAGACACTCAACAGACCAACAGGACAACCTAAAGATCTTCGCAACCTAAAGAAAATGAATACGGAAGACATTCCTAGCGGCACGGCCGGAAGCAGCAGGCAAGTGCAGGACATCGCTCCGCTGAGCATCAACTCGAGGATACCGACGTTCTGGCATCAGGAACCACGGCTATGGTTCGCACACGTGGAGATCCTGCTCGCAACACAGAAATGCAGCGACGCAGATAAATTCAGCTGTGTAATCACACAGTTAGACAGGACGGCGCTGCGGGAGGTAGGAGACTTACTGCTACAACCGCCTACCCACAACAAGTTCGAAGCGATCAAGACCCGATTAATCAGCGTTTTTGGGGAATCAGAGACACAACAGCTGCAAAAATTACTCCATGAGACTGAGCTGGGAAGTGACAAGCCGTCGCAGTTAATGAGACGAATGAAAGGGCTCAACAGAGGGAAGATACCCGATGAGACCATTAAAGCGATGTGGCTCGGTCATCTACCTACGACGATCAGGACGTTTTTGTCGATAAATACTGAGAGCAACCTGGACGTCCTAGCGGACTTAGCTGATCGAATGATGGAATCAACGGCGAGGGAGACGCAAGAAGTGAACCGAGTCGACACGCGGGCGGAAGCACATGACCACATGACCACAATAAAAAAACAGCTCAAGGATCTGGCGGAGCAAATAGCAAAGTTGCAGCGGAACAACGCGGGAAACAGCTCGGCAGGGCAAAATGAACAAACCATCTGCTACTTCCACAGACGCTTCGGGGACGCCGCAAGGAGGTGTCAACAGCCGTGCAACTATAAGAAGCAGAGGAATCAGGCGGAAAACTACTAGAGGCGCCGGGGGTAGATCAACTCGGCGCCGACGACACCAACCGCTTATACGTTCGAGACCGCAGCACCAACGCACTCTTCTTGGTTGATACTGGCGCAAATGTCAGCGTCCTTCCAAGAAGGAAATCCGACAACGGCAGAAGAGCGGACCTCAGGCTTCGAGCGGCTAACGGTACTACCATCGCCACATACGGAAGAAAGGAGATGACACTAAACATCGGCCTAGAAAACCCATTGGCGGCCATCTTCATAATTGCGGATGTACAGCAGCCCATCATAGGAGCAGATTTTTTGGCGAAGCACCGACTATTAGTTGACCTATTTCAAAAAAAATTAATCTCGCCAAACTCACGCACGACAGAAGCACGGGCACTATCCATCCAGGCCATCAAACAATCGCCGAATTACCTAAGAATATTCGACGAGTTTCAGAATATTACATCAGCAACATCTCAACCGAGACAACCGAAGCACCAGGTGGAACATCACATTGAAACGGAAGGTCCACCGGTGTTCGCCAGACCGCGGTCACTTAATCCAGAAAGGTACGCAGCGGCAAAGAAGATATTCGACGAAATGATCGCAGCCGGAGTCTGCCGACCGTCGAAGAGCCAATGGGCGAGCCCGCTGCATTTGGTCCCCAAAGCAAATGGAGAATTCCGACCATGTGGAGACTATAGGAGGCTCAACAGTATCACCGTACCAGATCGATATACTATCCCGAGACTACAGGATTTCACGCACTCGCTGGAAAATAGCACCATTTTCACATCGTTAGATTTGGTAAAGGCATACACACAAATACCGGTAAGAAAAGAAGATATGGAAAAGACAGCCATCACCACTCCCTTCGGCCTTTTTGAGATGTGCAGAATGAGCTTCGGACTACGAAACGGAGCACAGACGATGCAGCGTTTTATGGACGAAGTACTGAGGGGCTTACCGTTCATATTCGTGTATATCGACGACATTTTAATAGCCTCAGAAAACGAGGAAGCTCACGCAAGACACTTAAGAGAAACGCTCGGGAGATTAGACGCTCATGGAATCACGATCAACATAGACAAATGCCACGTAGGAAGAACCGAGCTAGACTTCCTAGGATACACAGTGAATGCTACTGGAATACGACCGAAGGCGGACAAGGTAGAGGCGATAAAAAAATACCCGAAACCAGCAGACGTTCAGCAGTTACGGAGATTCCTAGGAATGATTAATTTCTATAGAAATAGCATCCCAAGAGCCGCGCAATATCAAGAAAAATTAAACAAGTTCCTACAAGGAGCAAAAAAGAATGATCGCACGCCAATTCCATGGACAACAGAAACCACAGAAGCATTCGAGAAATGCCGGGACAGCGTTGAAGAAGCGGTAATTTTAGCGCACCCGTCGGCGCATGCACCATTGGCAATAATGACAGATGCATCAAATACCTGCGTAGGAGCGGCATTACATCAAAAGAAAGGTGGAGAATGGGCGCCGTTAGGATTTTATTCGAAGGCAATGTCGCATGCGCAACAAAATTACGCAACTTACGATAGGGAGTTGTTGGCAATCTACCTATCGGTGAGACACTTTCGGAAGATGGTAGAAGGGCGTGAGCTGACGATATTCACGGATCACAAGCCACTAATTCACGCTCTCAAGAAATTGGACGACTCTATTACGGAAACGCCCATGCGAATTCGTCATACGTCATATATTTCGCAATTTGCAAGCACGATAGAGTACCTGCCGGGAAAAGCAAACGTCGTGGCCGACGCGCTCTCGAGGATAGCAGAAATCGACTGCCCAAACACGTTCGACTACGAAGAATTGGCGGCACAACAGGCAGAAGATCCCGAGCTAAAAATGATAAGGCAACAAGAAAATTTAAAATTTGAAAAGAAAGGCGACAAACCAGTATGGTGCGAAGTGTCCACCAAGAAAGCAAGGCCATACATCACGCCAGCACTGCGGATAAAAGCAATAAAATTGGTACACGACATCAGTCATCCCGGTATCCGAGCTACAAGAAAAATGATAGCGGAACGTTATTTTTGGCCAAGGATGAATAAGGAGAGCGCGGAATATGCAAAAACATGCATCGCTTGTCAGCGCGCAAAAATACATAGACATACGCGCGCGCCCATAGGGACATTCATGGAGGCAGGACGTTTGGAACACGTACATATAGACATCGTCGGACCCTTAGGAATAGCAGAAGAATACCGATACCTCGTAACCATGATCGACAGGGCAACGAAGTGGGTCGAATGTATCCCGGTCAAAGATATAAGCGCAGAAACGGTAGCGCAGGTCTTCTACGAAGGATGGATTGCGCGATTCGGAGCACCGATTCGGATTACCACTGACCAGGGAAGGCAGTTCGAGTCCACATTATTCACAGCTTTGACACAGATACTGGGAGTAAAAAAGATACATACTACAGCGTATCACCCCCAGGCAAATGGGATGATAGAAAGATGGCATAGATCCCTAAAAGCAGCATTAAGAGCGCGACTAAAAACAGCGAATTGGGTGAGAGAATTACCCACCGTATTAATGGGATTACGAGCAGCTATTAAAGAAGACTACGGGATCAGCCCGGCTGAATTACTGTACGGGACAACACTCAGGCTCCCAGGAGATTTTTTTGAAAAACAAACTACAAAAACGATACCAGAAACTGTGCAGCAAATGAGAGAGACATTCGAGGCGCACAGACCGCGAAGAGAACGAGAACACCACAATAACATTTTCGTACATCGGGATCTAAAGGAGGCGACGCATGTATTTGTGAGAGACGACACGGTGAAGAGACCACTGCAAAACCCGTATAGAGGGCCATATAAGGTTTTGAGGCGGCGAGATAAGACATTCGACATTGAACAGGAAAGAGCCAAAGTTACCATCTCGATTGATCGTTTAAAACCCTGCTACGGCGTGGCAAGCAGTAACGAGAACGAGCAGGAGACAGACAAGGAGGAGCCCAGGTGGGCAGCGTCCGCGAACAACAACCAACAAGGACCACAGCAATACAAGACCAGATACGGAAGAACGGTTCGACCTCCCGGGCAGTGGCACACGACGACCTGTCGTCCTCCCAAAGGGGGGAATGATGTAGCGACGCTACAACCCCAACTATAAAGTTTATTTTTATTTTGATTTAATGGCTGGCTGATAACGAGCCCAGCAATATTATTTCGTCCTATTAAAAAGTGGATACATTCAAATTTTAAAAACAAATTTTCGAACTGTCATTCTGTACCTTGACAAGAGACGATTCTACTGAAAGAAATTACGCTCGCGTTATCACGTATTATTGTACATTTTTGTAAAGAGAAAAAATATATTTTACACAACAGTTTATCGCGGTTTCTTTCTATCACGTTCTTCGACACACGAAAGAGTCGCGAAAAAAACAACAACAAAAATACGGAAAAAAAAAAATATTTTCGATATTTTTATTTTTGAGAAATTTGGTTATTTGAATATCGGATTTTATAGGAAAACTAAAATGCAGCTTAAAGATCGTTATACCAGCCTGGGGTGACGGGTTCGCCCGTTGTAGTCGACAACCCAAGTTGTTAGTCAGAGTGCACAGTCGATTGGCTTATGCCGCACGGTGCGCAGACCGTCCAGAAACGCCAGAAGTTTGATTCCTAGGGGAAACTGCCCATAAGGTGGGGGAATTCAAGCTGATTAGGGGAAGAGTTGATAATCCTAGCATAGGAAACTAACCATAGGGCCAGAGTCCTACCCAGGCTCGCACTTCATACGTGGAGGCCGTCGCATAGGTGTTGACCCGTGAGTGTGACCAACCCTGAACAGAATGGGTCTTCGTGGCCACCTCAGCGAGGGCCCATTAACTCCCTCAACGGTCAACAGCACAGACACGATTGGGTTACTAACTATTTTGTTTTTTTTTTGAAAAATGTGTTTGTTTTTTAGATGACTACTTTCAATCTGGACCCGGATCGGACGCCGCCCAAGGAGTTCATGGATCTTCTGGAGGAGTCGGCGTCCGATTCGGATGAAATCGACGAGGGGGCAGCGCCGGCATACTGGGATGATGACGCTGGATATGACGATGACGACGCAGATATCGTAGACATCGCCTGCGATGTAGAGATCGTCGAAGGCATCGATCTCCACATCGCAGGCGATCCTAACGTGCCAATCGATCGGCATGTTGTTGCATTCGAGGGTCCTCTTGACTTCAACAACATGTCGATCGATTTCCAGAGCCCCGGCGGTACTCTGCGTAATTAGTAAGGATATAAAGAATTCCATGTTATTTTCAGAATTTATCGTCAATTTATTGTATTTTTGTCTTTCAATAGTGACTCGCCAGCGTCATCATCCCGGTTCTCGGCTGCGCCGCTGCGCGCGGGCTGGTTGCAGCCCTCCACCAGCGCAGCGTCGCCCGAGCCGCAGCCGTCCACCAGCGCGGGCCGGTTGCAGCCCTCCACCACCGCAGCGTCGCCCGAGCCGCAGCCGTCCACCAGCGCGGGCCGGTTGCAGCCCTCCACCACCGCAGCGTCGCCCGAGCCGCAGCCGTCCACCAGCGCGGGCCGGTTGCAGCCCTCCACCAGCGCGGGCGACTCTCCCTTCAGGCGGCCCACCATCCGCTACCCGCCGCCCAGATCCGAGCCGCGCTCGCCCGTCGGACCGGCCACGCTGGATTATTTTTCGCCAAACTATAGAGAGGTATAAAATACAAATACTTATTTATTTTCCAAAACTTTTCGGTACGAGTACTTTACCTTCCTAATAACTCACATGAATACTCAATATCATTAAAACCATAGATTTAAGTAGCAAAATTACGTTTAAAAGTATCTGCATACGCGCACCGCACGGTAGGTAGTTATTATCCTTAGCGACCGACACCTCCCTTCATCTGCGCGGTGTTGGCATCCCAACGCTGATTTGGACCTGACCATCAATATAGAAAAAGCTTTGTATGAAAATGGGGGACTTAAAGGCAAATACCTATCCTGTATACCTACACAAATACTTGCTGACTGTAACATCAACGAGCGTAGAAGCCGAAAGAGATTTTTCGTCTGCAGGCTTATTTTGTAGCCGCCTCCGGTCTATGAGACGAGATGATTTGTGCACCGCCTGATGAGATGATTTGTGCACCGAGTGTTCTTCGAACACATTACTTGCGCAAGCAAAAATAATGTTTCGACAGCACTAATTTTACCACTGATTTTTAATAAAGTATGTCCCGAATACTTGTATTTTCATTTAAAACGATTATTTTGAAATTTAATTAAAAAACATAGCTAGTCTCAAATCGCTCGAGAGTCCCGAGACTAGGTTTTAAAATGCGAGACTTGTCCCGGGACCAGAAACCTCACAGAGACCGAAATCGCTAGTTTAGGTAGGTTTAGGACAGCTGCCTTGCCGCATGTGAACGTTTACCTTACCGCCCATTCGCTCCCCCTTCGAAGCCGAAGAATGTGAGATGCGGAAATTGCGGTTTTCAGATTATCGACGATCCTACTAAGCAGTATTTTGTTTGTTACTTTTCAGAGATCGCCGCTGCGTTCGCGCTCTGCATCACCCGTCTGGCTTTCGCCGCCTAGCACTCTAAGGTCTGTATTTATTCATTTTTCTTTCTTACGGGCATGTGGCGGAGCTTGAAGGTGGACTGTTTTGTCCAAGTCTTCTGCGCTCACTTCACGAGAGATAGAATGACTATACGTTAAAACTTCCTGAGGTGACGGGCTCGCCCATTGTAGTTAACGACTCTATTCGACCATATAAAATCGAAGACTATCGCGGTTGTTTGACATTATAAATAGGATAGAAAACGAATTACCGCGTGAAATTTGTAGCAGCCGACGTTTCGGTGACGTTGCAGCCGACGTTGTCCAGGGTAGACAGGGCAGACTGGTATAACGATCACATATCGTTATACCAGTCTGGGGTGACGGGTTCGCCCACGTTTAATTGTATCGACGAGCTGACTCTTTTGATATTATGAACTTAAGTTGCATTGCATAATACATAAGAATATATACATACGCATACATACACACATACATAACAAGGGTTTGACAGTATCCTCCAAACCCCCAATACAGTTTGTGCGGGATGGCTCTAAAGGCAAAAAACATTTAACTACAAAACCTTTCTCAATAATCGAGAAAGCTACAGATTGGATTCTGGAGGTTGATTCGGTCTCTAAGCAGTATAAATTCCCTGAAAGTCTTGGATGCACAGCCCTCCGTCCAGATATAACTCTTTACTCTCTATCTCGGAAGGTGGCTCTTATTGTAGAATTAACTGTTCCATGGGAATCAAATATCCCAAAAGACCACGAGTACAAATTAAATAAATACCATGATCTTGCAAATGCCGTAACCCGGAACGGCTTCACTGTTCACCTTCACGCGCTGGAAGTTGGCGCTCGTGGCCTGCCAGCTAAATCTCTATTTCACCTCTTTAAAGATCTTGGCCTTTCCAGAAAAATAATCAACTCTTTCTTAGAAAAATTATCTAAAACTGCGATTTGCGCATCTCAAATTCTATGGCTTCGAAGGGGGAGTGAATGGGTGGCAAGGTGAACGCTCACATGTGGCAAGACAGCTGTCCTAAACCTACCACAGCCGGTTCGTAAGTCCGGAATCCACTGCTCACCCCCCAGAAGTGTAAAAAAAATAGTATTATGATGGGCCCGACTCCGGTCGGTGAATTCCATGGCAGCTCCGTTTGTATTTATTATTTATATATACATACCTACACATCCAATATATATATATAAGAAAAATAACTCCTGAGTTCACGACGCACTGACAGAAGACTGTAGCCTCCGTCAGTGTGATAAATAATGCAGCGGCAAATCAAACGATGTCAGATATTCAGTAATGAGCAATAGCGTAGCGTACCTATAAGTACATTATAAAAAAACCCCAGCTGATTGGAGCAATCATCATCCGATATTGGAAAAGTGACTTAAAACTATTAGCATACATTGATCTGGAAGTCTCTAACTATAGAACACCTTTGATAATCCACTATATAGGAATTGTGTCATAGTACATCAAAAATCGATATTATTCACCGAGATGAGATTTTAAAAGTGTATGTTACCAGCCGATCCTAACTTATAAACCTCAAATTGATTCAAACTAGCTAAAACCAAGTGCATAAGGACCTAACAAATGGGTCTAGGCACATAGAATACTCATTATTATTCTTCTTCTTCTTTTGGAGAATACATTTTAGTCAGGATAGAAGAATTTCATATATGAAGGAGCTCGTAACAAGAGAAAACAGGGCTACCCGTATATAGGGATGCTGATTTTTGTTTAATTGTATCGACGAGCTGACTCTTTTGATATTATGAACTTAAGTTGCATTGCATAATACATAAGAATATATACATACGCATACATACACACATACATAAATATATATACATACCTACACATCCAATATATATATATAAGAAAAATAACTCCTGAGTTCACGACGCACTGACAGAAGACTGTAGCCTCCGTCAGTGTGATAAATAATGCAGCGGCAAATCAAACGATGTCAGATATTCAGTAATGAGCAATAGCGTAGCGTACCTATAAGTACATTATAAAAAAACCCCAGCTGATTGGAGCAATCATCATCCGATATTGAAAAAGTGACTTAAAACTATTAGCATACATTGATCTGGAAGTCTCTAACTATAGAACACCTTTGATAATCCACTATATAGGAATTGTGTCATAGTACATCAAAAATCGATATTATTCACCGAGATGAGATTTTAAAAGTGTATGTTACCAGCCGATCCTAACTTATAAACCTCAAATTGATTCAAACTAGCTAAAACCAAGTGCATAAGGACCTAACAAATGGGTCTAGGCACATAGAATACTCATTATTATTCTTCTTCTTCTTTTGGAGAATACATTTTAGTCAGGATAGAAGAATTTCATATATGAAGGAGCTCGTAACAAGAGAAAACAGGGCTACCCGTATCTAGGGATGCTGATTTTTGTTTAATTGTATCGACGAGCTGACTCTTTTGATATTATGAACTTAAGTTGCATTGCATAATACATAAGAATATATACATACGCATACATACACACATACATAAATATATATACATACCTACACATCCAATATATATATATAAGAAAAATAACTCCTGAGTTCACGACGCACTGACAGAAGACTGTAGCCTCCGTCAGTGTGATAAATAATGCAGCGGCAAATCAAACGATGTCAGATATTCAGTAATGAGCAATAGCGTAGCGTACCTATAAGTACATTATAAAAAAACCCCAGCTGATTGGAGCAATCATCATCCGATATTGGAAAAGTGACTTAAAACTATTAGCATACATTGATCTGGAAGTCTCTAACTATAGAACACCTTTGATAATCCACTATATAGGAATTGTGTCATAGTACATCAAAAATCGATATTATTCACCGAGATGAGATTTTAAAAGTGTATGTTACCAGCCGATCCTAACTTATAAACCTCAAATTGATTCAAACTAGCTAAAACCAAGTGCATAAGGACCTAACAAATGGGTCTAGGCACATAGAATACTCATTATTATTCTTCTTCTTCTTTTGGAGAATACATTTTAGTCAGGATAGAAGAATTTCATATATGAAGGATCTCGTACAAGAGAAAACAGGGCTACCCGTATCTAGGGATGCTGATTTTTGTTTAATTGTATCGACGAGCTGACTCTTTTGATATTATGAACTTAAGTTGCATTGCATAATACATAAGAATATATACATACGCATACATACACACATACATAAATATATATACATACCTACACATCCAATATATATATATAAGAAAAATAACTCCTGAGTTCACGACGCACTGACAGAAGACTGTAGCCTCCGTCAGTGTGATAAATAATGCAGCGGCAAATCAAACGATGTCGCCCAGTAGCTTGCCTTGTGTTTTTAGTTTGTTGGCTTCTTGTCTGCTGATCCTTGATTCTGTGAAACTCAATTCAGTAGCCTCCTCGTGTGAAAGGCTACCCCAGGTAAGGCTCTTGCGTCTCAGGCCTCACGGCTAGTGGATCGGTTTCTCCTGGTGGATTTCCCCGGGCGCTACTGGACGGTTTGCGTACCGTTCGACAATTTGAATATTACGATGAATAATTTTACTACATATCTTTTCTACTACTTATGAATAATTTTACTACGTATCAATTGATTTTATATTCCCTAAGGGGATTCATTTTTCACTGGACTGTTACGGGATGACATAACGATTCTAGTAATACCGCAGACTTCTAAATCGGTCTAAGCGTTTAGAAGTTATGATGGAATAAAGAAACAGAAATTTGCGGTCAGGGGAAATTTTCGATCACTACAACAGAATTAGGTTTTTGAAATTGAATTGAAATTCAGACTTTCAATATTGAAATTCAATATTGTTTTAATTTTCAGGCAACCTCTGGCGGCGGCGGTGCGACTAGCAGCGGGCAGCGGACGCGGGAGAGCCGGCGCGCGGCGAAGAGCGACGCGCGGCTTGCCGGGCAGCGCGGCAGGTGGCGAGCCAGGCGGAGCGGCGGCAGGCGGCGAGCTAGGCGGCGAAGGAGGCGGCGCGACGGCCGGCCGAGGAGGCCGCGCGGCAGGCCGCGGACGACGGGGGAGGGTAGCCGGCGGGGCACGGCGGGGCGCGGGCAGAGGTGGACGGCCGGGGGCATATAGACGCGGTAGGCACGCCGCCATGCGAGCTGTGGTCGGTGAGAATGTCTGGTGTCAAGGTGGTGAAATTGTAGAAGTATGTAAGACCGATGAAGACGTCCCCGCTGTATTGAAAGAGATGGTGGATGAAACTGAGAGGGGTCGTCGTGATTGTCGCGCTAGGGAGTCAGCAAGACGTCGACAGCGGGACGTCGGCACGAATGCGGACGAAGGCGACGAGAATGAGTTGTCGTTAGTCAATCTCTTATATTTTTCTATGTTTCTTTTGTATATAAAGAAACGAATAATTGTATACCTAATATACCAACTGATGAAAGTTTTTATTTTAGTCGGTACAATTGTTTTGTTTATTTTTATGACATGTTTGTTTTATTTTTATCAAATGACTGTTACTGTAAAATTTTGTACTGGAAATTTATTCTATTTTTGATATTTCTAAATGATATTTTTAATATTTAGACAATGTAATGGTTGATTTTGTATAGTTTATTGACTTTCAGATTTCTAACTTGATTTAATTTTATTTTTGCCAGATATATGATATGTTTAAAATATGAATATTATAAAAAATGTATTTATTAATTGTAAGTTCTATACCCTTACCGGGTTTTTTGGAATAAATAAACTTTGAACTTTGAACTTTGAAATAAAAAAAAATGGTTTCTTGAGTTTTCTTCTAGAAAATAATAATTATTATACAAAAGTTGTTAAAAAACGAATATACCGCGTGAAGTTTGTAGCACCCGACGTTTCGGCGATGTTGCAGCGGCCGCTGTCCAGTCTACTCGGGACAACGGCTGCTGCAACGTCGCCGAAACGTCGGGTGCTACAAACTTCACGCGGTAAATTCGTTTTTTAACCACTTTGTATAATGCCTTTGCCATTATTATGAAATCAAAAACTTAACGCGTTTGTTTGACATTATAAATAGCTTTATAAACGAATTTACCGCGTGATGTTTGTAGCACCCGACGTTTCGGCGATGTTGCAGCGGCCGCTGTCCAGTCTACCGTGGACAACGGCGGCTGCAACGTCGCCGAAACGTCGGGTGCCACAAAGTTCACGCGGTAAATTCGTTTATAAAGCTATTTATAATGTCAAACAACCGCGATAATCTTTTTCATAATAATTGCAAAGGCATGATACAAATGTGGTTGAAAAACGAATTTACCACGTAAAGTTTGGACACCAACGTTTCGGCGACGTTGCAGCCGCCGCTGTCCAGTCTACCCTGGGCAACGTCGCCGAAACGTCGGGTGCTACACACTTCACGCGGTAAATTCGTTTATAAAGCTATAATGTGAAGCAACCGCGATAGTCTGATTTCATAATAATTGCAAAGGCATACAAAAGTGGTTAGAAGTTTTTCGAATGTATTGAAAACTTGACGCTTATTAGATGTCCAATAACTAATTATTATACTCCAGTCACATTTCATAGAAGAAACTAGAAAATCACACTCCGAATTTGCCTAAACAAATGAAATCGTACCGCGGCGATATTGCATAGACAGGCGCGCTGCCTAATTTTATCGATATTCGCGAAATCGCGGGGTGCGCATACCTATTTGTTTACGTAATTAGTATAGAAGAATTACCATATTTTGAGTGTGATTTCCTATAGTTTTTCTATGAAATGTGACTCTTTAGAGTATAATAATTAGTTATTAGACATATAATAAGCACATAATAACACAATATATTTGAAAAACTTTATCCACTTTTGTATTATGACCTGTCAAAGTTAATGCCAAATTTTCGTCACCGACTCGCAAAAGTTTGGATTTTTCTGTAATATCAGACAAATCTGAAAGAACTGGTATGATTTTATAAGAAGTGTAGTGTAGTGGAAAAGTTATTATGAAAGAATTTCATATAAATAAAGTCCCTAAGTAGTCAGAAATACAAAATTAAAAAAAAAAATTTTTACGAGGAGACATCAAATTTTTCTTGGTTATTATGACTGAAAAACTAAATATTTTTGTATGCAAAGAAGTAAAACAAAATAATGGTTTTGGTAAAGCATTTAATAAAGAACATAACTGTAAATACAATTTCCGCATAGACTTTCGTATTTTGTGATAAAAACATCGAAATGATAAATAGGCGAGTTTTTTCACTTCGCCAAATTTGTAATTTGTCGCCATTATTATCTTAATTGATTTACGAGATAAGGTTATAATGTTTTATATGTCAAATTTCAATGCGATCATTTTACAGTTCTTCTTTTTACGATCTGTATAGTGGTTTACAAGTTATGGTCGTTTTTATCAAGGTCGTCGATTTTGCGCGCAAAAAGGTCGCGCGCGAATGGGACGGCTGAATTTTATTCCGCGAGGAGAGGGGTTAAGGGGTATTCCGCTAAGCTATGTTATCGGGTTAAAATCGAGGAAGAAATAACAGCAGTACGATATTGCAGTGACAGTAGAAATCTATAGGATAACAGACCCTTGATGTCTCTTCTTTTTGGCAATCCACCACCAATCCACCCAATGAGGGTGAAACCCTTGATCTCGGACCGACACATCCCGCGCATTCAAGTGTCAGCTAGTAGAGTTGGACACTCACATTCATCTCAGCGTCGTGTTTCGTCATATCATCAAACCCTCTGTTAGCGGACAGCGCTCAGAACGTTTCCGAGCAATTCTAAGGCGTTCACGGGTATGTTTTCAAGTGGTAGTTTCATATCCATCCGTTCCACTCATATCGAACAGAGCGTGGAGCTGTCAAAAGACTCAAGATTCAAATGTTTGTCTCCATCGCTTGAGTCAATTATTGGACGATTGGCATCGCCAGCGCCCTGCTATTAGACGGTGTAACGAACGTTTGACGTACGTGATACGTCTAATGTTTGAACAGTTACCTAAAATAATTTAAAAAACGGATAATGACGACGATGTTGTTCCTGTTGCCGCGGCAGTAGTCTTCTTCTTCTTCTTCTTCTTCTTCTTCTTCTTCTTTTATTTTGGCAATTCCGCTATACAGCAAGCGATTGGTGCCAGTTTTTTATCAGTCTTTCTTCTTAGTGCTTCCCGATGACTGGGGGATCTATGGTTAGTAAACCCCCACCTTGAACAATGACCAAGAACAGACAAATGACTTCACATTTACATGCCTTATAAAATGGAAATATTTCAATTCTACCATGCACTAACTACATGTCCTTTGGGGATATTTCCCTGTGGACATCACATTGTGGATATTAAAAGGACAGGATATTCTAATTAGGATGTTACATGGGTGTGGATGTTTTTAAAATGGCTAGTAAAAAGGTTAAATTTGCATCTTGAATTATATTGACACGTTATTAAGGGAAATAAACTTTGTAATGTTTTTATAAACTTTGATCGAATTCGATGCCAGTAGGATGTCAATTTTTGTTGGAAGGCAGATTTTATATTTTACTAAATTTGGAATAAATGATGGGTAGTTGTTAAGAAGGGGACAGTTAAAGAATATGTGATCTAATGTGCAATTGTGGTAGCCACAGTCGCACTGGGGGGAGGGCAGCACGTTTATGCGGAAGAGATGAGAGGGGGTGGAGCAGTGTCCTATTCGCCTTCTGCAGATTGATGTTATTTCCTTCCGCTTAAACGGCTTCTTGTAGTACCATGGTTTAGAGGGAATTGTAGGGTTAAATTGGGAGTAGTGTTTGCCCTTGTTGCTGCAGGAGGAGAGCCAGGTCTTATTCCACTTTTCTTTCATCTTTTCTTCTATTACTTGAAAAATGTCTGATGCCGGGATTTTAATTTTCAGGAGAACTCCCCCTGACCGTGCCTCGTTTGCCATTCTGTCAGCGTACTCATTGCCTAAGATTCCGGAGTGCCCAGGGATCCACATCAATATTATCTCGCCCCCAGCTTCACTGATGAGGCGGTATTGTGATCTAATAAGGTTCTCTATGTGAGTCGGACGGTGCGATATAGAGGGGGAATTAAGCTTATCTAATAGGCTTTTCGAGTCTGTGAATACGACTCCTTGGGGAGACCGTTTAACCCGCATATATTCTAAGGCTTGAGTACTGCGACGCTTTCTGCCGTGTAGATGGAGGCATTGTTAGGCAGCCTAAATTTAAGGGAGATGTTGAGATTGGAATGAAATATACCCACCCCCACGTACGTGCCCGCCTCGGCCTTCGACCCATCCGTGAAGAGGAGATCCCAGCCGAGGAACCTGTCTGCGACCATTCTCGCAAAGGTGCTATTATTCAGTGGCGAGGGATCCTCACCTGCGGGGGTCTTTGTTATTCCTGAGTCATAACATATGGTAGGGTGCTCAAACCTTTCAGGGAAAGGAAGTCTGAAATCCGGGAGGATGTGATCTCTCTGAATAACCTCTTTAAAGTGATGCAGTTTGCGATGGCTCCTACATAGAGCCGAGACTTTGCTATTTGGAGAGCCTTGGGAGAGCTCACATAGGAGCTTTAGTTTTGGCACTAAAGGGTGTTTGGACAGTTGGAGCCTCTTGATGTAAAACTTGTCTGCCAGGAGCTGGCATCGAAGATCAGTGGGAGGCTCGCCAGATTCTACGAGGAGGGCGTTTGTTGGGGAGCTTCTCATGGCGCCAATGACACATCGTAGGCCTTTGTATTGTAGGGAGTTCAGTTTGTCTTGGAGTTTTTTGGTTAAAGGGTAACAAATGAAGGAGGCGTAGTCTAATTGTGAGCGGACTAGGGCGTTGAACAGAAGTTTAGTGGTGAAAGGGTGTGACCCCCACCAAACTCCGCTGGTTGCTCGGAGTATGTTTAGTGCTCTCTCTCCTTTGTTGACCACTTGGTCAATGTATGAGGTCCATTGTAGTTTGGCATCTAGTGTAACTCCTAAGAATTTGGCATGAGATTTAATTGGGATGACTGAGTGGTTGAATTTGATGTTTAAGGGTGTCGGGGTTCTCTTGCGGGTGAAAACTACAGCATTGCTTTTAGATGGGGAGATTGATAGTCCGGAGTCGTTGAGCCATACCTCCAGATCCTCTAGGGCCTCTGAGACTTTCCGGAGGGCAGTAGGTATGTTTTGTGAGGAACTATATATCACAATATCGTCCGCGTATTGTAATAACCTGCAGTGTCTCAAAACCACCTCCTCCAAACCTCTGGTGTAGAGGTTGTAGAGGATGGGGGAGAGCACACTGCCCTGTGGGAGGCCCCTGAAAAGGGTTCTTGAAATGGGTTCTGCAGAGGTCATAATGTTAATCTTTCTTCCTTTGAGGGTTGAGATGATGAATGTTGAGAGTTTGTCCGGGACCCCCAAGTACTGTAGCCTCCTCTGGAGGAGTGGAAGCAGGACATTATCGTAGGCGGCTTGCACGTCCAGGAAGACCGCAACTACCGATTCCTTCCGTTTGAATGCCAGTCTTATATCTGTGGTGAGAATCGCCAGGTTGTCGAGGGTGCCTGATCCACGACGGAATCCAAACTGTGAGTTTGCTAGTTTGGCTGAAGTTTCCACGAACCATTCTAGTCTGTTTTTGATTATGTGCTCTGAAATTTTGCACAGGGTTGAAGAGAGAGCAATAGGGCGGAAACTTTTGGGGGAGGACGGATCACAATTGGGTTTGGGGATAGCGATGACCGCTTGGGACCTCCAGGAAGTGGGAGATATGCCTTGATCGAAGAACCCGTTCAGGAGATCTAAGTAGTACCCTGTGATGTTAGGGCAGCAAGAGGGGATGAATGCGTAGGGAATAAGGTCCTCGCCTGGGGCTGAATCTCTAGCCTTGTTCAGGGCGGCATCTAATTCTACCAGGCTGAAGGGGGAAGACATTTCGGTATGTGAGGAAGGATGCGCACTAGGGAGGATTTCCGGTTCTGTGTTGAGCTCGTCGCTGCCGGGACAATATGGGGGGGCCAGGCAATTAACAAATTGGTCCAGTGTCTCTCCATGTACTGGGGGGGAGGAGTTAAGGTTCGATGCTCTCCTGAATCTTTTGACCATAGCCCAGACAGTGGAACTCGGAGTATCCGGGGAAAGGTTGGAGAAGAAATTTTTCCAACCTTCTCTTTTTTTACTTGAGAGGAGTTTTCTGGTTTCCTTGGCTGCGATTTGGTATGAGTTGTGATTGCTAGTGTTCATATCACTCAGATAAGTAGAGAGGCAGAGTTTCCTCCTGCCAACCGCTTGGTTGCACTCAGCATCCCACCATGGAGGAGATTGTCGGACTGGAATTTTGGGGGTTTGTTTTTTGAAAAACTTTTCAGCCGCTGATAATATGCATGATGACAAGGAGGAGTAGCACTCCTCTAGGGGGGTGCTTTCGAGTGGGGGGAGGAGTGTTGCTGCGTCGTTTAAGTGAGCGCAGAAATCCGAGAAGTTTTTTTCCTTATTACTAAACTTAAAGAGAGCACGACGGCTAATGGTGGCTCGATTAATCAGAGTGAAGTGAGTATTAATGAGGATGGGAAAGTGGTCACTACCCAATGGGTCATCCAATACTTGCCAAGTACTGTCTATTTGGAGGCACGGGGAGCATATCGAGACATCAGGGGCCGAGGAACGTTCTGATGGAAGTGGAACCAAGGTGGGTGAGCCGTCGTTCATGATGCACATAGAATGTTTATCCATCATATTTATCAGGGCATCTCCCTGTCGGTCAGTGAGCGAGCAGACCCAAAGTGGGGCATGCGCATTTAGGTCTCCAAGAATGAACACAGGCCCGGAAATACCTCCGAGGGTCCGGGACCACCATTTTTCCGTAATAATCGTCCTGGGGGGAGCATATAGAGAAAGGAATGTGCACTCATTTATTCTGCCAGAGGCCAATTGGACATTGTTCCCCGGGGAAGCCAGGGCCAGCGGAGAGTGGATAAGTGAGTTCTTGAACATAAGGATAGTCCCACCCTTCCCGTCGAGGCGGTCATCACGGAGGACAGTGTAACCTGGTATGGTAAAGTTATTGGAGGGGGACAGCCAAGATTCAGAGATAGCTGCCACGTCAACCTCACGTTGATGCAGCAGTTGGATGAGCTCATGCTTTTTGGGTATCAGGCTTCGGCAATTCCATTGCAAGATGCAAAGCGTTGCCATTCTGCAGATATAAATTGAATCTACAAGTAAATTAAAGGTTAAAAATGAAATATAAAAAATGTGTAATATATACCTATATGTATATATATAGAAACAAGTAAGTGGGAAATTTAGCTGGAGCGGAAGTTTGTGACTGGGGCGTTACGTTGGTCTGAAGGCAGATCCCGATCCGCCATCCAACGTGTCTGATAATTGAAGGTCAGTGACAGTTATCATTGAGGAGGTGTCGCTGGAAGCCGAGGCTCCAGAATTGGTGTTGTGTTGGGCCATAAGCACCTGTAAGAGGGCTGCTATCTGATCCAGAGTAGTTTTAGGATCTCCATTAAGACCACAGCCGTTAACGGATTTATATGGGAAGTAGTCCCATCGTAGTTCGTTTGATTTGTCGTGAACAGGGGAGCGAGGCGGGGGAGGGCTCTGCAACTTCCGTTTCTTCCCTACGCCTTTATTTTTACCTGAACGGATAGGATCCGAGACGATAATTCTTGGTCTCATTGGGGAGAGTGGGGAATTAAAGTTAAAAGGTTGAGTTTGTGGGGTAGTTGCTGCAATAGATGCATATGAAGCAGATGTTGTCTTAGGTACTCTCGAGAGAGCATCATTAAATGATATGCCTTCTTTTGCCATGATGTTTTTTATTGCCTTTTGACGGCTATATTCGGGGCATTTTTGGTCCGTAGCTGTGTGTGAATCGTTGCGACAGTTAACGCAGAAGGAGAGAGATGCCTTGCAACTCTCCCCCGCATGGGCCTCTCCGCAACGAAAGCACCTGGGAGTTTTAGATCGGCAGGTCTTTTTTAGGTGACCGTACCGACAGCAAGCTGTACAGAGAGCAACTGGAAGGGAGTAAATCTCTACTGGGAGGCTATTGTAGTATATTAGGACTTTTTCCGGGAGCTTTTGTCCCTCAAATGTGAGAACAACCGTTCGAGAAGGTTTATAAACCACGTTGCCTGAATCGTCCGAAGATCGGTAATTAAGGCGGCGGATCCGCTTGACTACGAAAGGATTGGAGGCGTTTAATGCAGAGACTATCTCCTCATCAGGTATATCCGTGTCCAGTCCCTTTACCAACCCCAATCTGACCGTGGCGAAGGAAGGGATGAAGGCTTTGTAATTTTTTACTCTTAAGAAGTTAGCTTTAGTAAGGTTATTGGCAGCTCTCGCAGTTCTCAAGGCCACCTCGACGCGGTTTCTTCCCGTCTTTTTAATTGTTTTGACGTCTTGAACTTTATTTGCTTCAATCAGTTTCCCGACAGTAAGCGGGTAGATAGACAAATTCGGATTTGTACTCTCAGAATTGTTGGAATTCTCTGGGCAAAATTGAATATAATAAAGGGCCCGGGCGAGTCCTCCTTGTACATGTTTTCGGCAGCTATTTGCCTAGTTTCGATGGCTTCTCCCGCAGCCACGTCAGACCTAACCTCGACAGTCATTCCCAACGGCGCCCGCGAGTCCATCTCCTGTTCCGATATTGCACAAATAGGGCTTGACGGAGTCGACGGGCGTGCCCCCGTCGACCCCCCCTGTCTCCGTTCCATTCACAGGCAATCTAAGGAGGGTACATCCAGATAATTTTGAAAAAAAAATAAAAAAGTTTGAAGATGCTACCCGCAGGAATGGCTGACGAGACACGCTATTTAATCCGGGAGTATAAACAAAAATGACGACAAAATTACAGTTTCCGTGAACGATCCCCGCCAAACCACTGAAGGATGACCTGGACAACACAGACAAAACAACAAAAAACGAGAGGAAACAAGGATTCACAGAGCACAACAAACACACCCTGCCCCGTTAGTTCCTAAATCGAGAGTCCCAAAATACGATTTAAAAAGGCTTAAAATCGCAAATTTAACAGGAAAGTAAATAAACACGTCACGGTTTCGTAATGTTTTGACATTTCAAAAACGCGGCAGTAGTCAGTCAGTCATGTTGTTTTGCTGCAAATTACTCCAAAATAAAGTTAAAATCCTAATAGGAATTGGTGGATGGTGTGTATAAATAAAAATAGGACTATAATAAAAAAATCTTTAGGTTTTTAGGTTTAAAAACGAAAATGTTAGTTAGTAGTTAGTGCCTACAGTATTTTCAGTGGCAGGCTTCTCCCGTCTTAATGTAAGGGTAATAAAATTGAATTTGAATTAGCCGGTCTTTTTTTTTTTTGGACCCCCCCCGAAAAAAAATTCTGGGCACGGCCTTGCTATTATTGTTTCACATCGTCGCCTTAACTAGTTTGTGGTAGTTTTGTGCATGTGGAATGGTCTTTATACTTGTGTTTTGTGGTGTTTGTAGATAATGACTTTGACACCATCGAAGCTTTGGAAGGGCTAGAAGAAAGGCATTACGCGGAGCTATTCCCTGGTCGCAGTCTCGGCCAACGGGTGAAATTCTTCATAGCGCTGAGGAAATACCTGCAAGCTGTGCGTGGTGATTCTTTAGCGAATAAGCAATTTTAGCAGACACTAAATATAAGAAAATCCCTTGCACGTATGATTTAAGAGTTAACATCCGCATTAAAAAAAAAAATCAGTACCGTAACATGGCGGGCGTTAAATTCTTTAATCTTATGTGCTTCTTATAATTAATAATTTGTTACTTTTAATTACAGGTGAATAACACGAATCCACCAGGCACGCCTCAGCACAGTAATAGCTACTGCTCAACACCACAAAATGTTTCCTACGTCCCTCCTGAGCCAACGCAGCAATTAGTTCCATACATCTCCCCTGTGCCAACGCCACCACCGATGTACACCCCTTCAGTGCCTTTTCAACAAGAGACGGACCAATATGAGGATGTCCTGACTTTAATAGACAAGTGCACTCCTATACCGCACCACAACGTGCGGGTCGTGCTGACGGAAGACCCCCATTACGGCCCAGCCTTACTGGCCAAGGCTAACTCAGGCTGTGCACTTGCTCCAAAGGAGCGAATCCAGTAAGTTCTAATATTATCTGATTACTTATTTTGAGGTGCCAACATGTCCCTTCTGACCTGACAGATGTTTCTTGTGTGCCATTTCTTAAAAAAATATCTTTGCAGCTTGGTGAACGCGATTGTCGTATTTGAGTGGCGCCGACAGCAGGCCGCTAAGTCGGTATCTTCATCCATATGGCAGAGGTGGGCCAAGGGAATTAAGGCAGTCTTTCCCCTGGAGTCTGAATCAGCCTATTTCTCCCACACGACCGGCAGCAAGGAGCCTAGAGGAAAGCTGTACAGCCGCTACCACGCCTACCGCTTCGGGCTGAGGAAGTCAGGGTTGATCGCCTCTGCCGCCATCGGAGCTCGTTCGCCATCTGATAGCCGGTCTGAATCTCCGTCCCCATCCACCGCCAGCCAGAAGCAACCCAGAAAAAGGAAACGTCTCGGCGAGAGGGCGGAACCCAGCCCACACAAGGAGAATACTTTTGAGGAGGACGAGGCCCTGCTATGGCTTCACTCATCGTGGGAGCCTCGTGATGTGGTGGAGCTATTTTGGAAACAATCGTCAAAAGTCAGGCGGCGACTTTTACTTCGTGACCCTGAGCTCACTGCCGATAAATACTTGAGCCGGTACAAGGCAGCTTCTACGGCCCTGGGCTACCAACTGGTGAGTAATAATATATATTACAGGCTTTAAAGTAAGACATGTTCATTTGACCCATTACGTCAAAATATAAAAGCGCAATTTTCAGCGATTGCCGATACCTCGCACTAGCGGCACGCCGCCTAGGCGGTTAACCGCGCGGCTAGCCACTTTCTGATTTGAATATGCGACCACTCAATATTGTACGCACTAAACTGCCCCAAAATCCCAGAGACCCATCTTGACCACGCACTAGGCGAATCAGTTCGCTGAAAATTTTACATTTTGACGTAATTGTTTTTGTTGCCTAAAAATATGGCTCTTGAAGATACCACAAAGTAATTTAAACGATTTCATATAGTTTTTGTCCAAATAGCAGTTTGAAATGTTAATATGGTATAAAGTTTTCTGATCTGCCCCCTTCACAAAGGAATTTATATGTTGTATTAAAATCGTCTTTCTCTTTTACAGTTAAGGATCGACTTTCAGATTAGCTTCCCCGGCCTCTCATGCTCTGCAGTACACCGCCGGTACCCCGAGTTTCGCGAGAGGGTTTTTGCGTTAGCCCGGACTTTTCTGGACTTTGGCCCGTATAAGGAAATCCGTTCCCTCGTCGGTGATGTAGAATGTAAGTTCTTTTCATAAGTATTTAGCACATTCCGTTTCTTGAGAACCGCCGTATCTCCTCAGGTGCCGACCGAGGAATCTCCTGAGGTGCCATGTATGATCCTCCTGATGCTATTCGTTTTTCTTTGCAGTGGGTGGTGAATTGGCAGACCTCACTGCGTTTAAGCTCGTCGGATATCTTCTAGAATACGGAACAACAGTAGCAACCGAAAAGGGACTTTGGCGGCCGACCCGGTCGGAGTCTATATCGGGGATTGTGGTGGATGTTTCTTCAGACACAAGCCGGGATGAAGTTTTCTCTACAAAGAAAGACAAGCTGAACAAGTACCGCATTCCAGTTCAGCCTTTTATAATTGCCTATGGGTCTCGAAACCCAACTAAATACGAGGTTATTATAACCCAGAATGTTGTTTACACATTTACTAATTTCAAGGAGGCTATTGCAACATTATTTGAATGTTATTGGGCGCTTCTCCTTACTTACCCGGAACAGAGTGCCCCGATATGGTATGTGTTTCAAAGGTATATTTACAAACTGAAGTCAGAATTCGATAAAATCAGTGGCATGACTGAAACTCTCCTTCAGCAGTTAAGCGACATTCAGTCCACAGATATTCCCTCCATTGAAACTAATATATCAAAGTGACTTTAACATTATCTATTGAAATGGGGCGTTGTCCATCTTGTAATGTAGCGTTCTCCTCTATTGTAGCTTATCGGCGGCATTGCATGCTGAATATTTGTAAAGTTCTTTTGTCTCGAGACATTCCATGTCCTTATTGTACCAGAACGTATTCAGCATGGAACTCCTTATATAAGCATAATAGAAGAGAACATGAAACCTCTTTTAATAGCAAACAACAGGTCTCTCGTGAATTAAATCTAAGTGACTTCCAATCATCATGGCAGCATGAATTAAATGTAAACGAGCCCCAATCATCATTGCAGCTTGAATTAAATGTAAATGAGTCCCAATTATCGTCTCAGCCTGAAATACCCCCAGTGCAAGCAGAAGGACTGTCTCATAATCAAAGTTTAGAGCGTGTTTTACTACAGATTGCTGGAAAATATTACGGTAACAATGCGCTAACTAGGAAAATGGCTGGGTTGTTTTTTAGAGATTTTGAAAGGGTTATAACTGCCTCATACTATCCAGTAATAGTTAAACATTTTCGAACAGCTGGTCTCTCTACCGAGAGCGAGGATCAAGGTTTAGAACTCATGCAATCGGTTTTCAGACATTACTCCTCTGAGTTCCGTGTACTGGCCCATTTCCGAAGTAAAAATACGCTGATTGATCCTGTACCTTATACAGTCGGTACTCGCTTTGATTACGTTACGAGGAAACGGGAAAAAACTTATCAATCAGTGGATTGTGTGGCTCATAGAATTCCGCTAAGACAAGTCTTTTACAAAATATTTTCAAAGACCAATGTTTTAAGCAGTACTCTATCTTACATGGAGCGTTGTTATGCAGATGTGTCAGGTACAATGGAGAATTTTATTCAAGGGTCAGCTTGGCGCAAACGCATAGCAAACGCTCCTGATAAGCTGATCATATTTTATTTTTTGTTTTTTGACGATTTTGAAAGCGGCAATGCTTTGGGGAGTCACGCAGGAATTCACAAGCTGGGGGCCGTGTATATAGCATTCCCTTGTCTTGCAATTGACTTTCCCTCGGGTACATCAGTGTCACAATCATCCGTGAATAAAATTATCCTTGCAGCTCTTTTTCATTCTTCAGATCGCAGTGAATTTGGAAATTATAAGATTTTCAAACCCATTATTGATGACATGAATGATATAAAAATAAATGGCATTACTTTTCAGCAACTTGGGATTGATCGCACAATTTATTTCGAGTTGGGGTTAATTTTGGGTGACAACTTGGGTTTACACTCAATTTGTGGTTTCGTTGAGAGTTTTTCTGCCAATCGCTGTTGCCGCACATGTCGGATCGAGAAAAATGAACTTAGGAAAGGTACTGAGGAAAATCCAGAAATGTTAAGAAATGTCTCCAACTATAGGGAAGACCTTGACAGTAACAATCCAGTTACAACTGGTGTCAAAGAAAAATGTGTTTTTTATCATTGGGAATCTTTCAAAGTCTTTGATCAAATTGGGGTAGACATTTTTCATGACATTTTTGAAGGCTGTGGAAAGTACATTATGGGATTCCTACTGAAAGTCTTCATTTTAGACAAACATTATTTTTCGTTGGACGATTTCAATAGTCGTTTACAGCAATTCGATTTTGGGCCAGATAACTCAGCAAAGCCAGTAGCTATGTCAATAGATCGGATTCGAAAGAAAATTGTGCGACAATCTGGGTCGGGTCTAGTAAACCTCATTAGGTATTTTGGATTGCTTATCGGTGATTTAGTCCCTATGGACGATGAACATTGGGCATTGTACGAATCCCTTGTAGATTTAGTGAGAGAGGCCACAAGATGGACGAGTTGTACAGAAACAGCCGAATACATTGGCGTTCTGGTATCCGAGTTAAATGCCATGTACTTGGAACTCAGTGGTGGGCACTTACAGCCTAAATTTCACTTCCTGGTTCACTATCCGAGAGCTCTATTAGCTTACGGGCCACTTGCGTTACTTTCCTCGATGAGGTTCGAATCGAAACATCGTGTTTTAAAAAATGCTGCAAAAGTTTCCGCTAGTAGGCGTAATATTACTCTAACTTTGGCATTAAAACATCAGCTGGTTTTAAATGAACTGTTTATTGATAGTGCTTATAGAGACCCCTTAACATTGACATTTTCATCTAAAACATTTAAATTGACCGATTATGAATTACTCCTGTCCAGTTTGGGCATTCCAGTTAACGAAATGTCCGGTTCTGTAGTTAAAGCAGCATCATTTTACAGTCATTGTTATCGGACAGGAACAGTTTTGCAATTGAACACCAATGACTGCAGTGATTGTATCCGAATAACAGAAATGCTTCACGTTAAGGAGAAATTAATTTTTGTTGGAGTCGTCTTGGAGAATTTAGGATATTCTCGAAAATATATGTCTTACGGTGTCCAGGCTAGCCCAAGAACACTCGCTGTATTTCATTTCAGTTTTAAATGTCCATATCCTTGTACACTTTCAACTGCCATTGATGGCTCTTTATTTGTAACTAAAGGTTAAAATAACTGATTAGGGCATGTGTCACTATTAATTTAACCCGGATAAATTTAACTTAACTGGAAGTCCGTGAATCTGATTGGTTGATGTGAAGTGTTTACTTCAAATTAAAAGGGTACAATTCATGGTGAAACTCGCCCTTAGTGGTGTTTTTAATAGGATGCACCCACCCTTAATAAGGTATATTTTATAGAAGATACATTCATCGACACTGATGACCTGATAGCTACGGGCAATTTATACCGAGTAATGAATTTTATAAGAACGTATCACATGACCCATAAAAAACCCTCTTATAGGAAGACATTTTGTAAAAATTTGTGTTTTTAATTATAATTTATGTTAGACGCATATCACAGGTCTGCAGTGTTTAGTTTACGACAGTTAACATTGTTTACTATATATAGATACTATGTATATACACTGCTGTTTACTGTATCACTTTTGTTTCATGTGTTTTGTGTGAATATTAAAATTGTTTCTGTAATAAATCCGTGTTTTGTCTTTTACAGATGCCTGCGGCAGTCCATCTCAATAGAACAAAACAGCAAGGAGTCGTATGCTCCATCCACCCTGGGAAAAGGGATAGGGCGGGAAAAGGGATACCCCCCCCCCCCCCCCCCCCCACCACCCCCGCCAGAGTGAGCATACGAGCCCTTGCTGGTCCAATGAGATATGGACTGCCTGAGGTAATTAGATTTCCTATTAGGGCAATGAGAAATACCTTATTGGAGTAAAACGATATCTACCTAAGACAAGTAGATACCTACCTGGAGTAAAAGGATATCTACTTAGGAGTAAAAGGATATCTACCTAAGCCAAGTAGATATCTACCTATGAAGCCAATTAGAACAGCTAACAGAGCCAAACAGATCTAGAAACAGAAATCTTGCAGTCACCCAATCGGTTCCTTTTTGGCTCAATTAGATGCCAAATCTGATTGGGACGGTTAGAAAAACCAATGAAATTGATCTGTTTGCAACAGTCAGAACCAATCTAACCGTCACCCACCCAAAGAGAATTTCTAATTGGGCCAATACAGATATTTTTCTCAGTGTACATTTTGAGGTTATGTTTTGTCTTACATTTCGTATAGCTTAACCACAAATTGTCGGTACCTACCTGTCTCAATAGTATTCAAAAGTAATGTTATAATTATTTAACGGAGGCACGACTAACTCTTATTTTACAAGCTGAATAATTTAAACGTCGATGTCACGTGATAGAATCAGTAAAGGAGCAGAAACATTAGACAACACGCCTCTTAGGAGACGGTACCTATTGAGACATCGGTCTCTAAGTTATATTTAGTCTTACCTACTATTCTCACATTACTGTTGCAATATAATATTTTTTCCCAAAACGTAGGTTCTATTCTTTCTACTAATACGACAAGTATGATGATGACCATCCAATTAGATGTAGATCCAATAGATGACCATCTAAGACCATCCAAGTAGTTATTAGACGGACGAAACGAAGTCCGTAATATTATGGAATGTCATGTCACCGAAATTGTTCAAAACGTATTAAAAACGTATTAAAAATTATGAAACGGATAGAAAGACATATCCTAGATATAACTCATTTTATCTGCCGTTTTGAACTCCATTCGTTGAACTGAGCAGCAGACGAAATTCGAATTATTAGCTGGCAAACGACAAAATTTTTATATGAAATTAAACCACGGAATAGCAGCAATAGTTAAATTTAATATTAATAATAACTTTAATTATTAAACTAATAACTACTATAACATATTGCAGAAATTAAGTACCACCTTTTGTAATTAAGGGGTAAGTGGAATAAAACACTAATAATATTAAACCAAACGACTCAATATTAAAACACTATGGATCTTATACCTATATCTTATAACTTATAACCATTAAACTTATCCTATAACTTATAACTATTAAACGTAACGATCTTACACCGCACGAAATGTGTTCAAATTTATTCGGACGGTTCGAGAGGTAGTTTTTATAGACGATCGTTCGTTTCGTATTCCGCTCTAACGCATTGCTCTATCTCATTCGCTTGAACTAATTTCAGTTTTAGTGCACGAAGAAACGCAATCGGTCCCATTGATGCTGTATCTGTAAACTCTATAATGTACTTTCTTACAGCAAAACATCTCTGGACTACATTTTACGAAAATTCCATAGAATATACTGTCAAATTGCTATTACCGTGGTAAGTAGGCATATTTAATATGATACTACCAATGTATTAACTTAATATCCTTATTTTTAGAAACATTATATTTACATTTTATCCACGTCGCATAACACCTCTCTCGCTCCCGCATGATTTATATTCGAAAATTAAATAAGTTAAACAAGTAACCACTGTTCGATAAAAACTAGGTGTACCTATAACTTATAATTCATAATAAACACACACACTTAAATCTACGTAAATTTAAAGGCATTAGAATTATCAATAAATGCATCTGACTGTTCCGTATAAATAATATTATATTATAATAAACATACACACTTAAATCCAGGTTTTTAAGCAATTAGAATCATATCAGTAAATGCATTTGATTGTTCCATATTGGCTGTTCGTAGATAAATAAAAATTCACAAAACGTAACTGAAAAATAAAATGCATACATATAATAGAATGTACTACCTACTGGAGATCGCATTATTCGATATCATCTAAAAAAGTGTTCGTGCTTCACCAATGCACTGTGTTCTGCTTGCTTAGAAGACGAAGAGTACTTATCAAAGGTCTACCGCCGACAGTTGCCTAATATTTTTCAATTGGCATTTGGCTGCAGTCATGTGATTTTTATGATGAATTTTCCGACCAAATGCATGCTTACATATTGTACAAACAAATGGCTTTATTTTTCGGTGTACTACATTTATATGTCCGATTAAGTGAGACTTTTGTGTGAAAGCTCTGTTACATTCCGCACAGCTATACTTAATTCTGAGATGGACTGAGTTTATATGGTCCTTTAAATTTCCTCGCGATGCAAAACTGCGATTGCATTTGTCGCACGCGAAAGGCTTCAATTTCCGGTGGACAGAATTGACATGTTGAATTAAAGTACCACTCTCAAAGAAAGCGCGTTTGCATTCCTTACATTCAAATTCCTTCATTTTTCTATGAAAGCCATCGATGTGCTGTTTAAATCGTGTTCGATTTGGAAATTCTTTGTTGCATAAATCACACGTGAATACATTCAACTGCCGGTGAGTGAAATTTACATGCTGTAGTAAGTAGCTGCGATAAGAAAAGACTTTCTTACACTGCTGACATGCATGCTTTAGTTTGCGATGGATCGATTGGACGTGTGTTTTCAAACTTCCTCTACATGAAAATGCCCTGTCACACTCTTCACACGTAAATTTCTTAAATTTTCTATGCACTATATCGACATGCTGAATTAGATCAAATCTTCTACTTGATTCATAGCTACATTTGACACAAATATATTTCTTCCCATTTGGCCTGATACAGTCTTTGCAAAATAGCACAATTTCATTGTAATGCTTGCATGCTCCCATTGGCACGCTTCTGTCTATATGGCGATCGCAGACAACGCATGTGAATTTATCAAATTTCGTTAATAATACTTTGATGTCTTTTTTCATCACGCTTCCTTCGGGTTTTATGAAAGCCACTGCCTCTTCTTCAAATTCCAGAATATTTGCTTCCATATAAGAAGAGTTCGGTTGTTCTTCTTTGAAGCAATTATCACTTTCTGGTTTCAACGTTTCACTGTATTTATTGTCAGGGCAACTTGGCATCCTGTCTTCGACATCGGACTCTAATTCTATCTTCACTTTAATGTCTGCATGATTTTCATCATTTTCCTGCCTTTCCATGGTGGATATTTATACTTTTGACTATATATAGAGGTAAAATAAAGCGGAAAACTGCAGAAACTTGCACGATCTAGGTACACAGTAAACAGATGTAATTATTGTGACGTTTCGTGTTTAGTATTGCCACATATTGGAATATAAAATTCAATATTTATACAAGTTGTTTTTACTGCAAGTGTTTTCTTTGAGTGGGTAAATCAGTACAACAAAGTAAGCAACTTTTGAAAAAAAGTAAAAAAAAAACGAATGTTTTTTTAAAATTAACGTTTTGTGTTTTTTAATAGTGTAAAAATCAATGATCACGATGCGCTATCTAGCGGTAAGTAAAATGTCACTAATATTGTTTATTGACGATAAAATACCTACCGCTAGACGGCGCAGCGCGCTCAATTTTTCTCAAACCTTATCTAATAGTCAACTTCTTCAAATTTTTAAATTAAAAAAATAAAATAATTTAAATAATTTAAACTTTCAAACAAAAGACTTTTCCCTTTTACTGCATACCTATAATTTCCTTTTTACTGCATAAATGGCATAGGTATGGAACCGCGACCGTATCTAGGATTGGAACTACTGAAAGACAATATATTTTGGTACCAAATAATAACATTACACTTAATATAGTATACAGAGAAGTTTTGAACAATTGAAATAAACACAATTTATCCAATCATAATTATTTCATTCACTCATTTGAAACCCGATAATATAGCCAAATTGGCATGCAACATGCATATGCAGTAAAAATATAACCCTCCTTTTGGCAGTCAGGAAATAAATCATAGCACTCAGTGCTAACCGAACCACACTCATAATTTCATCACAAGAAAAAATGTTTACCGCCCAACGAAGTGGGCATGGGTCAGTTAGTGGTGTATATAAACATACACAATATCACTTATTTCCCGCAATTGTATATGACGACATATCAGAATAGATAATAATATTTTATATTCGATCATTGATCGAAATTTGATCATCAGATGATATGAATAAAATCGAAGACCTGAAATTTGCCGTGCGTTGCGCCTCGCATAAGAAAGAGAAGCACTTATGCCTCAAAACGAAACAACAATAAAGCTGGCCGGGCGATATTGAAGTATTTTCGATTGCTTAGCGATCGTTCACCGAAATGCCTGCAACACAAAAAATGCTTCGGCCACACCGAACATGTATGGCCGGGACATACGAAAAATATTGTCGTCTATTGCTAAGTATAGCTGGTATTGTTAGCAATTGTATCGCAGCCTATTTTCGCTGTAATATATGTCTGCAAAACAGTTTTCGGCAATATTGCTAACAATACCAGCTACAGTATGCAATACATGGAAATATTTTTAGTATGTCCCGGCTATATATCCACACATATTTGGTAAGGCAGAAGTATTTTCATGTGGTGCCGGCATGTTTGCTGGACAATCGCTTCGCAATCGAAAATACTACAGTATTGCCCGGCCAGCTCTATTATTGTTTCGTTTTGTGACATAAGTGCGTTCCTTTCTAACTGTTGCGGCCGCTAATAAAACGGCGAGCCGCCAAAAAATCTAATAATTGATTTTAAAAGGCGGAAGCTGTCGAGGCCGACGAGCAGTTTCCGTCAACCTGAAATAGGGCATAGCATCCGCGTAAATTGTCCTACAAAATGTATGAGCTTAGGTGCGGCGGGACGGACCTCGCAGACGTCGCGTCCCGACCGAAAACACCAGCCACCGAATCGCAGAATTAATCTCGTGAATTTAAACAAAGTGTTGTAGCTGCAAAAGAAAGGGCGATCCGCCAGAAATATAATAATTAATCTAAAAGACGAAACTGTCGAAAATAACGCACAGTTTTTCGTCAGGATGAAATCGGGCATAGCATCCGCGTAATTTTTCCTCAAAAATGTATGGGCTTAGGTGCGACGGGACGGACCTCGCAGACGTCGCGGCACGAGCGAGGCCGTCATCGACCAGAAGCAAAAAAAAATTAATGTTTTAAAATTAAACAGAGGTGTATTACACACAAATAAGAAGGGAAAAATATAACGACAAACGGAATAAGCAGTAAAAAACAACACGGACAAGCCCCGCTCAAGATTCCCATATCGGGCGCAAATATATTGAAGTCGCCAAAGGAAAAATCGGCAGAAATTCTCCAAAAGCGAAAAAGAATAAGCCCGAGAAGGAATGCATCGTCAAAACACCGAAAAATAAAATCGCAGAAGCGAAAGATCGGAAAAGACGGAGACAGAGAGATCGGCGAGCGCTAGGCCGAGCGCCGGCCAATCAGAGGCCGCCAGCACACCGGGCCGCGCGCGCGCCGCCGGAGCGGGGGTATAAATATAGCCGCCGGGCGGGGAGCAAATCATCATTCGCTGCCGCGCGCTCGCACCGTACGGTCGTCCGCTCCGCTCGCGCCGCGACTAATTTATTTTACCGCCGCGCACCAAACCGCTCTCGTGTTTGATACTGTTGTAGCGTAGCTCCAGTTCATTCAGTATTAACCCCGCGCCGTCGATTTTCTCCGGCCCGCCTAAGCAATCGGTTCGTACGCGTTTTCAGTAGTGATACAAATAAGGTGTACGACAGTAGTGATACAAATCAGTGCCCGGCGTCTGTCCCGAACGGTCGCCTGCTCCGCTCCGCCGCCCGCGCTGAATATAGCCGCAACGAGTTCTCGCTGTGCAGCTTTGCTCCAGCCTGTTCTTGTATTCTCCGTGCCGTCGAGTGAATCTCCAGTTCGCCTAAGCGACCAGTTCGTGCGCGTAATTAGTAGAAATACGAGTTTTGTGTACGAGCTGTGGACTTTTATATTTTTTACTTTATAAGTGAACATATCGGAAATGCAGTCTTTCGTCGACGCTGCTGAAGATACCATGGCCTATAGCTCACCTGTAGCTAGAGGTCGAGATATGCCGCTGCTACTACCTGCCACTCCAAAGAACGCGAAAGAGAGCCCGCGTCTCCCGACACCGAGCTAGAAAGGGATTCGCAGCGCCGTCGGGCCGGCTCGTTTGGAACCGACGGCTGCGAAGCCCTCCTGACGCCGCCGCCTTCGGACAACGAGGATGCGCGCGGCGAGCAGGCAAGCGGGCCGTCCTATGCTGAATTAGCGGCTAGGAAGAGCCCCTCGCCGCTGCCGCGCTCACTGACGCCTCCCACGCAGTCATCCCAGCCACCGAAGCCGACGCCACGTCCTCAGCCAATTATAGTGGAGAAGCTGGACAACTGGACCGTCCACCTAAACACCCTTCACGCAAGGCTGGGGAGAGCGCCTATCGTGGGGCCAATAAGTGGAGGTTTACGGTTTCGCCCGGCGAACGACGCTGAATACCGCGTCGTACAGGACTACCTGCACTCCCTCGGCAATATCGCGTGGCACTCCTACACCGCGCCGGCTGAGAAGGATGCCAAAATTGCAATACGTGGCCTCCCGGAATCGACAACGTCCGAAGAGGTCATCTCGGGTCTAGCCGCCCATGGCTTTGAGGCCACATACGTCAAGATGATCCACGGGGGGCGGCGACCCCTTTTTCATGTCGTCCTCCGGAAGACAGATCGCTGGCGCGAGGTGTTCCAGCTCCCGGACCTACACCACATAAAGGTCACAGTGGAGTCCTGGAGGGGACGAAAGGGCCCCAAACAGTGCCATCGATGCCAGCGATTCCGCCACAGCAGCCACAACTGTCACCGGCCGCAAGTCTGTGTCTGCTGCGGCGAGGAGCATGCAGCCAAAAACTGTCCGAGACCAAAGACAGTCAAAGCAACATGCGGCAACTGCGGGGCGGATCACCCCGCAAACAACAGGAGGTGCCCTGCGTTCATGGCAGAAATCAGCCAGACAACGAGGCAGCGGCAAGGTGCTCCGCGAGCGGCGGCTGCTGCCCCTCAAGCAGAGCCGCGAACCGCTGCCCCGCGCGCCCCGCGCGCCCAGCGCTCCCAGACCGCCCCAGCCCCGGAACAGACTCAGTCTCCACGGGCTTCGCCGCGGAAACCGGCAAAACCACAGGCTATGCCTCAGGCTCCCCCCGCTCCACAGCTACAGAAACAAAAACCGGTGGCGAGCCGGGAGGCTCCCCTTTCGTGGAGGCAGAAGCCGGCACCGTCGACCGCTTGTCCGCAGCCAGATACTGCAAAGAAGTCAAATCGGCAGCGCTCCAAGTGGCCGACGAGAACGCCTCCACAGGAGACGAAGGTGGTCGAGAAGGCGAACACCCCAACACACCGACCCCAGCCCCAAGAGCGCAGCCAAGAGGCTGTAAACGTAATGGTGGCAGACCTGCTGTTTCTGGTAAGCGAGCTGCTTGCCAACCCGGCGGAAGCAAGCTCCATCGTAGCGCGCACCCTACAGCGCCTACTGGGGCCGTCGTCCGCCCTACAGTGCACAGCCATGCCTCCTGCATCGGCAGGCCACTAAGAATAGTGCATTGGAATGCGGATGGCATCAAAAGCAAGCTTCCGTCGGTGCGAGCCTTCCTGCAGGAACAGCAGGTCGACGTCCTCCTCGTATCGGAGACAAAGCTCCTGAAGTTCGTCTCGGTGCGCATACCCAACTACATCGCGTACCGGACGGACAACGTGACGACAGAAGGTCGCGCGTACAGGGGCACCGCCGTCTTCGTGAGGAGGACGATGCTCCACCAACAAATCGACGTGCCGCAGCTAGACTCGCTGTACGCAACGGGAATTCAGCTAAGAGCAGGCGGAGTAGACTTGCGGATTTTTGCAGTCTACAAACCGCCCAGCAACCGACTGGAGACTGGCGACATCGACAAACTCCTACACCAGACGATACCTACGATTGTAGCCGGCGACCTGAACAGCAAGCATCCGGCGTGGAACTCGACGCGCGCCAACGTCGATGGCGCGCAATTGCTTAACCACGCCGAGAAAAGAGGCTTCACGGTCGCCGGACCGGAACAACACACACGTGTTCCGAGCACGCCAACCCACTCGTCAGAGGTACTCGATGTCGCCCTCCTGCACAACGTGACATTTCCCTATGTGCAGGAAGTCATTTATGAACTCCAGTCGGATCACCTGCCGGTTCTCCTAGAACTACAGACCGACGTTGCTACAGCGAGTCACTATAGAGAGCGCCGCCGTATTGACTGGACACGATACGAGAAGCTGCTTGGTAAGGCAATCCTAGATTATAAGACACCGGTCACCGCCGGAGATATTGAGAGCCGGGTGTCCAACCTTCAGGAGGCCATCAAGACCGCGCTGGAAGCCAGCTCCTCGACGATAGAGGCGAAAGCGACACGTCCCCGTCTCCCGCAACGACTGCGAGACAAGCTACGGGAGAAGCGGCGCTTGCATCGCTTCTGGGCCGAAAATCGGTGTCCGGAAGCTAAGCGCCGCTTAAACAAAGCGAACGCTAGCTTGCAAGAGGAACTGCAGACGTACGCAGCCGAGTCGTGGGAGGAATTCCTCGACTCGATAGGCGACGACATGCCATCTATATACAGGCTGAATCGTCGCCTGCTGAGTACGGCTGAACCAGCGCGGCCACTACTGGATTCGACCGGGAACCTCCACTATGTCGCCGACGACAGAGCGACTCTCTTCGCGGACCACCTGGAGAAGACCTTCGTCCCGCACGACATAGAAGACCAGGAGCACTCCAAGGTGGTCCACGAGCACCTAGCTGCGGAGGAGGAATCGCCACCGGAGCTTGGCAGAGAGATCCCGCCGATAACTCCGGCTGAGCTCCAGCGTCGAATCCAGCAACTCAAGCTGAAGAAGGCACCCGGCCCCGACGGCATCAGTAGCGGCGCGCTGAAGAGGCTTCCGCGTCGCCAGCTGCCGGCCCTCGCAGGGCTGCTAAACTCCTGCATCAGACTCGGTCATTTTCCAGAGAAGTGGAAGACGGCTAAGGTGATAATGCTGCCGAAACCTCACAAAGACCTGCGGCAACCGGGCAACTACCGCCCGATCTCGCTGCTGCCTACCCTCGCGAAGGTCTTCGAGCGATGCGTGCTGGCGCGACTAACGCCGCACCTCGCCCCGCGCAACGAGCAGTATGGATTCCGTACGGGCCACTCGACTACCCTGCAACTCACGCGGGTAGTACATCACCTGACGGAATCCTACAATAAGCACCAGCATACGGCAGCCGTCTTCCTGGACGTCGAAAAGGCGTTCGACCGAGTCTGGCACGAGGGCCTCCGCTACAAGCTGGCGACACAGACCACGGCACCGCGCCTGCTCCGTAACGTGGTGGCTTCCTTCCTCTCCGGAAGAGGGTTCTTCGTCGCGGTGGAGGGCGAGCAGTCCACAATTCGTCCCATCGCGGCGGGAGTCCCGCAGGGAAGCTGCTTATCGCCGGCGCTATACGGTGTCTACACAAATGACATACCGCTCAGCGCCGGCGCGGAGCTGGCGCTATTCGCGGATGACGCTATGTATATGGCAACTTCAATCAACATCAAGGTCGCGGCCAAGAAACTGCAGCAGCAACTAGACCTTATGCCAGAATGGCTAAGGAAATGGCGGATTGTCGTTAACCCGGCTAAGTCCGAAGCGATCATCACCGGCTCACACAAAGTTTACCCGGAGCCGGTGAAACTCGGCGGCACCCCGGTGCCGTGGAAGAACACGGTCAAGTACCTCGGGGTGCATATCGACCGTCGCCTTAACTTTGCGCACCACGCGAAAGCAACAATTGCCGCTTCGAAATCCGCCTTCTACGCGCTGCTGCCCGTTCTCCGTTCGGCCGCGATCCCGGCGAAGACACGTCTGCTGATGCTGAAGATGTACGTGAGGACGAAACTCACGTACGCGGCACCGGCCTGGTACCACCTCATCTCGGCATCGCAGCGGAGTAACATCCAGCGAGTGCTGAACGTGGGGCTAAGAAAAGTGTCGGGAGCCCCTTGGTACGTCCGAAATGCGACTCTGGAACGCGATTTTAGCGAAACAGAGTCCGTGGAGGAACACGTAAAGCGCCTCGCGCGCGCTATGTACCGCAGGGCCGACACCTCGCCTCACGAGCACATCCGCCAGCTCGCTCCTCTGCACACCAGACCACCAGAAGTCCGGAAGCCGTACCCGCGCAGTCTGCTTGATTAGCGGACCACCAGCGCGGGTATCGCAGCACAGCAGCCTTGCCACAAAAGATGTCATTACCACCTCCCGTCACAATCCTTCACGATAAGGTGCCTAAGCACATAACAATGAGTCTTGCCACAGGGCACAAAGCCCTGTGACGCCATTCCAGAAAGCCGGGCCAATGGGCCCGGCTCACGTGAAACCCCACGAAAAGGCGAAATGCCTAGTGGAAGATGTCACGGGCCTCTAGCAAGGCCCGTCGACAGATATTTGATTTGATTTGATTTGGAGCAAATCATTCGCTCTCCGGCCTGGGTGCCGGCAACAAGTAGCCACCCGGCTGCTTAGGGAGTTCAAGGCGTCGCGCTGCTGGAAGGAAGTCGTCGAGGAAGAAGTCGTCGAGGAAGAAGTCGTCGGGGAAGAAATCGTCGTGGAAGAGCAGTCAAGAAGACTGACCAGCCAACCACTCGGGGAAGTGAGTTGGACCTCGCCGCTTCGGGTCGCCGGATCTTCGGGACCTCGGTCTTGGCAACGGACCGCCAGACCGCGCCATCAGCGGGAGCGACGAGAAGGACGACGCAGCGACGCAGCGACGAAGCAGCCGGGAGCCGGAGGGGAATCGCCGCAGCAGGTTTCGTGTTCGGTAGTTCGGGGCGAGGCCAAAGAAACGTGGACGTTTTTGCCGCCGCCGAATATCGACACGGACCGCCTGCGGCAAGCAGCCGAGCCACGCAGGACCGCGTACGCTCGATTGGGGACGCGGAATCGCCGTGTCAGCTGCAACAGGAAGTCGCGGCGACCAGAGGACGCCGCGCCGCACCGACCAGCGAGTCGGTTGCGACCGACGCCGCATCGCGCCAACCGGCGAAGTTGGACGCGTCGGCGATAGCGTGCGGAGCCACGCCGGGAAGTCGCGGCGACAAGAGGACGCCGCGCCGCACCGACCAGCGTGTCGGTTGCGCCATCCTCGGGTGGGGCCAGCGTCGTTGGACCTCATCCTCGGGTGGGGCCAGCGTAACAGACTGACCTTCTCACCGGCTAAAACTCAGGCGCTTCTCCTGAAGGGGCGCCTCAAGCGTAAACCGGTCATCAGATTGAGCGGCCGCCCGGTATCCTTTCCGGAGTCTGTCCGGTACCTGGGGGTCGCGCTGACGGCGTCCTTTTCCTTCCTTACGCACGCGAAAATTGTAGCCGAGAAATCCCGGTCCCTCTTCTTTGCTCTCCGTGAAGCGAGCCGAGCCGACTGGGGAATTCGTTTCCCTGCGGTAAGGACGATATACGAAGGTGTCTTCGTACCACGTGTGACGTACGCTGCACGTGCGTGGACGGAGCACCACATCCCGGAGGCAACCCGAGTGGCTATCTTGCGTGGGCAGCGCATCCCTCTCGTGGCTATGACCGGGGCGTACAGGACGACGTCCACTCTCGCGCTACCTGTCATTGCAGGCGTCCTGCCCATCGATTTGGAGGTTTTGGAGCGCGCAGCGTTGGCGCGGTATCGTCGGGGAGGACCAGTGGTCTTTCATGGCCTCTCGGTTGACCCGGCGGGTTATCGAGCTGGGGAGTTTGCCCGCCTGATTCGTGCGGAATCCCTTCGTGTTTGGCAGGAGAGGTGGGATGCTGGCGGCACGGGCCGCCTCACCCACTGCTTCTTTCCGTCGGTAGAGGCGAGAATGAAAAATGCGTGTTTTCTGCGGTTCGATCACCATACCACCCAGCTGGTCGGGGGCCATGGGGAGTTCAAAGCCAAGCTGTCTGACTTTGGACTCTCCCGTGACCCCTGGTGCGTGTGTGGGCATGGACTTCAAACGGCAGAACACGTCATTTGGATATGCCCAAAGCTCTCGACCGCACGGGATGAATTGGTGCGTGAGGTCGGCGCGTGCACCAAGCGCCTACCGATATGGTATGCGGATCTGGTCGAGTGTGGGCGTTGTTTCGGCGCGTTCCGATGCTTCGTGGAGAAGTGGGTTTCCCTTTGGGAGGAGTTGAGGCTTCCGGGAACCCCAGTTTTGGGGTCCCCCCCGACACCAGTGGCGTGATGCGAAGGCCACTTCCAGCCCGAAGTGCCCGTCTATGTGCCGTCCCCCAAACCGCCCCCGCGGGCGCGTCCCCTGCCTGAGGACCTTGGTTAGGCCGTCCCCCACGAGACCGCCCCATGACCCATACGTCTGTATACCCCCTCACTAACCACTTAGTCCCCCCGACATCCTGTCTGTGTTTGGTAGCCTGTCTTTGTTTAACTTTAATCTCTGCTTTGTGTTTATTTTAGTATTATTTTTACGACTATTTCTTATCTTCTTTTGTTGTTATCTTCTTTTGTTTTTTTTATACTGAATAAATGGGTTTTCGGGGTGGTACGGGGGGGGGGGTGGCTACCTTTCTTTACCCCCCGCGCGTATACCCTTCTGGTACGCGCGGGGTGTCGTTGCATGATATCCCGGGCAGATAAGACGACCACCGTCGTTATAACTGCCCGGGCGGTGGGTGGGTTCTCCACCCTCACCTGCCGCCTTGAAACCACTAAACTGTCGGTTGCGCCAGATCCGCGCCGCGCCACACCGACCAGCGTGTCAGTTGTGGTGGCCGCGCCGCACCGACTAGCGTGTCGGTTGCGAGAGATCATCGCCGAGCCGCGTCGCGTCGGCCTGGGAGCCGGACGCGCCGGAACGAGCGACACCCGCCGCGTCGCGTCGGCCTGGGAGCCGGTCGCGCCGGAACGAGCGACACACGCCGCGTCGCATCGGCCTGGGAGCCGGTCGCGCCGAAACGAACGACACGCAGCCGCACGCCGCGCCGGGCCAAGCAGCAACCCGCCCGCAGCACAGCACGCCTCACTTGGATGAAGCAAACGCCGCAGCATCGCAAGGTGAGCCCAAGGAAAGACCGGCCGATTGGGAGGGAAGCCTCTGCAGTCGCGAGACCGGCATGACGCCGCACAGTAGATGTCGACGCCGCTTCGCGGAGGCAGCGCAGCGTGAGCTCCGAGAGAGACAGCGAATCGAAGAAGAGATGTTGGAGCTGCGCCAGGAGAGTCTGCAAAAGCGACTCGAAAATCTCCGCCAGTCCACGGCCATCGAGAGAGACCTCATTGAAGCGGAAGAGGAAGAGGCTGAGGAAATGCGCAGCATCGGTCGATCGGTAGCGCAGCTGCACATACCGGTAGAAAAGCCACCGATACCGCAGTGGATTGACAACTCAAAGCAAGCGGTACTCGGTGCAGCTCGACAAAGGCAGCAGCAACGGGACGACGTGCAAGCAACGGCTCCAGCTGCGACACCGCACGCACCAACGGCGTGCGAGGGAATCTTGCTGCGGCAAACACTGCCACGGGAGTTGCCGATTTTCGACGGCGATCCAGAGCGATGGTTGATCTTCGTGTCGCAGTTGGAGCAGCAGACGCTGAGCCTCACACCCAGCGAGGTGCTGACAAGGCTGCAACGATGTCTGAAGGGCAGGGCCTATCAGGCGGTCTCGTCATTCCTATTTGACCCCGAGCAGCTGCCGAGGATCAGGGAGATCCTGGAGAGGAGATTTGGCCGTCCCGACTTGCTAATCGGGCGCCTTATAAATCAAGTGCGCAGTTTGCGACCACTAACCAGCGACTCAACGACAAGCGAAGAGATAATAGACTTCACTATCACGGTGGGCAACCTGATAGTGAAGCAGTTAACTGAAGCAGTTAGGTTTTTATGATAGTTAACATCTATCATAAAAATTGTAGAGCATAAAATTAAGGACAAGTTTTCTTTCAAACATTTTTTCATGCGCTCAACCGTTTTTTGAGATAGAGGGCGGAGAGCGCACAGCGCTCAGCCATACATACTGTAATGCAAGGTCAACTGCGAACATTGATGAATGACATCACGAGATTTTATGAGAGTGGCGGTACATCAAAGATATTAAACGCGAGAATTAATGCATTGAAGCAGCCACTCTACGTTTGTCATTGGGCACCGGGAGCGCGACGGGATTGCACATGTTTTTCTTTGGGTGTTTCTCGAAATTCTGCAAATAGAGCCACGTTTATGCGGGGATCCCAGGCACAAAAGCTACAATTAATCGCGCATCACAAAATGACTAACGGAATTATTATTATTTAAATCAACAATCGAAAAAATTAAAAAGAAAAAAAACCCTAATGGGTTATTATAGAACCCATCTAAACAAATTTAAAAAGTCTGAAGTCCGGAGCTGGAAAAATGATATTTACACAATGGGCCCAATTGTGCTTCTTTGTGAACTAAAACTGAAATTAGTTCAAGCTAACGAGATAGAGCAATACGTTAAGCGGAATATGAAACAAACGATCGTCGAAAAAACTACCTGTCGAACTTAAACTCGTCCGAATAAAATTGAACACATTTCATGCAGTGTTAGATTCGGATGTTTAACCTTTGGTGGGTAGTTTTAATGCGAAAAAGTGACAACCGCTCATTTTACATTCCGCTCTAGCGTATTGCCCTGTCTCGTTCACACGAGCTAATGTTCTGGTGAGCTATGAGTGGGTTTGGGAAAAACTTGGTGTCGTCGGCAAATATAGCAAAATCTAATTCCATAATTGTTCTTAGGTTAGACAGGAATATACCAAATGCAATAGGACCCAGCACTGAACCTTGGAGGACTCCACTGAGGACTTTATGCAGTTCAGAATGACATTCTCCAACTCCCACTGTGAACGTCCTACCAGTTAGAAAGTCTTGCATCCACGCCAGTATCTTACCACGGATTCCGAAGTGTTCCAGTGAGTCAGACGTTTTATAGGTACACGGTCAAATCTATACCCTTTGGGGAAGCAATTAAGTTCTTACTGCTCATCCAGACGATGGAAGAAAAACACAAATCCGAAATAAAAATAAATATTATATTTCAAATAATATCGACGCATCCTACGCAGCATAGGTAACACAAAATCAAGACGTGCTGTATACGCTTAGAACCAAAAAAAATACGGAAAAAATATACATTTCTCAAAATTTTGATTAACGACCTAAACTACAATCTACAAAAGGGTATATTGCTGTTAGAATTGAACCGATTCAATTCTGGAATTCGATGGGAAATATAATACTTTTTCGTGGCGACCGATTGGAAGTTGCGGTTTATTTATTTTATTTATTTTTTGTTATTTATTTCAATAAGTTAGGTCTGTGAGAGTGGCCACCCTTCACTAGACTCCAATTGATTGCGAGCGAAGGGTGGTTTTCATCATGAAGTTTTCTCCGTGAATGAAAGTCGTGGATGTCGAAGTAGAAGTATTTAATCAGAAGGTTGAAGTGAGTCGCCAGTTCTTAACGCCTTGATTGTTAATTCGCCGTTGTGTAGTAGTGTGGGCGCGAGGTGAAGCTGTGGTAGTGTGTCCGAAGTGTGTAGTCGAGGAGCGAGGCTTGACGATTGGTATCTCGGATAATGCAGGTACTGCTTGATAATAAAGCGTAGTCGCGATAACTGTCCACTGAGGGGACGATGAAGATGTGTAGCGCGATAACTATCCGCCAAGGAAATGATGCAGAGGTGTAGCACGATACTTGTCCACCAAGGGAATGATGCAGAGGTGTAGCACGATACTTGTCCAACAAGGGAATGATGGCGATCGAATCAACGAATCAACGAACTCAGTCGACAGGCCATTTAGAACGGCCTGTGACGTCTACCACTAGGCATTTTGCCTTTTCGTGGGGCTTCTCTTGAATCGGGCCCATAGGCCCGGCTTTCATGAGTATGGCGTCTCAGGGCTATTCACCCTGAGGCAGACTTCAATAAGTATGCTTCTCTCGAGGCACGAGGCAGGTCTGTCTGAAGGACCATATTCAGCAGCCTGGTGTTCTCCTCCTTCGTGCCGATTTGACACGCGCGAACGAGTTCCAGCAGCTGAATTACGTTCAACAAGACCAGCTCGTCGCTCTCGAGGCAGCGCATCTCGTCCAGGTATTCTTCTGGATATTCTGGCATTTCTGGCTGGGGTTGTGGGGGTGGTGTAATCGCACTTTCTTCGTCCGTTTGCGTGCATGCGGACGCTGTGGTTGCTGTGGGCGTTTGGGAGCTGGTGGACTGGGCGGTCGCCTCGACCTCCATCCCCTCCTCCTGCTGCGGATGGGGCCCTGTTGACTGCTGCTGCAGTGGCTTCGAGCGGCGTCGCCGGTTCTTCCTCTCCACAGCTGGCTGCTGTGGAGTGGCCGGCGGCGCCGGCTTTTTCCTCCACGACAAGGGCTCCGTAGGGGCGGCGGCAGGCTGAGACTTCCTCGGCGCTGGGCGTGGAGGAGGCGACGAAGGCGCGGCGGCGGTCGAGGCGCCCGGTGAGGCGCTTCGCGGTGCTGCTCGCGGAGGAGCGGTGGCTGCTGCACGCGGAGCACCCTGCTGCTTCCGCGTCGTCTGGCGGATTTCCGCTAGGAAACTGGGGCAGCGCCGGTTGTTGGCGGGGTGCTCCTGCCCGCAGTTTCCACAGGTTGCTCGGGCGGTCTTTGGCCGAGGGCAGTTTTTGGCAGCGTGCTCCTCGCCGCAGCAAACCCATTCACTCCTCCTTTGAAGCCATAGAATTTGAGATGCGGAAATTGCGGGTTTAGATAATTCTTAAAGGAAAGAGTTGATTATTTTTCTGGAAAGACCAAGATCTTTAGAGGTGAAACAGAGATTCGGCTGGCAGGCCAAAAGCGCCAACTTCCACCGCGTGAAGGTGAACAGTGAAGCCGTTCCGGGTGTGGGCATTTGCAAAATCATGGTATTTATTTAATTTATACTCATGTTATTTTGGGATATTTGATTCCCATGGAACAGTTAATTCTTAGACAATAAGGGCCATCTTCCGAGATAAGAGAGTAAAGAGTTATATCTGGACGGAACGCTGTGCATCCGAGACTTTCAGGGAATTTATACTGCTTAGAGATCGAATCGACCTCCAGAATCCAATCTGAAACTTTCTCGATTATTGAGAAGGGCTTTGTAGTGTTTTTTGACTTTAGAGCCATCCCGCACAAACTGTATTGGAGGTTTGGAGGGTAATGTAAAACCCTAGCTGGCAGTTGTGGCTGCTGTGCCGGAACTTTTGACAGCGGTGGCACTGCTTAGGCCCGTTCCGGCCTCTCCAGCTCTCGATGTTGACGGGCAGGTACCAGATATCCGGGAGACTGTATACCTTGCGCCAGCCCTCGTTCTTTCGAATGACAACGAAGAACAGCGCGCGCCGCCCTCCATGGATCAGGCGCGCGTACGTCGCTTCGATGTCTTTAGCCGCCAGCCCTTCGATGACCTCCTGCTGGGTGGTGTTAGCCGGGAGGCCCCGAATGGCTATCTTGGCGTCCTTTTCTATCGGCGGCGTGTAGGTGTGCCACGCCACCGAGTTGCCAAGGGTGTGAAGGTAGGCCTGGACGACGCGGTACTCTGCGTCGTCGGCCGGGCGGAATCTGAGGCCGCCGCCGCGTCCGAGCCGTGCGACGTTCGGCGCGCGCCCCAACTTCGCGCGGAGAGCCTTCAGGTGGTCGGGCCACCTATCGAGCTTGTCCACGACAATGGGTCGGGGGCGCGGCGCCTGCTTCGGCAGAAGCGGCGCGGGCGGCAATGGTGCTGGGGCCGCATCGCTGCGGCACGGCGTCGGGCTTTTCCTCGCCGCTAGTTGGGCGTAGGTAGGCTCGTCTTCGGTGTCCGAGGGTACCGGCGAGCCGAAGATCTGTTGATGATCGACGAAGGAGTCAGGGGAGTCGGCTCGGCGGCGCTGCGACTCCCTCTGCCGCTCATCTTCTGGAGACGCGGGGTCTCTCACGCGTTTCCTCGGTGTCGCGATCGGAATGAGTGGCATGTCCAGGCCCCTAGTCACTGGTGGGCTGTGCGGGGCGGCAGCAGCTTCGGCGGAGTTGGCAGCAGACTGCATTTCGAACCGGAGATACTCGACGGCACGAACTTCACGGCGAGGACCGGAGACGGCGCACGACGGTCGACTCGCGGCGGCAATATTCAGCGCGGGTGGCGGAGCGGAGCAGGCGACCGTTCGAGACGGACGCCGGGCACTGAATGATGATGGCGATCGATTGAAATGTACCACGTTTTATACCGTTAAGCGGTGACGTAAATAGCTATGAGTGGGATGCGACATGTGTATCGATCAGAAGAAATGACATGAGTCATCGCTTGCCTGGGCATAATTTGCCAAATTTAGTTGGAAATTAACTGCAGCTGTCTCGTGTAGGTTTGAGCGAGTCTGCGGTTTCTATTCTGTGAAATTACTTTTTTGTTGTGGATATGTTGGATCGATAGGGCTCCAACAGGTCTTAGCTAAAATTGATTGGACTATGAGCTGCTTCACTTGGCCTTCTTGGCCTCTTCTTCTAGTCGTTGCTTCATGGATGCAGGCATTTCGGGTGGCGGCGGGCGCGGCATCCTCAGGTAAACCTGCAAAAAAAAAAAAAAAAGTATATTTTACGAGAGGCTAGCCAAAACTTCGGGGAATTTGAATGTCGCTTGCGAACCATTGGTGGTACGACCTGCGGCCGCTAGAATGTGGCTAACAGTACTCATTGTGAATCAGTGTGCCAATGGCCGTGCAACTGAGTGGATGCATTGTTGAGTTTTGTGCGGTTGTGCAACATTGTATTTTAGTGTATTGGCCATTTTTCAAATGGCAGATTTTAAACAGCAAAGACCCTGCATCAAATTTTGCTTCAAGTTTTAAAAAAACTGCTGTAGAAACCCGTTGCATGCTTGTGGAAGCATTTGGCGAGGGTGATATTGTGAAAAAATAAAAATAAAAATGTGGTGCAAACGATTCAAAGAGTGTTCAGGACGACCGTCAACAATCACAACAGCAGAAAACATCGCAAAAGTGCATTGTTGCAGATCGTAGACGAACAATCCATGATGCTTATGCAATCGTACAAATGTCATTCGGGTTCTTGGAACGCATCTTGTCAGACAATTTGAGCATGAGACGCATTGCTGCGAAATTCGTACCGAGACTAGAGTCTTCAACTACAGCGGGCGAGCCCTCCACCTCAAGAAGTTTTAACGTATAGTCGTTCTGTCTCCCTGAAGTGAGCGCAGAAGACTTAGACAACAACAGTCCACCATCAAGCTCCGCCACAAGCCCGTAGGAGGCCAACGCCTTAACCGCGAGATAGCCAGGAGTGTTACCCAGCGGGCACACCCTTACTTCCAATTAAGACCAGATTACTCCAGTCTCTCGATCGGTTCCGAGTTCGAGGTCCCTTGCGCGGTCCTCTCCCTTACGAAGCGGTGAAAAGGTGTGTACCGAATCTATAGCGGACAACGGCATCGGCTGTTCACCCAGGATCGGGTAGCCGATGGTCGTTTCAAGAGCAGTCGCCGTAAGGTCTGCGACCACCCCCGCTCTATAGGAAACAGTACAGCTTCCAGACTCCCCCGACTGTTAGTCAGAGTGCACAGTCGATTGGCTTACGCTGCACGGTGCGCAGACCGTCCAGGAGCGCCAGAAGTTTGATTCCTAGGGGAAACTAGCCCTGAGGCCAGAGTCCTACCCAGGCTCTTACTTCATGCGTGGAGGCCGCCGGATGGGTGTTGACCCGTGAGTGTGACCAACCCTGAACAGAATGGGTCTTCGGGGCCAACTCAGCAAGGGCCCGTTAGCTCCTAACGAGACTGTTGAAGAACGACCAGAAAGAAAATCGCTTAGCTGTCTGCAGTGAATTGAAAATGAAGCAAGAGATGACGCTAACTTCATATCCCCAACTTTCTCTTTCCCAAAATAAAATTTCAATGAAAGGTTGTCGTTTTATCATGATCGAGGAGATCCAGGAAGAAACGCTGAATGTGCTTCGAACACTTACACTTTCAGACTTCCAGGGATGCATGGAATCATGGAAAAAACGCTGGGATCGCTGTATCGATACCCAAGGGGACTAGTTTGAAGGAGACGGTGGAAATTAGAAGTTACGATAAGGTATAATTAAAATACAAACGGAGCTGCCATGGAATTCACCGACTGGAATCGCGCCCATCGTAATACTATTATTACTTTTCTGGGGGGTCAGCGGTGGATTCCAGACCAACGACCGGCTGTGGGAGGTTCAGGACAGCTATCTTGCCACATGTGGGTGAATGGGTTTCCCACCCATTACCACCCATTCACTCCTCCTTTGAAGCCATAGAATTTGAGATGCGGAAATTGCGGGTTTAGATAATTCTTAAAGGAAAGAGTTGATTATTTTTCTGGAAAGACCAAGATCTTTAGAGGTGAAACAGAGATTCGGCTGGCAGGCCAAAAGCGCCAACTTCCACCGCGTGAAGGTGAACAGTGAAGCCGTTCCGGGTGTGGGCATTTGCAAAATCATGGTATTTATTTAATTTATACTCATGTTATTTTGGGATATTTGATTCCCATGGAACAGTTAATTCTTAGACAATAAGGGCCATCTTCCGAGATAAGAGAGTAAAGAGTTATATCTGGACGGAACGCTGTGCATCCGAGACTTTCAGGGAATTTATACTGCTTAGAGATCGAATCGACCTTCAGAATCCAATCTGAAACTTTCTCGATTATTGAGAAAGGCTTTGTAGTGTTTTTTGACTTTAGAGCCATCCCGCACAAACTGTATTGGAGGTTTGGAGGGTAATGTAAAACCCTAGTTGGCATGAGCCTTTGAGAGGTTTATTACCTCGCGAATAACAGCAAGGACTTTGTCGTGGCGGTGAGTGTACCATCCTTGATCCAAGGTTACCTTGCAGCCAGCTAGAATATATCTAGCTATGCAAGGGGTATTGCTACAAAGGGGATATGAACTATCCTCGGCATAGCTCTAGCGAGCGAGTTTACTGGGGTCTGGAAGTGTATGCTGATAGACATTTAAATAAAATTTAAGCATCTCTGGCGAACAGTCATAGATCATTACCTTGCAGTGCATTGGACGCGGAATGCAAAAGCCTCCAATTCCAAGCATTCTGGCATTGAAGGCCAATAACTGTTGCTGTCGTAATCTCCCCGCAAGAGAGACTTCCTCAAGTCCACATCGCTCACGGTTGTACTGCCATACCCCAGACCAGTGCCGTTCTGGCTGATTCCAGTAAGGAACTTTTTGTGGAAGTCTACGCACTCTTATGGTAAAATTCCCTGAACTTTTGGATAGTTAACCCTCGTAGTAAACCTTAAAGAGTCCAGATTGAAAAATCCAAAAGTGCATTGTTTAAGAACAAGAGTGTATTCCAAGGAACCATCAGGTTCCTAATGATTCCATGCCGCTTGTGTGGTGTTGCCCAATTTTTATGTCATCTGGCCTGCCCAAAACACGATTCAACTCTCATCTGGTAGCCTCCTCAGAAGGACTTAACCTGTCAGGGCCGATGTGAGCTTATACCCCGACTACAATCCTGCAGTTGGAGGCGGTTGGGATCAGAAGATAGTAGATTCGGGGGGAATACCTAGAGCGGAACTTGGCGGTCAGTTCACTGTCCTGTTTGCCTAATGGGCTCCTTGCAGTTGAGCCATTATGACCCACGTGTTAGGGCCGGCCGAACTCACAGGTCAACACCCATCCGGCAGCCTCAAGCAGAAGTGCGAGCCCGTGTAGGACTCTGTGCCTGCGGGCCAGTTCCCCAGTGAATCGTAGTTCGGGCGCTCCTCGACGGTTTGCGCACTGTGCGGCATCATCCAATCGACTGTGCACTCCGTCCGATAGCCGGGGGAGTCTGGAAACGGCTTCGTTTCCTGTATAGCGGGGATGGTTGTTAACCGTATGGCAACTGCTCTTGAAACGACCAATCGACTACCCGACACCGGGTGAACAGCCGGGCAAAGGACGCCTTGGTCTGCGATAGATTCGGTAGACACCGTATCACCGCTTCAAAAGGGAGAGGACCGCGCAAGCGACCTCGAACCTATGACCAATCGGGAGACCGGAGTAATCTGGTTGCAACTGGAAGTAGGGGCGCGAGTGTCGGCCCGCAGTAGCCTCCCCGTGCGGAAGGCTACCCCGAGTAAGGCTCGCGTGTCTCACGCCTCACGGCCGGTTGATCAGTTTCTCCTGGGGGATTGCCTCCCGGTGCTACTGGACGGTTTGCGCAGTTCAAACTGAATCACCGCTGAATATACGTCAGGTAGAGGCCGCGCAAGCAACTTCAGACCTGTGACCAGTCGGGAGGTTGGAGGTATCCTGATGGCTGATTCCAGACAAAGATATCCTTCCAAAACCGGTAGTTATGCTGGTATAACGATCACATATAGTTATACTAGCCTGGGGTCGACAAATTTTACAATGCAGCGCAGACCTATGCCTATTTCTCTTTTCTTTAAAAAAAATGGTTTGAACCTTGACGGTATTGATACATCGGTCTCTAAGTTATATTTAGTCTTACCTACTATTCTCACATTACTGTTGCAATATAATATTTTTTCAAAACGTAGGTTCTACTCTTTCTACTAATACACCAAGTATGATGATGACCATCCAATTAGATGTAGATCCAATAGATGACCATCTAAGTAGTTATTAGACGACGAAACGAAGTCCGTAATATTATGGAATGTCATGTCACCGAAACTGTTCAATAATACCCTCAAAACGTATTAAAAATTATGAAACGGATAGAAATACATATCCTAGATATAACTCATTTTATCTGCCGTTTTGAACTCCATTCGTTGAACTGAGCAGCAGACGAAATTCGAATTATTAGCTGGCAAATGACAAAATTTTTATATGAAATTAAACCACGGAATAGCAGCAAAAGTTAAATTTAATATTAATAATACCTAACATTAATTATTCCACTAATAACTACTATAACATATTGCAGAAATCACCACCTTTTGTAATTAAGGGGTTAGAGGAATAAAACCATAATAATATTGAACCGAATGACATAATATTAAAACATTATGGATCTTATACCTATATCTTATAACTTATAACCATTAAACTTATCTTATAGCTCATAACTATTAAACATATGGAGATTACACCGCACGAAATGTGTTCAAATTTATTCGGACGGTTCGAGAGGTAGTTTTTATAGACGATCGTTCGTTTCGTATTCCGCTCTAACGCATTGCTCTAGCTCATTCGCTTGAACTAATTTCAGTTTTCGGTTCGAAACGCAATCGGTCCCATTGATGCTGTATCTGTAAACTCTATAATGTACTTTCTTACAGCAAAACATCTCTGGACTACAAAATTTTACGAAAATTCCATAGAATATACTGTCAAATTGCTATTACCTTGGTAAGCAGGCCATATAATATGACCAATTTATTAGACTTATTATCCTTATTTTTAAAAACATTATATTTACATTTTCTCCGCGTCGTAACAGACTCCTCTCCTGCTCATTATATTATTTCAACTAAGATACAATAAATGATTTATATCCGAAAATAAAATAAGTTAAACACGTAACAACTATTCGATAAAAACTAGGTTTCTGACTTACAATCCATAATAAACACACACACTTAAATCTATGTAAATTTAAAGGCATTAGAATTATCAATAAATGCATTTGACTGTTCCGTATAAATAACATAATAATATAATAAACATACACACTTAAATCTAGGTTTTTAAGCAATTAGAATCATATCAGTAAATGCATTTGATTGTTCTGTATTGGCTGTTCGTAGATAAATAAAATTTCATAAAAAGTAACTAAAAAATAAAATGCATAGGTAGGTACATACAATAGAATATACTACCTACTGGAGATCGCATTGTTCGATTTCATCTAAAAAAGTGTTCGTGCTCCACCGATGCACTATGTTCTGCTTGCTTAGAAGACGAAGAGTACCTACTTATCAAAGGTCTACCGCCGACCGTTGCTTATCGATTGTTTAATATCTTTCAATTGGAATTTGGCAGCAGTCATGTGATTTTTATGTTCAATTATTCGACCAAATGCATGTTTGCATATTGTACAAACAAAGGGTTTAATTTTTCGATGTATTACATTTATATGTCCGATTATGTTCGACTTTTGGGTGAAAGCTCCGTTACATTCCGCACAACTATACTTCATTCTGAGATGGACTGAGTTTATATGGCCCTTTAACTCTCTTCGCGATGCAAAACTGCGATTGCATTTGTCACACGCGAAAGGCATCAATTTGCAGTGTATTACATTTATATGTTGGATTAAGCTCCTCTTTTCTGTGAAAGCTCTGTTACATTCCACACAGCTATACTTAATTCTGAGATGGACTGAGTTTATATGGACCTTTAAATCTCCACGCCTTGCAAAACTGCGATTGCATTTGTCGCACGCGAAACGCTTCAATTTGCGGTGGACAGAATTGACATGTCGAATTAAATGACCACTCATAAAGAAAACGCGTTTGCATTCCTTACATTCAAATTCCTTCATTTTTCTATGAACGCCATCGATGTGCAGTTTAAAGCGTGTTCGATTTGGAAATTCTTTGTTGCATAAATCACACGTGAATACATTCAACTGTCGGTGACTGAAATTTACATGTTGTAGTAAGCAGTTGCGATTGTAAAAGACTTTCTTACACTGCTGACACGCATGCTTTAGTTTGCGATGGATCGATTCGACGTGTGTTTTCAAATTATGTCTATATGAAAATGCCCTGTCACACTGTTCACACGTATATTTCTTAAATTTCCTATGCACTATATCAACATGCTCAATTAGAACAAATCTACTACTTGATTCATATCTACATTTGACACAAATATATTTTTTAACATTTGGCCTGATACAGTCTTTGCAAAATAGCACAATTTCCTTGTTATGCTTGCATGCTCCCATTGGCACGCTTCTGTCTAGATGGCGATCGCAGACAACGCATGTGAATTTATCAAATTTCGTTAACAATACTTTGATCTCTTTCATCACGCTTCCTTCGGGTTTTATGAAAGCCACTGCCTCTTCTTCAAATTCCAGAATATTTGCTTCCATATAAGAAGAATTTGGTTGCTCTTCTTTGTAGCAAATATCGCTTTCTGGTTTCAACGTTTCACTGTATTTATTGTCAGAGCAACTTGGCATCCTGTCTTCGACATCGGACTCTAATTCTATCTTCACTTTAATGTCTGCATGATTTTCATCATTTTCCTGCCTTTCCATGGTGGATATTTATACTTTTGACGATATATAGAGGTAAAATAAAGCGGAAAACTGCAGAAACTTGCACGATCTAGGTACACAGTAAACAGATGTAATTATTGTGACGTTTCGTGTTTAGTATTGCCACATATTGGAATTTAAAATTCAATATTTATACAAGTTGTTTTTACTGCAAGCGTTTTCTTTGAGTGGGTAAATCAGTACAACAAAGTAAGCAACTTTTGAAAAAAAGTAAAAAAAAACGAATATGTTTTTTTTTAATTAACGTTTTGTGTTTTTTAATAGTGTAAAAATCAATGATCACGATGCGCTATCTAGCGGTAAGTAAAATGTCACTAATATTGTTTATTTACGATATAATACCTACCGCTAGACGGCGCAGCGCGCTCATTTTTTCTCAAACCTTTATCTAATAGTCAACTTCTTCAAATTTTTAAATTAAAAAAATAAAATAATTTAAATAATTTAAACTTTCAAACAAAAGACTTTTCCCTTTTACTGCATACCTACCTATAATTTCCTTTTTAATGCATAAATGGTTAAAGAGATAATACGGCATACACTCAGAGAAATTTTTACTAGACAACGCTGCATTTTTACATTGCGAGCGAAAAATTGCGAAATTAACCATAGAATATTGTGGCAATGACAAATTACCCTTTGCGGGGTCAGCAACGCTTACTTTGTCGAATGCAAAAATTGCGGAATCAACAATATAAAATTGTGGCGCTAACAATATTTTTCGACATTGTTATTACCTCAATGCTCTAAACTGCGGGGTTAACAATTTTACAGCTTGTGAGTTTAACAATGTAAACGTAACATTGATTTTATACGTTGCGGCGATAGCAATGTTCCGCTACTTTGATAAATTGACAACGTGGTAATCTGCTGAATTCACATAGTTAAAGATTGTGATTTTCACAATGTAAGCAGAATATTGATTTTATACATTGCGACGATGGCAACTTTACGGTACTTTGATAAATTAGCAATGTGCTAATCTGTGGAATTCACATAGTTGAGTATTGTGAGTTTCACAATGTAAGCGGAACATTGCTTTTTTAATGTTGTGGATAAATTAGCAATGTCCATGATTAACATAGTTGGTTTGTCAGTTCCACAATGTAAGCGAGACATTGATTTTATACGTTGCCGCGCTAGCAACTTTTACTAGCAACGCTAGCTAGCAACTACGTAAGTTGTGAACAAGGCAATGTTTGGGGGCTTCCAACGTTGTCAATAATTCCGTCACGCTGGCTGTTTGACGACGCTATTCCAGTCTGTAAGCGGGGCGCGCCGCGCGTGCAGAGCGCTCGATCTGCGTCGAGTGCATTTTACGGCGTCGTATTTTCAAGAAAGAATTAAAAGCACAATTAGGAACTGTTCAAAAGTGAAATCAGTGATTAAGTGGCGACATCTCAGAAAAATGGAGAAAGAACAGCAGCTACTGCTGGATTTCTTAATATCGAACAACCTGGTACACCTGTCGCAACGTTCCAGGGTAAGTTTTTTGAAAAAAATATTTATCGAGTCTGTATTGGCGTCTCATCGCACGATAACATAAGAACACGCGGCCGTTCCGCCACCTTTGAGTTGTATGGCTGTGACTACATTGTACCGAAACTATTCTACTTTAGATACCTCGTTTCGGAATCAGCGTGGTGAATATAGTCGAATGATATTGAAAGATCAATAATCTAGAATAATACCTAAACTATAGAAATTTTTTTCTAGACAACGCTGCATTTTTACATTGCGAGCGAAAAATTGCGAAATTAACCATAGAATATTGTAACAAAGACAAATTACCCTTTGCGGGGTCAGCAACGTTTTCTTTGTCGAATGCAAAAATTGCGGTATCAACAATATAAAATTTTGGCGCTAACAATTTTTTTTGACATTGTTATTACCTCAATGCTCTAAACTGCGGGGTTAACAGTTTAACAGCTTGTGAGTTTAACAATTTTACAGCATGCCTTCACATGGCGGTTTGTGTAGATTTCATAGTGCACCATTTTAAATAAATTAATTAAAATTTCCACAGTAATTTAAAAATAACACATTTTGCTTGTATCGAATATAATTGAATGCCTATTGGTAAAAAAAACTGAATTAATTGCAATTTAGTTTTAACTGCAGTATATTTCCTTCAGCATAATATGATATTGAACCTGTAATAAGGCTGGATATTTTTTTTGTTACAGAAGGGTCCTGAACACATACTGTCTCTTCGCGTAATACTCAGATTGATGCTACAGAGAAGTTTTTGTCACCTGCATGTGGCTGGTTCATCATCTGCCAGGGCGGCGGTGAGTTAGAAAAATCATAAAAGAGTTTATAAGGGAAACCTCTTGGAAACCTGCAACATCTTGTCAACATCTTGTAACATCTTGTAACTTTAAAAAGTGACAATCCATTCGCATTTTTATTAATTCTGATTATTCTAATGTTGATTTTGTTTTATTTATTATTTGGATTAGATTTAGTTTTATCTTATTTTATTTTTATTTTAAAAAGATTTGAATTTTCTATTTTTAATTTAATTTTTTGTAGACTATTTTAATAATTAGTTTTATTTGATTGTGTCTAGAAATATATGCATTGTTAATAAATAGTAATCATAATGCACAAATAAAATTGCTCAAGTCTGCCTTAGAACAGGCTCAGGCCTAGTTAGGCGACTTTCGGTCATAACCATGTCTCAGTCACAATAAGAATCAGTTGCATTTTCATTTTGTTTTTACAATAATTCAATTAGGAAGATTACAAATTTTCAATTATATACATTTCGTATTTATAGGCGGATTTTTGATTATTCCTTGATTTTGATTTTTTTTCATTATTTTTTATATTATTGGTGAATTATTTTTTATTAATTGTTTTCTACTGTTACATTTTAAATTATATACATTTCGTATTTATAGGCGGAATTTTGATTATTCCTTGATTTTGATTTTTTCTTTATTTTTACTTTCCTGACGACCTATCGGAAAGGAAAGTATTGTGATCGCGCTAAAAAAAAATGTTGAGATGAAGATGGGAATATATATTTTGAGACTCCCTGAGACGATTGAGACTATTTCCAGACCGATCTCTGTCTGTATGTATGTCTGTATGTCTGTATGTCTGTATGTGTGTATGTATGTATTCTTCCACGATAGCGCCCAGACGCTTAATCGGATTGAGCTGAAATTTGGTATATAAGCTTCTGTTAACCGTCGGAGGAACCCATTAGTTTTTGGAGTCCCTATGCTCTACGGTTGTGGTACCTCCCATACAAATTTGGGGTTCCCGGCGAAAAAATTGTTTCCGCGATAGCGCCCAGACGCTTAATCTGTCTAAGTTAAAATTTGGCATAGAAGCTTCTGTTAACCATCGGAAGAACCTATTAGTTTTTGGGGTACTTACCACCAACGTTTGGGGTACCTGCCATACAAATTTGGGGTACTAGAGTAAAAAATGTCGCTGTTTTCGCACCTCCCCGGATACTAGTCAGGAAAGTCTTGGGGTGACACAACCGATTTTTTATATTATTGGTGAATTATTTTTTCTAATTGTCTTCTACTGTTAGTTCTACTTATCCGGTCTGTTTAGATTTTTTTCATGTTAAACCAGTCAAATAATTACATTTTTAATAAGATATTATAATTAGCAGATAAGTCAATTTAGCACATAAGTAAATTTGTCAATCTGTTTTAATAACAGATAATTGTGAGATACATAGTTTTACGCATTATCACCATAAATGTACCACCACAATTTCGGACAATAAAAATATTTCTATTTCTATTTCTATACATGTATGAATAAAACTGTAATCTGTAAATTTATGGCTTCTTATGTTTGTTAATCTTGGTTTTAAGAGAAGACAGAGATTAACACGGAAATCATAGGTTTCTATACAAAATATTACAGAAACGTCTTTCAAGTTTTGAAAGACTATTTTGTATGGAAATTTTCTATTTCCGACCTAAACTCTGTCTCCACATAAAATTATTCGAGTAAAATTAAAATTAAACACTCCTTTTGTTATAACATGTATGTCAGTTGTAAGTAAATAAATGTTTTATTTTGTGTAACTGTTGTTTATGTTTTAGGTTATTGGATACACAAACATGCACAAGTAATGCAACATAGGCTTCAGATCTTCTTCAGGTTTTATTTGCAATGCTGTTCCTGGTCAACCGCAGTGTAAATATTGCAGGAATAGCAATAATGGATTTCTTTTTCCCTGCAATTAATATTTATACAGCGGTTGTACAGTATACAGCAGTACAAATAAAATATGCTGAAGATCTGAAGCAATGCGTACGTTGCTTTATTAGCAACTTTCAAGTTGTTAGAAACACAACTTTAAAGTTGCTAATAAAGCAAAGTGCGCATTGCTAAACCCACAAGGTTGAACCACAACTCTGTTAGAAACACAACTTGAAAGTTGCTAATAAAGCAAAGTGCGCATTGCTAAACCCACAAGGTTGAACCACAACTCTGTTAGAAACACAACTTGAAAGTTGCTAATAAAGCAAAGTGCGCATTGCTAAACCCACAAGGTTGAAAGGCGGAATTGATTGCGAATCAACAGAGTAAAGTTGTGAAATTCGCAATGTGTTAACATTGCGAATTTCACAAAGTAAAATTGTGAAATATGAGCCATCAAAGTAAAGTTGTGAAAGCGCGCCTTTGTGAAATTAACAATGCTATGCTCTGTCATATAAGCAATGTTTTTCGACAATTTTGGCGTTGTGGCTCCCACTATTTTACCTTGATGGCTCATATTTAACAACTTTTTGTTGTCAAATTCACCATGTTTTTTTCTGAGTGTAGGTATGGAACCGCGACCGTATCTAGGATTGGAACTACTGAAAGACAATATATTTTGGTACCAAATAATAACATTACACTTAATATAGTAGGTATACAGAGAAGTTTTGAACAATTTTGAAATATTGAACAGTTTTGAACAGTTTTGAAAAATTTTGAAAAATTGAACTTGAAATTTTGAAAAATTGAACAGTTTTGAAATAAACATAATTTATCCAATCATAATGATTTCATTCACTCATTTGAAACCCGATAATATAGCCAAATTGGCATGCAAATGCATACATGCATATGCAGTAAAAATAAAACCCTCCTTTTGGCAGTCAGGAAATAAATCATAGCACTCAGTGCTAACCGAACCACACTCATAATTTCATCAAAAATGTTTACCGCCCAACGAAGTGGGCACGGGTCAGCTAGTGGTGTATATAAACATTTTTAAAACACAATATCACTTATTTCTCGCAATTGTATATGACGACATATCAGAATAGATAATAATATGTTATATTCGATCATTGATCGAAATTTGATCATCAGTTGATATGAATACAAATCGAAGACCTGAAGTTTGCCGTGCGTTGCGCCTCGCATAAGAAAGAGACGCACTTATGCCTCAAAACGAAACAACAATAAAGCTGGCCGGGCGATATTGAAGTATTTTCGATTGCTAAGCGATCGTTCACCGAAATGCCTGCAACACAAAAAATGCTTCGGCCACACCGAACATGTATGGCCGGGACATACTAAAAATATTGCCATCTCTTGCTAAGTAGGTATAGCTGGTATTGTTAGCAATTGTATCGCAACCTATTTTCGCTGTAATATATGTCTGCAAAACTGTTTTCGGCAATATTGCTAACAATACCTACCAGCTGTATGCAATACATGGAAATATTTTTAGTATGTCCCGGCTATATATCCACACATATTTGCTAAGGCAGAAGTATTTTCATGTGGTGTCGGCATGTTTGCTGGACGATCGCTTCGCAATCGAAAATACTACAGTATTGCCGGCCAGCTCTATTATTGTTTCGTTTTGTGTCATAAGTGCGTTCCTTTCTGACGCTAGGCAAGACGCACGACAAACTTCATGACTGGAATAAAACAAATCGAAGATTTGTTTTATTCCAGTCATGATTATGTTTTATTCCAGTCATGATTAGTCCAGTCATAATTAGGGTTTTTTTTTCAAATTGTTGTGTGGGGCTTTTCTAAGGTCTTTATGAGCCTTGTAACACTGCGATCACTGCTGATCTATCGTGTACGCCACCTGCTATAGTTCTGCGCTAAGCCTCGTCTCATTTAAGAACCGCAACAGGATTTTGGCGCCAGATTGTTTTACCTCCTCAGGTTGGAGGTAGTGACCACCCAAGTGGGTGTATCTTTTACGCATCGCGGGTCACACTCTCACATAAGGTGCAGGGGAGCTTCCTCTGCCTCTTGGCAGAACCTGCACATTTACGTGTCCCGGAGCTTAAGTTTACACATGTGGTTCAGGCTACAACGCCCCGTGAGCGCCCTCACTAGTACGCATAGATGGTTCCTTTTTAGCCATACGGCCTTACGGGCAGTCTTACGGTCGCAAGCCTTAATTAGCGCTTTTGAATGATTCAAACCTGGTGTGTTGTTCCATTGGTTGACGGAGTGTAATCTAAACATATTATATGAATTAGGTTTGCAAGGCTTTCATATTAGGGGTTCTACCTCGGAGAGATAATAAGCTGGAAACTTGTATACACCTTCATTTTAGCATTTTTTTGTTGCGATTTTCTAGGTTTTAAAGCACGTTTTAAAGCAGTTAGGTTTTTATGATAGTTAACATCTATCATAAAAATTTTAGAGCATAAAATTTACGATAAATTTTCTTTTAAACATTTTTTCATGCGCTCAACCGTTTTTTGAGATAGAGGGCGGAGAGCGCACAGCGCTCAGCCATACATACTGTAATGCAAGGTCAACAGCGAACATCGGTGAATGACATCACGAGATTTTATGAGAGTGGCGGTACATCAAAGAGGTTTAACGCGAGAATTAATGCGTTGAAGCAGCCACTCTACGTTTGTCATTGGGCACCGGGAGCGCGACGGGATCGCACATGTTTGTCTTTGATAATATATGGAGTGGACTAACGAGAAAGTCATTGTGTTTCTCGAAATTCTGCAAATAGAGCCACGTTTATAGGGGGATCCCAGGCACAAAAGCTACAATTAATCGCGCATCACAAAATGACTAACGGAATTATTATTATTTAAATCAACAATCGAAAAAATTAAAAAGAAAAAAAACCCTAATGGGTTATTATAGAACCCATCTAAACAAATTTAAAAAGTCTGAAGTCCGGAGCTGGAAAAATGATATTTACACAATGGGCCCAATTGTGCAATTGGGCCCAGATGTTTAACCTTTGGTGGGTAGTTTTAATGCGGAAAAGTGACAACCGCTCATTTTACATTCCGCTCTAGCGTATTGCCCTGTCTCGTTCACACGAACTAATGTTCTGGTGAGCTATGAGTGGGTTGGAGAAAAACTTGGTGTCGTCGGCAAATATAGCAAAATCTAATTCCATAATTGCTTTTAGGTCAGTCAGGAATATACCAAATGCAATAGGACCCAGCACTGAACCTTGGAGGACTCCACTGAGGACTTTATGCAGTTCAGAAGGACATTCTCCAACTCTCACTGTGAACGTCCTACCAGTTAGAAAGTCTTGCATCCACGCCAGTATCTTACCACGGATAGTGTTCCAGTGAGTCAGACGTTTTATAGGTACACGGTCAAATCTATACCCCATTTGGGGAAGCGATTAAGTTCTTGCAGCTCATCCAGATGATGGAAGAAAAAACACAAATCCAAAATAAAAATAAATATTATAGGTATTTCAAATAATATCGACGCATCCTACGCAGCATAGGTAACACAAAATCAAGACGTGCTGTATACGCTTAGAACCAAAAAAAATACGGAAAAAATATACATTTCTCAAAATTTTGATTAACGACCTAAACTACAATCTACAAAAGGGTATATTGCTGTGAGAATTGAACCGATTCAATTCTGGAATTCGATGGGAAATATAATACTTTTTCGTGGCGCCCGATTGGAAGTTGCGGTTTATTTATTTTATTTATTTTTTGTTATTTATTTCAATAACTTAGGTCTTAGCTAAAATTGATTGGACTATGAGCTGCTTCACTTGGCCTTCTTGGCCTCTTCTTCTAGTCGTTGCTTCATGGATGCAGGCATTTCGGGTGGCGGCGGGCGCGGCATCCTCAGGTAAACCTGCAAAAAAAAAGAGTATATTTTACGAGAGGCTAGCCAAAAGTTCGGGGAATTTGAATGTCGCGTGCGAACCATTGGTGGTACGACCTGTGGCCGCTAGATGTGGCTAACAGTACTCTTTGTGAATCAGTGTGCCAATGCCCGTGCGGCTGAGTGGATGCATTGTTGAGTTTTGTGCGGTTGTGCAACATTGTATTTTAGTGTATCGGCCATTTTTCAAATGGCAGATTTTAAACAACAAAGACCCTGCATCAAATTTTGCTTCAAGTTTTAAAATAAATACACACTGTATATGAACACGGATAATATTTTTGCACTATCTACTTCGTTATAACTCGCCACTAGATAATACGGCGCTGCAGCATATCCACTTCTATACCGTTCAACCGATCGCATTGAAAATTTTATAAATGCGAAAGTGGAAGTTGAAAGGACCAACGAAACGATGTAATTTTTACATGTTTTTATTTACCTTGCAATCAATAACCTTGCTTTAACCCCTCAAGCGGCAGGCGTAAATCTTAGCAGTCACAAAAATATAGCACTTCAGAAAAACGATCATAAGAAAGAAATTACTTGATGGATTATGAAAAGAAGAATTTTAGAATGATCGCATTGAAATTTGAAATATAAAACATTCAAACCTCATTTTGTAAAACAAATAGATAATTATGAATTAGAAAGTTGAACAACTGAAAAAACTCACTTATTCAGCGATATCAATACGAAACCCTATCTAGAAATTGTAAACACATTTGTGTACGTCATTACATGCTTTACCAAAACTAGTAGTTCGTTTTATTTATTTTCATACATACATACTTATATCCGAAGAGAAGCTACATAATATCCGAAGAGAATACAGAATTTATCCGTCTTTCTCACACATATCTAAGAGGGGGTGGTTGCACTGTGATTTTGGTGTAAATTCAGTTCGTTGAGAGCGCGGTTTGTCGCGCCGCGCTCGTACCCGTTTTGGGACGTTACTGAGCATTGACTACAATACATCGTACCCGATTCGGTACGTCGCTTCTCTTCGGATATATCGCACCGTGAAAAGCATAGGGTCGTAGGTGCATTCTGAATTATGAGCGTTTTAAGTTAATATTATTTCTTATAATTCTATAAATGAAGCTATAATATAGCTATAAACTTGATATTTTTACATAATCATGTTTATTTTAAGAACTTCGACAATCGTACAAATGTCATTCGGGTCCATGCAACGCCTCTTGTCAGACAATTTGAAAACGCATTGCTGCAAAATTCGTACCGTTGAAGGGCGTTCGACTGTTGAAGGGCGACCAGAAAGAAAATCGCTTGGCTGTCTGCAGTGAATTGAAAATGCAGCAAGAGATGACCCTAACTTCATATCCCCAACTTTCTCTTTCCCAAAATAAAATTTCAATCGAAAGGTTGTCGTTTTATCATGATCGAGGAGATCCAGGAAGAAACGCTGAATGTGCTTCGAACACTTACACATTCAGACTTCCAGGGATGCATGGAAACATGGAAAAACGCTGGGATCGCTGTATCGATACCCAAGGAGACTATATTAAAGGAGACGGTGGAAATTAGAGTTACGATAAGAGGTTCAGGACAGCTATCTTGCCACATGTGGGCGTCACCTTACCACCCATTCACTCCTCCTTTGAAGCCATAGAATTTGAGATGCGGAAATTGCGGGTTTAGATAATTCTTAAAGGAAAGAGTTGATTATTTTTCTGGAAAGACCAAGATCTTTAGAGGTGAAACAGAGATTCGGCTGGCAGGCCAAAAGCGCCAACTTCCACCGCGTGAAGGTGAACAGTGAAGCCGTTCCGGGTGTGGGCATTTGCAAAATGATGGTATTTATTTAATTTATACTCATGTTATTTTGGGATATTTGATTCCCATGGAACAGTTAATTCTTAGACAATAAGGGCCATCTTCCGAGATAAGAGAGTAAAGAGTTATATCTGGACGGAAGGCTGTGCATCTGAGACTTTCAGGGAATTTATACTGCTTAGAGATCGAATCGACCTCCAGAATCCAATCTGAAACTTTCTCGATTATTGAGAAAGGCTTTGTAGTGTTTTTAGCCTTTAGAACCATCCCGCACAAACTGTATTGGAGGTTTGGAGGGTAATGTAAAACCCTCGATGGCATGAGCCTTTGAGAGGTTTATTACCTCGCGAATAACAGCAAGGACTTTGTCGTGGCGGTAAGTGTACCATCCTTGATCTAAGGTCACCTTGCAGCCAGCTAGAATATGTCTAGCTGTGCAAAGGGTATTGCTACAAAGGGGACATGTACTATCCTTGACATAGCTTTAGCGAGCGAGTTTACTGGGGTCTGAAAGTGTATGCTGATAGACATTTAAATAAAATTTAAGCATCTCTGGCGTCCAGTCATAGAGCATTACCTTGCAGTGCATTGGACGCGGAATGCAAAAGTCTCCAATCATTCTGGCATTAAAGGCCAATAGCGTGAACCATACTGTTGCTGTCGTAATCTCCCCGCAAGAGAGACTTCCTCAAGTCCACATCGCTCATGGTTGTACTGCCATACCCCAGACCAGTGCCATTCTGGCTGATTCCAGTAAGGAACTTTTTGTGGAAGTCTACGCACTTTTATAGTAAAATTACCTGAACTTTTGGATGGTTAACCTCGTAGAAACCAGATTGAAAAATCCAAAAGCGCATTGTTTAAGTGCAAGAGTGTATTCCAAGAAACCATCAGGTTCCTAATGATTCCATGCCGCTTGTGTGGTGTTGGCCAATTTTTATGTCATCTGGCCTGCCCAAAACACGGTTCAACTCTCATCTGGTAGCCTCCTCAGAAGGACTTAACCTGTCAGGGCCGATGTGAGCTTATACCCCGACTGTAATCCTGCAGTTGGAGGCGGTTGGGTTCAGAAGATGGTAGATTCGGGGGAATACCTAGAGCGGAACTTGGCGGTCAGTTTACTGCCCTGTTTGCCTAATGGGCTCCTTGCAGTTGAGCCATTATGACCCACGGTGTTAGGGCCGGCCGAACTCACAGGTCAACACCCATCCGGCAGCCTCAAGCAGAAGTGCGAGCCCGTGTAGGACTCTGTGCCTGCGGGCCAGTTCCCCAGTAAATCGTAATTCGGGCGCTCCTCGACGGTTTGCGGACTGTGCGGCATCAGCCAATCGACTGTGCACTCTGACCGATAGCCGGGGGAGTCTGTAAACGGCTTCGTTTCCTGTATAGCGGGGATGGTTGTTAACCGTATGGCAACTGCTCTTGAAACGACCAATCGGCTACCCGATACCGGGTGAACAGCCGGGCAAAGGACGCCTTGGTCTGCGATAGATTCGGTAGACACCGTATCACCGCTTCAAAAGGGAGAGCGACCTCGAACCTGTGACCAGTCGGGAGACCGGAGTAATCTGGTTGCAACTGGAAGTAAGGGCGCGAGTGTCGGCCCGCAGTAGCCTCCTCGTGCGGAAGGCTACCCCGAGTAAGACTCGCGTGTCTCACGCCTCACGGCCGGTTGATAAGTTTCTCCTGGGGGTTTGCTTCCCGGTGCTACTGGACGGTTTGCACACCGTTCGGCGATGACAATTGGTTGTGCACTCTGACTTATTGCTGAAGGAGTCTGGAGACTATGGAAATATACCGTCTCCTAAGCGGTGGGGGTGGATTATGGTGGTGACGATTAGGCTATCAGATCTTGAATTCAGAATCGGGCAAAAGATACCTTTGGTCCGCGACAGTTCAAACTGAATCACCCCTAAATATACGGCAGGTAGAGGCCGTGCAAGCGACTTCAGACCTGTGACCAGTCGGGAGGTTGGAGGTATCCTGATGGTTGATTCCAGACGAAGATATCCTTCCAAAACCGGTAGCCAGGCTGATATAACGATCACATATCGTTATACCAGCCTGGGGTCGACAAACTTTACAATGCAGCGCAGACCTATGCCTATTTCTCTTTTCTTTAAAAAAAATGGTTTGTACCTTGACGGCGTCATAGATGAACCACTGCAGGGCTGTGAGCATGCCGATCATCACGATCCTCGGCATGAGCCCCTTCCACACGCCTGCGAAGCCCAGTTTGCCCACAATGGAGCCAACAGTGGCTGTACTGTCCTAGTTCAGCTTAGACACAACGGTGTCGGCGGGGTGAGAGACGATGGCGCAGAACACGCCCGCAATGTAGCCGGCCGCAAACGTCACGATCAGCTGCTCGCCCTTCGAGCACTGGTCGCGGGGCTTCGGCACCACATGCCTAAAACACAGTACACCGAGTTAGAACAGTAGCGCACTCTCGAGCGGCAGGGCGATGCGGGGATATTGTGCAAGGGAAAGAGTCATGCCCGCGTGGAGGTTAGCAAATTTCTTAAACGTTTAAATATCTTAGCCACCAAAATAGTCGATCTTTTATTAACCCCTCAAGACAGTAACGTTCCGAATCGGGTACTATGTATTGAAGTCAATGCTCAGTAACGTCCCAAAACAGGTACGAGCGCGGCACGACAAACCGCGCTCTCAACGAACTGAATTTACACCAAAATCACAGTGCAACCACCCCCTCTTAGATATGTGCTAGAAAGACGGATAAATTCTGTATTGTACGATTATTCAGTTGTGCTTCTCGCAGTCTAGAATCCCTAATATAATGGTTTGTATTCTGGGGGCACTTAGTCGAGTGCTGCCATTGCTTCTCTTTGAATATATGTATGAAAATAAATAAAACGAACTAATAGATTTGGTAAAGCATGTAATAACGTACACAAATGTGTTTACAATTTCTAGATAGGGTTTCATATTTTAAGATAAAACGTCGATATCGCTGTATAAGTGAGTTTTTTTCAGTTCTCTAATTATCTAATAATTATTCATAATTATCTAATTTTTTTACAAAATAAGTTAATAATGTTTTATTTTTCAAATTTCAATGCGATCATTCTACAATTCTTCGTTTCATGATCCATCAAGTAGTTTCTTTCTTATGATCGTTTTTCTAAAGTGCTATATTTTTGGCCTTCAACTCTCAGAAATGACAGGTGACTGCCAAGATTTTCCCTCGCCGCTTGAGGGGTTAAGGAGGTACGAGAAAAGCTGATTATAAGATCGGATTAAATTGGCATCCCACATTTCCATATGCACATACACGCACTCACAAGCACATACGCACTACAGATACACACACACCCACATACACAAGCAATCACGCCTCCCCAACAGTATGTATTTGAGCACGGATAATATTACTTAATTTTATTTTATTTTATTTTCGCACTATCCACTTTGTTGTAACTCGCCACTAGATGGCGCTGCAATGCATCAACTTCTACACCACTCAATCGATCGCCATAAAAATTGATATACATAGGTATTATCACGACGAGGAAATCTTGTGAATCACATTTCCACGCGTGGAAACGCCATAGAAACATATTATTCGATTTACTCGATAGGAAATTAGGTTATATCGAAATGTCATACGTCTTGACAGCTGACAGTTCCCTTCTTATCTTTTTTCGTTTAAAGCCACGAGAATAAGCGTAAAAATAAATCCACAATTGTCTTGGATAATTACGATTAATTAAAAAAGGAATATAACAAATAAAAATATTATTAAGATAGAAATATACTATGCTAGTAAAGCGCAAGAAATATAGGAATTATTCCCCACATTTCACTAAATTAATATTTTTATTTGACAGAAATCGTCTATGGGTTCACAATTTCGGTCTAGTCAGAAGGGGTCGATACGGAAACCGCCATTTGGTTTGACGCCGACAAGCGAGTCGATCCTTCGGCACGCTTTGGACCCCTAATCTTATTCGGTAAGTCGTTTAAATTGAAATATTCGGGAATGCCGAGACGGTTTCCGTTAAGTGCACGTAGTTTTCTGTGAATTCGCATCGCATTTGCCTATTTGAAATGAGGAAATGCGTCACAAGCCCGTGCTCACTGGAAGTTTAGAAAAGAGCCGATCTGCGCTTTTCTTCTGCTAATTACCGGCAAAAAGGGAGTTTTCCGAGAGGGGCGAAGCTAATGCATGGCGTTTTTGTGACGACGACCGCTTCACCTCGTACGCCCGGTTTTCTACCCTCCGTCTTCGAGTCTTCCTGCTCCACTCTCCGGTAGCAGTTTGAAGCACCTCTTGAGGGGCAGTCTACGAGGCAGTCCGTGCCCGACCCCCGCAAGACGTTCGACGTGTCGGCTGAGCCGCGGGATCTCCCCGAGTAATCTTATGCAGTCCTTCTATCGGAACCCTTTCCCTAACCTGAACTCGCAGAATATGCCCACAACCTGGGAGGCTCTTGCTCAAATCACCTTTAAATCCCCTATGTAATAGTTTCGTACTATGGTTTTAGTTGGTTTTTACCATTATTTTATTTAACGTATATTTAATTTCTCTGTTGAATGAATTTAATTATCTAGGCGCTTTGTCGCCAACTACCCGTCAGTCGGTCGACGTATGAAATAAAGATTTATTTTTATCCATTCATTCTTTAATTTCAGCTTCTAAATGTATAATCTATCATGTCATTAATTCATAAAACGCGACAGTATATGAGCCCGGATAATATTTTCGCGCTATCTACTTTGTTGTAATTCGCCACTAGACGGCGCTGCAGCATATCCATTTCTATACCGTTCAACCCACCGCATTGAAAATTTTTTAAATGCGAAAGTGAAAGTTGAAAAAGACCAACGAAACGAGGTACAAGTTTTACAAGTTTTATTTACCTTGCAATCAATAACCTTGCTTTAACCCCTCAAGCGGCGGGTGTAAATCTTGGCAGTCACCTGTCATTTCTAAGAGTTGAAGGTCAAAAATATAGCACTTTAGAAAAACGATCATAAGAAAGAAAGTACTTGATGGATCATGAAAAGAAGAATTGCAAAATGATCGCATTGAAATTGCAAATATAAAACATTAAAACCTCATTTTGTAAAACAATTAGATAATTATGAATAATTATTAGAAAGTTGAAGAACTGAAAAAAACTCACTTAGGTATACAGCGATATCGACGTTTTATCTCAAAATACGAAACCCTATCTAGAAATGGTAAACACTTTTGTGTACGTTATTACATGCTTTACCAAATCTATTAGTTCGTTTTATTTATTTTCCTACATATTTCCGAAGAGAAGCTATATAATATCCGAAGAGAAGCACAAATCTGAGCAATAGCAGCAGTCGACTAAGTGCCCCCAGAATACACACAATTATATTAGGGATTCTAGACTGCGAGAAGCACGACTGAATAATCGTACAATATAGAATTTATCAGTCTTTCTCTTCTTTTCATGATTCATCAAGTGGTTTCTTTCTTATGATCGTTTTTCTAAAGTGCTATATTTTTGACCTTTAACTCTCAGAAATGACAGGTGACTGCCAAGATTTACAACCGCCGCTTGAGGAGTTAAGGAGGTATGTGAAAAGCTGATTATCAGATCGGATTAAATTAACATCCCTCATTTCCATATGCACATACAAGCACTCACAAGCACATACGCACTACAGATACACAGAACCACATACACGCGCACACAAATACATACACGCACACATGCACACACACACGCTCTCCATCACACGAACACACCCCACACCCATACACTCGCACAAAGCGATTTTAACTGTTAGTTTTAAATTCTTTTTGGTTTTCTTTGTATTCTATTGTTTACCATATTTTGTAATCCTTATATCGCAAATAATTTAAAATATTGGCTTTCTACCGTTATAATATTATGACATAGGCTTTATATAAGTGGTGGGGGGGGGGGAGTGGTAAGAGTGGAAGGGGAAAGGAAGCAGATACCTGAGCATTGCAGGGCAATATTCATGTAATAATAATAAATAAATACAAACGGAGCTGCAATGGAATTCACCGACCGGAGTCGGGCCCATCATAATACTATTTTTTTTTACACTTCTGGGGGGTGAGCAGTGGATTCCGGACTTACGAACCGGCTGTGGTAGATTTAGGACAGCTGTATTGCCACATGTGAGCGTTCACCTTACCACCCATTCACTCCCCCTTCGAAGCCATAGAATTTGAGATGCGCAAATCGCAGTTTTAGATAATTTTTCTAAGAAAGAGTTGATTATTTTTCTGGAAAGGCCAAGATCTTTAAAGAGGTGAAATAGAGATTTAGCTGGCAGGCCACGAGCGCCAACTTCCACCGCGTGAAGGTGAACTGTTGCGCCCGCTTGGCGACAACATGCGGCGCCCCTGGCACGGAACCGATCAGTGGTCAGCGGGGACCCAGGACTGTAAAAAGAGGTCCCCCCACTCGATCGCCGCTCGCCCTATTACGGGCAGCCACGTCGCCGCTGCGCTTCGATAGCCTCAGTTGCACTACTACCGTAAATTCCCCGTTCCCTGGCACCAATAAAACACAGTCTACCCTTTCACAAAAAATGTGTATTCACAACTTACTTGCTAACAACGGCTCTAAACAATAAACAATAAAGCAAATATTAATCGCTATACACAACAATGCAGAATCGCTATTAAATCAAATTATTAATCGCTATGCCAGTATCGACAATAAATGGTAAGACATATTATTACCTATATTAAACGTACAGCTAGATAGCCTAAAATTGTCGGCCACTAATGTCACTAAACTCAATGTCTATATTCACCGCTGTCTGCTTCGGGTCGCGGCTCGCTGGTTGGCCCGTATGCACGGGCGGGCCGGTGCGGTGCGGCGGCGTAGCGTGATGCAGGCGGCGTTGGCGCTGGCTGCAGCGTGTCGGCGGCTCGAAGCAACGCGGCGTGGCTGCGGCGCGCTTTGCAGCTGCGTCGGCGAGCGTAGGGCGCGACGTTGCTGACAGACGCTCAGCGCAGGTGGCGATAGCGCTGCCCCCAGCAAGCGCTTGTCGCTGGCGTGGCCGACTCTTTCAGTCGGCGTGGCGTGATGGCGTGACGGCTCGGCGGCGGTGCGGCGCGGCTATCAGGCGGCGCGGCTGCGCGGCGACTCTCAGGCGCGGCGCGGCGTTCTCTCAGGCGGCGCGGCTTCTAGTGTGTCGCGCGGCTCGGCGCGTGGCGGCGTGGCGCGACCGATTCTCAATCGGCGCGGTGCGGCGCGTGTCGCTCGTTCCGGCGCGACCGGCTCCCAGGCCGGCGCGGCGTGGCTGTGTGTCGCTCGTTCCGGCGCGACCGGCTCCCAGGCCGGCGCGGCGCGGCGCGGCGTGGATCTCTCGCAATCGACACGCTGGTCGGTCAACGATCAACGAAATCAGTCGACAGACCATTTAGAACGGCCTGTGACGTCTACTACTAGGTCTACTACTACGTTCGGCGCGCGCCCCAACTTCGCGCGGAGAGCCTTCAGGTGGTCAGGCCACCTATCGAGCTTGTCCACGACAATGGGTCGGGGGCGCGGCGCCTGCTTCGGCAGAAGCGGCGCGGGCGGCAATGGTGCTGGAGCCGCATCGCTGCGGCACGGCGTCGGGCTTTTCCTCGCCGCTAGTTGGGCGTAGGTAGGCTCGTCTTCGGTGTCCGAGGGTACCGGCGAGCCGAAGATCTGTTGAAGATCGACGAAGGAGTCAGGGGAGTCGGCTCGGCGGCGCTGCGACTCCCTCTGCCGCTCATCTTCTGGAGACGCGGGGTCTCTCACGCGTTTCCTCGGTGTCGCGATCGGAATGAGCGGCATGTCCAGGCCCCTGGTCACTGGTGGGCTGTGCGGGGCGGCAGCAGCTTCGGCGGAGTTGGCAGCAGACTGCATTTCGAACCGGAGATACTCGACGGCACGAACTTCACGGCGAGGACCGGAGACGGCGCTCGACGGTCGACTCGCGGCGGCAATATTCAGCGCGGGCGGCGGAGCGGAGCAGGCGACCGGTCAGAAAGGACGCCGGGCACTGAATGCTGGTCGGTGCGGCGCGGCTGCCACAACTGACACGCTGGTCAGTGTGGCGCGGCGCGGATCTGGCGCAACCGACTCGCTGGTCGGTGCGGCGCGGCGTCCTCTGTCGCCGCGACTTCCCGGCGTGGCTCTGCACGCTGTCGCTGGTGCGTCCAACTTCGCAGGTTGGCGCGGTGCGACGTCTGGCGCAACCGACACGCTGGTCGGTGCGGCGCGGCGTCCTCTGTCGCCGCGACTTGGCCCGCAGTGGCTGGCGCGACCGACTCACAGGTCGTCGCGGCGCGGCGAACGATTTCGCCGCGGCTTTGGCGCGGCGCAGCGCGCAAACACGCTTCGTTGGCCCGTTTCGGTGGACGCGGCGATCCGGCGTCCCCGCTCTCCTCACGCAGTCCGATGTGGTTCGGCTGCTAGCCGCAGGCGGTCTGCGTCGGTATTCGGCGGCGGCCGAAACGTCCACGTTTTGCTGGCCTCGCCCCGAAATACCGAACACAAATACCTACTGCGGCGATTCCCCTCCGGCTCCCGGCTGCTTCGTCGCTGCGTCGCTGCGTCGTCCTTCTCGTCGCTCCCGCTGTCGGCGCGGTCTGGCGGTCCGTTGCCAAGACCGAAGTCCCGATGATCCGGCGACCCGAAGCGGCGAGGTCCAACTCACTTCGCCGAGTGATTGGCTTGTCAGTCTTCTTGACTGTTCTTCCACGACGACTTCTTCTTGCAGCGCGACGCCTTGAACTCCCTGAGCAGCCGGGTGGCCACTTGTTGCCGGCACCAAGGCCGGAGAGCGAATGATTTGCTCCGAACGAACGAAATCAGTCGACAGACCATTTAGAACGGCCTGTGACGTCTACCACTAGGCCTTTTGCCTTTTCGTGGGGCTTCTCTTGAATCGGGCCCATAGGCCCGGCTTTCATGGGTATGGCGTCTCAGGGCTATTCACCCTGAGGCAGACTTCAATATGTATGCTACTCTCGAGGCACGAGGCAGGTCCGTCTGAAGGCACAAATTCAGCAACATGGTGCTCTGTTCCCTCGTGGCGGTTTGACACTCGTGAATGAGTTCCTGCAGCTGAACTGCACTCAACCAGACCAGCTCGTCGCTCTCGAGGCGGCGCATCTCGTCCAGGTATTCTGGATATTCTGGTTTTTCTGGCTGGGGTTGTGGGGGCGGTGTAGTCGCACTCTCTTCGTCCGTTTGCGTGCATGCGGACGCTGTGGTTGCTGCGGTCGTTTGGGAGCTGGTGGACTGGGCGGTCGCCTCGACCTCCATCCCCTCCTCCTGCTGTGGGTGGGGCCTCGTTGACTGCTGCTGCAGTGGCTTCGAGCGGCGACGCCGGTTCGACTTCCTCTCCACAGCTGGCTGCTGTTGAGTGGCCGTCGGCGCCGGCTTTTTCCTCCACGACAAGGGTTCCGTAGGGGCGGCGGTAGGCTGAGAATTCGCCTGCGTCTTCCTCGGCGCTGGGCGTGGAGAAGGCGACGAAGGCGCAGCGGCGGTCGAGGCGCCCGGTGAGGCGCTTCGCGGTGAAGCTCGCGGAGGAGCGGTGGCTGCTGCACGCGGAACACCCTGCTGCTTCCGCGTCGTCTGGCGAATTTCCGCCAGGAAACTGGGGCAGCGCCGGTTGTTGGCTGGGTGATCCTGCCCGCAGTTTCCACAGGTGGCGCGGGCGGTCTTCGGCCGAAGGCAGTCTTTGGCAGCGTGCTCCTCGCCGCAGCAGACGCATACCTGCGGCCGGTGGCAGTTGTGGCTGCTGTGCCGGAATTTTTGGCATCGGTGGCATTGTTTGGGCCCGTTCCGGCCTCTCCAACTCTCGATGGTGACTGGCAGGTACCAGATGTCCGGGAGACTGTATACCTTACGCCAGCCCTCGTTCTTTCTAATGACAGCGAAGAAAAGTCCCCAATTATTGTCCAATCATTCTGGCATTGAAGGCCAATAGCATGAGCCATACTCATGGTATGGCTCATGCTATTGGCCTGATATTATATACTTACCTACGAGTATAAGAGCTCGACAGTCTTTTCGAAGCAGGCGAACTTCATCATGGTGTAGGGGATCTGCCTGAGCCACAGAGGCACTAGACCCTTGTAGAACGTTCCGATACCTTCCTGGCCGACCATCTTGGGAAGGGCCTCCCGCAGGGTGTTGGCGAATCCAGGCATGGTCTGAATACGGACCTGCAACAGATATCAAACCTATCATCTCTTGTCTCTTCAAAAGTAGTCAGCTACATTATTCGGGACTTTAATATTTGCGGATTTGCTTATCGGCGACAATGGCAGGGCGAGTTTAGCCGCCGTACTCTGGGTTATTATTCGAAATTAGGTAAATCCTTGTTTTTTTTCATTAGATTTCTCAGTAACAATACTTGTTTAAAATATATCAGACAAAATATATAGCCGTTTATAAAGGATGTTTTTTTAGAGGGTAGACTGAAAAAGTTGTCAATCCGTTGTTCCGCGGGTAGGCCGCATACCGCTGCCGCCACTGAACCCTCTTCTACGTTGAACCCTCTTCCTAAAATGTTCCCACTGCCAAAAGCCGAACGCAAGGACGTAAGACAGGATACATTGAGTGTTGTATGCACGACGGACTTTCGAAATTCGCGCGCGCCAAGCCCACCGCCCCACCACCATTATAATTTACGCAGTGGCGGCAACGGTATGCGGCCTACCCGCGGAACAACGAATTGACAGCTCTTTCAGTCTACCCTAGACAACGGCGGCTGCAACATCGCTGAAACGTCGGGTGCTATAAAATTCATGCGATTAATTCGTTTTTTATATTATTTAGTATATAAAACATGTCTTTAAATTTATACTTCTTACATTCACACTTGGGACTTCGTCCCCGAAAACTGTGGTGCTGTTAGCGACGAACATGGCAAACGCTTCCACTTAAAAGAAAGATACCACAGAAAGTGGATTGAATCACTGGATTATTGCTAGACGCTCATCAGGGAGTAACCAGCAACAAAATGCAAAAGGCGGGCACCATCAGTGACCTTCCTACAAGGGAGAACTTTGAGTGAATAAACGCATAGGCATTCTGAAATTTTTCAATAACTAAAAAACAACAGCTAAACTTGCATTATCATTAGCATTTCCGTGTTCAGCTCTCAAAAACATAAAAATGAACTGTTTTCATCAATGTTACCGAAAAAAAGTAAAATTTTGTTGGCTAGTGACATTTATACTGGACAGGCGGCTTTGGTGATACGTCCAGATCACATCTTGTAAAGCTAGTCATAAACAATATTAACAAGTTTTTAATTTTATCTAAAAACTTATTAATATTGTTTATGACTAGCTTTACAAGATGTGATCTGGACGTATCACCAAAGCCGCCTGTCCAGTATAAATGTCACTAGCCAACAAATGGAGTCTGTTTTTTAATTTGATTGACAGAGCTTACAGCAATTTATTAGTTACTAACATAATAATGTAAGTATAATTTAAATATAAGTAAGTGACCGCGACTGCGGTGAAACCCATATTGTTTAATTTATGTTAATTTATTAATTTTAAGACCTTTTTTCCTTGTTCACTTCTTGATAAATATAACAAAAACGCTACAGTATTTAATTTTTTGGAAAAAATGTTTAAAAAATGTTTTTGATTTAGAAGAAGCAATAACTCCTTTATTTTTGTACATTTTACAATAGTTTTTGTTAAATAAATGGCAAATTAATAAGCTACTGTGTTTTTACTTTTTTGAAGAACTAATTTATGTTGATTTTTGTCAACGTTATTAAAACATATTTAAATAAATAACAATTGTACCTATTGTGTTTTTCCTGACTCACAAATTTAAAAAAATACAAATATTTAAAAAATCTGATTTAAATCTAATAAATCCGATTTAAATCAAAATAATCTGAATTTTTGTTTTTTTTTTTTAAATCACTATTATTCTTATATTTGTAAAAAAAACCTTTCTACACTTAGATCTTATTGCTTTTTATGAGCTAATATCTAAATATTTTTGTATGTGAATAAGCAAAACGAAATATTACCTTTGATAGAGAATCTAATAAAGATCACGATAGCATTTACAATTTCTAAATTGGGTACCATATTTTTCCGTAAGACATGTACAAGTTAGAAATGCCGAGTTTTTTTCACTTTTCCGACTTTCTCATAATTATATAACTGTTTTACAAAATGAGATTTTAATATTCTATATACGAAATTTCAATGCGATCATTGAACAGTTATTCTTTTTATGATTGCTATAGTAGTTCCATAGTTATAGTACTTTTTGTCGAGCGCGGCGATATTGCAAGAAATTCCAATAAATTGCCGCGGTCTGCCATGAAAATTATGCCGCTACTCCAAGGGTTAATGTCGGATCAGTTTTTAACCCATGAATTCTTCCTACTCCTTCCTAGTCCAAGGAATAAATAAAATAAAATACAAACGGAGCTGCCATGGAATTCACCGACAGGAGTCGGGCCCATCATAATACTATTTTTTTACACTTCTGGGGGGTGAGCAGTGGATTCCGGACTTACGAACCGGCTGTGGTAGGTTTAGGACAGCTGTCTTGCCACATGTAACCTTACCACCCATTCACTCCCCCTTCGAAGCCATAGAATTTGAGATGCAGAAATCGCAGTTTTAGATAATTTTTCTAGAAAGGAGTTGATTATTTTCCTGGAGAGACAAAGATCTTTAAAAAGGTGAAACAAAGATTTAGCTGGCAGGCCACGAGCGCCTACTTCCACCGCGTGAAGGTGAACAGTGAAGCCGTTCCGGGTGACGGCATTTGCGAGGTCATGGTATTTATTTAATTTGTACTCGTGGTCTTTTGGAATATTTGATTCCCATGGAACAGTTCAAAATCAAAAAATCAAAATGTTCTTTATTCATATAGACACAATTAAATATTATTTTTAATTTATGTTCTTATGATGCGTCCAAGCCTTACTCCCAAGCCGTTTTGTCATTTACATAATCAGATATTGTATAGTATGCTTTTTTATACAATTTTGCTTTGATGGTAGCTTTAAACTTATTTACAGATAGTTCTCTAATAGTATGAGGAAGTTTGTTATAGAAGCGTATACATTGTCCCAAAAAAGAATTGCTTATTTTGTGGAGACGAGTAGCACGTACAACAAGGTTATGCTTATATCTAGTATTAAAATTATGAGTGTCGCTTTTTATTTTAAACTTGTCAATATTCTTGTGGACATACAACAGATTTTCGTATATATATTGTGATGCAACAGTAAGAATATTTATCTCTTTGAATTTTTCTCTAAGTGAAACTCGAGGACCAAGTTTATATATAGCTCTTACAGCACGTTTCTGTAGTATAAAGATGTTATTGATATCCGCACAGCTTCCCCAGAGAAGAATCCCATAGGACATAATGCTATGAAAGTAACTAAAGTATACTATTCGTGCTGTATCTACATCAGTCAGCCGCCTTATTGTTTTAACTGCGTATGCCGCAGAGCTAAGTTTTCCTGACATTTTCTCAATTTGTGGGCCCCATTGTAATTTGAAGTCAATTGTTATCCCTAGAAACACAGTTGAAGCAACAGGCTCCAGTCTAGTTCCATTTATTTCTACATTGGTTTGTACCTGCTTAACATTAGGTGTAGAAAATTTAATCACTTTGGTTTTTCTTTCATTTAATAGTAGGTTATTTACATTAAACCAATGGACAACTTTTGAGAGTGCATTGTTAACTTCGTCATAATTGTACAATTTTCGACTAATTTTAAACGTCAAAGAAGTATCATCAGCAAACAATACAATTTCGTGATTATTCCTTATGTGAAAGGGTAAATCATTTATGTATATTAAGAAGAGAAATGGGCCAAGAATGGAGCCTTGTGGGACACCCATGGTGACCATTGATCCTGGTGATCTTTTACCGTTTACATTGTAACAAAAACCGGATATTTCGTTGTCGTGTTTTCGCGCTTTTGTGCAGATTATGTTCGCTGCACCCGTTTTTCCATGTTTTCCCCGTGTTTAGTTATGTTTCCTGTTGGTTTTCGCTGTTTTTCATGAATTTCTCCCATATTTTGACAATTAATTGAACCGTTTACGAAATTTCGTAAACTTCAAAATTTGACAGATAACCTAAGTTCGCGAAAGTCGACGGTCATCCGGTTGAAGCCGAGCTCTCACGTGATTGGTCGAGGTCGCTATTTTGGCCTTCCTTTTTCCTGCTCGATTTAACAGCGTTCGAGCTGTTTTGACGTAATCCTCACCCACTTCCGCTCCGAGTTCGTTCTATTTCACTTCAAGATGGCGAGAAGGAGGTTATTGAAAATTGGTTGCGCGGTGTGGAAGCCGCCGTAGTGCGTTTTTTTAAATGCTGCCCTGCCGGGAGCAATAATTTTTATGTGAAGTGTTCGTAACTAACCTGGTGAGCATTTATTTTTCTTTTGGGGTTGCTTTTCATGTAGGATCAGCGCGATTTTAATCGATTTTTTTTTATTGATCGCAGCTGTCGGCACCTCTGTTTTTTTTGTCATAATTGCTGCTAATGTGACGTAAATCGTCACCAAATGTAAGGATTTCACTTCACCTTTAAATTGCACCGAGATTCTTGTCTTCACGTGGAAAAGAAGAATAAAATAACCCTCAATTCTTGGGCGGTGACAGTTGGCTGATTGCACGCCGTAATCAAAGACATTGACAGGAGGGTGGCCTTGTGATGGATTAAACGCGAACTTTACATAACTTTGTGTTTCTTTTTGTGCTGTAGTCTTTCGTGTGTCTGAGGAAAAGGGTTTTCTGTGGGCCAAATCCAATGCTCATTATTATTTAGCCCACTCCCTGAGATAGTTTTTTGGAGGTTAACTTTTTTTCTTTTTTTAAATTTCTTTCGGGTATCTTTTTTTTTTAATAAGTTTCCTTCTTTTTCTTTAAAAGGAGGTGGCGTCCTTTTACTTTGATTCTTTTGGGTTTTGGTGGATTCTACCGTGCTTCTTCTAAACACGGTAGGTTAGAAATTCGAGGTTATAAAATTGGCGCCCAACGTGGGGCTTATAAATTGGATTTTGGCTGTCAGAACATTCTTTTCCTCAGCCATTGAAGCACGATTTTTTAAGCACTTTGTTTTAAAATTGTATAAAAAAATTAGAAGCATTTTTTTTTGTTTTTATATAATTTTCATTCATAGTGATTACCGTGAAAGAGGTTTGTAAGCACCGTCTTTTTGTTTTTGTATTTAGAAGCAACTTTTGCCATTAATTTAAGCGGTATTGTGTACTTGCAGTTTTGTCGGCGTTAACTGCATTTTTTGTAATTTAAAGCGGTTACCGTGAAGAAGTATTTTGTACTTGCCGTTTTTTATGGTTACTATATTTTTTTGACAGAATCTTAGATTTAAAGGCAATATATTAATTATTCTTTTAATACTTGGCATTGCTTAGCAGCAGATTGTTTGTTTATTTTAAGGCGGTTTCCGCGAAAAAGTTTTACGCTTGCCGTTTAAGTATTTTATTATATCATACTAATTATTTTTTTGTTAATTTCCAGATGTGAAGGCAATTATCCTGGTGAGGTAAGCAGCCAAATAATAACAGAGGTGCCGCAAGCAGTTAAAAAAAAGTTAGTTCGTTCCATTTTATTTTTTTATTTTTTTTATTTATTTTCTTTTGGTTTTATTTTTGTTTGGTGGGATTTAAAATATATACACATGATGGCTTCACTAGCTCTAGTCTATTATGCTGCGTCACATTTGGTGAAGGCAGAACTTGATTATGAGTTTACGATACGCGAGGTCAATCCAACAAATGTTGAAGCGATGAGAAAACAATTTAATTCACTCTTAAGGGAATTTCCCGCAGAATCAATTACCTCAACGGATTTAGATCCGGATTCAGAATTTCAAGAATGTTCGATTAGACTTTCTTGTCTCCAAGAACTTATAGAGGAATTTATTAATAGCAAACAGAAACTTTTATATAAACGAATTAGCACTAAAACTGCACATATCTTTCATAGAATTTCACGCATAAATCCTGCTAATTCAGACTCCAAGAAATTATTAGATAATTTAAAGGAGGAAGTTTTGGAAATTGTCATTTTGTTAGAAAAATATTTAGATATTGTTCGTTCGCCTAGCCCGTTACCAAATCCTATAGTTCTTCCGATACCTTCTACTTCATTGCACGAGGGTGAGAAGTCAGGTCCAGCTAAGTATTTGATTAGTCCTGAGGTGGTTCCTTTGGGAATAAATACAGAAGTGATGTCAGCTCCGTTGGTACATCATGTCGATTCGAAACCAGTTCCGTTCGACAATAACTTGGTGATTTCTGACGAACGCATTCTTAAACCTTTAAATCTTGGATTTACATTTGACGGCGATTCCTGTGTGGTCGAGTTCTTAGAACGATTGGATGAGATTAGGTTTTCGCGTAATATCTCGGATGCCAGGATGCTGAAATCGGCTTGTGAGCTGTTCCAGAAACAGGCGCTTAGTTGGTACCGTGCTAGAGCTTCGAGCATTTCCAGTTGGAAGCAGTTAGTTGCTGCACTCCGCTCCGATTTTGGCAGTTTAAATTACGATGCTGAAGTGTTGTCGTTTGTACGGGGACGTAAACAAAAGTCGGACGAGAGGATGCATATTTTTGTTTCCGTCATGTTGGGCTATTTCAACAGGTTGTCAAGGCCATTGTCTGGTGAGGAACAATTAGGAATTATCCTTTCAAATATCTCAATTTCTTACCAACGACATTTCATGCTAGTTGATATAAATTCAATCGACGAACTTCTGCGTTTAGGAAAAAAAGTTGAAAATGCACAACAGCGTATCAACGCATCTAATGCAGCCACTCCTGCCCAACCTAAGGTCAAGCCTTCTGGCTCGAAAGCAGTTTATGCGGTCGACGAGTCTCCTACCAAATGTGCGACGGAGGAAGTGAAAGTTGAACAGAAGTTCAAAGAGTGTAACGTTTCTTCTGCTGGTCCATCCCATCGTGGTGGTTTTAATCGTGGTGGTTTTCATCGTGGCGGTTTTAATCGTGGAAATTTTTCCCGTAATAATTGTTCTAATGGTAATTCGTCTTCTGGTTATTACAACCAAGGAGCCAATAATAGTTCGCGTGGTTCACGCGGTGGCACGCATCATGGCTATTCTAAATATTGCTATCGTTGTGGTAGGTTTAACTACACGGTAGCCACTTGTCCGGAATGTTCTAAGAATAACCGGCCTGGCAATTCCCCGGTTTCAGAGCCAAAAAACTCGAAAGGCGGGGCAGAATAGAGGATTTTCTCCATTCTGCCTCGATATTGTTTGCAAATGAGAAGGATAACCGCCGCCCTTTCTTAGAAGTTTCACTTGGTGATATAACTGTTTGTGGATTACTCGACACTGGATCGAGTGTTACGATTTTGGGTGCCGATTCACATAAATATTTAGTTGATATCGGTTTTACTCTTAATAAGTCTCCGTTGGTGACTTTATCCACTGCTAATGCAAGTTCGGTTAAGACGATTGGGTCTATGTTTCTTCCTTTTAAATTCAATAATCGTTGCCAGGTTATTCGAGCCGTTGTAGCTCCAGATATAGGTACTTCCCTTATCTTGGGAATAGATTTTGTCCGAGAATTTGAGTTGGCTCCGGAAATATTAAAATTCGTCAAGTTTGAGTCCTGCGATGCAATTGTTTGGCATCGAGTCAATGAAGTGAGGGCCTTGCGGCCTTTTGCTTCATTGACTGGAGACCAGCGATCGCTAGCAGACAGAATGATCAATAATTTTGAAAAAATTTCTTCCGAAGTCAAAGGTCTCGGTCGTACTAATTTGTTGTCCCAGGTCATTGATACTGGAGATCATCCTCCAGTGAAACAGCGTTACTATCCTTTGTCTCCAGCTAGATTGGCGCTGTTGAATGAAGAAGTTGATAAGATGTTAGAGTTAGGTGTTGTCGAACCTAGTTCCGGGGGTTGGAATAATCCAACAATTTTTGTTCCAAAGTCAGATGGTACCCTTCGTTTCTGTCTCGATAGCAGGAAGCTGAATTCTATTACGAAACCGGATGCGTATCCCCTGCCGAGAATTACAACTATCTTGGACAGTTTGAGAGATGCAAATTATTTATCTTCTATCGACTTATCCTCTGCCTTCTGGCAAATCCCTTTGGATCCTTCTTCACGAGAGAAGTGTAGCTTCACTGTTCCTGGTCGAGGATTCTTCTGCTTCAGATCTTGCGCCTTCGGCCTGAGAAACTCGCCGGCGTGCATGCAAAGGCTGGCTGACAAATTGTTCGATCCCTCCTTCGAAAACAAAGTTTTTTGTTACCTAGATGACATAATTATTGTATCTGCTACTTTTGAAGAACATATAACTTTGTTAAACAAAGTATTAGATCGCTTGTTGTATGCCAACCTTTCTATAAATTTCAAGAAGTGTCAGTTTTTCCGTCAGGAATTGAAGTATTTAGGGTATGTAGTTGATTCTCACGGTCTACATACCGATCCCGAGAAGGTAAAATGTATTCTCGATTTTCCTACTCCAAATTCTCCAAAAATGGTAAAGAGTTTTCTTGGTATGGCCGGTTGGTATCGTCGGTTCATTAAAAATTTTTCTAGTATTGCTGCTCCCTTATCTCGGTTGACAAGTACCCGCAAAGGTGCTCCCCCTTATGAGTGGACGCCCGAGGCGGAAGAGGCATTTCAAAAACTGAAATCGGCCTTAGTTTCTAGTCCGATTTTGGCCTGTCCGGATTATTCAAAACCGTTCGCTCTTCATTGCGATGCATCGTTGTACGGTTTAGGCGGAGTTTTAACCCAGGAAGTGGATGGCGTCGATCATCCTATCGCTTTCACGAGTAGAACACTTTTACCCGCTGAGACGCGATATTCGGCTACCGAACGCGAAGCCCTAAGTGTTATTCATGCTGTCGAGCATTTTCGCGGTTACTTGGAGGGCGGTCCCAAATTCACTATCTTTACAGATCATGCCAGCTTACGTTGGTTTTTGCGCTTAAAAAATCCTACCGGCCGTCTGGCTCGATGGGGTATTCGTCTATCTGCTTTTGATTTCGAGATCGTCCACAAGAAAGGTGTCGATAATGTGGTTCCCGACACGTTATCTCGGTTGCTTCCCGTTTCCTCTCTGTCTGTTGTTTCCGACTCATGGTACAACGATTTGTTTAAGGCAGTGTCTGAAAATCCCGCTGGATATCCAAATTTCCAGATTAAGGACCATGAATTGTTTAGGTACTCTAAAAGCAAGTATCAACTCACCAGTTGTTACGATTGGAAGTTAGTTGTTCCGTTGCAGCTTAGAGAAAAGCTTATTCGAGAAAATCATGAGTCTGATTTGGCTATGCATTTTGGAATTTTTAAGACACACCGTCGTCTTTGTCTTCGTTACTTTTGGCCTAATTTACACGGAGACGTAGTTAACTTTGTTTCTAAATGTGAAACTTGTCAGCAATACAAACATTCAAATATTTCCCCTTTGGGTCAGCTAGGAAATCCTAAGTCCTGTGCCTTCCCGTTCCAAATGGTCTCGGTCGATCTGTTGGGTCCTTATCCGATGACGAGGAACAGAAATATGCATATTCTCGTGGTGACAGATTGTTTTAGCAAATACTGTTTACTTTTTCCGTTAAAACGTGCTACCAGTAAACTTGTAAGTTATGTCGTTGAACATAATGTATTCCTTCGCTATGGTGTTCCGCAGTATTTAATTTCAGACAATGGAAAACAGTTTATCGGAAGGGAGTTCACTGAACTGATTGCGAAATATAAAATTCCAAAAGTATATTTAAACCCGAAATATTGCCCTCAAGTTAATCCAACTGAACGTCAGAATCGTAGTGTGGTCACTGCGTTATCGTTGTGTGTAAAAGACGATCATCGCAGCTGGGATCTTTATCTTTCTGAAATTCAGATGGCCATTAACGCGGCAGTCTCGGAATCAACAGGGTTCAGTCCATTTTTCCTAGTCCATGGTCGTGAACCAATAATGAATGGTTCTTTTTATGCTCAGGCGCCGGAATCTCAAGCAGAGGTTATTTTTGGTAGTAGGTTGTCTTACGCTCAAAATTTGAGTGAATTATCTAACATTTTTCATGTAGTGCGGCAGAAATTGTTAAAATTACATGCACATAATAAAGTTTACTATGATCGAAAACACCGTCCTGCGGAATTTCAAGTAGGCGATACGATCTATAAAAAGACTTATTATCTAAGTAATGCTGGGAATTATTACATTTCCAAATTTGCCCCAAAATATGAAAAATGTAAAATAATTAAAAAACTCTCTGCGTTGGTGTACGAGTTAGAAAATGCTAAAGGGAAGAATATAGGTTCCTGGCATATTAAAGATTTTAAGCTAAATCCGAATAGTTCAGAATAGTAGTATCGGAGTTCTTCGCGTTAACATTCTATTACAAAAATTGTCTATCTTGGGTGAAACTAAAATGAGCCCTTTAAATTGTCTTTACAAAGGCATTGTACCAAGTGGTATCAATAGCTGAAATCATTTTGTGTTGTCAGTCATGCTAGCATTTCTATCTAGCATTATTGTTGTAAGAATGTCTCATGTCCGGGATGAATGAATGGGGATTGGTATGAAAGGTAGTAAATGACAACTACTATAGTCTCTTAGTAAGTAAACGTTTAGTCGAGGTCTAACGCTAGAGTTATTGTTGTTTTCGGTAGGAGTCGGGTATCCGCAATGAGTTGATCCTTCCTTAGTTGTTGGAAGTTGTCGGAGTTCCATAAGTTTTTTTTGGCTATGTTGGTGTTGGGTTTAATTTCTTGATTTTCTTTTCTTACTCTGGTGATAAGAGTAATGGGTGTAAGTTTTATTTGGTAAAAGTTTGCCTCTGCTATTGTTACTGAACGGATTAATTGATTATAGTTAACGTGAAGAAGGTTTGTTAAGTTAGGAGTTGTTGTTGTTTTAGTGGCGTAAAGCTCGTAGTAGCTGGTGAATCGGGACGATTCAATCAAAATCGTTGGTTTTTCTCCCCCGATTTTTCTCTTGGGTTGGGGCTGTAACAAAAACCGGATATTTCGTTGTCGTGTTTTCGCGCTTTTGTGCAGATTATGTTCGCTGCACCCGTTTTTTCATGTTTTCCCCGTGTTTAGTTATGTTTCCTGTTGGTTTTCGCTGTTTTTCATGAATTTCTCCCATATTTTGACAATTAATTGAACCGTTTACGAAATTTCGTAAACTTCAAAATTTGACAGATAACCTAAGTTCGCGAAAGTCGACGGTCATCCGGTTGAAGCCGAGCTCTCACGTGATTGGTCGAGGTCGCTATTTTGGCCTTCCTTTTTCCTGCTCGATTTAACAGCGTTCGAGCTGTTTTGACGTAATCCTCACCCACTTCCGCTCCGAGTTCGTTCTATTTCACTTCAAGATGGCGAGAAGGAGGTTATTGAAAATTGGTTGCGCGGTGTGGAAGCCGCCGTAGTGCGTTTTTTTAAATGCTGCCCTGCCGGGAGCAATAATTTTTATGTGAAGTGTTCGTAACTAACCTGGTGAGCATTTATTTTTCTTTTGGGGTTGCTTTTCATGTAGGATCAGCGCGATTTTAATCGATTTTTTTTTATTGATCGCAGCTGTCGGCACCTCTGTTTTTTTTGTCATAATTGCTGCTAATGTGACGTAAATCGTCACCAAATGTAAGGATTTCACTTCACCTTTAAATTGCACCGAGATTCTTGTCTTCACGTGGAAAAGAAGAATAAAATAACCCTCAATTCTTGGGCGGTGACAGTTGGCTGATTGCACGCCGTAATCAAAGACATTGACAGGAGGGTGGCCTTGTGATGGATTAAACGCGAACTTTACATAACTTTGTGTTTCTTTTTGTGCTGTAGTCTTTCGTGTGTCTGAGGAAAAGGGTTTTCTGTGGGCCAAATCTAATGCTCATTAATATTTAGCCCACTCCCTGAGATAGTTTTTTGGAGGTTAACTTTTTTTCTTTTTTTAAATTTCTTTCGGGTATCTTTTTTTTTGAATAAGTTTCCTTCTTTTTCTTTAAAAGGAGGTGGCGTCCTTTTACTTTGATTCTTTTGGGTTTTGGTGGATTCTGCCGTGCTTCTTCTAAACACGGTAGGTTAGAAATTCGAGGTTATAACATCAACCTTCTGAATTCTATTTCCCAAGTAAGAAGTAAGAAGATCAAGAGCCTTGTTCCTAATGCCATAGTGATGTAATTTCCTAACTAGTGTATCATGGTGTACACAATCAAATGCCTTAGACAAGTCACAGAAGATGCCTAATGCGTCTTGTGACTCTTCCCAGGCATTCAATATACCTGTCAAAAGTTCGGTTCCCGCATCTATGGTTGAGCAACCCTTTGTAAATCCAAACTGTTTCTTATGAAGTAAATTATATTTGTTAAAATGAGCGTGCAATTGTCTAAGAATTAATTTTTCGAAAATTTTACTCAAAGTGGGAAGTACGGAAACTGGTCGAAAATTCGAGGGATCAGAAGTATCGCCAGATTTAAATAATGGTATAACTTTACTATGTTTCATCAGATCAGGAAACACTCCAGAAGTAACACAACAATTGAATATATATGCTAGATAAGGTGCGATTATTTCTATGATGTATGAAATTGTTTTTACAGAATATCCCCAAAGGTCCATAGTTTTCTTTATCTCAATTGTTTTAAAGGCATTTATTATATCATTGCAGTTAACAATAGTGAAAGCGAAGTCGGTAACACATGCGGATATGCTTTCTTTAAGTAGCATCTCAGCTGAAATGGAAGACGACTTGAGGGCGTTAGTCGTTATTAACGGTATATTCGTAAAAAATCGCTCAAACTCAGTCGCAACTTCCATATCCGCTTTAATGTCTAAATTATTTATCTTTAAATGAAAGTCCCTTGTGCGAGCTATAACCCTATTTGTTTCATTATTAATAATATTCCATGTAGCTTTAATTTTGTTTGTAGAGTTTTTGATCTTATTCTTCAAATAAATTGACTTCGCAGTGGAACAGGCTCGTTTGAATATTTTGGAATAGTTATTTACATAGTTCTTAAAAGTCGCACTATGATTATAAGTTTTTTCGTTATACAGTTCATACAATTTATTACGACTTTTGTATATACCAACAGTTGCCCAATCACTAAAGCATAAGCGATCACTGATCGATTTCGTTTTAGGTATGAAGATTCTATTAAATTCAACTCTAATTAATTCAAAGAATGAGTCATAAAGTTGGTCAGGATTGTCATGAATTGGCAACCTTTGTAATTTGCTAATTAAGCTAGATTTAAATTCCCCTAGACGGCACTCAGTAATTGGAATAAAACTAATATTTTTTCTTAGAACCCTAGTGCTTTTCTTAGGAAATGATACTAACTGACCGCAGTGATCAGAGTGCAAAATATTAATTAGTGATTTATAATTAGGTTTTATGTTTGTGAATATATTATCTATACAAGTAGCACTTGAGGCAGTTATCCTCGTAGGTTCAAGAAAAACATTGTATAAGTTAAATGATCGAAATAAATTTAAAAAGTTACATGTCAAGGATTTTTTTTCTAATATATTGATGTTAAAGTCTCCACAAATAACAATTGTTTTAGGACTATTGGTTATTTTGAATAAGGCATCTTCCATAATTTTATAAAAAGCTTCATAAGGCGCACATGGTGGTTTGTATACACTCATAACAATGGTTTCCTCCAATTCTATACATGCAATCTCTAAAACTCGTTCGACAGAGAGGCTCACAATATCACGTCTTTCTTTAAATTTCAAGCATTTCTTTGTAATTATTAAAGAGCCACCACGTATCAACCGAACTCTGGTAAATGAGCTGGCAATCTGATGGTTATTGGAACTGAAAATGATCTGATGGCTTTTGAGCCATGATTCTGATATACATAGAATGTCGATATGATTACAGTTCAAGAACAATTCTAATTCTAGCTCTTTGCCTATTATCCCCTGAATATTCTGATGCACCAGATTTATACAATTTTTTGGCATATTTTCTTGAGTAATAACCACTGATGGGGATATCAGATTATTTATATTATTAATTTTCTCTGAAGACAATTGTATTAAATTACCATTATTGCTACTTAAGTTTTCATTTTCATTAATTACATAGCCAGAGTTTCGCTCTATTGTCTTAAAGTCTAATTTAAAGAATATGCAACATATTCTGAATTGTCATTACTTAATGTCAAATCGTTTAACTGCTCATTAGTAGCAGTGGTGTTTGCCGATGTTTTGCCTGAGTAATTCAAACAATATGATAGCCCATTTGCTAACTGTTTTTTGCAAAAATTTGAAAGATAAACATTATCTATTGTAAAAGAGTAAAAATACTTATTAAAAGTATTTATGTCAAACAATTGGAATTTGTCATCATACAATGTCAACGTATGTAATTTATTATTTAGTTTATATCTAGACATTTTTTCCATTTCGGGCAACAATTTACTATAAGGAAAAGCAAATAAGACAATTTTTTTCACATTTAACTGTGCCAATAATTCAAAATATTTTATTAATACATGTATATTTGCGTTTCCCCTTCTCCCAATAAAAATAATTAAAGTAGTGTCAGGACAATAACAACTATTAACTATTTTTTCTAATATTTGAGTAAAACTGGCGCCGGGAAAGCAATGATTAGCTACCAGTTCTCCGGATGTTTGTAACATTAATTGGCCCATATTTTTACCTATTTCATCACTGTACATAATTACTTTGGTATGATTTACTTTGCTATCTTTATGTAATGTTTTTTGGGAAGTAAAATTACTAAGACTATCATTCAACTCCACACCCTGGGTGTGCAATAGAGATATTGTAGTTCCATCTTCAACACTCTGGTTATTTACTTTATTTACAACCTGTTTGGTTGTAAATAAAGTAAAGTTAATTCTACGATAAGTTAATTCTACGATAAGGACCATCTTCCGAGATAGAGAGTAAAGAGTTATATCTGGATGCAGGGCTGTGCATCCGAGACTTTCAGGGAATTTATACTGCTTAGAGACCGAATCGACCTCCATAATCCAATCTGAAACTTTCTCGATTATTGAGAAAGGTTTTGCAGTGAGATGTTTTTTGCCTTTAGAGCCAACCCGCACAAACTGTATCGGGGGTTTGGAGGATACTGTGGAACCCTTGTTGGCACGAGCCACTGAGAATGATTTCGTATTCTATCTGAGAATGGATTTCGTACCCAGTCCATAGGTTGCACACTTAGAAAAATAAGAGATAAATTTTTCTCCTAATAGTTCCAAGTGTTTCACTATCAAAGCCTGCACTTTTTTTCTGCAATATCTTCACAAAACTTGTCATTTTTCCGCGGCAGACCAACTAATGACCATGGTACACCAGTATGCTGCGGCACACACTTTGCGATGCACCGCAGAAAATCTGTAGCGATCCACAGAAATTAAATCCAGATGTATTTTTTCCCGCACAGCACACGCTACCATGTGATTCTATAGTTAACAGATTTTTCGAAAATAAAACGCACCGAATTTAACAGCAGGACGCGGCTAGCCTATAGGCCAAGTTTTTCGCTCGCTTACCTCGAAAGTAGATGATGTTCTGAGGCCCGGCTATCATATTAGCTATCTTGGCGTAGATGAAAGAGGACGTCAGATAGTTGATCATGGTGACGCTTCAGGCCTTCCTGGTCCTTATCATCACGACTATCACGAGGAAAAACAGGATTTCCGTCTCCCGGCCGTCCAACTCGCAGTCGTCTTCGTTATAAACGATAGCGCACAGCGCCGGTACTCGCTTCACCATCAAATATGACAGGCTCAACAAGATATTCACCCAGTAATAGGGCTTTGCGAGCAGCTTTAAGTCTTTCTTGAACGTCATTTCGAAAAATTCAACCGGAAATCACGAATTACAACGTTAAATAGGCCATTTAGCGCCTCGAAAATTAAAATTACATTTGACGTTTCAGTTGACAGTTAGGGATGGGCACTTCCAGAAACAGTAACTATCGCATGCTTATATTATCGCATTTGCGGTCGCGCCTTCTTATTGGAAACGCCAAAAATATATCTAATTTATGGAATCTTATTTATTAATTAATCACAGTTAGAGGAATTGTAGCTGTGCCCATGTTTAACGGAGTGATAGGTTTTAGTGAATTCAACTGCAGCTACTTTCTCTTCTAAATCACCAAAAGGTGGATCAAGAAATTTGCTAATGTTGCTTGAGACATTTTTTGATCGCACCAATGAACAGTGTTTCTTGCCGTTACTGTGTTGAATAAGAGCCTTCACCCCATCTGTTTTTACACTAAATGGGATGGACAACGATCAATTAAGGTCACGAATACAGCACGCGCCGGCTGGCGACATGTAACATATGTATAGGTAGCTCAATCGTGTGATGTGATTATATGAAAGGACTTTCGCAAATACCGAACCACCCATACTTCAGTATTTTCTTCATACCGAACACCGAACACGGGACTGAAATACCAAACAGTTCGGTAAAAAACCAAACACCTGGCAAGCCTGGCTGTGACCGACCCTGAACAAATGGGTCTTCGTGGCCAACTCGAACAGGGCCTATTATCTCACATTTTTCTTAATCATAAAAAGCCATTCGTTATCAATGTTATTATAGATGGCTAAATATATCGCTATAGTTTGGCCGTCAATGCTATCAACGCCACCTGCATTTCGCCAGCGTAGAAGGGTTGCCAAATTGTACTATGTAGTTTAGCAACCGAATATGCTAGGTATGGGTGGTTGCTGGTATGGGTGGTTGGATAGCTAATGGGCCCTTGCTGAGTTGGCCACGAATACCCATTCTGTTCAGGGCTGGTCACACTCACGGGTCAACACCCATCCGGCGGCCTCCACGCACGAAGAGCGAGCCCGGGCAGGACTCTGGCCTTAGGGCTAGTTTCCCCTAGGAATCAACCTTCTGGCGCTCCTGGACGGTTTGCGCACTGTGCGGCGTAAGCCAATCGAGCGGGGGTGGTTGCGGACCTTACGGCGACTGCTCTTGAAACGACCATCGGCTACCCGGTCCTGGGTGTTCACCCAGGACCGGGTAGCCGATGGTCAAGAATGCCGTGGTCCGCGATAGATTCGGTACACACCGTTTCACCGCTTCGTAAGGGAGAGGACCGCGCAATCGACCTCGAACTCGGAACCAATCGAGAGACTGGAGTAATCTGGTCGCAATTAGAAATAAGGGCGTGAGTGTAAGCCTGCTGGGTAGCACTCCTGGCTATCTCGCGGTTAAGGTGTTGGCCTCTTACAAGCATGTGTCGGAGCTTGCGGTGGACTGTTTTGTCCAAGTCTTCTGTGCTCACTTCAGGGAGACAGAACGACTAATCGTTAAAACTTCCTGAGGTGACGGGTTTGCCCGTTGTAGTTGCCAACTCTAGTTAGGTATGGGTGGTATATAATCAGTGATGGTAGCATTGGTTTGTTGATGAGATATTATGCCGATACTCGCTTCACCTTCAAATACGAGAGACTCGACAGGATAGTCACCTAGTAATAGGGCTTTGCGAGCAGCTTTTTTGAACGTCATTTTCAAATAATTCAACAGGAAATCACGAATTACAACTTTGAATATGCCATTTCGCACCTCGAAACGTAACATTACATTAGACGTTTCAGTTGCCAATTAGAGTTTGATTTTCAAGAAACGAAACACGAACTATCGCATGCGATTTATTACTGTAATTTGAACAATCGTATTTCCGACGGAACGATTTGAATCTTAATAATATAGGTAATTGTTTGTTTGTTCGTTTCTACTCTTTATCGTGAAATCACAAAGGGCGGGTTTATTGTCATATGACAATCTCTTACAACCAACCCTACTATTGCGTGTGCGTATGTATGTGTGCGAATAACTGTGTAAGTAAATGTCTTGTTATTGCATTCAATCGACAAAATTGAGAATGCAATTCCGTTAATTTTATCCCAACGGAAAATGGTGACCCAGCAGGGATTCGAACCCGGGACCTTACAATGTAAGATCAGGCGTCCTAACCACTATGCCACCGGGCCTTGTAGCGTCATTGAATTGCATATTAGATTGCTCAACTCCATAGTACATGCTGGCAACCCTTCTGCGTCGGTGAAATGCAGGTGGCACAGAAGGCATTGACGGCGAAACTAATAGCAATTTATTTGGTCGTCTATAATAAAATTGATAACGAATGGCTTTTAATCAAGGTCTTATTGATTATATTGGGTAGCGAATGGTTTCGCGCAGCTTGGGCCATAAAGTCCTTATTTTCTCTGATCAGTTCAACTCACGATTTAGCTCCTATTCAGAAGCCTCCACGTGCGAAAGGCTACCCCGGGTACGACTCTCGTGTCTCAGGTCTCACAGCTTATGGACCCATGGTGGGATTGCATGGCCCGACGCTACTGGACGGTTTGCGCACCGTTCGGCGACACCAATCGGTTGTGCACTCTGACTAGTTGCTGAAAGAGTCTATAAATCGCGTTCATTTTGCCATTAATCCTCGTTACCTATTCATATTCTTTGCTAAAAAATTACCCAAACTAATCAAAGCGGATCTAGAGAAGTCTTTTTCAGAGACTCAAAATGTACTTCTAGATACATTTTGAGGTTATGTTTTGTCTTACATTTCGTATAGTTTAACCACAAATTGTCGGCACCTACCTGTCTCAATAGTATTCAAAAGTAATGATTATTTAACCCCTCCTGTTGCGAGGTAAAAACTCACCCATCACTTTTGCGCGCGACATTTTCGCGCGCGAAATCAACGCCAGTCGACGACCTTGATAAAAACGACCATAACTTGTAAACCACTATACGGATCGTAAAAAGAAGAACTGTAAAATGATCGCATTGAAATTTGACATATAAAACATTATAATCTTATCTCGTAAATCAATTAAGATAATAATGGCGACAAATTACAAATTTGGCGAAGTGAAAAAACTCGCCTATTTATCATTTCGATGTTTTTATCACAAAACACGAAAGTCTATGCGGAAATTGTATTTACAGTTATGTTCTTTATTAAATGCTTTACCAAAACCATTATTTTGTTTTACTTCTTTGCATACAAAAATATTTAGTTTTTCAGTCATAATAACCAAGAAAAATTTGATGTCTCCTCGTAAAAATTTTTTTTTTTAATTTTGTATTTCTGACTATTTAGGGACTTTATTTATATGAAATTCTTTCATAATAACTTTTCCACTACACTACACTTCTTATAAAATCATACCAGACTTTTCAACTTTGTCTGATATTACAGAAAAATCCAAACTTTTGCGAGTCGGTGACGAAAATTTGGTATTAATTTTGACAGGTCATAATACAAAAGTGGATAAAGTTTTTCAAATATATTGTGTTATTATGTGCTTATTATATGTCTAATAACTAATTATTATACTCTAAAGAGTCACATTTCATAGAAAAACTATAGGAAATCACACTCAAAATATGGTAATTCTTTCATACTAATTACGTAAACAAATAGGTATGCGCACCCCGCGATTTCGCGAATATCGATAAAATTAGGCAGCGCGCCTGTCTATGCAATATCGCCGCGGTGCGTGCTCATTTGTTTAGGCAAATTCGGAGTGTGATTTTCTAGTTTCTTCTATGAAATGTGACTGGAGTATAATAATTAGTTATTGGACATCTAATAAGCGTCAAGTTTTCAATACATTCGAAAAACTTCTAACCACTTTTGTATGCCTTTGCAATTATTATGAAATCAGACTATCGCGGTTGCTTCACATTATAGCTTTATAAACGAATTTACCGCGTGAAGTGTGTAGCACCCGACGTTTCGGCGACGTTGCCCAGGGTAGACTGGACAGCGGCGGCTGCAACGTCGCCGAAACGTTGGTGTCTAAACTTTACGTGGTAAATTCGTTTTTTAACCACATTTGTATCATGCCTTTGCAATTATTATGAAAAAGATTATCGCGGTTGTTTGACATTATAAATAGCTTTATAAACGAATTTACCGCGTGAACTATGTGGCACCCGACGTTTCGGCGACGTTGCAGCCGCCGTTGTCCAGGGTAGACTGGACAGCGGCCGCTGCAACATCGCCGAAACGTCGGGTGCTACAAACTTCACGCGGTAACTTCGTTTATAAAGCTATTTATAATGTCAAACAAACGCGTTAAGTTTTTGATTTTATAATAATGGCAAAGGCATTATACAAAGTGGTTAAAAAACGAATTTACCGCGTGAAGTTTGTAGCACCCGACGTTTCGGCGACGTTGCAGCCGCCGTTATCCAGAGTAGACTGGACAGCGGCCGCTGCAACATCGCCGAAACGTCGGGTGCTACAAACTTCACGCGGTAAATTCGTTTTAAAAGCTATTTATAATAATAACAATTATTATTATTAAAAAATCCTAGAAGAAAACTCAACAAACCATTTTTTTTTTATTTACTAAATTTCCAGTACAAAATTTTATAGTAACAACACTCATTTGATAAAAATAAAACAAACATGTAATACAAAATAAACAAATAAAACAATTGTACCGACTAAAATAAAAACTTTCATCAGTTGGATTAGGTATACATGTATTGGTTTCTTTATATACAAAGGAAACATAGAAAAATTTGACAAAAAAAATTTAAGTGAAAAAAGTTGACAAGATTGGATTTTATCAATTATATTTTATGCGACTTATGCTTTCAATTTTTTTATTGGTACTAAATTTCCAGTACAAAATACATGAACGTTTAAAAATTGCCACATTTGATAAAAACTTATAATGTATCACAAAAAACACATCATGTTACATCACAGCGTGATTACGTATGAATAAAAAAAATAGAATACAAACGAAACATAGAAAAATATAAACAATTAAAAAATTGCGGAGTATCGGCTTATTCAACGGTAGTGAGTAGTGAGCGACGGCGGCAACTTGTGGCTTGCCGATACAAACAAGCTGTACACTGAGAAAAATATAGCGCTGTAATACACGGAAATACGCATGTTTCAACAAGGATTACGTATATTTCATTAGGTGCGACTTGGGATCTCGCTTCTAACATGGCAGCATGTAGTAGTATACGTACGGTTAGTCGGACACATGAATCATGTTAAAATATAATGATACATATAATCGAGTAATGGAGTTTCATCAAAACTCCTTGTAATACAACAAAATTTCGAGTAAAACCTCATAAATAGAATAGAAAACGAATTTACCGCGTGAAATTTGTAGGACCCGACGTTTCGGTGACGTTGCAGCCGCCGTTGTCTAGGGTAGACAACGGCGGCTGCAACGTCACCGAAACGTCGGGTCCTACAAATTTCACGCGGTAAATTCGTTTTCTATCCTATTTATAATGTCAAACAACCGCGATAGTCTTCGATTTTAGAGTAAAACATCGTTATTCTATATAAAACATTATGTAAGAATCAATCTAATATTTTTCTCAGTGTGAGTCATACAGTTTATCAGTTGGTACATAAAATTATACCTAATGATGAAATACAGTTATTACCAAGTATCAGAGATGGATAACTTTTATTTTTTAGGATAGAAAACGAATTTACCGCGAGAAATTTGTAGGACCCCACGTTTCGGTGACGTTGCAGCCGCCTTTGTCTAGGGTAGACAACGTCACCGAAACGTCGGGTCCTACAAATTTCACGTGGTAAATTCGTTTTCTATCCTATTTATAATGTCACAACCGCGATAGTCTTCGATTTTGGATAACTTTTAGTTTGTATCGAGCACCGAGCCAACACCCCCCCCCCCCCAAATTCTACAGATCCAATCAATCATCACACATCCATCCATCCATCGTACTGAAATAATGATACTATAGGTAAACTAATGTCAACTATTTTTATAAAAATCACTATAAAACAGAGAATCAGCCTACTCCAATGTATGGAATTCCTCGAAACAAGGTGGTTCCAAACACAGTGGCTTTAAGCACTTCTTACACTGGAACCTGGTTCTTGGTCCAATCTTACCTGGTACTCGAGGACGACGTAGTTTGCACCAGATACATTGAATTCGCGGAGTACTACCTGCAGCATTGGCAGGTATTAGCTCTGGGTAATGTCCATGCCCAGAGCCTGAAAAACGTACAGCTGGTAAGCGGACGTCTCTGGTTGGTCGTACATGACTTGCTCGAAGAGGGACATGAGCCAAATGCTGCTCCATAATCTCTTCAATCAAATTTAATCGAAAGTCCTTGTGAGAAATCATTCTCTTCTCGGGAAAACACTTTCTGAAGACAATGCAACTGTTAAATACAGATACATTGAGGAGTCTCTTGAAAAGTTTCTTGTACCACTTCATATTTTTTTTAGTTTCAACCAGGAAAGGCTCTAGCTGTTGATCCTTCTTGTCAACACCACCCATTTTGAGATTGTAGTCCGCAATAAGCGCCGGTCTATAGTGTGATGGACGTCCAGGTCTACCGTCTATTAGTAGAGACTTAGTGGTATGGTATGTTGACGTTACGTAAATCTGGTTCTTATCTTGGTAAGCCATCACAACAACATCCCCGGAATGCCGTGCTAGACAAGTGCCTTGATCAACCTTTGCCAGTTGGAGCAGTGCCGGCACATTTTTGCGCGATCTACGCAAAGTGCCAACACAATCTGTTTTGTTCCGCTTCAGAAACCTTGATAACATAGGCGAATTGAACCAATTATCCATGTACAAAATATAGCCTTTGTTTAGAAGAGGCTTCATGAGGCGTGCGACAATCTCGGTGCTCTTTGGAAGCGGAGATTGATCAGCGTGATTTTTACCCGTATAAATATGAAACGACCACAGGTAACCAGTAGTCGATTCGCAAATTTCAAATGTTTTAATGCCGAATTTGGCGGATTTAGTTTTAATGAACTGCTTGAAGAGCAGGTTACCTTTCCATAACAGCAACGACTCATCCAACGATATGTCTTGTTCCATCACGTAATTAGTTTGAAACTTTTCGTTGAAGTGATCAACCAATGGACCAAGACAGAAAGTCCTGGGTGAGTCGGGCGTGCGGGTAGACTTGTCTACAAAATGAAGGGCTCCGCTTAAATACCAAAAACGGTCTTTTGATATTAGATTTCTAAACACGGGGTTTTTCAACAGGGGATGATTTGAAAATTTATCATTTTGTGATGGCAGCCTAACAATGCCACTCAAAAGGTAAAATGCAAGAAGTATCATTATTTCATGCACATTTGTCTCGTACCAATCTCTAGCAAACCTTTCCGAAGCAGCCGACAGTTCTATAGCATACCGATTAGTTTCCTGCACGATATGCTCCAGAATTTGATCGTCCCAAAAAGAGCGGAACGCCTCATATTCACTTTGGACCTGAACGGTAGGACCAGCGCGACAATGAAATTCTTCCCGGCGGCCCCTAAAAGTATTCATAGGGAACCACTGGAATTGCATTGCCGTTCTATCTCCTTCGAACAGTTCCCGCGATATGATGGATTCCGCATCCACTGACAACTCGTTCTCGTCGCTTTCGTCCGCATTCGTGCCGACGTCCCGCAGCCGCAATAACCTTGCTGTCTCCCTAGCGCGCCGATCACGAGAAACCTTCTCCGCCTTATCCACTAACTCTTTCAATGGCGCGGGGATGTCTTCATCATTCTTACATACTTCAACAATCGGATCACCTCGACACCACACAGTCTCACCGAGCACAGCTCTGTTGGCGGCGTGCCTACCGCCTCTAAACCCCCTCGACCCCGCCGCCGCTCGCCCCCGTCGCCCCCCGCCGGCTGCCCGCCCCCGGCGCCCGGCGCCCGCCGCGCCGCCTCGCCCGCCAGCCACTGCGCCGCCTCCTTCGCCAGCCGCCGCGCCGGCCCGTCCGCTGCCCGCCGCTCCGCCCCGTGCACCGGCTCTCAAGCGCCGCCCGCCCGCTGCTCTCCCCTGGACTCGCCCCGCCGCCGCCAAAGGGACGCTGAAAATTCAAATTTAAACAATGATGTTAGCTTACTGCAGATGCTGTTTTGAGTTGTGGAACGTTAAGAGAAGCTTTAGATGAAATCACAAAATGGACTCAAGTCTGGGTTATTAAAATCAACCCTAAGAAATGCATCTCGGTATAACGATAACGGACAACTAGAAATGGGCAAACCATATTGAAAACATCGTAAAACGGGCAAACTCACTTCTATATTTGGTAAAGAAAGCTTTTCAAGTATTGACGATACAGACATTTCAAAAAATTAACAAAACCTACAGTCGTCCGCTGATTGAGTATTGTTTTCAAATCTGGAATCCTTATTTTGCCAAGGACATCGACCCGCTTGAAAGTATACAACGTAGAGCGACAAAACTGCCAAAAATCTTAAGAAAAACACCCTATGAACGTAGATTAAAAATCCTCAAACTGACAACTCTGGAGCGACGGAGATGCAGAGGAGATCTCATAGAGACATACAAAATACTGAGGCAACACTATGACTGCCTAGAGTTGGAAAGCATGTTTGTGTTCAATTCAAACCGTCACTTAAGAGGTCACAGCCTGAAACCGCCGAGCGACCGAGATGCCAATGGGGTTCAAAAATCTGGAATACGCAGAACGACTCCGCAGATTGCAGCTGCCTACACTTAAGGATCGTCGGACCAGGGGTGACCTCGTTGAAACATATAAGATCCTCAACGAATGCTACAATTGCCCCTAAATTGCAATTGCCAACATAAATTTCAATAAATTTGTTTGTGATCGTTTTGTGAATTTCTGAAAACTTACTCGATGGTGAAAACAAAGTAAAAATAAGATAACCTTTAACTGGTGACGAGCGTTATAGTGCGCTTATATAGGAGAGATTATGGGAGAACGAAGACACGTGCGACCCCGTCGCACTTACGACGCACAATGGCAAATGTAGTCTGGCCGCTTCGGTTAATTCTCGCGTTTGTACTTTGTCTACTGTCTTGATGTACCTACCCCCACCAATCGATCGATCAAAAAGTCAATATAAAATGAATAAGTTCTAACCTTAGAGCACTCGGCGACCAAACAGAGGCAGGTGATGATGTGCCAGAGCCAGCGGGCGAAGACCGAAGAGCGCGCAACGGAGACCTCTGGAAAGTAAGAATATTCCGCCTTTACTATATTTGCTATATAAGGATTACAAAATATGGTGCGTGTATGTATGTGTGGGTGTGTGTATCTGTAGTGCGAATGTGCTTGTGAGTGCTTGTGCATGCTAATTCAATCCGATCTGATAATCAGCTTTTCACGTACTTCCTTAACAAAGGATCGACTATTCTGATGGTTAAATATGTCAATATCGTTAAAGCATACATTGTATGCATACATAACGCGCGGCAATAACGAATTGGAACCATAGTTAGTGTTGAACCTTGGTACGTAAAAAGTTGAGTGAGCACGTGCGAGTCGGGAAGGCGCTCATATGCTCACCCTACTCCGGAGGTATGAACTGTCCAACCCAGTATGAACACTTGTAGCAATTTTTTTAATATTATCTTTTATATTACTTGTAATTTCTTCTTATAATGATTATTTATTATGATTATTTTCTTTAATTATGATTGTTTGCTTTGCTACTATTGGCCCCACTTTGGGCACCATTTTGTAGCGAATTATTTTTTATTTACATTACTTATTGTTGTTGCTTCTATTGGCCCCACTTTGGGCACGCCATTTTGTAGCAATTTTTTTTAAATTTATCTTTTTATTTTCTTTTATTGTTATATTTAATTTCTTGTTATATTGTTTGAGTCTATGGATTATAATTTTAATATCTATGCTAATCAATCTTCAACCAATCTTCAAACAACCTTCAAACAGCCCCACCAATTGGGAGACATTTGTAGCGTATAACTTTTATTTTTATATTATTACTTACTTAGACGTGCGCGCGATGTGTCATCAGCGATAAGCGCTTGATGAAGAAGATAAAATTGAACGGAGAAGTGACTAAACGAAGAGGAAGATGCTAATATATGTATAAAGATATTCAAAGTATGCAGAGAATAAGATTTCAAGTGGATAGCCCTGTTTCCTCTTGTACGCGCTCCTTCATATGTGAATTTCTCCTGTCCTGACTAAAATGTATTCTCCAAAAGAAGAAGAAGAATAATAAGGAGTATTCTATGTGTCTAGACCAATTTGTTAGACCCTTATGCACTTGGTTTTAGATAGTTTGAATCAATTTGAGGTTTATAAGTTAAGATCGGCTTGTAACCTACACTTTTAAGATCTCGTCTTGATGAGAAATATTGATTTTTGATGTTCTATGACACAATTCTTATCTAGTGGATTATCAAAGGTGTTCTATAGTTAAATACTTCCAGATCAATGTATGCTAATAGTTTTAAGTCACTTTCTCAATATCGGTTGACGATTGCTCCAATCAGCTGAGATTTTTTTATTTTTTAAGGTACTTATAAGTACGATATTTGTCATTACTGAATATCCGACATCGTTTGATTTGTCGATGCACTATTTATCACACTGACGGATGCTACAGTCTTCCGTCAGGGCGTTGTGAACTCAGGAGTTATTTTTTTTATATATTTATTGGATCACGAGATAAATTTATACCAAGGCGCCAATCTCGCGTATTCCTTTACTGCGTTCGTTCATCCGTTAGTGCTGCATCTGATCTATCGAATCAATTTCTAATTATGATTTAGCTCAGTCTATTTAGTTTTATTTTATTTAGTGGTTTATTGCTATTACGCTTCATTTTTAACGAATATATAAACGTTTTATTGTTTTATTGAGTTTTAATCTTATTTTAATACATTTTATATTCTCTTGTCGGCATTTTTACAGTTATCTGCTTATCGACGGTAACATTTCTCGCTTTTCTTTTCCGCTAGATGTCGCTACAAGTTTTGAAATTGATTTAAATTTTAGGATAATGAATGAATCGACTAATTACTACTTTTACGCTTTGAAGACCATTCACCTTGCCTTCCCGTTGCTGCGTATAGATGGCAATAGGTGTACTTACTTGGCATGGTTTGGTTTAGATATTAAGTATTCTATTTGACAGGAGGCGTTCGATTTTATATCATTACACACTTTTATGTAGAAACGACATATCTGATACTACTCGCCGGTCCTCTAATGTCTCTAAACCGTAGCGTTGCAGACCTTCAGCGTACGACAAGCCGCTGGAAAATAAGCGGTAATTTAGATGACGTATAAATCGTTTTTGAATACGCTCAATCCTCAGCTTGTATGTAGCATACTGTGGAGACCAAATATTAGAAGCAAATTCAAGCAGGCTGCGTACGTATGCAACATAAACCGTTGTCAAAGAATGAGTGTTTTTAAGAGGTCTACAAACTCTCATGATAAAACCGAGGGTGCTGTAAGCCCTGTTGACGACTGAATCAATGTGCTTATTCATAAAAGCTTGCGATCTAAGATGACTCCTAGATCACGCACTCGATCTACTTCCAGAATTTCATCATTGCCAATTGTATATTTAAAGTTAATTATATATAAAAGTCAATTGTCTATGTATATTGTAATTATAATAAAAGCCAATTGTATATAAAAGAGCTATTAGCTCAACATGATTGACACGATCAAAGGCCTTTGAGAAGTCAGTATATATCGCGTCCACCTGAATACGCCGATCCATACGTCCCAAAGTATAATCAGTAAAATGAGCGAGGTTTGTAACAACCGACCGATTTTTAAGAAACCCGTGTTGGTGCTCTGTGAACGAGCTAGCGAGAGCTTGATATAGCTATATAGATAATGCTTTATTTAAGAGAAAGTAGTACAAAAATTATGTCTTAAAAACTACCCAACTAGGTGCACGTACTAGGGTAGATTCTTTTCTTTTAAATTAAGATGCGCACGTAATTTTATACTGCAATTATAGAACTATGGTAATATTTTACTTGTTTATATAATATTTAACATTATACATATAATATTCTCATTTATACATAAATATATACATTTACCTACTTCTATTATTTACATACTATTATTATTTACATACATTTGCATTTACGTACATGTATTTATTAGTAATCGAAGGGGGAGTGAATGGGTGGCAAGGTGAACGCTCACATGTGGCAAGACAGCTGTCCTAAACCTACCACAGCCGGTTCGTAAGTCCGGAATCCACTGCTCACCCCCCAGAAGTGTAAAAAAATAGTATTATGATGGGCCCGACTCCGGTCGGTGAATTCCATGGCAGCTCCGTTTGTATTTATTTATTATAATTGATTAAATTGATAACGTCGTTTTAAACGAGGATATTTTAGTCAGTTTCCCCTGGAAATCTACCTTCTGGCGCTCCTATACGGTCTGCGCACCGTGCGGCATAAGCCAATCGATCGCGCACTCTGACTAACAGTCAGGGGAGTCTGGAAGCAGTACTGTTTCCTATAGAGCGGGGGTGGTTGCGGACCTTACGGCGACTGCTCTTGAAACGACCATCGGCAACCCGATCCTGGGTAAACAGCCTGGCAAAGGATGCCGTGGTCCGCGATAGATTCGGTTTACACCGTCTCACCGCTTCGTAAGGGAGAGGACCGCGCAAGCGACCTCGAACTCTCGAATCTGGTCGCAATTGGAAGTAAGGGCGTGAGTGTAAGCCCGTTGGGTTACACTTCTGGCTATCTCGCGGTTAAGGCGTTGGCCTCTTACGGCTGTTATAAGTTCCACTATGATATAATATTGATATTGGAAAATATTGATATAATATTGATATTGGATAATAATATTGGAAAATAAATAAATATTTGTATTTCTTACCTCTCTGTAGCTTGGAGAGAGGAAATGGTCCGGCCAGTAGTAGGCCGTGCCGGGCGGCGAGCGCTGTTCAGTCCTGGGCGGCGGGCGGCGAATCGTCGGCCTCTTGAACGGCGACGGCGTCTGAGGCTCGGCAGCCGACGCGCCGGCACTGGTCGATGGTTGCGGCTCAGCCGACGCGCCGGCACTTGTGGACGGTTGCGGGTCCGCCGAGGACGGTGACGAGTGACTATCGAAAGATAAAAACACAATAAATAAATTGACTGATACTGTCTGACAGTCTGACTAGAGACTGACATATATACTTACAATTGTCGGAGAGTACCACCTGGGCTCTGCCAATCTATCGGCAAGTCGTTGAGATCGAGATGGCCCTCGATTTCAACGGCTTGCCGATCGATTGGCAGATCTATCGCCTGTGATGTGGCATCGAGATGTTCCTCGATATCAACATCACAGGGAACGTAGGCGTAGTCGTCGTCATCCAATTTATCGTCACCGTCCTCGTAACAAAATACCGGACCCGCTTCCTCGTCCGAATATTCGGACACGGACCCCTCCAGGAGCTCCATGAAGGCACGAGGAGGGGTCCGATCAGGGCTTAGATTGAATCTTCTTGACATCTAAAAAAACAAAAACACATTTTTTAAGAAAAAAGTCAAAATAGTCATCCCAATGCGTCTGTGCTTTTGACCGTTGAGGAGTTCCTCGCCCGTGAGTCAACCATGGGCGCAGCTACAGGCGAGCCCGTCACTTCAGGAAGTTATAAAGATATTAGATCGTTTTGACTGGTCAGGTGAGCATACAGAAGCTTTAGGACGAAACAGTCCAATTTTTTCTCAGTAAATAAGCCCAAATTTTGAAAAAACTTTTATGTTACTGCTGCATTTTTTATTTATTTATGCATGATAAGTTTTATGTTATTTTAGTTTCACTATAAAATCCAATATTCAAATATACAAATTTCTTCAAAAATAAAATATCGAAAAAAAATTTTTCGTCGGCTTTTTTTTTTAGTTCATTATCGATAGAAATACTATGTTTCACTATACACATTGAGAAATATCGCTTTTTGCCGCCAAATTACAAACTCAAAAAAACTGGTGACAGTTTCAAACACTTTGTATTCACAAAATACGTTTAATCCTATGATTATTTTTGATGTAAATGAAGTAATAACTATTTAATTAGCGAAATAAACAAATATTACGTCATATCAAGTGATATTTCGTCGTTTCAAAAGTGTGACGAAAATTACCAGCCATTTTGATAAACAAGGCGCCTGGCCGCACAAAGTTTTTCACTCGAAAACAAATGAAGAAAAGGAAATGGGCTACGCACAATAAGTAATGCTCGTTGATTAAGAGTTTTAGAAAGGAAATCACTCACTTTTAATCACCAAATCACACAAAATCGCACAAAAAATCACTTTTTAGTGTAGCCGGCTCGCGTCGCAGTTCGTCGGTCACACGTCGGTCAGAAATGATGTCATCGATGTTTTTGTAAGGGACGTAGTTATTCATAAAACTATGATCGCATGCGGCAATCGAGCAATTTCACAGTGAGACATATTTGGCTATATTATGGCATCATTCGATAGAATATACAATCGCATTTCGAAATTTAAACGACATTTTCGTAAGAGCCGAGCGCTATATCCAGTAGTGGACGTTTCAGAATTTCGGCGGCCGCCATTCATGTCCCCAAATGGATGTTACGTGCTCAGCGGGTTAACGGAGGCACGACTAACTCTTATTTTTCAAGCTGCATAATTTAAACGTCGATGTCACGTGATAGAATCAGTAAAGGAGCAGAAACATTAGTATGAGTACAACACGCCTCTTAGGAGACGGTATTGGGACATCGGTCTCTAAGTTATATTTAGTCTTACCTACTATTCTCACATTACTGTTGCAATATAATATTTTTTCCCAAAACGTAGGTTCTACTCTTTCTACTAATACACCAAGTATGATGATGACCATCCAATTAGATGTAGATCCAATAGATGACCATCTAAAACCCTCCAAGTAGTTATTAGACGACGAAACGAAGTCCGTAATATTATGGAATGTCATGTCACCGAAACTGTTCATTAATACCCTCAAAACGTATTAAAAATTATGAAACGATAGAAAGACATATCCTAGATATAACTCATTTTATCTGCCGTTTTGAACTCCATTCGTTGAACTGAGCAGCAGACGAAACTCGAATTATTAGCTGGCAAACGACAAAATTTTGATATGAAATTAAACCACGGAATAGCAGCAAAAGTTAAATTTAATATTAATAATAACATCAATTATTCCATTAATAACTAATATAACATATTGCAGAAATCACCACCTTTTGTATTTAAGCGGTAAGTGGAATAAAACACTAATAATATTGAACCAAACGACATAATATTAAAACACTATGGATCTTATACCTATATCTTATAACTTATAACCATTAAACGTATCCTATAACTTATAACTATTAACCGTAACGATCTTACACCGCACGAAATGTGTTCCAATTTATTCGGATGGTTCGAGAGGTAGTTTTTATAGACGATCGTTCCTTTCGTATTCCGCTCTAACGCATTGCTCTATCTCATTCGCTTAAACTAATTTCAGTTTTAATTCCCGAAGAAACGCCATCGGTCCCATTCATGCTGTATCTGTAAACTCAATATGTATATTCTTAAAGCAAAACATCTCTGGACTACAAAATTTTACGAAAATTCCATAGAATATACTGTCAAATTGCTATTACCTTGGTAAGTAGCCATATTTAATATAATACTACCAATTTATTAACTTAATATCCTTATTTTTAGAAACATTATATTTACATTTAGGTACTCCGCGTCGTATAACACCCCTCTCCTGCTCATTATATTATTTCAACTAAGATAGAATAAATGATTTATATCCGATAATAAAATAGGTTAAACAAGTAACCACTGTTCGATAAAAACTAGGTTTCTGACTTACAATCCATAATAAACACACACACTTAAATCTAGGTAAATTTAAAGGCATTAGAATTATCAATAAATGCATTTGACTGTTCCGTATAAATAATATAATAAACATACACACTTAAATCTAGGTTTTTAAGCAATTAGAATCATATCAGTAAATGCATTTGATTGTTCCGTATTGGCTGTTCGTAGATAAATAAAAATTTACAAAAAGTAACTAAAAAATAAAATGCATAGATACAATAGAATATACTACCTACTGGAGATCGCGTTGTTCGATTTCATCTAAAAAAGTGTTCGTGCTCCACCGATGCATTATATTCTGCTTGCTTAGAAGACGAAGAGTACTCATCAAAGGTCTACCACCGACCGTTGCTTATCGATTGTTTAATATCTTTCAATTGGCATTTGGCAGCAGTCATGTGCTTCTTATGTTGAATTTTCCAACCAAATGCATGCTTGCATATTGTACAAACAAAGGGCTTAATTTTTCGATGTATTACATTTATATGCCCGATTAAGTGCGACTTTTGGGTAAAAGCTCCGTTACATTCCGCACAACTATACTTAATTCTGAGATGGACTGAGTTTATATGGACCTTTAAAACTCCACGCCTTGCAAAACTGCGATTGCATTTGTCACACGTGAAAAGCCTCAATTTCCGGTGGACAGAATTGACATGTCGAATTAAATTACCACTCCTAAAGAAAGCACGTTTGCATTCCTTACATTCAAATTCCTTCATTTTTCTATGAACGCCATCGATGTGCCGTTTAAAGCTTGTTTGATTTGGAAATTCTTTGTTGCATAAATCACACGTGAATACATTCAACTGCCGGTGAGTGAAATTTAGATGCTGTAGTAAGTAGTTGCGATCAGAAAAGACTTTCTTACACTGCTGACACGCATGCTTTAGTTTGCGATGGATCGATTGGACGTGTGCTTTCAAATGATATCTATATGAAAATGCCCTGTCACACTGTTCACACCTATGTTTCTTAAATTTCCTATGCACTATATCAACATGCTGAATTAGTTTAAATCTACTACTTGATTGATATCTACATTTGACACAAATATATTTCTTCCCATTTGCCCTAATACAGTCTTTGCAAAATAGCACAATTTCTTTGTTATGCTTGCATGCTCCCATTGGCACGCTGCTGTCTAGATGGCGATCGCAGACAACGCATGTGAATTTATCAAATTTCGTTAACAAAACTTTGACCTCTTTCATCACGCTTTCTTCGGGTTTTATGAAAGCCACTGCCTCTTCTTCAAATTCCGGAATATTTTCTTCCATATAAGAAGAGTTTGGTTGTTCCTCTTTGAAGCAAATATCGCTTTCTAGTTTCAACGTTTCACTGTATTTATTGTCAGAGCAACTTGGCATCCTGTCTTCGACATCGGACTCTAATTCTATCTTCACTTCAATGTCTGCATGATTTTCATCATTTTCCTGCCTTTCCATGGTGAATATTTATACTTTTTATTATATATAGAGGTAAAACAAAGCGGAAAACTGCAGAAACTTACACGATCTACACCGTAAACATTATGTGATTATTTTGACGTTTCGTGTTTAATATTGCCACATATTGGAATATAAAATTCAATATTTATACAAGTTGTTTTTACTGCACGGGCATTTTTTAGTGGGTTAATCAGTACAACAAACTAAGCAACTTTGGAAAAAAAAGTAAAAAAAAAGGATTTTTTTTAAAAATATTGTTTAGTGTTTTTTAGTGTATTTAAACAGTTATGATCACTATGCAATATCTAGCAGTAAGTAAAATGTCGCTAATATTGTTTATTTACGATATAATACCTACCGCTAGACGGCGCAGCGCGCTCAAATTTTTCTTAAACCTTTGTCTAATAGTCAACTTCTTCAAACTTTCAAATTAAAATAAAAACAAAAATCATTTTTTTTTAAATCCTGAGGTTTTTCCTAATTTTTTTATCAAAAGTTGCTTATTTCGTTGTACTGATTAACCCACTAAAAATGCCTGTGCAGTAAAAACAACCTGTAGGTATATTAGTCTTAGTTGGTACTGTAGGTATATCTAGCTATTTCATAATGGGTTTGGGAAAGGGTTTTTTTTTTCCTAAAAGTAGGTACAATATGTCCCGCCCGACCACACATATTCAGTGTGGGAAGTATTTTTTGTGTTGCAGGCATGTAGGTGAACGACCGCTTAGCAATCGAAAATACTTCAATATCGCCCAGCCAACTTTATTGTTGTTTCGTTTTGAGGCATAAGGGCGTCTCTTTCTGATGCGAGGCGCAACGCACGACAAACTTCAGATCTTTGATTTGTATTCATATCATCTGATGATCAAATTCGATTCATGATCGAATATAAAATATTATTATCTATTCTGATATGTCGTCATATACAGTAAATTTCAATATAAAAAAAATAAATTTTTAATTTGAAAGTTTGAAAAAGTTGACTGTTAGATAAAGGTTTGAGAAAAAATTGAGCGCGCTGCGCCGTCTATCGGTAGGTATTATATCGTAAATAAACAATATTAGTCACATTTTACTTACCGCTAGATAGCGCATCGTGATCATAGCTTTTTACATGATTAAAAACACAAAACGTTGATTTTCAAATAAAAAACATTTTCGTTTTTTTTTTACTTTTTTTCAAAAGTTGCTTACTTTGTTGTACTGATTCACCCACTCTAAAAAAGAACTTGCAGTAAAAACAACTTGCCCAAATATTGAATTTTATATTCCAATATGTGGCAATACTAAACACGAAACGTCAAAATAATCACATCTGTTTACGGTGTAGATCGTGTAGGTTTCTGCAGTTTTCCGCTTTATTTTACCTCTATATATAATAAAAAGTATAAGTATTCACCATGGAAAGGCAGAAAAATGATGAAACTAATGCAGACATTAAAGTGGAGATAGAATTAGAGTCCGATGTCGAAGACAGGATGCCAAGTTGCTCTGACAATAAATACAGTGAAACGTTGAAACCAAGCGATATTTGCTACAAAGAAGAGCAACCAAACTCTTCTTATATGGAAGCAAATATTCCGGAATTTGAAGAAGAGGCGGTGGCTTTCATAAAACCCGAAGGAAGCGTGATGAAAGAGGTCAAAGTATTGTTAACGAAATTTAATAAATTCACATGCGTTGTCTGCGATCGTTATCTAGACAGAAGCATGCCAATGGGAGCATGTAAGCATAACAAAGAAATTGTGTTAGTTTGCAAAGATTGTATTAAGCCAAATGGGAAGAAATATATGTGTGTCAAATGTAACTATGGATTGAGTAGTAGATTCCGGCTGATTGAGCATGTCAATATAGTCCATGGGAAATTTAAGAAATATACGTGTGAACAGTGTGACAGGGCATTTTCATATAGATATAATTTGAAAACACACGTCCAATCGATACATCGCAAACTAAAGCATGCGTGTCAGCAGTGTAAGAAAGTCTTTTCTAATCGCAGCAACTTATATGCGCATGTAAATTTCACTCACCGGCAGTTGAATGTATTCACGTGTGATTTATGCGACAAAGAATTTCCAAATCGAACGCTATTTAAAGAGCACATCGATGGCGTTCATAGAAAAATGAAGGAATTTGAATGTAAGGAATGCAAACGCGCTTTCTTTAAGAGTGTTGATTTAATTAGACATGTCAATTCTGTCCACCGGAAATTGAAGCCTTTCGCGTGCGACAAATGCAATCGCAGTTTTGCATTGCGTGCAGATTTAAAGAAACATTTAAACTCAGTCCATCTCAGAATGAAGTATAGTTGTGCGGAATGTAACGGAGCTTTCACCCAAAAGTCGAACTTAATCGGACATATAAATGTAATACATCGAAAAATCAAGCCCTTTGTTTGTACAATATGCAAGCATTCATTTGGTCGGAAAAATGATCATAAAAAGCACATGACTGCTGCCAAATGTCAAATGAAAGATATTAAACTATCTAAAAGCAACGGTCGGCGGTAGACCTTTGATGAGTACTCTTCGTCTTCTAAGCAAGCAGAACATAGTGCATCGGTGGAGCACAAACACTTTTTTAGATGAAATCGAACAATGCGATCTCCAGTAGGTAGTATATTATATTTATTTATTTATTTATTTATTTATTTAAGAATTAATTACTATGAAACATTGATTAGCTTATAAAAATAACAAGAACCGAATGGCAAACCCATATTGTATGTATGCATTTTATTTTTCAGTTACTTTTTGGTGATTTTTTTAAATCTACGAACAGCCAATACGGAACAATCAAATGCTTCTATATGATATGATTCCAATTACTTAAAAACCTAGATTTAAGTGTGTATGTTTATTATATTTATACGGAACTGTCCAATGCATTTATTGATAATTCTAATGCCTTTAAAATTACCTAGATTTAAGTGTGTGAGTTTATTATGAATTATAAGTCAGAAACCTACTTTTTATCGAATAGTGGTTGCTTGTTTAACTTATTTTATTTTCGGATATAAATCATTTATTGTATCCTAGTTGAAATAATATAATGAGCAGGAGAGGGTCTGTTACGACGCGGAGAAAATGTAAATATTTTGTTTTTAAAAATAAGGATATTAAATCTAATAAATTTGTAATATTATATTAAATATGCATACTTACCAAGGTAATAGCAATTTGACAGTATATTCTATGGAATTTTGGTAAAATTTTGTAGTCCAGAGATGTTTTGCTGTAAGAATGTACATATTGAGTTTACAGATACAGCATCAATGGGACCGATGGCGTTTCTTCGGGAATTAAAACTGAAATTAGTTCAAGCGAATGATATAGAGCAATGCGTTAGAGCGGAATACGAAAGTAACGATCGTCTATCAAAACTACCTCTCGAACCGTCCGAATAAATTTGAATACATTTCGTGCGGTGTAAGATCGTTACGTTTAATAGTTATAAGTTATAGGATAAGTTTAATGGTTATGTTATAAGATATAGGTATAAGATCCATAGTGTTTTAATATTATGTCGTTTGGTTCAATATTATTAGTGTTTTATTCCACTTACCCCTTAATTACAGAAGGTGTTGATTTCTGCAATATGTTATAGTAGTTATTAGTGTAATAAAAAATGTTATTATTAATATAAAATTTAACTTCTGCTACCATTCTGTGGTTTAATTTCATATCAAAATCTTGTCATTTGCCAGCTAATAATTCCAATTTCGTCTGCTGCTCAGTTCAACGAATGGAGTTCAAAACGGCAGATATAATGAGTTATATCTAGGATATGTCTTTCTATCCGTTTCATAATTTTTAATACGTTTTGAGGGTATTAATGAACAGTTTCGGTGACATGACATTCCATGATATTACGGACCTCGTTTGGTCGTCTAATAACTACTTGGATGGTCTTAGATGGTCATCTATTGGATCTACATCTAATTGGATGGTCATCATCATACTTGGTGTATTAGTAGAAAGAGTAGAACCTACGTTTTGGGAAAAAATATTAAGTATATTGCAACAGTAATGTTAGAATAGTAGGTAAGACTAAATATAACTTGGAGACCGATGTCTCAATACCGTCTCCTAAGAGGCGTGTTGTACTCATAATAATGTTTCTTCTCCTTTACTGATTCTATCACGTGACATCGACGTTTAAATTATTCACCTTGAAAAATAAGAGTTAGTCGTGCCTCCGTTAAATAATCATTACTTTTGAATACTATTGAGACAGGTAGGTACCGACAATTTGTGGTTAAGCTATACGAAATGTAAGACAAAACATAACCTCAAAATGTATCTAGAAGTACATTTTGAGTCTCTGAAAACGACTTCTCTATATCCGCTTTGATTAGTTTTGGTAATTTTTTTAGCAAAGTATATGAATAGGTAACGAGAATTAATGACAAAATGAACGCGATTTTTAGACTCTTTCAGCAACTAGTCAAAGTTCACAACCGATTGGTGTCGCCGAACGGTGCGCAAACCGTCCAGTAGCGTCGGGCCATGCAATCCCACCATGGGTCCACCAGCTGTGAGACCTGAGACACGAGAGTCTTACACGGGGTAGCCTTTCGCACGTGGAGGCTTCTGAATAGGAGCTAAATCTTGAGGGGAACTGATCGCAGAAAATAAGGATGTTATGGCCCAAGCTGCACGAAACCATTCGCTACCCAATATAATCAATTAGACCTTGATTAAAAGCCATTCGTAATCAATTTTATTATAGACGACCAAATAAATTGCTATTAGTTGCAAATAAATTGCTAACATATGTATAGCTCAATCGTATGTAACATATGTAGGTATAACATATGTATAACATATGTAACTGGCGACATGTAATATATGTATAGCTCAATAGTATGATGTGATTATATGAAAGGACTTTCGCAAATACCGAACCACCCATACTTCAGTATTTTCTTCATACCGAACACCGAACACGGGACTGAAATACCAAACAGTTCGGTAAAAAACCAAACACCTGGCAAGCCTGGCTGTGACCGACCCTGAACAACTGGGTCTTCGTGGCCAACTCGAACACGGCCTATTATCTCACATTTTTCTTAATCATAAAAAGCCATTCGTTATCAATGTTATTATAGATGGCTAAATAAATCGCTATAGTTTGACCGTCAATGCTATCAACGCCACCTGCATTTCTCCAGCGTAGAAGGGTTGCCAAATTATACCTACTATGTAGTTTAGCAACCGAATATGCTAGGTATGGGTGGTTGCTGGTATGGGTGGTTGGATAGCTAATGGGCCCTTGCTGAGTTGGCCACGAAGACCCATTCTGTTCAGCTTTGGTCACACTCACGGGTCAACACCCATCCGGCGGCCTCCACGCATGAAGTGCGAGCCCGGGCAGGACTCTGGCCTTAGGGCTAATTTCCCCTAGGAATCAACCTTCAGGTGCTCCTGGATGGTCTGCGCACCGTGCGGCGTAAGCCAATCGACTGTGCACTCTGACTAACAGTCGAGGGAGTCTGGAAGCAGTAGGTACTGTTTCCTATAGAGCGGAGGTGGTTGCGGACTTTACGGCGACTGCTCTTGAAACGTTCTGGGGGAACAGCCGGGCAAAGGATGCCGTGGTCCGCGATAGATTCGGTACACACCGTTTCACCGCTTCGTAAGGGAGAGGACCGCGCAAGCGACCTCGAACTCGGAACCAATCGAGAGACTGGAGTAATCTGGTCGCATTTGGAAGTAATGGTAAACCTGCTGGGTAGCACTCCTGGCTATCTCGCGGTTAAGGCGTTGGCCTCTTACGGGCTTGTGACGTAGCTAGATGGTGGACTGTTCTGTCCCCAAGTCTTCTACGTTCACTCCAGGGAGATAGAACGACTAATCGTTAAAACTTCCTGAGGTGACCGGCTCACCCGCTGTAGTCGACAATCCAAGTTGATGTCTGCGGTAGGGAGACCGAACGCCGGTCCCCGCACCTCAGCCACCGCTTACATTTAGCTCAATCCCCAAACTGTAGGTATACTAATTTTCATTGCGATCAGTTAAACGGCGTAGAAGTTGATGTGCTGCAGAGTCATCTAGTGGCGACTTACGACAAAGCGGAAAGCGTGAAAATATTATCTGTTCTCAAATGCCAATGTATACCAATTTTTATGGCGATTGGTTCAACAGTTTAGAAGTTGATGCGTTGCAGCTCCGTCTAGTGGCGAGTTTCAACAAAGCATATAGAATAAAAACCTTCTAAATGAAAAAATACATATATGTGACAACTTTCATGGTGATCGGTCAAACGGTGTCAAAGTCTATGAAGCGCAGACAGATATTATATCAATATCCACTTTGCTTTCCCAGCTGAGGAAAAGTATTATGAACGCACTTCTGGCTGTGCGTGCGTGCGTGCGTGCTTGCTTGTGTACGTGTGTGTGTGTATGTGTGTGCATTCCTCCACAAGAGCGCCCAAACGCTTCACTGATGCCCTGTTGGGCCGAAATCATGTTTAATAAAATCACAAAGAATAGGTACATACGCTTAGAACAAAATTGAATTCAAAGCAACGTCTAGAGTCCCAAGGGTTGGTATATGGCCACTACTCCGCCGAAGCATATATTTAAACATTTAAGAAATTTGCTAACCTCCACCCGGGCATAACTCTTTCCCTTGCACCCTATCCCCGCATCGCCCTGCCGCTCGAGAGTGCGCTACTGTTCTAACTCGGTATACTGTGTCTTAGGTATGTGGTGCCGAAGCCCCGCGACCAGTGCTCGAAGGGCGAGCAGCTGATCGTGACGTTTGCGGCCGGCTACATTGCGGGCGTGTTCTGCGCCATCGTCTCTCACCCCGCCGACACCGTTGTGTCTAAGCTGAACCAGGACAGCACAGCCACTGTTGGCTCCATTGTGGGCAAACTGGGCTTCGCGGGCGTGTGGAAGGGGCTCATGCCGAGGATCGTGATGATTGGAACGCTCACAGCCCTGCAGTGGTTCATCTATGACGCCGTCAAGGTACAAGCCAATTTAAAAAAAAATAGAAAAGAGAAATAGGCATAGTTCTGCGCTGCAATGTAAAATTTCTCGACCCCAGGCTGGTATAACGATATGTGATCGCTCTTTCGGCCATGGGTCGAGCGTAGAAGACTTTAGGACGATACAAACCTACCGTCCAGAGATTCCACGAACCCGTCTGAGGCCAACGTCTTACGGCGGTGCAACGGGAAAGGTACCCAACGGGCAGCCTCACCCTCTGACTGCCGGTTTTGGTAGGATATCTCTGTCTGGAATTAACCACCAGGATACCTCCAACCTCCCGACTTGTCACCTACTAGACTAGTTATCGACTACAGCGGGCGAGCCCGTCCCCTCCGGAAGTTTTAAGTATTGGTTGTTCTATCTCCTTGGAGTGAGCGCAGAAGACTTGGACAAAACAGTCCACCGTCAAGCTCCGCCACAAACCCGTAAGAGGCCAACGCCTTAACCGCGAGATAGCCAGGAGTGTTACCCAGCGGGCTTACACTCACGCGCTTACTTCCAATTGCGACCAGATTACTCCAGTCTCTCGATTGGATACGAGTTCCAGGTCGCTTGCGCGGTCCTCTCCCTTACGAAGCGGTGAAACGGTGTATACCGAATCTATCGCGGACCACAGCATCCTTTGCCCGGCTGTTCACCCAGGATCGGGTAGCCGATGGTCGTTTCAAGAGCAGTCGCCGTAAGGTCCGCAACCACCCCCGCTCTATAGGAAACAGTACTGCTTCCAGACTCCCCCGACTGTTAGTCAGAGTGCACAATCGGTTGGCTTATGCCGCACGGTGCGCAGACCGTCCAGGAGCGCCAGACGGTTAATTCCTAGGGGAACCTAACCCTAAGGCCAGAGTCCTACCCAGGCTCGCACTTCATGCGTGGAGGCCGTCGGATAGGTGTTGACCCGTGAGTATGACCAACTCTGAACAGAATGGGTCTTCGTGGCCAATTCAGCAAGGGCCCAATAACTCCCGACTGGTCACCTGTCCGAAGTCGCTTGCGCGGCCTCTACCTGCCGTATATTCAGCGGTGATTCAGTTTGAACTGCCGCGGACCAAAGGTATCTTTTGCCTGGTTCTGAATTCAGGAGCTGATAGCCTAATGGTCACCACCATAATCCACCCCCACCGCTTAGGAGACAGTATATTTCCATAGTCTCCAGACTCGTCAGCGAGTGCACAACCAATTGGCATCGCCGAACGGTGCGCAAACCGCCCAGTAGCGCCGGGAGGCAACCCCCCAGGAGAGACTGATCAACCGGCCGTGAGGCCTCAGACACGGTATTCTTAACCGGGGTAGCCTTCCGCATGAGGAGGCTACTGCGTGCCGACACTCGCGCCCTTACTTCCAGTTGCAACCAGATTATTTTGTACGATTTGTACGATTGCACAAGCATCATGCTTACCACTTTATTTTATGTACGGTTGCTATCATATACCTACCACTCGTATAAAAATATAAACGTGATGGAACACTTCAGAATCCGTGGTAAGATACTGGCGTGGATGCAAGACTTTCTAGCTGGTAGGACGTTCACAGTGAGAGATGGACAATGTCATTCTGAACCACATAAAGTCCTCAGTGGAGTCCCCCAAGGTTCAGTGCTGGGTCCTATTGCATTTGGTATATTCCTGACTGACCTAAAAGCAATTATGGAATTAGATTTTGCTCTATTTGCCGACGTCACCAAGTTTTTCGCAAATCCACTCATAGCTCACCAGAACATCCACGACAGCCTTAACTTTACAGTGGATTAGACCAATGAATGGCTGCTTTCTCTCAATGCAGATAAATGCACTGTCCTACATATCGGATTTCGAAATCCACTGCTAGCATATTATACGATTGAGGGGAAAAAAGTACAGCCAGTTATGACCCAGAAAGACCTCGGCATCACTATCTCCTGGGAAAGTTGTCTCAAAAGTCTCATGCTGGGGCCACACTAACGGTAAACGTCAATGCCCATCATTGCGATAAATATCTATCTATCTATCTAGTTAATTATTACCGCGTTTAATTGAGTGGCCACACTTGAACGGTCAAAGGCAATGTCCATTCTTGTTGACAATAAAATTGGCATTAATGTTCTTTGTTTTTTTCTGAATATTCTGATTTTGGAGATGTTTTCGGTTTAAAAAGTACCTCATTTAAACAACAGTAGTTAATTTTGCTACTGACTGCTATTATTAGGTACTTACCACTATTTTTGATCTATGGTTGCTATCACATACCACTCGTAGGCATAGATGTAGTATAATAAATCTATGCTCGTAGGTCCACTGTTTCTTATGCAAACCAGTTTAGGCTCGATTGCGTTTCTTTGTGAACTAAAATTAGTTCGTGTGAACGAGACAGGGCAATACGCTAGAGCGGAATGTGAAATGAGCGGTTGTCACTTTTTCGCATTAAATAAGCCTTGAAAACCTAATGCATATAAAAATATGTTTAGATTACACTCCGTCAACCAATGGAACAACACACCAGGTTTGAATCATTCAAAAGCGCTAATTAAGGCTTGCGACCGTAAGACTGCCCGTAAGGCCGTATGGCTAAATAGGAACAATCTATGCAAACTAGTGAGGGCGCTCACGGGGCGTTGTAGCCTGAACCACATGTGTAAACTTAAGCTCCGGGACACGTAAATGTGCAGGTTCTGCCAAGAGGCAGAGGAAGCTCCCCTGCACCTTATGCGAGAGTGTGACCCGCCGATGCGGAAAGATATACCCACTTGGGTGGTTTATACCCCCAACCTGAGGAGGTAAAACAATCTGGCGCCAAAATCCTGTTGCGGTTCTTAAATTACACGAGGCTTAGCGCAGAACTATAGCAGGTGGCGTACACGATAGATCAGCAATGGTCGCAGTGTTACAAGGCTCATAAAGACCTTAGAAAAGCCCCACACAACAATTAGAAAAAACCCCTAATAATTATGACTGGACTAGTATCGAATCATGGGTTCGCTAAAGCCATCTGCGAAAAACCATCACAGGTATCTGGTGTGGTTTACAAAGATACATTGAAGACGGTTGTCTCTAAATAATGCAAAATTTTATGACTTACATGGCAGAGAGAAAGTATTGTGAACGCACTTCTGTGTGTCTGTGAAACCTGAAATTTAATTTTCTTGAACTTCATCCGATTGGGCTGAAATTTGCCATGCGGGCATCATTCGACCATGGCAAGAGTTTAAAAGATTGTGGCTGAAAGCGGTCCACCAGGCGACATCTTCTTCATATGAATTCACTGATATAATAAATTCACAATACATAATTATCTATTAAAGATGTATATAAACATTTCAATGCACTGATAAAAAATATTAATTATTTCACGCAATTCTATGACATGTCAGAATATATAATAATATTTTATCGATCAACAAAATTGATCATCAGAAATGATACGAATACAAATCGAAGATCTAAAGTTTGTCGTGCGTCTTGCCTCACGTTAGAAAGGAGCGCACGTATGTCACAAAACGAAACAACAATAGAGCTGGCCGGGCAATACTGTAGTATTTTCGATTGCGAAGCGATCGTCCAGCAAACATGCCGGCAACACAGAAACATACTTCTGCCTTACCAGAATTGTGTGGATATATAGCCGGGAATTTTGCAAAAATTTTGCAATGCATTACATAGTGTAGCTGGTATTGTTAGCAATGTTGCCGAAAACTGTTTTGCAGACACATATTACAGCGAAAATAGGCTGCAATACAATTGCTAACAATACCAGCTATACTTTGCAATACACGACAATATTTTTAGTATGTCCCGGCCACACATATTCGGTGTGGCTGAAGTATTTTTTGTGTTGCAGGCATGTTGGTGAACGATCGCTTAGCTATCGAAAATACTCCAATATCGCCCGGCCAGCTTTATTGTTGTTTCGTTTTGAGGCATAAGTGCGTCTCTTTCTGATGCGAGGCGCGACGCACGACAAACTTCAGATCTTTGATTTGTATTCATATCATCTGATGATCAAATTCGATTCATGATCGAATATAAAATATTATTATCTATTCTGATATGTCGTCATATACAGTTGCGTCATATACAGTAAATTTCAATATAAAAAAATTAAATTTTTTATTTGAAAGTTTGAAAAAGTTGACTGTTGGATAAAGGTTTGAGAAAAAATTGAGCGCGCTGCGCCGTCTATCGGTACCGTAAAATGGGGTGAAGTGGGCCTAATTTAGGATATTTTCCCCTCATAACTCTGTACATTTTAATCCAATTTATTCACTTATTTTAATATAGATAATAAAATGAATTATGAATAAACTAACGATAAGACAACTTCGAAGGGTAATAAACAAAGAAAGTTTTTTTTTTTTTCGTGTGCCCACTTCACCCCAGGATTGTGGTGAAGTGGTTCATTCGTTATAAATCCCTAGCCTGCCTACTTCACCTAAATAAACCTCCAAAAATATGTTCTTCATAATAACATCATACTACTTTAAAAAAATGGGGCTCCTGGGTAATTAAACAATTTTTTTAATAAATAAAATCTACAACCATAATTTTCACACAAAAAGCATCATTTATTTAGTAAAAAATATGTTTATTCTATTAAAAAAGCGTCTTATATGCTACTTTTTAGACAATATTAAAGTTCCCTTTTTTCAATTCAGCAAACACTAGCCTTCCTCTTCTTAATGACTTTGGTGTCTTCAACTTATAAAGTATTTTCTCTTCGCCAACATCATCAATATCGTCAATATTAGGATATGTAAAGTAAGTCAATTTTATACCAACTATTTTTCTTAAAAACATGACCTGGTATCGTCCTTCATTTTGTTTTACATCAAGGATTTTTCCAACATATTGCTGATGGTGTTTTTCTGTGTCATAATTCACCAAAACATAGTCGCCGATAGATAATATCTCCGGCTCTAGTGGGTTCGGCAATTCTGGTTGAGTTGATACAGAAGGAAGAGGATCATTTTCTTCATCCCTTGATTCAGAGTCTTCTAGCGGGTCTTCTAAGACATCCGTTTTTTATCGTAACATTTGCTTGTGCTCGTATGATATAATCGTACTAACTGAGACGTGGCTCATGAGCAGTTTCAATAACCATGAACTTTTTGACAGTAGGTATGTGGTGTGGCGTCGTGATAGGGACTATGACCTGACAGGTCAATCCAGAGGAGGGGGAACGCTAATAGCAGTGCGAAAAGATATTCTCGCTGTTCCTCAGACTACCTTCCAATCTTCTGCCGAAGATCTATGGGTATCGGTTTCAATTAAACACAAAAATAAATCCTTTATCAACGTCCATATTTGTTGCTTATATCTTTGTAAACAAAACATGGGTCTGTCTATGTTGGAACAGTTAGAAAATTATTTAAACAAACTAAATGACATTATTATCACTAATCCATCAGATACATAAATTCATCTTGTTGGGTGATTTCAACCTAAGTGGTATTGACTGGATACCCAGCTCTGATTTACATCTCTTGCCGTCTAGTTATTCGTCTATTGCTGAATCACTACTCATCGATGAACTGAATACTCATGATCTTCGCCAATTTAACGGTGTGAGGAATGTATATGGTAAAATCTTAGATCTCGTCTTGTCAAATGATGAAGTAACGGTAATTGAATGTCTCAACCCCCTGGTTCCCCTTGACCCTCACCACAAAGCTCTGCTAGCCAGTGTTAATTATATACATATTCCACACTTAAAATCCAAGTCGTATATTAAGTTTCTGTGTAATAATTGTAACTATGACTCTATTAACTCTAAATTAGCTGAAGTTGAATGGAGCACAGAATTCTCATCTAGGTCTCTTGAGGAAGCCGTTAAATATTTTTACTGTGTTCTTGACCAATTAATAACGCAATTCGTTCCTACCAAAATTATGTCTAATAGCTCATATCCTAAGTGGTATTCTCCAGCACTAATAAAGCTCATTAAAGAAAAATATAAATTCCATAAAAAAATCAAAACATATAATATGAAAACGGATCAAGAAACCTTTAAATTATTACGGGATAGGGTTCATTTATTAAAGAGTCAGTGTTTCAAATCATACATCACATCTATAGAAGATGGTATCGAAAAACATCCAAAAAACTTCTGGTCCTTTATAAATAATTGCTCTAAATCCAATAGCATTCCGACACCTCTCAAATACCTTGACTTGATTGCGACCACTGGAGATTCCATATGTGAAGCCTTTTCCCAGTACTTCTCTTCTACATTTTTGGTACCGGATATGCAGCCTACTGATTTGCCACCACTCGACTTCAACGACGTTATTCCTTCCCAGGCAAATGATATCTGTAGCATAGAGATCAATGATCACGAAGTGGAAAAATTGTTACTTCATTTAGACACTTCCAAGTCGGCTGGACCTGATAATATCAGTCCAATATTTCTAATTGGCTGCGCTAAAACTGTTTGTGTTCCAATATCCCTGTTGTTTCGAAAATCCTTAGCTAATTGTGAATTACCCAGTATCTGGAAGTCGGCTTTTGTTTCACCCATACATAAGAAGGGCTCGAAAACAGAAATTACTAATTATAGACCCATTTCGAAATTATGCGTTATTGCCAAAATATTCGAACGAGTCGTCTATAACCAAGTATATGCCGCTCTCCAAAACTCTATCAATCCGTCGCAACATGGTTTTATCAGGGGTCGCTCGACGGTGTCCAATCTTATCCTTTTTAATGACTTCTTGACTGAAGCTATGGATCACGGCTATCAAGTAGACGTAGTCTACACTGATTACAGTAAAGCCTTTGACAGGATTGACCACAGACTACTCTTGAACAAGCTTAAGTTTATGGGTATACAAGGGAACCTCCTCCGATGGTTCTCCTCCTATATCAATAATCGCTCCCAAGCTATCGTCATCAAAAACTATATTTCTAGTTGGGTTGCTATCCCTAGCGGTGTACCGCAGGGCTCACTACTTGGTCCATTGCTGTTCTTAATTTTCATCAATGATATAGCTAGCTGTTTTCTAAATAGTCACTTACTATGTTTTGCTGATGACATGAAGATTTTCAAAATAATTAAATCGGTCGGTGATGTCGCCGACCTTCAGGCGGACCTTTCAAGATTGGACAGTTACTGTCTCTCTAATAAAATTGACCTCAATGCATCCAAGTGCACCGTTGTCACCTACACCCGTAAAAAAATATTTACTCTAGCCTCATACTCATTAAAATTTCATAACTTGCAGAGGTGCAGCGTGGTTAAAGATCTTGGTGTCATTCATGATTCTCATCTACTGTTCGATAATCACGTTCAATCTATTGTTTCTAAAGCTTCCAAAGCTTTAGGTTTTGTTATGAGGAGTGCAGCTTGCTTTCACCGTGCTAAAACTTTCAAGATCCTTTACTGCACTTTTGTCAGAAGCATCTTGGAATATGCATCTCAAGTATGGAACCCTTGTTATGACAAATATATAAACAGAATCGAGCGCATTCAAATGAAGTTCATGAAATATCTCTGCTTCCGTCTGAAAATCCCATACAGCTCATCTAACTATTTCAATTTATGCAAGAAATTTCATATCCTCCCCTTAATTAAGCGGCGTGAAACCGCGGACTTAACCTTTTTGCTAAAAATTACCTCCAATAATATTAACTGTCCTGACTTACTAAATAAAATTAATCTCCATGTTCCTTCTAAACTCAATAGATTTAACCCTGCTCTTCATGTTCCTCATGCTGGTACCAACTATAGGCAAAATGCATTTCTGTGGCGAACAAGTGACAATTTCAATGACATGATTAAACGCTTTGACTTTGATCTATTCTGTACGAGTGTTAACTCAGCTAGGCAGCGGCTGAACAGTGAATTTTTTAGCATTAATTGTTGAATAATTTTTGATGCATTCTTAATCGATAGCTTTAATTGAAAGATCACATATGTTTCTACAACGTTATTTAAACGTGAAAACCTTTAATTGGCTCTCTGCTATGTTACTCCGGCATTGTTAAATTATAATTAGCTGTTGGTTTTCTTGAAAATAAATAAATAAATAAATAAATAAATAAATCAAGAGGATCAATGTTAGCATTTTCCATGCCCTCCTCTTCTTCGTTGACGTAGACTACACTTTTTCCTGATTCAATTTTTAGTCGTTTTCCTCGTTTTTTCGGAGCTGTTTTGTCTCCTCTTCTAGCATTTTTCAGAAAATCCATAAAACTATCAGTAATGACTGTAGCAGTGGACATCGATGTAGTTGGATTCGGAGTTTTCGGAAAATCGGGTAATTTCTCGAGAACTTTGTGGCGGTTCAGAGGATGAATGCCTGTAGCTTCGAACCCACTTTTTATATTGGTAGATTTCTGAACATCCAATTCATTCAACGTATGTTTTAACAGTCGTGGAAAATCAGATTTCGGAAGAACTCCTCTGTTTTTTGTTTTCCATTCTAACAAAACTTGCCTCCACTTCTTCTTTAGCGGCCCGAAAAAAGCCACATCAAGGGGTTGGCATAGATGCGTAGAATTTGGTGGCAGTAGAACAAATCTTATATTGTTACTGTTGCACGCTTGAAGGACATTTGCAGAAAGATGACTTGATAAATTATCACCAATTAATACTCGTGGCTCAGGCTGTTTTTTAAAATAGGGCAATGCTATTTGAAAAAACCAGTCTTCAAAAATCGGGCCATCAAACCAACCACTTTTATTTCTATTGTATCTAGTCCCATCTGGTCCATTCTCAATCCAGGTTGGGTACACATGCTCCGCTTTATAAACCACATACGGAGGCAGTAGTATCTCCGAAGCGGCAGCTGCCATCATTACTGAAATGCTAGTTTTGCTGTGATCAATTATATTTTCCGGATGTTTTGCACCTCTCTTCACGATATATTTCTTTTTGCCTGGATCATCTGAGAAATTTGTCTCGTCGTAGTTAACAATTGAGCTAGGCTCAATACCTAGAATCGAAGCACCCAAGTTATCAAAGTACTGATTTATCATCCCAGTTGATACCTCTGCTCTCACTCGTTTTATGTTTTCTCCAAATCGGACGGAGAGATTTTTGTGACGTATCAAAAACAACCGCACCCAGGCATGTTACCAGGCATGTTACCAGGCATGTTATTTTTAAAAAGGGTTACACCTCGGCCTTGGCGATCTAAATAGCCTTTAACGACTATTAGTATGTCCTTCGTGCCCAGAGGAAACCCCCATTCAGCACATGCCAGCAATCCTTCCACGATGAACTGCTCTTCTTCATCGGATAATACTGTCTGACCACCATATTTTTTTTTTGAAGTCCTTTTGATCTTCTCTGCAAAGTGGTTCTTGGGATTTTATACTTTTCCGAAACACCGCGTTTCATCTCAGTCAATGCCTCTTCCAGTTTCTCGTTCGAATACTCTGCATAATGGGGCCCATCGACCCTCTTCTTGTATACTCTGGGCATGTTTTTACGGTGTCCCACTTCACCCCACAATGATACTGCAAGTGGCCCACTTCCCCACCTGGAAGTTGCATTTTTATTTAATTTCAAATATTTTGACAGACGTCCAACCGATTTGATTGGCCATATAGCGACGCATTAACATGAACATTATGAACACGCTAAGCCAATAATACCGGTCACAACATAATCAGACTTACTTGTGCAGTAGTTATAATAAGGTCAACGTTCTTTCCGGAGTTTTAGGCGTCAGAACGAATAATATTTAATTTTATGAAGCACAGAGACAAACACGTGTGCATGCGTTTAGAAGTTGACAGGTACTGTTAGTTGTACACTGACAGGCGAACAAGAATCATTGCGACCGTATTTCAGATGCAACTGCTGAAGTGGTCCGCTTCACCCCATTTTACGGTATTATATCGTAAATAAACAATATTAGTCACATTTTACTTACCGCTAGATAGCGCATCGTGATCATAGCTTTTTAAATTATTAAAAACACAAAACGTTGCATTTTAAAAAAAAAACATTTTCTTTTTTTTTTTTACTTTTTTTCAAAAGTTGCTTACTTTGTTGTACTGATTCACACATTCAAAAAAAGCCCGTGCAGTAAAAACAACTTGCATAAATATTGAATTTTATATTCCAATATGAGGCAATACTAAACACGAAACGTCAAAATTATCACACGAAACGTCAAATTTCCGCTTTATTTTAACCTCTATATAAAATAAAAAGTATAAATATTCACCATGGAAAGGCAGGAAAATGATGAAAATCATGCAGACATTAAAGTGAAGATAGAATTAGAGTCCGATGTCGAAGACAGGATGCCAAGTTGCTCTGACAATAAATACAGTGAAACGTTGAAACCAGAAAGCGACATTTGCTACAAAGAAGAGCAACCAAACTCTTCTTATATGGAAGCAAATATTCTGGAATTTGAAGAAGAGGCAGTGGCTTTCATAAAACCCGAAGGAAGCGTGATGAAAGAGATCAAAGTATTGTTAACGAAATTTTATAAATTCACATGCGTTGTCTGCGATCGCCATCTAGACAGAAGCGTGCCAATGGGAGCATGCAAGCATTCCAATGAAATTGTGCTATTTTGCAAAGACTGTATCAGGCCAAATGTTAAAAAATATATTTGTGTCAAATGTAGATACGAATCAAGTAGTAGATTTAAACTAATTCAGCATTTAAGAAATATACGTGTGAAGAGTGTGACAGCGCATTTTCATGTAGAGGAAATTTGAAAACACACGTCCAATCGATCCATCGCAAACTAAAGCATGCGTGTCAGCAGTGTCAGAAAGTCTTTTTTAATCGTAGCAGCTTATATGCGCATGTTAATTTCATTCACCGGCAGTTGAATGTATTCACGTGTGATTTATGCAACAAAGAATTCCCAAATCAAACACAATTTAAAAAGCACATCGATTGCGTTCATAGAAAAATGAAGGAATTTGAATGTAAGGAATGCAAAAGCGCTTTCTTTAAGAGTGGTAATTTAATTCAACATGTCAATTCTGTCCACCGGAAATTGAAGCCTTTCGCGTGTGACAAATGCAATCGCAGTTTTGCAAGGCGTGGAGTTTTAAAGGTCCATATAAACTCAGTCCATCTCAGAATGAAGTATAGTTGTGCAGAATGTAACGGAGCTTTCACCCGAAAGTCGCACTTAATCGGACATATAAATGTAATACACCGAAAAATCAAGCCCTTTGTTTGTACAATATGCAAGCATGCATTTGGTTGGAAAATTTGTCTTAAAAATCACATGACTGCTGCCAAATGCCAATTGAAAGATATTAAACAATCGAAAAGCAACGTTCGACCGTAGACCTTTGGTTAGTACTCTTCGTCTTCTAAGCAAGCAGAACATAGTGCATCGGTGGAGCACGAACACTTTTTTAGATGAAATCGAACAATGCGATCTCCAGTAGGTAGCATATTCTATTGTATGTATGCATTTTATTTTTCAGTTACTTTTTGTGAATTTTTATTTATCTACGAACAACCAATACGGAGCAATCAAATGCTTCTATATAACATGATTCTAATTACTTAAAATCCTAGATGTAAGTGTGTATGTTTATTATATTATTTATACGGAACAGTCAAATGCATTTATTGATAATTCTAATGCCTTTAATATTACCTAGATTTAAGTGTGTATGTTTATTATGAATTATAAGTCATAAACCTAGTTTTTATCGAACAGTGGTTACTTGTTTAACTTATTTTATTTTCGGATATAAGTCATTTATTGTATCTTAGTTGAAATAATATAATGAGCAGGAGAGGGGTACCTATGTTACGACGCGGAGAAAATGTAAATATAATGTTTTTAAAAATAAGGATATTAAGTCTAATAAACTTGTAATATTATATTAAATATGCCTACTTACCAAGGTAATATTAGGTAATTGACAGTATATTCTATAAAATTATCGTAAACTTTGTATAGTGTTTTAATATTATGTCGTTCTGTTCAATATTAATATTGTTTTATTTCACTTATCCGTTAATTACAAAGGTGGTGATTTCTGCAGTATGTTATAGTAGTTATTAATGGATAAATTAATGTTATTATTAATATTAAATTTAACTTTCGCTACTATTCCGTGGTTTCATTTCATATCAAATTCTTGTCACTTGCCAGCTGATAATTCGAATTTCGTCTGCTGCTCAGTTCACAAAACGGCAGATAAAATGAGTTATATCTAGGATATGTCTTTCTATCCGTTTCAAAATTTTTAATACGTTTTGAGGGTATGGTTAACATTACGAGCAGGTAAAGGCTGGCGACTGTTTTGAGCGTTCGGATATCTGCATAGGTCGAGTAGCGCAACATCTGGTGACCATATCTGAACAGTTTCGGTGACATGACATTCCATAATATTACGGACTTCGTTTCGTCGTCTAATAACTACTTGGATGGTCTTAGATGGTCATCTATTGGATCTACATCTAATTAGATGGTCATCATCATACTTGGTGTATTAGCAGAAAGAGTGGAACCTACGTTTTGGAAAAAAATATTATATTGCAACAGTAATGTGAAAATAGTAGGTAAGACTAAATATAACTTAGAGACCGATGTCTCAATACCGTCTCCTAAGAGGCGTGTTGTACTCATACTAATGTTTCTGCTCCTTTACTGATTCTATCATGTGACATCGATGTTTAAATTATTCAGCTTGAAAAATAAGAGTTAGTCGTGCCTCCGTTAAATAATCACTACTTTTGAATACTATTGAGACAGGTAGGTACCAACAATTTTCGGTTAAGCTATACGAAATGTAAGACTAAACATAACCTCAAAATGTATCTAGAAGTTCATTTTGAGTCTCTGAAAACGACTTCTCTAGATCCGCTTTGATTAGTTTGGGTATTTTTTTTAGCAAAGAATATGAATAGGTAACGAGAATTAATGACAAAATGAATGCGATTTATAGACTCTTTCAGCTTTCAGCAACTAGTCAGAGTGCACAACCGAATGGTGTCGCCGAACGGTGCGCAAACCGTCCAGTAGCGTCGGGCCATGCAATCCCACCATGGGTCCACAAGCTGTGAGACCTGAGACACGAGAGTCTTACCCGGGGTAGCCTTTCGCACGTGGAGGCTTCTGAATAGGCGCTAAATCGTGAGTTGAAGTGATCAGAGAAAATAAGGATTTTATGGCCCAAGCTGCGCGAAACCATTCGCTACCCAATATAATCAATTAGACCTTGATTAAGAGCCATTCGTTATCAATTTTATTATAGACGACCAAATAAATTGCTATTAGTTTCGCCGTCAATGCCTTCTGTGCCACCTGCATTTCACCGACGCAGAAGGGTCGCCAGCATGTACTATGGAGTTGAGCAATCTAATATGCAATTCAATGACGCTACACGGCCCGGTGGCATAGTGGCTAGGACGCCTGATCTTACATTGTAAGGTCCCGGGTTCGAATCCCCGCTGGGTCACCATTTTCCGTTGGGATAAAATTAACGGAATTGCATTCTCAATTTTGTCGATTGAATGCAATAACAAGACATTTACTTACACACAGTTATTCGCACACATACATAATATGCACACGTTATAGTAGGGTTGGTTGTAAGAGATTGTCATATTACAATAAACCCGCCCTTTGTGATTTCACGATAAAGAGTAGAAACGAACAAACAAACAATTACAAACAATTAAGATTCAAATCGTTCCGTCGGAAATACAGTAATAAAAAGTTCAAATTACAGTAATAAATCGCATGCGATAGTTCGTGTTTCGTTTCTTGAAAATCAAACTCTAATTGGCAACTGAAACGTCTAATGTAATGTTACGTTTCGAGGTGCGAAATGGCATATTCAAAGTTGTAATTCGTGATTTCCTGTTGAATTATTTGAAAATGACGTTCCAAAAAGCTGCTCGCAAAGCCCTATTTACTAGGTGACTATCCTGTCGAGTCTCTCGTATTTGAAGGTGAAGCGAGTATCGGCATAATATCTCATCAACAAACCAATGCTACCATCACTGATTATATACCACCCATACCTAACTAGAGTTGGCAACTACAACGGGCAAACCCGTCACCTCAGGAACTTTTAACGATTAGTCGTTCTGTCTCCCTGAAGTGAGCACAGAAGACTTGGACAAAACAGTCCACCGCAAGCTCCGCCACATGCTTGTAAGAGGCCAACACCTTAACCGCGAGATAGCCAGGAGTGCTACCCAGCAGGCTTACACTCACGCCCTTATTTCCAATTGCGACCAGATTACTCCAGTCTCTCGATTGGTTCCGAGTTCGAGGTCGCTTGCGCGGTCCTCTCCCTTACGAAGCGGTGAAACGGTGTGTACCGAATCTATCGCGGACCACGGCATTCTTTGCTTGGCTGTTCACCCAGGACCGGGTAGCCGATGGTCGTTTCAAGAGCAGTCGCCGTAAGGTCCGCAACCACCCCCGCTCGATTGGCTTACGCCGCACAGTGCGCAAACCGTCCAGGAGCGCCAGAAGGTTGATTCCTAGGGGAAACTAGCCCTAAGGCCAGAGTCCTGCCCGGGCTCGCTCTTCATGCGTGGAGGCCGCCGGATGGGTGTTGACCCGTGAGTGTGACCAGCCCTGAACAGAATGGGTATTCGTGGCCAACTCAGCAAGGGCCCATTAGCTATCCAACCACCCATACCAGCAACCACCCATACCTAGCATATTCGGTTGCTAAACTACATTCAGGGGATAATAGGCAAAGAGCTAGAATTAGAATTGTTCTTGAACTGTAAATATATCGACATTCTATGTATATCAGAATCATGGCTCAAAAGCCATCAGATCATTTTCAGTTCCAATAACCATCAGATTGCCAGCTCATTTAACAGAGTTCGGTTGATACGTGGTGGCTCTTTAATAATTACAAAGAAATGCTTGAAATTTAAAGAAAGACGTGATATTGTGAGCCTCTCTGTCGAACGAGTTTTAGAGATTGCATGTATAGAATTGGAGGAAACCATTGTTATGAGTGTATACAAACCACCATGTGCGCCTTATGAAGCTTTTTATAAAATTATGGAAGATGCCTTATTCAAAATAACCAATAGTCCTAAAACAATTGTTATTTGTGGAGACTTTAACATCAATATATTAGAAAAAAAATCCTTGACATGTAACTTTTTAAATTTATTTAGATCATTTAACTTATATAATGTTTTTCTTGAACCTACGAGGATAACTGCCTCAAGTGCTACTTGTATAGATAATATATTCACAAACATAAAACCCAATTATAAATCACTAATTAATATTTTGCACTCTGATCACTGCGGTCAGTTAGTATCATTTCCTAAGAAAAGCACTAGGGTTCTAAGAAAAAATATTAGTTTTATTCCAATTACTGAGTGCCGTCTAGGGGAATTTAAATCTAGCTTAATTAGCAAATTACAAAGGTTGCCAATTCATGACAATCCTGACCAACTTTATGACTCATTCTTTGAATTAATTAGAGTTGAATTTAATAGAATCTTCATACCTAAAACGAAATCGATCAGTGATCGCTTATGCTTTAGTGATTGGGCAACTGTTGGTATTTACAAAAGTCGTAATAAATTGTATGAACTGTATAATGAAAAAACTTATAATCATAGTGCGACTTTTAAGAAGTATGTAAATAACTATTCCAAAATATTCAAACGAGCCTGTTCCACTGCGAAGTCAATTTATTTGAAGAATAAGATCAAAAACTCTACAAACAAAATTAAAGCTACATGGAATATTATTAATAATGAAACAAATAGGGTTATAGCTCGCACAAGGGACTTTCATTTAAAGATAAATAATTTAGACATTAAAGCGGATATGGAAGTTGCGACTGAGTTTGAGCGATTTTTTACGAATATACCGTTAATAACGACTAACGCCCTCAAGTCGTCTTCCATTTCAGCTGAGATGCTACTTAAAGAAAGCGTTTCCGCATGTGTTACCGACTTCGCTTTCACTATTGTTAACTGCAATGATATAATAAATGCCTTTAAAACAATTGAGATAAAGAAAACTATGGACCTTTGGGGATATTCTGTAAAAACAATTTCATACATCATAGAAATAATCGCACCTTATCTAGCCTATATATTCAATTGTTGTGTTACTTCTGGAGTGTTTCCTGATCTGATGAAACATAGTAAAGTTATACCATTATTTAAATCTGGCGATACTTCTGATCCCTCGAATTTTCGACCAGTTTCCGTACTTCCCACTTTGAGTAAAATTTTCGAAAAATTAATTCTTAGACAATTGCACACTCATTTTAACAAATATAATTTACTTCATAAGAAACAGTTTGGATTTACAAAGGGTTGCTCAACCATAGATGCGGGAACCGAACTATTGACAGGTATATTGAATGCCTGGGAAGAGTCACAAGACGCATTAGGCATCTTCTGTGACTTGTCTAAGGCATTTGATTGTGTACACCATGATACACTAGTTAGGAAATTACATCACTATGGCATTAGGAACAAGGCTCTTGATCTTCTTACTTCTTACTTGGGAAATAGAATTCAGAAGGTTGATGTAAACGGTAAAAGATCACCAGGATCAATGGTCACCATGGGTGTCCCACAAGGCTCCATTCTTGGCCCATTTCTCTTCTTAATATACATAAATGATTTACCCTTTCACATAAAGAATAATCACGAAATTGTATTGTTTGCTGATGATACTTCTTTGACGTTTAAAATTAGTCGAAAATTGTACAATTATGACGAAGTTAACAATGCACTCTCAAAAGTTGTCCATTGGTTTAATGTAAATAACCTACTATTAAATGAAAGAAAAACCAAAGTGATTAAATTTTCTACACCTAATGTTAAGCAGGTACAAACCAATGTAGAAATAAATGGAACTAGACTGGAGCCTGTTGCTTCAACTGTGTTTCTAGGGATAACAATTGACTCCAAATTACAATGGGGCCCACAAATTGAGAAAATGTCAGGAAAACTTAGCTCTGCGGCATACGCAGTTAAAACAATAAGGCGGCTGACTGATGTAGATACAGCAAGAATTGTATACTTTAGTTACTTTCACAGCATTATGTCCTATGGGATTCTTCTCTGGGGAAGCTGTGCGGACATCAATAACATCTTTATACTACAGAAACGTGCTGTAAGAGCTATATATAAACTTGGTCCTCGAGTTTCACTTAGAGAAAAATTCAAAGAGATAAATATTCTTACTGTTGCATCACAATATATATACGAAAATCTGTTGTATGTCCACAAGAATATTGACAAGTTTAAAATAAAAAGCGACACTCATAATTTTAATACTAGACATAAGCATAACCTTGTTGTACGTGCTACTCGTCTCCACAAAATAAGCAATTCTTTTTTGGGACAATGTATACGCTTCTATAACAAACTTCCTCATACTATTAGAGAACTATCTGTAAATAAGTTTAAAGCTACCATCAAAGCAAAATTGTATAAAAAAGCATACTATACAATATCTGATTATGTAAATGACAAAACGGCTTGGGAGTAAGGCTTGGACGCATCATAAGAACATAAATTAAAAATAATATTTAATTGTGTCTATATGAATAAAGAACATTTTGATTTTGATTTGATTTTTGACATAGTACAATTTGGCAACCCTTCTACGCTGGCGAAATGCAGGTGGCGTTGATAGCATTGACGGCCAAACTATAGCGATTTATTTAGCCATCTATAATAACATTGATAACAAATGACTTTTTATGATTAAGAAAAATGTGAGATAATAGGCCCTGTTCGAGTTGGCCACGAAGACATGACGAAGACCCATTTGTTCAGGGTCGGTCACAGCCAGGCTTGCCAGGTGTTTGGTTTTTTACCGAACTGTTTGGTATTTCAGTCCCGTGTTCGGTGTTCGGTATGAAGAAAATACTGAAGTATGGGTGGTTCGGTATTTGCGAAAGTCCTTTCATATACCTAATCACATCACAGGATTGAGCTTCCTATACATATGTTACATGTCGCCAGCCGGCGCGTGCTGTATTCGTGACCTTAATTGATCGTTGTCCATCCCATTTAGTGTAAAAACAGATGGGGTGAAGGCTCTTATTCAACACAGTAACGGCAAGAAACACTGTTCATTGGTGCGATCAAAAAATGTCTCAAGCAACATTAGCAAATTTTTTGATCCACCTTCTGGTGATTTAGAAGAGAAAGTAGCTGCAGTTGAATTCACTAAAACCTATCACTCCGTTAAACATGGGCACAGCTACAATTCCTCTAACTGTGATTAATTAATAAATGAGATTCCATAAATTAGATATATTTTTGGCGTTTCCAATAAGAAGGCGCGACCGCAAATGCGATAATATAAGCATGCGATAGTTACTGTTTCTGGAAGTGCCCATCCCTAACTGTCAACTGAAACGTCAAATGTAATTTTAATTTTCGAGGCGCTAAATGGCCTATTTAACGTTGTAATTCGTGATTTTCGGTTGAATTTTTCGAAATGACGTTCAAGAAAGACTTAAAGCTGCTCGCAAAGCCCTATTACTGGGTGAATATCTTGTTGAGCCTGTCATATTTGATGGTGAAGCGAGTACCGGCGCTGTGCGCTATCGTTTATAACGAAGACGACTGCGAGTTGGACGGCCGGGAGACGGAAATCCTGTTTTTCCTCGTGATAGTCGTGATGATAAGGACCAGGAAGGCCTGAAGCGTCACCATGATCAACTATCTGACGTCCTCTTTCATCTACGCCAAGATAGCTAATATGATAGCCGGGCCTGAGAACATCATCTACTTTCGAGGTAAGCGAGCGAAAAACTTGGCCTATAGGCTAGCCGCGTCCTGCTGTTAAATTAGGTGCGTTTTATTTTCGAAAAATCTGTTAACTATAGAATCACATGGTAGCGTGTGCGGTGCGGGAAAAAATACATCTGGATTTAATTTCTGTGGATCGCTACAGATTTTCTGCGGTGCATCGCAAAGTGTGTGCCGCAGCATACTGGTGTACCATGGTCATTAGTTGGTCTGCCGCGGAAAAATGACAAGTTTTGTGAAGATATTGCAGAAAAAAAGTGCAGGCTTTGATAGTGAAACACTTGGAACTATTAGGAGAAAAATTTATCTCTTATTTTTCTAAGTGTGCAACCTATGGACTGGGTACGAAATCCATTCTCAGATAGAATACGAAATCATTCTCAGTGGCTCGTGCCAACAAGGGTTCCACAGTATCCTCCAAACCCCCAATACAGTTTGTGCGGGTTGGCTCTAAAGGCAAAAAACATCTCACTGCAAAACCTTTCTCAATAATCGAGAAAGTTTCAGATTGGATTATGGAGGTCGATTCGGTCTCTAAGCAGTATAAATTCCCTGAAAGTCTCGGATGCACAGCCCTGCATCCAGATATAACTCTTTACTCTCTATCTCGGAAGATGGTCCTTATCGTAGAATTAACTGTTCCATGGGAATCAAATATTCCAAAAGACCACGAGTACAAATTAAATAAATACCATGACCTCGCAAATGCCGTCACCCGGAACGGCTTCACTGTTCACCTTCACGCGGTGGAAGTAGGCGCTCGTGGCCTGCCAGCTAAATCTTTGTTTCACCTTTTTAAAGATCTTTGTCTCTCCAGGAAAATAATGAACTCCTTTCTAGGAAAATTATCTAAAACCGCGATTTCTGCATCTCAAATTCTATGGCTTCGAAGGGGGAGTGAATGGGTGGTAAGGTTACATGTGGCAAGACAGCTGTCCTAAACCTACCACAGCCGGTTCGTAAGTCCGGAATCCACTGCTCACCCCCCAGAAGTGTAAAAAAATAGTATTATGATGGGCCCGACTCCTGTCGGTGAATTCCATGGCAGCTCCGTTTGTATTTTATTTTATTTATTCCTTGGACTAGGAAGGAGTAGGAAGAATTCATGGGTTAAAAACTGATCCGACATTAACCCTTGGAGTAGCGGCATAATTTTCATGGCAGACCGCGGCAATTTATTGGAATTTCTTGCAATATCGCCGCGCTCGACAAAAAGTACTATAACTATGGAACTACTATAGCAATCATAAAAAGAATAACTGTGCAATGATCGCATTGAAATTTCGTATATTGAATATTAAAATCTCATTTTGTAAAACAGTTATATAATTATGAGAAAGTCGGAAAAGTGAAAAAAACTCGGCATTTCTAACTTGTACTTGTCTTACGGAAAAATATGGTACCCAATTTAGAAATTGTAAATGCTATTGTGATCTTTATTAGATTCTCTATCAAAGGTAATATTTCGTTTTGCTTATTCACATACAAAAATATTTAGATATTAGCTCATAAAAAGCAATAAGATCTAAGTGTAGAAAGGTTTTTTTACAAATATAAGAATAATAGTGATCAGGGTTGATAGAAATCATGATTTAAAAAAAAAAAACAAAAATTCAGATTATTTTGATTTAAATCGGATTTATTAGATTTAAATCAGATTTTTTAAATATTTGTATTTTTTAAAATTTGTGAGATTAAATTTGTGAGTAAATTTGTGAGACTGTAGCGTTTTTGTCATATTTATCAAGAAGTGAACAAGGAAAAAAGGTCTTAAAATTAATAAATTAACATAAATTAAACAATATGGGTTTCACCGCAGTCGCGGTCACTTACTTATATTTAAATTATACTTACATTATTATGTTAGTAACTAATAAATTGCTGTAAGCTCTGTCAATCAAATTAAAAAACAGACTCCATTTGTTGGCTAGTGACATTTATACTGGACAGGCGGCTTTGGTGATACGTCCAGATCACATCTTGTAAAGCTAGTCATAAACAATATTAATAAGTTTTTAGATAAAATTAAAAACTTGTTAATATTGTTTATGACTAGCTTTACAAGATGTGATCTGGACGTATCACCAAAGCCGCCTGTCCAGTATAAATGTCACTAGCCAACAAAATTTTACTTTTTTTCGGTAACATTGATGAAAACAGTTCATTTTTATGTTTTTGAGAGCTGAACACGGAAATGCTAATGATAATGCAAGTTTAGCTGTTGTTTTTTAGTTATTGAAAAATTTCAGAATGCCTATGCGTTTATTCACTCAAAGTTCTCCCTTGTAGGAAGGTCACTGATGGTGCCCGCCTTTTGCATTTTGTTGCTGGTTACTCCCTGATGAGCGTCTAGCAATAATCCAGTGATTCAATCCACTTTCTGTGGTATCTTTCTTTTAAGTGGAAGCGTTTGCCATGTTCGTCGCTAACAGCACCACAGTTTTCGGGGACGAAGTCCCAAGTGTGAATGTAAGAAGTATAAATTTAAAGACATGTTTTATATAATAAATAATATAAAAAACGAATTAATCGCATGAATTTTATAGCACCCGACGTTTCAGCGATGTTGCAGCCGCCGTTGTCTAGGGTAGACTGAAAGAGCTGTCAATTCGTTGTTCCGCGGGTAGGCCGCATACCGTTGCCGCCACTGCGTAAATTATAATGGTGGTGGGGCGGTGGGCTTGGCGCGCGCGAATTTCGAAAGTCCGTCGTGCATACAACACTCAATGTATCCTGTCTTACGTCCTTGCGTTCGGCTTTTGGCAGTGGGAACATTTTAGGAAGAGGGTTCAACATAGAAGAGGGTTCAGTGGCGGCAGCGGTATGCGGCCTACCCGCGGAACAACGGATTGACAGCTTTTTCAGTCTACCCTCTAAAAAAACATCCTTTATAAATGGCTATATATTTTGTCTGATATATTTTAAACAAGTATTGTTACTGAGAAATCTAATGAAAAAAAACAAGGATTTACCTAATTTCGAATAATAACCCAGAGTACGGCGGCTAAACTCGCCCTGCCATTGTCGCCGATAAGCAAATCCGCAAATATTAAAGTCCCGAATAATGTAGCTGACTACTTTTGAAGAGACAAGAGATGATAGATTTGATTTCTGTTGCAGGTCCGTATTCAGACCATGCCTGGATTCGCCAACACCCTGCGGGAGGCCCTTCCCAAGATGGTCGGCCAGGAAGGTATCGGAACGTTCTACAAGGGTCTAGTGCCTCTGTGGCTCAGGCAGATCCCCTACACCATGATGAAGTTCGCCTGCTTCGAAAAGACTGTCGAGCTCTTATACTCGTAGGTAAGTATATAATATCAGGCCAATAGCATGAGCCATACCATGAGTATGGCTCATGCTATTGGCCTTCAATGCCAGAATGATTGGACAACAATTGGGGACTTTTGCATTCCGCCTCCAATGCACTGGAATGTAATGCTCTATGACTGAACGCCAGAGATGCTGAAATTTTATTTGAATGCCTTTCAGCATACACTTCCAGACCCCAGTAACCTCGCTCGTTGGAGCTTTACCGAGGATAGTTCTTGTCCCCTCTGTAGCAATACCCCTTGCACAGCTGGACACATTCTAGCTGGCTGCAAGGTGGCCTTAGATCAAGGACGGTACACTTACCGCCATGACAAAGTTCTCGCTGTCATTCGCGAGGTAATTAGTCTCTCAGTGGCTCGTGCCAACAAGGGTTTGACAGTATCCTCCAAACCCCCAATACAGTTTGTGCGGGATGGCTCTAAAGGCAAAAAACATTTAACTACAAAACCTTTCTCAATAATCGAGAAAGCTACAGATTGGATTCTGGAGGTTGATTCGGTCTCTAAGCAGTATAAATTCCCTGAAAGTGTCGGATGCACAGCCCTCCGTCCAGATATAACTCTTTACTCTCTATCTCGGAAGGTGGCTCTTATTGTAGAATTAACTGTTCCATGGGAATCAAATATCCCAAAAGACCACGAGTACAAATTAAATAAATACCGTGATCTTGCAAATGCCGTAACCCGGAACGGCTTCACTGTTCACCTTCACGCGGTGGAAGTTGGCGCTCGTGGCCTGCCAGCTAAATCTCTATTTCGCCTCTTTAAAGATCTTGGCCTTTCCAGAAAAATAATCAACTCTTTCTTAGAAAAATTATCTAAAACTGTGATTTGCGCATCTCAAATTCTATGGCTTCGAAGGGGGAGTGAATGGGTGGTAAGGTGAACGCTCACATGTGGCAATACAGCTGTCCTAAATCTACCACAGCCGGTTCGTAAGTCCGGAATCCACTGCTCACCCCCCAGAAGTGTAAAAAAAATTAGTATTATGATGGGCCCGACTCCGGTCGGTGAATTCCATTGCAGCTCTGTTGGTATTTATTTATTATTACTACATGAATATTGCCCTGCAATGCTCAGGTATCTGCTTCCTTTCCCCTTCCACTCTTACCACTCCCCCCCCCCCCCCCACCACTTATATAAAGCCTATGTCATAATATTATAACGGTAGAAAGCCAATATTTTAAATTATTTGCGATATAAGGATTACAAAATATGCTAAACAATAGAATACAAAGAAAACCAAAAAGAATTTAAAACTAACAGTTAAAATCGCTTTGTGAGAGTGTATGGGTGTGGGGTGTGCGTGTGATGGAGAGCGTGTGTGTGTGCATGTGTGTGTATGAATGTGTGTGCGGGTGTATGTGGTTCTGTGTATCTGTAGTGCGTATGTGCTTGTGAGTGCTTGTATGTGCATATGGAAATGAGGGATGCTAATTTAATCCGATCTGATAATCAGCTTTTCACATACCTCCTTAACTCCTCAAGCGGCGGTTGTAAATCTTGGCAGTCACCTGTCATTTCTGAGAGTTAAAGGTCAAAAATATAGCACTTTAGAAAAACGATCATAAGAAAGAAACCACTTGATGAATCATGAAAAGAAGAGAAAGACTGATAAATTCTATATTGTACGATTATTCAGTCGTGCTTCTCGCAGTCTAGAATCCCTAATATAATTGTGTGTATTCTGGGGGCACTTAGTCGACTGCTGCTATTGCTCAGATTTGTGCTTCTCTTCGGATATTATGTAGCTTCTCTTCGGAAATATGTAGGAAAATAAATAAAACGAACTAATAGATTTGGTAAAGCATGTAATAACGTACACAAAAGTGTTTACCATTTCTAGATAGGGTTTCGTATTTTGAGATAAAACGTCGATATCGCTGTATACCTAAGTGAGTTTTTTTCAGTTCTTCAACTTTCTAATAATTATTCCAAATTATCTAATTGTTTTACAAAATGAGGTTTTAATGTTTTATATTTGCAATTTCAATGCGATCATTTTGCAATTCTTCTTTTCATGATCCATCAAGTACTTTCTTTCTTATGATCGTTTTTCTAAAGTGCTATATTTTTGACCTTCAACTCTTAGAAATGACAGGTGACTGCCAAGATTTACACCCGCCGCTTGAGGGGTTAAAGCAAGGTTATTGATTGCAAGGTAAATAAAACTTGTAAAACTTGTACCTCGTTTCGTTGGTCTTTTTCAACTTTCACTTTCGCATTTAAAAAAATTTCAATGCGGTGGGTTGAACGGTATAGAAATGGATATGCTGCAGCGCCGTCTAGTGGCGAATTACAACAAAGTAGATAGCGCGAAAATATTATCCGGGCTCATATACTGTCGCGTTTTATGAATTAATGACATGATAGATTATACATCTAGAAACTGAAATAAAAGAATGAATGGATAAAAATAAATCTTTATTTCATACGTCAGCCGACCGACGGGTATTTGGCGACAAAGCGCCTAGATAATTAAATTCATTCAACAGAGAAATTAAATTTACGTTAAATAAAATAATGGTAAAAACCAACTAAAACCATAGTACGAAACTATTACATAGGGGATTTAAAGGTGATTTGAGCAAGAGCATCCCAGGTTGTGGGCATATTCTGCGAGTTCAGGTTAGGGAAAGGGTTCCGATAGAAGGACTGCATAAGATTACTCGGGGAGATCCCGCGGCTCAGCCGACACGTCGAACGTCTTGCGGGGGTCGGGCACGGACTGCCTCGTAGACTGCCCCTCAAGAGGTGCTTCAAACTGCTACCGGAGAGCGGAGCAGGAAGACTCGAAGACGGAGGGTAGAAAACCGGGTGTACGAGGTGAAGCGGTCGTCGTCACAAAAACGCCATGCATTAGCTTCGCCCCTCTCGGAAAACTCCCTTTTTGCCGGTAATTAGCAGAAGAAAAGCGCAGATCGGCTCTTTTCCAACCTTCCAGTGAGCACGGGCTTGTGACGCATTTCCTCATTTCAAAAAGGCAAATGCGATGCGAATTCACAGAAAACTACGTGCACTTATCGGAAACCGTCTCGGCATTCCCGAATATTTCAATTTAAACGACTTACCGAATAAGATTAGGGGTCCAAAGCGTGCCGAAGGATCGACTCGCTTGTCGGCGTCAAACCAAATGGCGGTTTCCGTATCGACCCCTTCTGACTAGACCGAAATTGTGAACCCATAGACGATTTCTGTCAAATAAAAATATTAATTTAGTGAAATGTGGGGAATAATTCCTATATTTATTGCGCTTTACTAGCATAGTATATTATAATTATCTATGTTAATAATATTTTTATTTGTTATATTCCCTTTTTAATTAATTGTAATTATCCAAGACAATTGTGGATTTATTTTTACGCTTATTCTCGTGGCTTTAAACGAAAAAAGAGAAGAAGGGAACTGTCAGCTGTCAAGACGTATGACATTTCGATATAACCTAATTTCCTATCGAGTAAATCGAATAATATGTTTCTATGGCGTTTCCACGCGTGGAAATGTGATTCCCAAGATTTCCTCGTCGTGATAATACCTATGTATACCAATTTTTATGGCGATCGATTGAGTGGTGTAGAACAACTTCTACATGCATCAACATGCATTACAGCGCCATCTAGTGGCGAGTTACAACAAAGTGGATAGTGCGAAAATAAAATAAAATAAAATTAAGTAATATTATCCGTGCTCAAATACATAGTGTTGGGGAGGCGTGATTGCTTGTGTACGTGTGTGTGTATGTGTGTGTGTGTGTATATTGTGTGTGTGCAGCAACGTCTAGAGTCCTAAGGGTTGGCATATGTCCACTACTCCGCTGAAGCAGATTTCTCAGACTCTTTCAGACTCTTTCCCTTGCACGCTATCCCCGCATCGCCCTGCCGCTCAAAAGTGCGCTACTGTTCTAACTCGGTATAGGTACTGTGTTTTAGGTATGTGGTGCCGAAGCCGCGCGACCAGTGTTCGAAGGGCGAGCAGCTGATCGTGACGTTTGCGGCCGGCTACATTGCGGGCGTGTTCTGCGCCATCGTCTCTCACCCCGCCGACACCGTTGTGTCTAAGCTGAACCAGGACAGCACAGCCACTGTTGGCTCCATTGTGGGCAAACTGGGCTTCGCGGGCGTGTGGAAGGGGCTCATGCCGAGGATCGTGATGATCGGCATGCTCACAGCCCTGCAGTGGTTCATCTATGGGACTGGGACTATCTTCAGACAATAGATGACACTAATATGGCCTATACGTGGTTTCACAATCGGATAAATGACTGCTTTTCGAAATCATTTCCAATAATAAGGAAAAAAGTTTATCTCCAACCTACCAACAAGCAATGGATTACTCCAGTTCTTGTATATCGCTGTAGGTTGAAGAGAAACACATTGAAAAACAAAATGTTCAAATATGACCCTTTATATCGAAAACTCTTCAATAAAATGTATTCGAGGTTAAGAAATGATATTCGCGCAGCTAAAAGAAAATTCTACTCTCAAAAAATATTTTCCTCACGAAATAAAGTAAAAACAGCATGGTCCATTATAAACGATGAAACCGGAAAATTGAGAAAAGGATTTAGCGCATCATTATCCATTGAAATAAATAAAAAACTCGAAACAAATGCTCTGGTTTTGAGCAACGTATTCAATAACTTCTTTATCAATAAACCTTTAAGTCTGGCATCTGCAATTCAGACCCCAATTACAACAGCATATGAAAAGTTGAAATTAATGAAAAAAAATTATAATTCGATATTCCTGAAACCCACATCTGAGATGGAAATAGCCAAATTTATAAACTCATTGAAAAATAAAAAATCCACTGGGATAGACAATTTTCCAGTTGATATACTAAAGAAATCCAGTGATATTTTATCTAAACCCCTCAGTATATTATTTAATATGTCGTTAAGTAATGGTGTCTTCCCTGAATGCTATAAAATGGCAAAAATAGTACCGGTCTTTAAAAAAGGTGATATACATAATATCGAAAACTATCAACCCATATCTTTATTGACCGTATTCTCTAAGGTTCTAGAAAAAATAATAGAAGTCAGGATACGTGAGTTTTTGAAGAAAAATAATATTTTGAGCAACACACAATTTGGTTTTATGAAAAAGAAATCGACCCAACAGGCAATGTTGAAGTGTTGCAATCAAATACATACATGTCTAAATATGAAAAGGTATTCGGCTGCCATTTTTTGTGACCTCAGTCGAGCCTTTGATTGCGTCCAAACCGATATTCTACTTGCAAAATTAGACTATTATGGCATCCGAGGTACGGCAAATAACCTATTCAAGACTTATCTGCAAAACAGAATGCAAAAAGTGGAAATAGCCAATATTGGCAGAGATCTAATCGAGTCCGTAGCAACTTCCGAAATACTTACTGTCAATATTGGAGTACCCCAAGGCTCAATTCTTGGACCGTTGCTTTTCATTATTTACATAAATGACCTGAGTCCAAATCTATCTAAATGTGAAGTCACCCAATTTGCAGACGATACTAGCGCTGTAGTTGAAGCTGACAACATAAATACGCTCACTGCCAATCTCAATACATCTCTTGGTGAACTTGATGATTGGTTTAATGCGAACAAAATGTCTCTAAATATGTCTAAAACTGTTATTTTAAATTTTAATAGCAAGACATCATCTATAAAAGTTAACTACCCGGTTGAACTTGCGGAATCAGTTAAATTCCTCGGACTACATCTGGATGCAAAGATGTCATGGAATCTACATATAGAGCATGTTAAGTCAAAACTTTCGTCAGCCTGCTATGCTCTATTACGCATCAGAAATTGTTTGGAGAGAACTGAAGTAATATCGGCCTATTACGCGCTAGTTGAGTCACACCTGCGCTATGGTATTCTTTTATGGGGTAATGCAGCACACATCAACAGTGTATTCACTCTCCAGAAAAGAGCCATACGTGCGATAGTAGGTATTGGTCCACGGCAGTCATGTCGTGAACACTTCCAAAAACTAGGGATATTGACCGTATATGCGATTTTTGCTCAAGAAGCTCTTTGCGAATTCTATTGCAATAAGAGCTCGGCCATATCCCACGAGGAAGTACATCGGCATGACACCAGGAATAAAACCCTGTATCTCCAACCGTTCGTAGCACGTACTGCCAAGTTCCAGGCGACTAGTCGATACTTAGGCCTTAAACTTTTCAATAAATTGCCCGAAAGATTAAAAGCAATTAAAAACATCGATATTTTCAAGAGATCCATCCGAGTCTATCTGCTTAAAATCAACATGTATGCCCATAACGACTTCTTAAAATATTTTGAAAATACATAGCATCGTATCTACCCATTTAATCTAATACATATTATTTACCGTTAATTGTTTTGTTGTAAACTGTTATCATATAGTCTATGTTTTTGTAAATTGGAAAGTTTAAAACTATATATTGTATATCATCTCTTGTCTAAATTGAGTAACTAGTTTAAGATTAATTACTGTCATTCCTACACAATTGTATGGTTGTATTGGAAATAAATACCTTTTACTTTACTTACTTTACTTTACTTACTTTATGACGCCGTCAAGGTACAAACCATTTTTTTTTAAAGAAGAGAGAAATAGGCATAGGTCTGCGCTGCATTGTAAAGTTTGTCGACACCAGGCTGGTATAACGATATGTGATCGTTATACCAGCCTGACTACCGGTTTTGGAAGGATATCTTCGTCTGGAATCAACCATCAGGATACCTCCAACCTCCCGACTGGTCACAGGTCTGAAGTCGCTTGCGCGGCCTCTACCTGCCGTATATTCAGGGGTGATTCAGTTTGAACTGTCGCGGACCAAAGGTATCTTTTGCCCGGTTCTGAATTCAGGATCTGATAGCCTAATGGTCACCACCATAATCCATCCCCACCGTTTAGGAGACAGTATATTTCCATAGTCTCCAGACTCCTTCAGCAATAAGTCAGAGTGCACAACCAATTGTCATCGCCGAACGGTGTGCAAACCGTCCAGTAGCACCGGGAAGCAATCCCCCAGGAGAAACTGATCAACCGGCCGTGAGGCGTGAGACTCGCGAGTCTTACTCGGGGTAGCCTTCCGCACGGGGAGGCTACTGCGGGCCGACACTCGCGCCCTTACTTCCAGTTGCAACCAGATTACTCCGGTCTCCCGACTGGTCACAGGTTCGAGGTCGCTTGCGCGGTCCTTTCCCGTTCGAAGCGGTGATACGGTGTCTACCGAATCTATCGCAGACCAAGGCGTCCTTTGCCCGGCTGTTCACCCGGTATCGGGTAGTCGATTGGTCGTTTCAAGAGCAGTTGCCATACGGTTAACAACCATCCCCGCTATACAGGAAACGAAGCCGTTTCCAGACTCCCCCAGACAACACCCATCCGGCTGCTTGAGGCTGCCGGATGGGTGTTGACCTGTGAGTTCGGCCGGCCCTAACACGTGGGTCATAATGGCTCAACTGCAAGGAGCCCATTAGGCAAACAGGACAGTGAACTGACCGCCAAGTTCCGCTCTAGGTATTCCCCCCGAATCTGCGATCTTCTGATCCCAACCGCCTCCAACTGCAGGATTACAGTCGGGGTATAAGCTCACATCGGCCCTGACAGGTTAAGTCCTTCTGAAGAGGCTACCAGATGAGAGTTGAACCGTGTTTTGGGCAGGCCAGATGACATAAAAATTGGCCAACACCACACAAGCGGCATGGAATAATTAGGAACCTGATGGTTCCTTGGAATACACTCTTGCACTTAAACAATGCACGTTTGGATTTTTCAATCTGGACTCTTCAAGGATTACTACGAGGGTTAACTATTCAAAAGTTCAGGGAATTTTACCATAAGAGTGCGTAGACTTCCAAAAAAAGTTCCTTACTGGAATCAGCCAGAACGGCACTGGTCTGGGGTATGGCAGTACAACCATGAGCGATGTTGACTTGAGGAAGTCTCTCTTGCGGGGAGATTACGACAGCAACAGTATGGCTCACGCTATTGGCCTTTAATGCCAGAATCATTGGACAACAATTGGAGACTTTTGCATTCCGCGTCCAATGCACTGCAAGGAAATGCTCTATGACTGGACGCCAGAGATGCTTAAAATCAGCATACACTTCCAGACCCCAGTAAACTCGCTCGCTAGAGCTATGTCACGGATAGTACATGTCCCCTTTGTAGCAATACCCTTTGCACAGCTAAACATATTCTAGCTGGCTGCAAGGTGACCTTAGATCAAGCATGGTAGACACCGCTACGACAAAGTCCTTGCTGTTATTCACGAGGTAATAAACCTCTCAAAGGCTCTTGCCAACAAAGGTTTTATATTACCCTCCAAACCTTCAATACAGTTTGTGCGGGATGGCTCTAAAGGCAAAAAACACTAGAAAGCTTCAGATTGGATTCTGGAGGTCGATTCGATCTCTAAGCAGTATAAATTCCCTGAAAGTCTCGGATGCACAGCCTTCCGTCCAGATATAACTCTTTACTCTCTTATCTCGGAAGATGGCCCTTATTGTCTAAGAATTAACTGTTCCATGGGAATCAAATATCCCAAAATAGCATGAGTATAAATTAAATAAATACCATGTTTTGCAAATGCCCACACCCGGAACGGCTTCACTGTTCACCTTCACGCGGTGGAAGTTGCCGCTTTTGGCCTGCCAGCCAAATCTCTGTTTCACCTCTAAAGATCTTGGTCTTTCCAGAAAAATAATCAACTCTTTCCTTTAAGAATTATTTAAACCCGCAATTTCCGCAACTCAAATTCAATGGCTTCAAAGGAGGAGTGAATGGGTGGTAAGGTGACACCCACATGTGGCAAGAAAGCTGTCCTGAACCTCTTATCGTAACTATAATTTCCACCGTCTCCTTTAAAATAGTCTCCTTGGGTATCGATACAGCGATCTCAGCGTTTTTTAATGATTCCATGCATCCCTGGAAGTCTGAAAGTGTAAGTGTTCGAAGCACATTCAGCGTTTCTTCCTGGATCTCCTCGATCATGATAAAACGACAACCTTTCAATTGAAATTTTATTTTGGGAAAGAGAAAGTTGGGGATATGAAGTTAGGGTCATCTCTTGCTGCATTTTCAATTCACTGCAGACAGCTAAGCGATTTTCTTTCTGGTCGCTCTTCAACAGTCTCGGTAGGAGCTAATGAGTCACGAAGACCCATTCTGTTCAGGGTTGATCACACTCACGGGTCAACACCCATCCGGCGGCCTTCACGCATGAAGTGTGAGCCTGGGTAGGACTATGGCCTCAGTGCTAGTTTCCCCTAGGAATTTAGCTTCTGGCGCTCCTAGACGGTCTGCGCACCGTGCGGCGTAAGCCAATCGACTGTGCACTCTGAACAGTCGGGGGAGTCTGGAAGCTGTACTGTTTCCTATAGAGCGGGGGTAGTCGCAGACCTTTTGGCGACTGCTCTTGAAACCACCATCGGCTACCCGATCCTGGGTGAACAGCCGGACAAAGGATGCCGTGGTCCGCGATAGATTCGGTACACACCGTTTCACCGCTTCATAAGGGAGAGGACCGCGCAAGCGTCCTCGAACTCGGAACCAATCGAGAGACTGGAGTAATCTGGTCTTAATTGGAAGTAAGGGTGTGAATGGAAGCCCGCTGGGTAACACTCCTGGCTATCTTACGGGCTCTCTTACGGGCTTGTGGCGGAGCTTGATGTTGGACTGTTTTTGTCCAAGTCTTCTGCGCTCACTTCAGGGAGACAGAACGACTAATCGTTAAAACTTCTTGAGGTGGAGGGCTCGCCCGCTGTAGTTGACAACTCTAGTCTCGGTACGAATTTCGCAGCAATGCGTCTCATGTTCAAATTGTCTGACAAGATGCGTTGCAAGAACCCGAATGACATTTGTACGATTGCATAAGCATCATGGATTGTTCGTCTACGATCTGCAACAATAGCCTCTCGCACTTTTGCGATGCTTTCTGGTGTTGTGCTTGTTGACGGTCTTCCTGAGCACTCTTCGTCCTGAACGCTCTTTGAATCGTTTGCACCACATTTTTATTTTTACTTTTTCGCATAGCACCCTCGCCAAATGCTTCCACAAGCATGCGACGGGTTTCTACAGCAGTTTTTTTAAAACTTGAAGCAAAATTTGATGCAGGGTCTTTGCTGTTTAAAATCTGCCATTTGAAAAATGGCCGATACATTAAAATATAATGTTGCACAACCGCACAAAACTCAACCATGCATCCACTCAGCCGCACGGCCATTAGCAAACTGATTCACAAAGAGTACTAACAGCCACATCTAGCGGCCGCAGCTCGTACCACCAATGGTTCGCACGTGACATTCAAATTCCCCGAACTTTTGGCTAGCCTCTCGTAATATATACTCTTTTTGTTTTGCAGGTTTACCTGAGGATGCCGCGCCCGCTGCCACCCGAAATGCTTGCATCCATGAAGCGACGACTAGAAGAAGAAGCCAAGAAGGCCAAATGAAGCAGCTGATAGTCCAATCAATCTTAGCAAAGACCTAACTTATTGAAATAAATAACAAAAATAAATAAAATAAATAAACCGCAACTTCCAATCGGTCGCCACGAAAAAGTATTATAATTCCCTTCGAATTCCAGAATTGAATTGGTTCAATTCTAACAGCAATATACCCTTTTGTAGATTGTAGTTTAGGTCGTTAATCAAAATTGTGAAATGTATATTTTTTCCGTATTTTTTTTGGTTCTAAGCGTATACAGCACGTCGTGATTTTGTGTTACCTATGCTGCGTAGGATGCGTCGATATTATTTGAAATATAATATTTATTTTTATTTCGGATTTGTGTTTTCTTCCATTGTCTGGATGAGCAGTAAGAACTTAATTGTTTCCCCAAATGGGGTATAGATTTGACCGTGTACTTATAAAACGTCTGACTCACAAGATGGAACACTTCGGAATCCGTGGAAAGCTACTGGCGTGTATGCAAGACTTTCTAACTGGTAGGACGTTCACAGTGAGAGTTGGAGAATGTCATTCTGAACCGCATAAAGTCATCAAAGGGGTCTCCCATGGTTCAGTGCTGGGTCCTATTGCATTTAGTATATTCCTGACTGACCTAAAAGCAATTATGGAATTAGATTTTGCTATATTTGCCTACGACACCAAGTTTTTCGCAAACCCACTCATAGCTGACCAGGACAGCCTTAACTCTACAGTGCAGTGGACCAAGGAATGGCTGCTTTCTCTCAATGAAGATAAATGCACTGTCCTACATATTGGATCTCGAAATCCACGGCTAGCATATACGATTGAGGGGAAAAGTACAGCCAGTTATGACCCAGAAAGACCTCGGCATCACAATCTCCTGGGACCTCAAATCGAACACCCACATAATCGAAACATTTAAGACAGCAAACTCACTTCTATATTTAATAAGAAAAGCTTTTTCCACTATCACCAGTGACCTTTTCCTCAAGCTCTATAAAACCTACATTCGCCCGCTCCTCGAATACTCCTACCAGGTCTGGAATCCTTGCTTTCAGAAGGATATAGAGCACCTGGAAAGAGTTCAGAGAAGAGCAATAAAGTTGGTGCTATCGCTGATGAACAAACCATACCAAGTACGACTGAAAGAACTTTGCCTGACAACATTAGAGGAACGTAGGCAGCGAGGAAACTTAATAGAAAGCTACAAAATGCTTCACGGTTATTACAGTGTGCCCAACCTAGAGAGCATGTATACCCTGAACACCAAAAGCAACTGCGTGGACACTCGTTAAAGCTAAATAAGACAATTGCAGCATCGAACCCTAGGAAATATTTTTTGACAAATCGTGTAGTGGATGCTTGGAATGCGTCAATAGCTTTAACCCTTGGAGTAAACGGGTATTTTCATGGATGCATCTGTCTCTTTTGCAGGATTTTCGGCGACATCGACCTTAAAGTACTATAACTACGAAACTACTACACCAATCATAAAAAGAACAACTGCACAATGATTGCATTGAAATTTCGAATATAGAATATTGAAATATCATTTTGTAAAACAATTAGATAATTATGAATAAATATGAGAACGTCAAAGAAGTGAAAAAAACGCGGAACCAGATCTGGTCGTATCATACTCAACGGATAATTGTTTCAGAACCAGATTTGGTCGTATCATACTCAAGGGGTTAAAAACAAACTGGACATTTTTCTGCAAAACAGTCACAAGTTTAAAAACAAGTGCATGTGATATACACCCATCAGCCTTAAGCTGCTAGTGTATGATATAATAATAATAATAGTGCGCAAAAAAAAGAAGGAAGAAGGAGAGATAATAAGACGGAAACTCGTAAACACCTTCATTTTGGCATTCTAAAAGTTGTCTCAAAAGTCTCATGCTGGGGCCACACTAACGGGAAACGTCGATGCCCATCATTGCGATAAATATTGCGTTAATTATTACCTCGTTGAATTGAGTGGCGACACTTGAACGGTCAATGTATGTCCATTCTTGACAATAAAATTGGCGTTAATGTTCCTTGATTTTTTTCTGAATATTCTGATTTCGGAGATGTTTTCGGTTTAAAACGTACCTCATTTAAACAACAGTAGTTAACTTTGCTACTGACTGCTATTATTAGTTACTTACCACATTATTTTATGTACGGTTGCTATCATATACCACTCGTAGGCATAGATGTAGTATAATAAATCTATGCTCGTAGGTCCACTGTTTCGTATGCAAACCAGTTATTAGGTTGTCTGTGTGTATTCCTCCACGATAGCGCCGAAGCGCTTCATCCGATTGAGCTGAAATTTGGAATGCAAGCATCATTTGGTCATGAAAATTTGAAATCGTGAAATTGTGGTTGAAATCGGTCAACCAGGGGATTGAAATCGGTCAATACGGGGCGTTGTAGCCTGAACACATGTGTAAACTTAAGCTCCGGGACACGTAAATGTGCAGGTTTAGCCAAGAGGCAGAGGAAGCTCCCCTGCACCTTATGTGATAGTGTGACCCGCCGATGCGTAAAAGATACACCCATTTGGGTGGTCACTACCTCCAACCTGAGGAGGTAAAACAATCTGGCGCTAAAAGCCTGTTGCGGTTCTTAAATGACACGAGGCTTAGCGCAGAACTATAGCAGGTGGCTTACACGATAGATCAGCAGTGGTCGCAGTGATACAAGACTCATAAATACCCTAGAAAAGCCCCGCACAGTAATAAAAAAACCCCCTAAGACTGGACTAGTACCGAATCATGGGTTCGCCAAAGACATTTGCGAAAAACCATCACAGGTATAAGATATGGTTTACAAAGATACTGAAAGACCGTTTTCTCTAAATAATGCAAAATTTTATTACTTACACGGCAGAGAGAAAGTATTGTGAACGCACTTCTGTGTGTCTGTGAAACCTGAAATTAATTTTCTTGAACTTCATCCGATTGGGCTGAAATTTGCCATGCGGGCATCATTCGACCATGGCAAGAGTTTAAAAGATTGTGGTTGAAAGCGGTCCACCAGGCGACAACTTCTTCATATGGATTCTAATAATAAATTCACAATACATAATTATCTATTAAAGATGTATATAAACATTTCAATGCACTGATAAACAATATTAATTATTTCATCCAATTCTATGACATATCAGAATATATAATAATATTTTATCGATCAACAAAATTGATCGTCAGAAATGATACGAAAACAAATCGAAGATCTAAAGTTTGTCGTGCGTCTTGCCTCACGTTAGAAAGGAACGCACTTATATCACAAAACGAAACAACAATAGAGCTGGCCGGGCAATACTGTAGTATTTTCGATTGCGAAGCGATCGTCTAGCAAGCACGCTGGCAACACATAAAAATACTTCTGCCTTACCAAATATGTGTGGATATATGGCCGGGACATACTAAAAATCTTGCCATGTATTGCATAGTGTAACTGGTATTGTTAGCAATGTTGCCGAAAACTGTTTTGCAGACACATATTACAGCGAAAATAGGCTGCGATACAATTGCTTACAATACCAGCTATACTTTGCAATACACGACAATATTTTTAGTATGTCCCGGCCGCACATGTTCGATGTGGCCGAAGCATTTTTGTGTTGCAGGCATGTTGGTGAACGATCGCTTAGCAATCGAAAATACTCCAATATCGCCCGGCCAGCTTTATTGTTGTTTCGTTTAGAGGCATAAGTGCGTCTCTTTCTGATGCGAGGCGCGACGCACGACAAACTTCAGATCTTCGATTTGTATTCATATCATCTGATGATCAAATTCGATTCATGATCGAATATAAAATATTATGATCTATTCTGATGTGTCGTCATATACAATTGCGGGAAATAAGTGATATTGTGTATGTTTATATACACCACTAGCTGACCCGTGCCCACTTCGTTGGGCGGTAAACATTTTTACTTGTCATGAAATTATGAGTGTGGTTCGGTTAGTACTGAGTGCTATGATTTATTTCCCGACTGCCAAAAGGAGGGTTATGTTTTTACTGCATATGCATGTATGTATTTGCATGCCGATTTGGCTATATTACCGGGTTTCAAATGAGTGAATGAAATGATTATGATTGAATAAATTATGCTTATTTTAATTGTTCAAAACTTCTCTGTATACTATATTATATGTAATGATATTATTTGGCACCAAAATATATTGTCTTTCAGGAGTTCCAACCTTAGATACGGTCGCGTTTCCATACATATGTCGTATTATCTCTTTAACCATTTATGCAGTAAAAAGGAAATTATATGCAGTAAAAGCAAAAGTCTTTGTTTGAAAATTTAAATTATTTAAATTATTGAAAATTTTTAATTTGAAAATTTGAAGAAGTTGACTGTTAGATAAAGGTTTAACAAAAAATTGAGCGCGCTGCGCCGTCTATCGGTTTGTATTATATCGTAAATAAACAATTTTAGTGACATTTTACTTACCGCTAGATAGCGCAACGTTATCATAGCTTTTTACACTATTAAAAAACACAAAACGTTAATAATAAAAAAAAAAATAAGTTCCTTACTTTGTTGTACTGATTCACCCACTAAACAAAAGCACAAGCAGTAAAAACAACTTTTATAAATATTGAATTTTATATTCCAATGTGGTATTTTATATTTCGTGTTTAGTGGCAATACTAAACACGAAACGTCAAAATAATTACATCTGTTTACAGTGTAGATCGTGTAAGTTTTTGCAGTTTTCCGCTTTATTTTACCTCTATAAATAGTCAAAAATATAAATATTCACCATGGAAAGGCACGAAAATAATGAAACTAATGCAGACATTAAAGTGAAGATAGAATTAGAGTCCGATGTCGAAGACAGGATGCCAAGTTGCTCTGACAATAAATACAGTGAAACTTTGAAACCAGAAAGCGATAATTGCTTCAAAGAGGAACAACCAAACTCTTCTTATATGGAAGAAAATATTCCGGAATTTGAAGAAGAGGCAGTGGCTTTCATAAAAACCGAAGGAAGCGTGATGGAAGAGATCAAAGTATTATTAACGAAATTTGATAAATTCACATGCGTTGTCTGCGATCGCCATCTAGACAGAAGCGTGCCAATGGGAGCATGTAAGCATAACAAAGAAATTGTGCTATTTTGCAAAGACTGTATTAGGCCAAATGGGAAGAAATATATTTGTGTCAAATGTAGATATGGAACAAGTATTAGATTTAATCTAATTCAGCATGTTGATACTGTACATAGGAATTTTAAGAAATATACGTGTGAAGAGTGTGACAGGGCATTTTCGCGTAGATACAGTTTGAAAATACACGTCCAATCGATCCATCGCAAACTAAAGCATGCGTGTCAGCAGTGTAAGAAAGCCTTTTTTAATCGCAACTGCTTACTACAGCATGTAAATTTCACTCACCGGCAGTTGAATGTATTCACGTGTGATTTATGCAACAAAGAATTTCCAAATCAAACACGCTTTAAACGGCACATCGATGGCGTTCATAGAAAAATGAAGGAATTTGAATGTAAGGAATGCAAAAGCGCTTTCTTTAAGAGTGGTACTTTAATTCAACATGTCAATTCTGTCCACCGGAAATTGAAGCCTTTCGCGTGCGACAAATGCAATCGCAGTTTTGCATCGCGAGGAAATTTAAAGGACCATATAAACTCAGTCCATCTCAGAATTAAGTATAGCTGTGCGGAATGTAACAGAGCTTTCACACAAAAGTCTCACTTAATCGGACATATAAATGTAGTACACCGAAAAATTAAGCCATTTGTTTGTACAATATGTAAGCATGCATTTGGTCGGAAAATTCATCATAAAAATCACATGACTGCAGCCAAATGCCAATTGAAAAATATTAGGCAACTGTCGGCGGTAGACCTTTGATAAGTACTCTTCGTCTTCTAAGCAAGCAGAACACAGTGCATTGGTGAAGCACGAACACTTTTTTAGATGATATCGAATAATGCGATCTCCAGTAGGTAGTACATTCTATTATATGTATGCATTTTATTTTTCAGTTACGTTTTGTGAATTTTTATTTATCTACGAACAGCCAATATGGAACAATCAAATGCATTTACTGATATGATTCTAATTGCTTAAAAACCTGGATTTAAGTGTGTATGTTTATTATAATATAATATTATTTATACGGAACAGTCAGATGCATTTATTGATAATTCTAATGCCTTTAAATTTACGTAGATTTAAGTGTGTGTGTTTATTATGAATTATAAGTTATAGGTACACCTAGTTTTTATCGAACAGTGGTTACTTGTTTAACTTATTTTATTTTCGAATATAAATCATGCGGGAGCGAGAGAGGTGTTATGCGACGCGGATAAAATGTAAATATAATGTTTCTAAAAATAAGGATATTAAGTTAATACATTGGTAGTATCATATTAAATATGCCTACTTACCACGGTAATAGCAATTTGACAGTATATTCTATGGAATTTTCGTAAAATGTAGTCCAGAGATGTTTTGCTGTAAGAAAGTACATTATAGAGTTTACAGATACAGCATCAATGGGACCGATTGCGTTTCTTCGTGCACTAAAACTGAAATTAGTTCAAGCGAATGAGATAGAGCAATGCGTTAGAGCGGAATACGAAACGAACGATCGTCTATAAAAACTACCTCTCGAACCGTCCGAATAAATTTGAACACATTTCGTGCGGTGTAAGATCGTTACGTTTAATAGTTATAAGTTATAGGATAAGTTTAATGGTTATAAGTTATAAGATATAGGTATAAGATCCATAGTGTTTTAATATTGAGTCGTTTGGTTTAATATTATTAGTGTTTTATTCCACTTACCCCTTAATTACAAAAGGTGGTACTTAATTTCTGCAATATGTTATAGTAGTTATTAGTTTAATAATTAAAGTTATTATTAATATTAAATTTAACTTTTGCTGCTATTCCGTGGTTTAATTTCATATAAAAATTTTGTCATTTGCCAGCTAATAATTCGAATTTCGTCTGCTGCTCAGTTCAACGAATGGAGTTCAAAACGGCAGATAAAATGAGTTATATCTAGGATATGTCTTTCTATCCGTTTCATAATTTTTAATACGTTTTTAATACGTTTTGAACAATTTCGGTGACATGACATTCCATAATATTACGGACTTCGTTTCTTCCGTCTAATAACTACTTGGATGGTCTTAGATGGTCATCTATTGGATCTACATCTAATTGGATGGTCATCACCATACTTGGTGTATTAGTAGAAAGAATAGAACCTACGTTTTGGGAAAAAATATTATATTGCAACAGTAATGTGAGAATAGTAGGTAAGACTAAATATAACTTAGAGACCGATGTCTCAATAGGTACCGTCTCCTAAGAGGCGTGTTGTCTAATGTTTCTGCTCCTTTACTGATTCTATCACGTGACATCGACGTTTAAATTATTCAGCTTGTAAAATAAGAGTTAGTCGTGCCTCCGTTAAATAATTATAACATTACTTTTGAATACTATTGAGACAGGTAGGTACCGACAATTTGTGGTTAAGCTATACGAAATGTAAGACAAAACATAACCTCAAAATGTACACTGAGAAAAATATCTGTATTGGCCCAATTAGAAATTCTCTTTGGGTGGGTGACGGTTAGATTGGTTCTGACTGTTGCAAACAGATCAATCTCATTGGTTTTTCTAACCGTCCCAATCAGATTTGGCATCTAATTGAGCCAAAAAGGAACCGATTGGGTGACTGCAAGATTTCTGTTTCTAGATCTGTTTGGCTCTGTTAGCTGTTCTAATTGGCTTCATAGGTAGATATCTACTTGGCTTAGGTAGATATCCTTTTACTCCTAAGTAGATATCCTTTTACTCCAGGTAGGTATCTACTTGTCTTAGGTAGATATCGTTTTACTCCAATAAGGTATTTCTCATTGCCCTAATAGGAAATCTAATTACCTCAGGCAGTCCATATCTCATTGGACCAGCAAGGGCTCGTATGCTCACTCTGGCGGGGGTGGTGGGGGGGGGGGGGTATCCCTTTTCCCGCCCTATCCCTTTTCCCAGGGTGGATGGAGCATACGACTCCTTGCTGTTTTGTTCTATTGAGATGGACTGCCGAAGGCATCTGTAAAAGACAAAACACGGATTTATTACAGAAACAATTTTAATATTCACACAAAACACATGAAACAAAAGTGATACAGTAAACAGCAGTGTATATACATAGTATCTATATATAGTAAACAATGTTAACTGTCGTAAACTAAACACTGCAGACCTGTGATATGCGTCTAACATAAATTATAATTAAAAACACAAATTTTTACAAAATGTCTTCCTATAAGAGGGTTTTTTATGGGTCATGTGATACGTTCTTATAAAATTCATTACTCGGTATAAATTGCCCGTAGCTATCAGGTCATCAGTGTCGATGAATGTATCTTCTATAAAATATACCTTATTAAGGGTGGGTGCATCCTATTAAAAACACCACTAAGGGCGAGTTTCACCATGAATTGTACCCTTTTAATTTGAAGTAAACACTTCACATCAACCAATCAGATTCACGGACTTCCAGTTAAGTTAAATTTATCCGGGTTAAATTAATAGTGACACACGCCCTAATCAGTTATTTTAACGTTTAGTTACAAATAAAGAGCCATCAATGGCAGTTGAAAGTGTACAAGGATATGGACATTTAAAACTGAAATGAAATACAGCGAGTGTTCTTGGGCTAGCCTGGACACCGTAAGACATATATTTTCGAGAATATCCTAAATTCTCCAAGACGACTCCAACAAAAATTAATTTCTCCTTAACGTGAAGCATTTCTGTTATTCGGATAAAATCACTGCAGTCATTGGTGTTCAATTGCAAAACTGTTCCTGTCCGATAACAATGACTGTAAAATGATGCTGCTTTAACTACAGAACCGGACATTTCGTTAACTGGAATGCCCAAACTGGACAGGAGTAATTCATAATCGGGCAATTTAAATGTTTTAGATGAAAATGTCAATGTTAAGGGGTCTCTATAAGCACTATCAATAAACAGTTCATTTAAAACCAGCTGATGTTTTAATGCCAAAGTTAGAGTAATATTACGCCTACTAGCGGAAACTTTTGCAGCATTTTTTAAAACACGATGTTTCGATTCGAACCTCATCGAGGAAAGTAACGCAAGTGGCCCGTAAGCTAATAGAGCTCTCGGATAGTGAACCAGGAAGTGAAATTTAGGCTGTAAGTGCCCACCACTGAGTTCCAAGTACATAGCATTTAACTCGGATACCAGAACGCCAATGTATTCGGCTGTTTCTGTACAACTCGTCCATCTTGTGGCCTCTCTCACTAAATCTACAAGGGATTCGTACAATGCCCAATGTTCATCGTCCATAGGGACTAAATCACCGATAAGCAATCCAAAATACCTAATGAGGTTTACTAGACCCGACCCAGATTGTCGCACAATTTTCTTTCGAATCCGATCTATTGACATAGCTACTGGCTTTGCTGAGTTATCAGGCCCAAAATCGAATTGCTGTAAACGACTATTGAAATCGTCCAACGAAAAATAATGTTTGTCTAAAATGAAGACTTTCAGTAGGAATCCCATAATGTACTTTCCACAGCCTTCAAAAATGTCATGAAAAATGTCTACCCCAATTTGATCAAAGACTTTGAAAGATTCCCAATGATAAAAAACACATTTTTCTTTGACACCAGTTGTAACTGGATTGTTACTGTCAAGGTCTTCCCTATAGTTGGAGACATTTCTTAACATTTCTGGATTTTCCTCAGTACCTTTCCTAAGTTCATTTTTCTCGATCCGACATGTGCGGCAACAGCGATTGGCAGAAAAACTCTCAACGAAACCACAAATTGAGTGTAAACCCAAATTATAAAATCACCCAAAATTAACCCCAACTCGAAATAAATTGTGCGATCAATCCCAAGTTGCTGAAAAGTAATGCCATTTATTTTTATATCATTCATGTCATCAATAATGGGTTTGAAAATCTTGTAATTTCCAAATTCACTGCGATCTGAAGAATGAAAAAGAGCTGCAAGGATAATTTTATTCACGGATGATTGTGACACTGATGTACCCGAGGGAAAGTCAATTGCAAGACAAGGGAATGCTATATATGTTGAATTGTTCCAGTCAGGAAGTTCCGCGTAAATTAAAGTCCTAGCAAAAATGAAAACGGGACGCGATGAGAGAAAAAAACACAGCGACTCAGTTTGAGGTTACAAACATTTATTGTGACAGTTCTGTGCTAGTGTTGCCAGACTTGCAACGAAAAACCATAATATTCAATACTCCCACTTTTTGTTACAAGTCAATGCCAAAATCAAAATAGAATTGAGAATACAATTAACCAAACAAATTCAAAATTAAGATTAATTCCTTGAATACTCTACGTTAATTATTTGGCATGACATTCATCAAAGTACAAAAATGTTGATGTTTTGGCCTTGATAATGCCTTTGTCATTATATCAGCTGTCTGCTCATCCGTCTGAACGTATTTTAGCTCAAATATTCCGTCTTCGAATTTCTCTCGGATGAAGTGATATCGCACGTCGATGTGCTTTGCCCTCTTGTGAAATTCCGGGTTCTTCACAAGTCGAATTGCGCTCTGGTTGTCCATGAAAAATATTGGCACGTCCAATTTCGATTGCTGTAGCTCGCACAACAAATTTTTCAGCCAAACCAATTCCTTTATGGCATGTGATGCTGCCATATATTCGGATTCTGTTGTAGACAGTGCAACCGATTTTTGTCGTTCTGATCCCCAACTGATAACGCTTCCTCCGAACATGAAAACGTATCCTGACGTCGATCTTCGCGTACTGACGTCTCCGGCGTAATCGGCATCGCTGTATCCACAAAAATGTAAATCGTTTTGTGTCTCGAAGCGAATTCCCATGTCCACCGTGCCCTTGACATACTTTAAGATGCGTTTTACTGCATTCACATGGGCTGCAGCTGGTTTTTCCAAATATCTGCTGACACTTCCAACTGCAAAGCTGATATCTGGCCTGGTAGCGACAGCCAAATACATCAGACTTCCAACTGCTTCACGATATGGAAAATCGGTCTCTTCGTCTGTTTCAAAATCTCCAAGATTCTGAGAAATGTCCAATGGTGTTGACACTGCATTGCAATTCGTCATGTTAAAACGATCAAGTATCTTTCTTGCATATCCCTGTTGGTGAATGTGAATCGATCCGTCAGATCGCTGATCAATTTCGAGTCCCAAAAAACATTTCAGCTCAAATATTTTTATCTCGAATTCCTTTTTCAAGTGTCCGATGACTGGAACAATGGCTTCCTGCTTTTCCGCCGCAATCAATCCGTCGTCGACGTAAATTGCCAGAATTAGCATGCCGTTTTCTCCGTTGCAAACGAAAACACATGGATCCGATTCACTTGCTTTGAAACCAAATTTGTTGATGAACAAAGTAAACCTTTTGTTCCAACAGCGTGATGCCTGTTTCAAACCATATAAGCTTTTTGATAGCTTACATACTCGCCCGCTTTCATCATCATATCCAATTGGCTGGCTCATGTAGACATTCTCCTCTAAATCTCCATTTAGAAATGCCGTCTTGATGTCAAACTGCTTCAACTTCATTTTCTTCGATGTCGCCAACGCCAGGATTGCTCTGATCGATGTGAACTTTACCACCGGGCTGAAAGTTTCGTGGTAATCGATGCCATATTGCTGCGTAAATCCCCGCACTACCAATCGCGCCTTGTAGCGATCAATGCTTCCGTCTGGATTCTGCTTGACTTTATAGACCCATCGATTATCTATAACTCTTTGATCAACTGGTGCCTTAACCAAAGTCCACGTACGATTTTTAATGAGTGAATCGTACTCCTCGTTCATGGCCTGTTTCCACTGTCGGTGGTCACTCGATTTAATCGCCTCTTCAAAAGTTCTTGGCTCTTCGGTGACTGCTAACATTTCCGAATGATGTCCCGATGCGAAATATGTCAAACGCTTCGCTGCTGTAATTGTGTTTCGATCGCGCAAACGCCGATTTATGACATTTCTGTTGTCAAGGTCGCATATCGCACCACGTTCCTCGCGTTCCTCTGGAGTAAAGAGTTCCTCTACATCCTCATCATTTACATCATCTTTCAATAGTAAGAAATACTTGGCGCCACCTATCGAATTTTCTTGGAATGGTCCGCACACGTCAGTATGAATGACTTCGCCACACGCTTTCGACTTCTCCTCACGATTCTTGAAGCTACCTCGATGGTGTTTTCCAAGTACGCATGCTTCACATGTGAAATCTTCATTGATGAATTCAATATTTCGAGTCTGCAGAAACTTCTTCACATGTATGACGTTTTGATGTCCAAGTCGCTCGTGCCACGAACAAAGCGATCTCTTCTTTATTACTACGTTTGCTGTAGCCTCGATTCGTGAAATCTGATTCACCTTGAACAGCATCTGGAACAAACCGTTTCTACGAACTCCCACTGCAACTACGTTTCCGTTTTTCAGCAGTTCGCAACGTTTGTTGTCCATGCTCAGCTGATGTCCATGATCTGTCACCTTTCCTGATGAAAATAAATTCATCTGAAGATCCGGTACGAATAGAACTCCCATGACTCGCTTGTGAATCCAATCATTGCCATTGAAAGCGTGAATGCTGATGTCGCCTTTGCCTCGAGCCACAATTCTATCGCCATTACCTATCTTCACTTGTTCGGATATTTCAGTGAAATTCTCGAACCAATCGCGCCGGTGACTCATGTGATCAGTTGCCCCTGAATCTAATATCCAAGTGTCTTTGTCTCCACTCGTCGCTGAGTGACAAATGAACGCGTCGACCGAGCCATCTTCTCGTTTCTCGTCAGAGCTATGCTTTTTCTCTGGGCAGTCCCGCTTCCAGTGACCTCCTTTTCCGCACTTAAAGCACTTGCCTTTCGGTTTGTCGCTTTTATTCGTCAATTTGTTGTTGCTGTTCGATGAATTTCCCTTTTTGACGTTGTAGGTTTTCTTGGGAAAAGTTCGCTTAGCTATCAGCGCTTCCACCTCTTCGACTTGTCCCTGCGATTTCAGGCGAAGCTCTTCTGCCATTAATCGCGCTCGCAGATTTGTCAAAGTTTGACTTTCAGAACTTGCAGATTCCCATGCACTGTGAAAATGATTGAATTCAGCAGGTAACGTTATTAAAATTTTCGAAATTACCATGGAATCGGATATGGTCTCCTTTTGATCTCGCAGCTGTTGCACAATTTCCATTAATTTCGATAAGAACGTCGCAATATCATCTCCTGCCTTCTTCGCATAACTGTAATACTTTTGTTGCAAAAGTAGTGTGTTTGCCTTCGATGTATGCTCATAGGTTCCTCTGAGCATTTCCCACATCTCGTTTGCTGTCGCACAGGTCATAATTTGCATTACCGCCTGCCTTCTGCATGCTGTCGAAATGATTCGTCTCGATTTGGCGTCTTTCTTCTTCCAAACGACGATTTTTGTTGCATAGTCCGGCTCTGCAGCCGTTGGCTTCTCTTCGGCTCCATCGACAATATCGAATAATTCATTGTCCTCCAGAATTTGACGCATTTGGAATTTCCATGTCAGCCAATTGCAAGACTCACCGACACCTTCCAATTTTTCGATATTTATTCGATCACCTTCCATTTCTTCTGTTTTCGAATTGCCGGATTTGAAATTTTCCAAAAAAAACTTTTCAATTTCAATCCAAAAGAAACTCGCTCCCGAAAACTGCGCGTTGAGAAAAACGTTTTCCTTGTACCACGCGATGATGAAATCACGCACAAAAAACAGCTATCAACGCACCACAGTTTCTCAGACAGAAAAATTGCTGATTCTAACCTCAAAAGTAATCGCTGCACCCACTAAAAAATACCGCACAAAACGAAATGACACTTTTGTTTTTGTCCGTTTATCTAAAATCGCACTAATTCAGTTGAATTATTCCACGCGATTTAAAACGATTCACCAGAATAGTCACTTTCTCCGCTTGCACTATTTCAGTCGCGAAAACCGCGTTTTCAGCATTTGCACTTTTCTTTACACAGTCGTCGTGAGCTGGGCCCATAACCTGTTGAATTGTTCCAGTCAGGAAGTTCCGCGTAAATTAAAGTCCTAGCAAAAATGAAAACGGGACGCGATGAGAGAAAAAAACACAGCGACTCAGTTTGAGGTTACAAACATTTATTGTGACAGTTCTGTGCTAGTGTTGCCAGACTTGCAACGAAAAACCATAATATTCAATAATATACACGGCCCCCAGCTTGTGAATTCCTGCGTGACTCCCCAAAGCATTGCCGCTTTCAAAATCGTCAAAAAACAAAAAATAAGGTATGATCAGCTTATCAGGAGCGTTTGCTATGCGTTTGCGCCAAGCTGACCCTTGAATAAAATTCTCCATTGTACCTGACACATCTGCATAACAACGCTCCATGTAAGATAGAGTACTGCTTAAAATATTGGTAATTGAAAATATTTTGTAAAAGACTTGTCTTAGCGGAATTCTATGAGCCACACAATCCACTGATTGGTAAGTTTTTTCCCGTTTCCTCGTAACGTAATCAAAGCGAGTACCGACTGTATAAGGTACAGGATCAATCAGCGTATTTTTACTTCGGAAATGGGCCAGTACACGGAACTCAGAGGAGTAATGTCTGAAAACCGATTGCATGAGTTCTAAACCTTGATCCTCGCTCTCGGTAGAGAGACCAGCTGTTCGAAAATGTTTAACTATTACTGGATAGTATGAGGCAGTTATAACCCTTTCAAAATCTCTAAAAAACAACCCAGCCATTTTCCTAGTTAGCGCATTGTTACCGTAATATTTTCCAGCAATCTGTAGTAAAACACGCTCTAAACTTTGATTATGAGACAGTCCTTCTGCTTGCACTGGGGGTATTTCAGGCTGAGACGATAATTGGGACGCATTTACATTTAATTCAAGCTGCAATGATGATTGGGGCTCGTTTACATTTAATTCATGCTGCCATGATGATTGGAAGTCACTTAGATTTAATTCACGAGAGACCTGTTGTTTGCTATTAAAAGAGGTTTCATGTTCTCTTCTATTATGCTTATATAAGGAGTTCCATGCTGAATACGTTCTGGTACAATAAGGACATGGAATGTCTCGAGACAAAAGAACTTTACAAATATTCAGCATGCAATGCCGCCGATAAGCTACAATAGAGGAGAACGCTACATTACAAGATGGACAACGCCCCATTTCAATAGATAATGTTAAAGTCACTTTGATATATTAGTTTCAATGGAGGGAAATATCTGTGGTAACTGAATGTCGCTTAACTGCTGAAGGAGAGTTTCAGTCATGCCACTGATTTTATCGAATTCTGACTTCAGTTTGTAAATATACCTTTGAAACACATACCATATCGCGGCACTCTGTTCCGGGTAAGTAAGGAGAAGCGCCCAATAACATTCAAATGATGTTGCAATAGCCTCCTTGAAATTAGTAAATGTGTAAACAACATTCTGGGTTATAATAACCTCGTATTTAGTTGGGTTTCGAGACCCATAGGCAATTATAAAAGGCTGAACTGGAATGCGGTACTTGTCCAGCTTGTCTTTCTTTGTAGAGAAAACTTCATCCCGGCTTGTGTCTGAAGAAACATCCACCACAATCCCCGATATAGACTCCGACCGGGTCGGCCGCCAAAGTCCCTTTTCGGTTGCTACTGTTGTTCCGTATTCTAGAAGATATCCGACGAGCTTAAACGCAGTGAGGTCCGCCAATTCACCACCCACTGCAAAGAAAAACGAATAGCATCAGGAGGATCATACATGGCACCTCAGGAGATTCCTCGGCACCTGAGGAGATACGGCGGTTCTCAAGAAACGGAATGTGCTAAATACTTATGAAAAGAACTTACATTCTACATCACCGACGAGGGAACGGATTTCCTTATACGGGCCAAAGTCCAGGAAAGTCCGGGCTAACGCAAACATCCTCTCGCGAAACTCGGGGTACCGGCGGTATACTGCAGAGCATGAGAGGCCGGGGAAGCTAATCTGAAAGTCGATCCTTAACTGTAAAAGAGAAAGACGATTTTAATACAACATATAAATTCCTTTGTGAAGGGGGCAGATCAGAAAACTTTATACCATATTAACATTTCAAACTGCTATTTGGACAAAAACTATATGAAATCGTTTAAATTACTTTGTGGTATCTTGAAGAGCCATATTTTTAGGCAATAAAAACAATTACGTCAAAATGTAAAATTTTCAGCGAACTGATTCGCCTAGTGCGTGGTCAAGATGGGTCTCTGGGATTTTGGGGCAGTTTAGTGCGTACAATATTGAGTGGTCGCATATTCAAATCAGAAAGTGGCTAGCCGCGCGGTTAACCGCCTAGGCGGCGTGCCGCTAGTGCGAGGTATCGGCAATCGCTGAAAATTGCGCTTTTATATTTTGACGTAATGGGTCAAATGAACATGTCTTACTTTAAAGCCTGTAATATATATTATTACTCACCAGTTGGTAGCCCAGGGCCGTAGAAGCTGCCTTGTACCGGCTCAAGTATTTATCGGCAGTGAGCTCAGGGTCACGAAGTAAAAGTCGCCGCCTGACTTTTGACGATTGTTTCCAAAATAGCTCCGCCACATCACGAGGCTCCCACGATGAGTGAAGCCATAGCAGGGCCTCGTCCTCCTCAATAGTATTCTCCTTGTGTGGGCTGGGTTCCGCCCTCTCGCCGAGACGTTTCCTTTTTCTGGGTTGCTTCTGGCTGGCGGTGGATGGGGACGGAGATTCAGACCGGCTATCAGATGGCGAACGAGCTCCGATGGCGGCAGAGGCGATCAACCCTGACTTCCTCAGCCCGAAGCGGTAGGCGTGGTAGCGGCTGTACAGCTTTCCTCTAGGCTCCTTGCTGCCGGTCGTGTGGGAGAAATAGGCTGATTCAGACTCCAGGGGAAAGACTGCCTTAATTCCCTTGGCCCACCTCTGCCATATGGATGAAGATACCGACTTAGCGGCCTGCTGTCGGCGCCACTCAAATACGACAATCGCGTTCACCAAGCTGCAAAGATATTTTTTTAAGAAATGGCACACAAGAAACATCTGTCAGGTCAGAAGGGACATGTTGGCACCTCAAAATAAGTAATCAGATAATATTAGAACTTACTGGATTCGCTCCTTTGGAGCAAGTGCACAGCCTGAGTTAGCCTTGGCCAGTAAGGCTGGGCCGTAATGGGGGTCTTCCGTCAGCACGACCCGCACGTTGTGGTGCGGTATAGGAGTGCACTTGTCTATTAAAGTCAGGACATCCTCATATTGGTCCGTCTCTTGTTGAAAAGGCACTGAAGGGGTGTACATTGGTGGTGGCGTTGGCACAGGGGAGATGTATGGAACTAATTGCTGCGTTGGCTCAGGAGGGACGTAGGAAACATTTTGTGGTGTTGAGCAGTAGCTATTACTGTGCTGAGGCGTGCCTTGTGGATTCGTGTTATACACCTGTAATTAAAAGTAACAAATTATTAATTATAAGAAGCACATAAGATTAAAGAATTTAACGCCCGCCATGTTACGGTACTGATTTTTTTTTTTAATGCGGATGTTAACTCTTAAATCATACGTGCAAGGGATTTTCTTATATTTAGTGTCTGCTAAAATTGCTTATTCGCTAAAGAATCACCACGCACAGCTTGCAGGTATTTCCTCAGCGCTATGAAGAATTTCACCCGTTGGTCGAGACTGCGACCAGGGAATAGCTCCGCGTAATGCCTTTCTTCTAGCCCGTCCAAAGCTTCGATGGTGTCAAAGTCATTATCTACAAACACCACAAAACACAAGTATAAAGACCATTCCACATGCACAAAACTACCATAAACTAGTTAAGGCGACGATGTGAAACAATAATAGGTTTTCAACTTGCAAAATGACGTGTAAATCGCCCGCTCTTTCAATCGCCGCCATTTTGGCTGGTTTACAAAATAAATCAACTTACCAATAAATGTCGGTGTAAGGTCGGAAAACCCGATGTGCAACAGAATGCCTCGAACATCCATATTCCACTCGCATGGAATTATGACACAAAGCACGGAACGAAAAACGGAATACAATTCACGGAACAATGGCGGATCTATGGCACCGGCCGTCATGCATTTATCGACTGTCAGCCGTCCACGGCGGCACCGTCGTATAAAGCGTTACTCAAACAAAAATATAGATGGCGCGCGATCTATATGCAATGCAAATTACTCAATTTGCATTCTAAAAGAGTTTATGAATGAGCATTAGTCTTGCAGATAGCCCATTTGCTTTTTTTCACATATTTTAGAGCAAAAACGTTTGGCCCAAACATCTGCAATCTGGACGGAGGGCTGTGCATCTGAGACTTTCAGGGAATTTATACTGCTTAGAGGCCGAATTAACCTCCAGAATACAATCTGAAGCTTTCTCAATTATTGAGAAAGGTTTTCTAGTTAAATGTTTTTTGCCTTTAGAGCCATCCCGCACAAACTGTATTGGGGGTTTGGAGGATACTGTCAAACTCTCATTGGCACGAGCCACTGAGAGGCTAATTACCTCGCGAATAACAGCGAGAATTTTGTCATGGCGGTAAGTGTACCGTCTTTGATCTAAGGCCACCTTGCAGCCAGCTAGAATATGTCTAGCTGTGCAAGGGGTATTGCTACAAAGGGGACATGAACTATCCTCGGCATAGCTCCAACGAGCGAGGTTACTGGGGTCTGGAGTCTTGTATTTAGGGGGTAATCTCCGAAACTAATCATCCAATTTCAAACATTCTTTTACTAATGGAAAGCTCCATATTCGTCGAGTGATATAGGCTATATTTTATTGCGATAAATATTGGTTTTCAATACGAAATCACTAGATTTTTGAATCAAGTAGGAGAAAAATGAGCTGGCGAGTTGTTTATCGATGTGCGTTGATGGAAACAGTTTGATCTGAAAACTATATATAACATAAATATCGGCCTCAAAGAGATCTACAAAAAATTTGGCGTCACCATATATACAACTTTTATATTTAAGTTACAACAACTGCTTTTATTTCTCAAAAAAATAAGAAAAATAATTAGGCAGTGTTTGTTGACGACATAAGTAATAAATTAAGAATTGTCATCAAAATAAATTTATCCATTATCACAGGTGTATACAGATAAAATTACCCATTTACTGTAAGTTTTATAGTTATAGAGATATCTTACAGCAAATCACTCTGGTACAAAAGTAGTAAGGATATACACAGATGGCTCCAAAACCACTCCAGGTACCGGAGCCGGCGTCTTCTCAAATGATCTAAACATCAAAATATCAACTACTCTAGGCAACTTCAATACGATCTTCCAAGCAGAATGCATTGGCATCACCAGAGCAGCACAGGCAGTTGCAGCAAAAGATGTCGGAGACCTAAGTTTGAAACTTGTCTCCGACAGTGCCTCCGTGCTACAAGCGCTAGCAAAAAATACTATAACCTCTGTCCTTGTACTGGAATGCCACAATGCGCTTCAATCCATTGCAAGGTCAAATAGAGTGACCCTGCAATGGATTAAAGGGCACAGTGACTCACTGGGCAATGACCCGGCAGACGAACTGGCCAAAAGGGGATCAAAGGAAATAGTATATGGAACCCTTGATGCCCATACCCCAGGCCCAAATAAAAACATGGCACGCAGGAACAACGACGAAACCCACCTTAAAGAATGGAAAAAAACGCAGGATGCAGGCAAACAAAGCACGCGGTTCCGGAAGCGTCTAAAAAACTTGCCCGCAACCTCACCAGATTAAAAAGGGAGAAAATCCGTAAAGTCATAGGTACTATGACAGGCCACTGTCCCCTAAACAAACGCCTGTTTACCATAGGTGTGACGGATAGCCCTTTATGCAGAGGATGCATGGAGGAAGAAGAAACGCCACAGCATGTGCTCATGGAGTGCAGGAGCGTGGCAGAGCAATGGGCAAGAATACTACAATCTCCAGCATCTGTCCCGGAGGCCTGTAGCAACCCAAACTTACATGCCTACACATACCGTACTTTACTGTATTTGGATGCTTCTGCCAGCGCTGAATTCTTCGCCGATATTGCCTTGTCTCCCATGGAGGCCGCTAAGGTAAGAACCACGAAGAAACAAGTTCCTTGTTTTTGAATCATTTCCAACGCATGCAAAATCTCTTGGAAATGGCTTGGCGGGTAATTTATTTATTTATTTATTTCCCAAAACATAATTAACCTTACAGATGATTTCAAATCGTTAGTATTTATCTAGGCTGATTATTGAAATTATTCTAGATTATAACTATTATTCTACTCTAGACTATTATTATAATATTAAACAAAATAACTCAGCTCCTCGTTTGAGACGTAACGTACGCTGTGCTTATACTGAATATAAGCGACTTTTTGTCCAGGTAATTGACAACATATTCTGCGAGATTGAGGATCGATATTCGGAAATTTTCAAATTGAAATTTTTCCAACTCTTCAATAACAAACTATACGAGAAATACCGTTTAGATTTTCTTACAGAGGCATTAGATTCATTATTTGACATTTATGCAAACCATTTTGACAAACAAGTTTTAAAGAACCAATTGAACCTCCACGTCATAATGTGTCACCATTCCTTGCGAAAGCTTCCATGTTGAATATGAGTAAAAGAAGGCAGCTCCATCTTGCGACCCTTGTACTCAAGGTAGTACGCAATAAACAGCCGCGATATCTTTACTCGATTATGACGTGGTCCCGTAACCGGCATGTCCATTCAACACGGGCACGTGAACAACTTGCTATAATACCCAAGCACAAAACTACACATTTCCAGTGCAGCTTTTCGTATTATTCTGCGGTAGTATGGAATCGGTTGGGAATGGCTTTGCGATCGAAATCAATTGCAGTATTTAAGGACCACTTTAAAAGTTTATTATTAAAGGAAGATATTTAGATGTCATAATTTGATTTTATTTTAAAATAACTATTGCTAATTGGATTATTACTATTGTCTTCGTTTATTTATTAATTTGTAACCTGATTATTTAATGTTAAATATTTTGATTTTGATTATTTTTGATTTATTATATGTAGATTATAAAATGTATGTAATTACGTTATTTTCTTTTAATATCATTTGATGTTAAATATCTTGATTTTGATTATTTCGATTTGTGTATTTATTTGATTATAATTATTTGGATTTTTTGTTTTAAGATTTATTTGATTTGATTATTTTTTAAAAATCATATACATACCTATGTATCAATAATTAATAGGTGTGTCCTGAAAACCAGGATAAGAGATATCCTGAGGATATCCCTAATTTGCAGCGTTTGTAGCTTTATTTCATAGTCTTTGTCTATTTATAGTTTTAATTTTTAATCTGTGTGTTCTTGTTTTTTTTTGTATATGTTTTTTATAACAGCTGCAAATAAATAAATAAATAAATAAATTTGTTCGCTTAGCAGCAGATGGCGTTACCATAGGTAATTTTCATCGACAGTTGTTTGAAATTTGCATTGTTTGTTTAAATTCTTCATTGAAAGCAGTCTGATTGTTTATTTTTTGTCTCACCAAAAGAGCAGTTTCATCAATTGCCATTTGTGGATTGCTAGTGCTCGTTGTGTCTTAAATGGAGGAGAAAAGTGTGTAAAAAGTACGATTTTGTTTAACAGAGAATGTTAGACATAAAATGCTTAGAATCTGGTGCATTTCCAGACACGAACGATCCTAATGGAACCAATGGTGTCGATCTCATTTTACCCCCTGCGCAACACAAAGCGAGTGGTTCGTGGCGGTACTTCAATGCATTGCAATATTGGCACAAATGGTCCATTTCTCCAATTTGCATGCATTTATAATCGCTGTATAGTTTCGTCAGGTCATAATAGATTGCCTCTCTGTATGTGTTTTGTCTCAAATTCAATCGTCTTCGCACTGCAACATTACGGATCCGTGCCGCTTTATTCAATTTTTGGCGACGCTCATCGCTTTCAGTTGCTCGAACCTCTCTTCACGAGTTACACAAATTCATTTAATTCAGTTGATTTACCTTCAGAATCACGATAACGCTATCAAGAAATCGTAAAATTCAACTTAACTGTCAAATGTTAACTGTACCGCCATCTTGATTTTCGAATATTTATTCTTGTCAAGCAACGCCATCTATGATCAAGCTTAGTACTAAAATAATTTTCGGTTACATATTCACATTTTTCTCACTTTTCCGAGAGATTTTCCGGATTTTTTTATGATTATGAACAAAACAAAAAAAGAATCATCCAAATCGGGTTAGCCGATCGTGAGTTATTAGGTAACATACATAAAACCCGACTCATTTTTATTATATAGATATGTGGCAATACTAAACACGAAACGTCAAAATAATTACATCTGTTTACGGTGTAGATCGTGTAAGTTTCTGCAGTTCTCCGCTTTATTTTACCTCTATATATAATAAAAAGTTTAAATATTCACCATGGAAAGGCAGGAAAATGATGAAACTAATGCAGACATTAAAGTGGAGATAGAATTAGAGTCCGATGTCGAAGACAGGATGCCAAGTTGCTCTGACAATAAACACAGTGAAACTTTGAAACCAAAAAGTGATAATTGCTTCAAAGAAGAACAACCGAATTCTTCTTATTTGGAAGCAAATATTCTAGAATTTGAAGAAGAGGCAGTGGCTTTCATAAAACCCGAAGGAAGCGTGATGAAAGAGATCAAAGTATTGGTAACGAAATTTGATAAATTCACATGCGTTGTCTGCGATCGCCATATAGACAGCAGCGTGCCAATGGGAGCATGCAAGCATTACAATGAAATTGTGCTATTTTGCAAAGACTGTATCAGGCCAAATGGGAAGAAATATATTTGTGTCAAATGTAGATATGAATCAAGTAGTAGATTTAAACTAATTCAGCATGTTGATATAGTGCATAGGAAATTTAAGAAACATAGGTGTGAACAGTGTGACAGGGCATTTTCATATAGATATCATTTGAAAGCACACGTCCAATCGATCCATCGCAAACTAAAGCATGCGTGTCAGCAGTGTAACAAAGTGTTTTGGTCTCGCGACTACTTACTACGGCATTTAAATTTCACTCACCGGCGATTGAATGTATTCACGTGTGATTTATGCAACACAGAATTTCCAAATCGAACAAGCTTTAAACGGCACATCGATGGCGTTCATAGGAAAATGAAGGAATTTGAATGTAAGGAATGCAAACGCGCTTTCTTTAGGAGTGGTAATTTAATTCAACATGTCAATTCTGTCCACCGGAAATTGAAGGCTTTCGCGTGCGACAAATGCAATCGCAGTTTTTCATTGCGTGCACATTTAAAGGTCCATATAAACTCAGTCCATCTCAGAATTAAGTATGTTTGTGCGGAATGTAACAGAGCTTTCACCCAGAAGCCCAACTTAATCACACATATAAATGTAATACACGGAAAAATTAAGCCCTATGTTTGTACAATATGCAAACATGCATTTGGTCAGAAAATTCAACATAAAAATCACATGACTGCTGCCAAATGCCAATTGAAAGATATTAAACAATCGAAAAGCAACGGTCGGCGGTAGACCTTTGATGAGTAGGTACTCTTCGTCTTCTAAGCAAGCAGAACATAGTGCATCGGTGGAGCACGAACACTTTTTTAGATGAAATCGAACAATGCGATCTCCATTAGGTAGTATATTCTATTGTATGTATGCATTTTATTTTTTAGTTACTTTTTGTGAATTTTTATTTATCTATTAACAGCCAATACGGAACAGTCAAATGCATTTATTGTTAATTCTAATGCCTTTAAAATTACATAGATTTAAGTGTGTATGTTTATTATGAATTATAAGTCAGAAACCTAGTTTTTATCGAACAGTGGTTACTTGTTTTACTTATTTTATTTTCGGATATAAATCATTTATTAAATCTTATTTGAAATAATATAATGAGCAGGAGAGGAGTCTGTTACGACGCGGAGAAAATGTAAATATAATGTTTTTAAAAATAAGGATATTAAGTCTAATAAATTTGTAATATTAAATATGCCTACTTACCAAGGTAATATTAGGTAATTGACAGTAAATTCTATGGAATTATCGTAAAACTTTGTATAGTGTTTTAATATTATGTCGTTCTGTTCAATATTAATATTGTTTTATTCCACTTATCCGTTAATTACAAAGGTGGTGATTTCTGCAGTATGTTATAGTAGTTATTAATTGATAAATTAATGTTATTATTAATATTAAATTTAACTTTCGCTACTATTCCGTGGTTTCATTTCATATCAAATTCTTGTCACTTGCCAGCTAATAATTCGAATTTCGTCTGCTCCTCAGTTCACAAAACGGCAGATAAAATGAGTTATATCTAGGATTTGTCTTTCTATCCGTTTCATAATTTTTAATACGTTTTGAGGGTATTAATGAACAGTTTCGGTGACATGACATTCCATAATATTACGGACTTCGTTTCGTCGTCTAATCGTTTCTTCGTTTCGTCGTCATTGTCTACAACTGTCTGACGTTCCATGTTAAAACGCAAGCATGGACAACCCGCTCTATACCATATTCAATTGGACTATTTCAGGGCTGTTGCCTCTCCCCGACGATTTATAATATAGTTTTTAATATACTGCTGGAAAGCCTGACCCAGTTTGACAGGAAGTGGGGCTACCGTTTTAAAACAGACGGCCAATACACCTCGTCGTGCCTCGCTTTTGCCGACGACCTAACTTTCATCACCAGAAGCCCCAAGCAGATTTCCCTGCTATTACAGAAAGTGGAGCTTTTCTGCGACTGGTCAGGCTGTATAAAAGTGAAGCCCTCCAAATGTTTTTGCCTTGGACTCGCCCGCATAGACACAAAATTTACATTCTATGATCCCAAATTGGTCTATAAGGGCTCTAATATCTCCGTTATAGACCCAAACAATCATTTCAAATTCCTCGGCAGAAAAATCACCCATCAGGGAAAAGACGTCTCGGGCGATCATGTTATAGAGCATTTCAAAAGTTGCCTGGCAAAAATAGATGCCTTGCTAATTTCTGGCCCTCGTAAGGCCTGGTTCTATGACAATTATCTAACGTCACATTTGTCATGGCCCTTTCTTATTTACGATTTTACCAAAACCCAACTGTCCCGTCTAGATGCGCTGGTGACAGCTAGTTTAAAATCCTGGCTGTCCTTAGCCAAACCAGCTGACCCCTCGACTCTCTTCAGGTCCAAACAAAATTTTCGGCTAGCGCTAAAACTGCCCTCTCTGCTCTACGCCAACTCCAGAATAACCAAAAATTCGATTCTGTGCAATTCCAAAGATCCGGCAATATCGAAGCACGTAATAAGTGACCGTAGTGATTCATATGATCTACAAGCCCGCGTAGACTTCCACAAAAAGTTCCTTACTGGAATCAGCCAGAATGGCACTGGTCTGGGGTATGGCAGTACAACTACGAGCGACGTGGACTTGAAGAAGTCTCTTTTGCGGGGAGATTACGACAGCAACAGTATGGCTTACGCTATTGGCCTTCAATGCCAGAATGATTGGACAACAATTGGGGACTTTTGCATTCCGCCTCCAATGCACTGGAAGATAATGCTCTATGACTGGACGCCAGAGATGCTGAAATTTTATTTGAATGCCTTTCAGCATACACTTCCAGACCCCAGTAACCTCGCTCGTTGGAGCTTTACCGAGGATAGTTCTTGTCCCCTCTGTAGCAATACCCCTTGCACAGCTAGACACATTCTAGCTGGCTGCAAGGTGGCCCTAGATCAAGGACGGTACACTTACCGCCATCACAAAGTTCTCGCTGTTATTCGCGAGGTAATTAGTCTCTCAGTGGCTCGTGCCAACAAGGGTTTGACAGTATCCTCCAAACCCCCAATACAGTTTGTGCGGGATGGCTCTAAAAAAGGCAAAAAAACATTTAACTACAAAACCTTTCTCAATAATCGAGAAAGCTACAGATTGGATTCTGGAGGTTGATTCGGTCTCTAAGCAGTATAAATTCCCTGAAAGTCTCGCATGCACAGCCCTCCGTCCACATATAACTCTTTACTCTCTATCTCGGAAGGTGGCTCTTTTTGTATAATTAACTGTTCTATGGGAATCAAATATCCCAAAAGACCACGAGAACAAATTAAATAAATACCATATCTTGCAAATGCCGTAACACGGAACGGCTTCACTGTTCACCTTCACGCGGTGGAAGTTGGCGCTCGTGGCCTGCCAGCTAAATCTCTATTTCACCTCTTTAAAGATCTTGGCCTTTCCAGAAAAATAATCAACTCTTTCTAAGAAAAAATATCTAAAACTGAGATTTGCGCATCTCAAATTCTATGGCTTCGAAGGGGGGAGTGAATTGGTGGTAAGGTGAACGCTCACATGTTGCAAGACAGCTGTCCTAAACCTACGCAGCCGGTTGAAACCTACCACAGTCGGAGAATTCCCGCTACCCCAGTTGAAACCCCAAACAACGACACTGCTAAATCGACACCGGACCTTGCTTGCCCTATCTGCGGGAAACAATATAAACGATTAGCATGGTTAAACAAACACATTGCTGGGCACAATGATAGCGACGCTGCACGTCAGTGTCTTAAACCGTCGCAAGGAGTCACGGTCAGAGTCGAACCTCATACGTCCCTAGACTCCACATCTACCCGCAGTTTGTCACCCGACCGGTCTCCTCTACCCGCGCAAAGCGTATCCTTCCCTCCTCTAAAATTCCCTTCACTTGCGAAAGAGGACTGGGAATTTCATAATAATAATTTAACTTCTATTCTTGACCACTCTGTGAACCATAATGCCCCTGCCAGCGTCCAGCTGTCGTCCTTCCAGGTGGGGGTAAGTTCGTAAGTCTGGAATCCACTGCTCACCCCCCAGAAGAGTAAAAAAAAAGTATTATGATGGGCCCGACTCCGGTCGGTGAATTCCATGGCAGCTCCGTTTGTATTTATTTATATACTACTTGGATGGTCTTAGATGGTCATCTATTGAATCTACATCTAATTAGATGGTCATCATCATACTTGCTGTATTAGCAGAAAGAGTAGAACCTATGTTTTGGAAAAAATATTATATTGCAACAGTAATGTGAGAATAGTAAGACTAAATATAACCTAGAGACCGATGTCTCAATACCGTCTCCTAAGAGGCGTATTGTACTCATACTAATGTTTCTGCTCCTTTACTGATTCTATCACGTGACATCGACGTTTAAATTATTCAGCTTGTAAAATAAGAGTTAGTCGTGCCTCCGTTAAATAATCACTACTTTTGAATACTATTGAGACAGGTAGGTACCAACAATTTTCGGTTAAGCTATACGAAATGTAAGACAAAACATAACCTCAAAATGTATCTAGAAGTACATTTTGAGCAAAGAATATGAATAGGTAACGAGAATTAATGACAAAATGAACGCGATTTATAGACTCTTTCAGCTTTCAGCAACTAGTCAGAGTGCACAACCGATTGGTGTCGCCGAACGGTGCGCAAACCGTCCAGTAGCGTCGGGCCATGCAATTCCACCATGGGTCCACAATCTGTGAGACCTGAGACACGAGAGTCTTACCCTGGGTAGCCTTTCGCACGTGGAGGCTTCTGAATAGGAGCTAAATCGTCAGTCAGTGATCAGAGAAAATAAGGATTTTATGGCCCAAGCTGCGCGAAACCATTCGCTACCCAATATAATCAATTAGACCTTGATTAAAAGCCATTCATTATCAATTTTATTATAGACGGACAAATAAATTGCTATTAGTTTCGCCGTCAATGCCTTCTGTGCCACAGCAAATAAATTGCTGCACCTGCATTTCACCGACGCAGAAGGGTTGCCAGCATGTACTATGGAGTTGAGCAATCTAATATGCAATTCAATGACGCTACATGGCCCGGTGGCATAGTGGTTAGGAGGCCTGATCTTACATTGTAAGGTCCCGGGTTCGAATCCCCGCTGGGTCACCATTTTCCTTTGGGATAAAATTAACGGAATTGCATTCTCAATTTTGTCGATTGAATGCAATAACAAGACATTTACTTACACACAGTTATTCGCACACATACATATGCACACGTAATAGTAGGGTTGGTTATAAGAGATTGTCATATTACAATAAACCCGCCCTTTGTGATTTCACGATAAAGAGTAGAAACAAACAAACAAACAATTATATTATTAAGATTCAAATCGCTCCGTCGGAAATACGATTGTTCAAATTACAGTAATAAATCGCATGCGATAGTTCATGTTTCGTTTCTTGAAAATCAAACTCTAATTGGCAACTGAAACGTCTAATGTAATGTTACGTTTCGAGGTGCTAAATGGCATATTCAACGTTGTAATTCGTGATTTCCTGTTGAATTATTTGAAAATGACGTTCAAGAAAGACTTAAAGCTGCTCGCAAAGCCCTATTAGTAGGTGACTATCCTGTCGAGTCTCTCGTATTTGAAGGTGAAGCGAGTATCGGCATAATATCTCATTAATTACTGCCAACTACCATCACTGATCATATACCAACCATACCTAACTAGAGTTGGCAACTATAACGGGCAAACCCGTCACCTCAGGAAGTTTTAACGATTAGTCGTTCTATCTCCCTGAAGTGAGCGCAGAATACTTGGACAAAACAGTCCACCGCAAGCTCCGCCACATGCCCGTAAGAGGCCAACGCCTTAACCGCGAGATAGCCAGGAGTGCTACCCAGCAGGCTTACACTCACGCCCTTACTTACAATTGCGACCAGATTACTCCAGTTCGAGGTCGCTTGCGCGGTCCTCTCCCTTACGAAGCGGTGAAACGGTGTGTACCGAATCTATCGCGGACCACGGCATTCTTTGCTTGGCTGTTCACCCAGGACCGGGTAGCAGATGGTCGTTTCAAGAGCAGTCGCCGTAAGGTCCGCAACCACCTTCGCTCGATTGGCTTACGCCGCACAGTGCGCAAACCGCCCAGGAGCGCCAGAAGGTTCCTAGGGGAAACTAGCCCTAAGGCCAGAGTCCTGCCCGGGCTCGCTCTTCATGCGTGGAGGCCGCCGGATGGGTGTTGACCCGTGAGTGTGACCAGCCCTGAACAGAATGGGTATTCGTGGCCAACTCAGCAAGCGCCCATTAGCTATCCAACCACCCATACCAGCAACCACCCATACCTATAGCATATTCGGTTGCTAAACTACATAGTACGATTTGGCAACACTTCTACCCTGGCGAAATGCAGGTGGCGTTGATAGCATTGGCGGCCAAACTATAGCGATTTATTTAGCCATCTATAATAACATTGATAACGAATGGCTTTTTATGTTTAGGAAAAATGTGAGATAATAGGCCCTGTTCGAGTTGGCCACGAAGACCCATTTGTTCAGGGTCGGTCACAGCCAGGCTTGCCAGGTGTTCGGTTTTTTACCGAACTGTTTGGTATTTCAGTCCCTTGTTCGGTGTTCGGTATAAAGAAAATACTGAAGTATGGGTGGTTCGGTATTTGCGAAAGTCCTTTCATATAATCACATCATACGATTGAGCTATACATATGTTACATGTCGCCAGCCGGCGCGTGTTGTATTCGTGACCTTAATTGATCGTTGTCCATCCCATTTAGTGTAAAAACAGATGGGGTGAAGGCTCTTATTCAACACAGTAACGGCAAGAAACACTGTTCATTGGTGCGATCAAAAAATGTCTCAAGCAACATTAGCAAATTTTTTGATCCACCTTCTGGTGATTTAGAAGAGAAAGAAGCTGCAGTTGAACTCACTAAAACCTATCACTCCGTTAAACATGGGCACAGCTACAATTCCTCTAACTGTGATTAATTAATAAATTAGATTCCATAAATTAGATATATTTTTGGCGTTTCCAATAAGAAGGCGCGACCGCAAATGGGGGGCGCCAGTTTTGCATTCGGCAATTTTGCACAAATGTCACTTTTGACAGGTCCAAATTTGTTGAGGGCAGATTTGCAGGAGGCAACCTTGCAGGAAGCAACCTTGCAGGCGGCAACCTTCAGTACAGTTTTTAAGTTTTTCTGTTAGGTTAGGTTAGGTTAGGTTTTTCTTTCCCTAAAATCGAAGTGACATTAATTACCGGCATCCTTGTAGTGTATGACTTTTATACATCAAACTAAACATTAAAAAAAATGTTTTAAGTTTTTCTGTTAGGTTAGGTTAGGTCATTTTGACATTTGCAAAACTGCCTTCTGCAAGATTGCCTTCTGCAAAACTGCCGCCTACAAGAATGCCGTCTGCAAGATTGCCGTCTGCAAATTTGCCTTCTGCAAGTTTGATGGGACCCCGCAAATGCGATAATATAAGCATGCGATAGTTACTGTTACTGCTCATCCCTAACTGTCAACTGAAACGTCAAATGTAATTTTAATTTTCGAGGTGCTAAATGGCCTATTTAAAAAATTTCAGCGTCACGCTTGCACCGCGAGTGCTGAGGGTTGCAAACATGCTATAGCGTTTTTGTTATGGGTGCATCGTAGAAATGAAGACCCAGCTCCTACGTCAGTAAAGTGCTACTAGTAACTAGTGTAGGGCTAAATTATCATGCGTGGGCATAAATTATCATGTGAAGTTTATAAAGATAAAAGAAATAGGAAAACACCAACAGATGCAAATCATGCATTGGCAAGATAGCAAATTGCCATCTGTATCGACAGATGACAGTTTTATGAAGTCTGTTATAGAAGAATACAGAAAAAGAAATATAGAAACACAGTTAAGTCAAAAAAATCCGCGAGAGGGCGCGCAACTGAACACAGTTTTTAAAGTTCCACCTTTTCGAAATTTATTTACGTTTATAAACAACTTAATAGTGCTCAAACTTTCGCAAAACTAACGCAAAATACGAGTGTCAGCGGGGATCAGTGGTTGCAATTGCATCAAAACGAAGGATTAAAATATTACACAAGAAATCTTTTATACGGAAGAAGACAGGTACCCACCTACATATTATTTCCAATTGATTTCTGGAAGCCACAACAAAACACTCTTCACATAATTCGCACTCATAATTCGGGCGAAAAATTGCGAGGAATTGTACAGGCATTTAATTTTAATTCCTGCAAAACGTTGATTGCGCGTTTTAATTTTAATTCCTGCAAAATACTGATTACGCGTTGTAATCTTAAAATCGAACTGTCAAATAGTGAAATTCAACGCCATCTACAGGTGATTTACTGCTACACTACGGCAACGAGTTTTCAGCCATCTCACACGCAATTACTTATCAACGCTGACAGTATTATAGTAGTAACTGAAGTTTCCGACAGGTGGCATTATATTATATTATTTTATAATAATCAATTATTTCTCACTGATAAATACATCACTGAACATCGCTAAAATGAATTCTAAAATGCGTTGTGCAAATGTTAGCTGTGCGGAGGAGATTACTATAAATGAGGATGCGTTATACTGCTCTAATTGTCCACTCACCTATCATTTCTACTGCGCTGGTATATCGGAAGGGAAATTCAAACAGATGCCAAAGGAAAATAAGGATACATGGAAATGCATAGCGTGTAAATCCACATTTCAAACGCGTAGTATGAAGAGCAAAAATAAAATAACAGAACCACTGGAAACTAAAGTTACAAAAGGCAATGAGTCAAGCAACAAAGCCGTTATAACATCCACAGACCTGGGGGATCTTATGAGAGAAATCCAGCTAATGCGAGCCGATTTCACTGATATGCGAGGAGAAATGTCGGAATTTAAAAATAGCATCGAGTATTGCAGTTGTACTGTTGATACCATTAACACCAAAATAACAGAAATTGATCAAGCAATTAAAAGAGTTGGAATCTGCGAAGAAGAAATATTAGGTGTTAAAGCTAAATTAAAAAACCTTGAGGAGTCGGAAAATGCCAGAAACCAAGCAGGGTTAATGAACGATGAGAGATCAGTGGGGTGCCACACACGGATAAGGAGAATCTTTACGCCATGATACTACAAATGGGAACCTCAATAGGACTCAAAATGGAAGATCGAGACATTGATTATGCATATCGCATCGTACCACGGAGACACGAGCAGGATATAAAATCGCAGCCGAGAACTCCCCTTATTATTGCCAAGTTCTCAACACGAAGGAAGAAGGAGCAATTCATGGACGCTGTTGCGCCCGTTGCCCAACATATGCAGTGCCCTGTGTCACGGACCGACCCAGCGCTGTGTGGACCCAGGACTGTAAAAAGAGGTCCACCGCTTGGTCGCCGCTTGCCCCGTAACGGGCGGCCACGACACCTGCTGCAAGCCTCGATACGCCTCAGTCTGTCTCTAATACCACCGTTTTACTCCCCGTCCCCTGCACAAATAAAACACGCCTTCCCTTTCAAGTGCCAACACGGCATATTATTTTTTCGATTATTTTAGCGTCTAGGAATATCTTAACCTAGATACAAGGTATATACATTAAATCTTACAACCAGTATATAACACTTAACCTAGGTACATACAATATTATCAACATCTTTATTTTTCAGTAAATATAACCAACGTACATAAAATACAATAAACCTTATAATCTACATGTCTTTATCTTGTTCTTCCCGGGCAGCGGGTCGAACAAGATCTCTCGTGGTCCGTTGTCGAGCGGCGTCTCTGTGCGCCTGCGTGCTCCTGAGTGCGCCTGAGTGCGCCTGAGTGCGCCTGTGTGCGCCTGCGTGTGCCTGCGTGTGCCTGACTGCGCCTGAGTGCGCCCGTCTGTGCTGCGTCCGCCTGTGCTGCGTCCGCCTGTGCTGCGTCCGCCTGTGCTGCGTCCGCCTGTGCCGCGTTCGCCTGACTGCGCCTTTGTGCGCCCGTCTGCGACCGCGTGCGTCCGACTGCGCCTATGTGCGCCCGTCTGACCGCGTGCGTCTGACTGCGCCTGTGTGCGCCGTCTGACCGCGTGTGCGCCGCGTGGGTGCCGCGTGTGCGCCGATGCGCACCAGACTGCGCCTTTGTGCGCCCGTCTGCGCCCGCGTGCGTCTGACTGCGCCTGTGTGCGCCGTCTGACCGCGTGTGCGCCGCGTGGGTGCCGCGTGTGCGCCGATGCGCACCAGACTGCGCCTTTGTGCGCCCGTCTGCGCCCGCGTGTGTCGGACTGCGCCTGTGTGCGCCGTCTGACCGCGTGTGCGCCGCGTGGACCCGACTCTCCGAAGGTCCCAACTTGGACCGGCGCTCGAACTCCACGACTGGAGCGAGCGTCCCCGTCGACCGTAAATCGCGAGTCGGACCGTAATTCCCGACTCGGACCGGCACTCAACTCCCCGAATAGGAGAGAGTGTCTCGTCGACCGTAGTGTCCGTTACTTGGACCGCGCTCAATACTGCACGGTGCAGTAGAGCCGCTCGCGACTGGCTTCCAGACTGCAAGGGCAGCGGAGCGGTTCCATTGCGCGGTCCGTGTAGTCGTTGGGGTTCCTTCCTTCCTTCCTTCCTAGTCGGTTGACTGTTTGCTGTGGAACTGAGAGAGCGAGTGATTTGGTATGGCCCAGGGGCCCATATTTGTACTCACTTCCGCGGTTCTCGCCGTGCACCTGCTGTGCACCTGCTTTCGTGTCCACCAATGGACACGCCGCGGACAGCTTTCCGTGACAGGTGGGGATCTTCCCTTTTCTATTGACCTCTCGCACTCTCCTAGGAGAAAAGCTATCTCCTCTCCTCTAAAAGCCGTTACGGTACGCTACGTGTTTGTCCAGACTTCAGGGCCGACCAACAGTTTCTGGTTGGCGGCTACTGGCTCGTTAGAGCGCATTCCTGATTGGTCGGCAACCAACCAATCAGAGAATGGCTAAAAACCTATCCTTTTCTTCGGAGTGGATTCTTCGGGTTCCAAACATCATCAGAGTCTGGCCCGGTACCTCACGTATACGTTCCCGTTATTTTCGCGTCTGCTAGTGTCTTCGAAATCGGCTGAGGGCAGTTTTCCGGCCACGTAAACTAGAATCGACGATTCCTGTGTTTCTGTTTACTTGCCGGTGGTCGGTGGTGATGGTGCCTTGTTTTCTACTCCCGTTTAACAGTTTTTCACTATTTTTGGGAGTAGAAAATACCACGTGTTTTCTCTCGTGTTTCACGGTTTCTTGCTGTAAACACGTGAATTTTCACGGCAGGTCGTAAGAGGGGGGCTATATACGTATACCTCGACTCTTATACGACTGTTTCGGGCAGTATTACCCGCTTTCATTTTCGTTTTGACGAGTTCAAAACTGTCCGTTTTCGGCACCAAAGTTCGTCTCCTAGCTATGTTAGAGCGGGCGGTCGTAGGAAGTCTCGCTCGCTCGATTTCCGTGTGGGAGCGGGCGGTCGTAGGCCGTCTCGCTCGCTCGGTCCGCTCTAAGCGGCGCCTGTGATGTCTATAAAGGTAACCCGAGGCGATTTTGCCATTTTTCTCGTAAAAATGATTTTTCTGCAAATTCTTATGCTTCCTCGGGCCCTTTCATAGCGGCCGTAAATTATCTATTTTACGGCCGGCGACGTCGCTACTGACGGCGTCGCAACAGACGCCGTTAGGAACCTCCAAAAATCTCGGTCATCAGGAATAACCACAAAAGACATGGGCCTAAACACAGTTCCAACCAGAATATACGTATCAGACAGGCTGACTTTGCTGAATCGTATTCTTTATAAAAAAACGAGAGACCTAGCAAAAGAAATGAAATTCAGATTTGTATGGCTAAAAAACTGCAGAATCTATGTCCGACAGAAAGAAGGTACAAATATTATTCCTATTCTAGGCGAGCAAGACTTAAAGCTAATTCACTAACAAACAACATAAATATGCCTCTCCTTAAGACAATAGCTGGAGTGTTCTGTTATTACCAATTATGCGTATCTTTTTATTTATTAGATGTTATTTCATCAAATTGTATTTATTATAAACAAAAGTATGTTTTTATTTATATTAGAATGTATTATATATATGTAAATTTATTCACTGATGTTATAATTTCTATCTATCTATCTAGGTATCTATCTATCTATTATTTTCTTAATAATAAATATTATTATGAAACATTTTTATTTATTAAGAATAACATTTAAAAATATATATTTACACCTAGAGAATATCTATTTTACGGCCGGCGACGTCGCTACTGACGGCGTCGCAACATCCTCCCCCTCGACACGTCCCGTGTCTTCATTTTCGGCCTCTAGGATCACGGCCACTTTGGTGATGGGTCTTCGGCTGATCCGTCCGGTTGCGGTGCGGAGGTCGACCACTCGTACCAACCCGTCTGCGCCCGGGTGTACAGCGGTTACGACACCTCTAGTCCACGTCCCGCGAGTCGTGTTAGGCTCCGCCATGAACACGACATCATTGATGGCTATGTCGCGGTTGCGCTCGTGCCATTTTGTCCGTTTGGCTAGAGTGGGAAGGTATTCCTTCACCCATCTCTTCCAAAACTGGTTCGCCAAGGCTTGGCTGTACCGCCACTGCTTCCGTAGGTCCACCCTTTCGTCTGGGGGGCATAACGGTAGCACTGGCTGTGGTGACCCAATGAGAAAGTGACTCCTTTCGCCAGTAGTTCGTCGGCTTGCTTGCCCTCGTTGACGTCTGCGGCGTGGCATGACAATTGCTGTCCATGCTTATCGGAGCTTCTCACTGCTTCATTGTTCCGGTTGCGCACTGCTGTGTTGCTTCCGGGATTTCATCCCTTGCTGGGGTATCTCTTGCTTCGGCTTGCTTGCTAGGACCTCCTTGGTCCTCCTCCGACTCCGTTGCATGGTGTCTGCTTTCACTCGTGCTGACTTGCTGGCGGCAATTTCGTTGTGGAAACCGTACGCACCTCTGCGTCGGGCACTCCGTGTGCTCCACGTTTTCGCTCGCCAGGCCTCCACAGCTTGCAACGGGACGTCGGGCTTGCTGCCTTAGCGTGTCGCTTGATTCTCGGCCGCTGTCGCACTGTGGACTACGGCCGGCTTCATTGCGGCTGGTTTCTTTGCTGCCGCTGACTTCCGGGTGGTGGATGCCTTGGCAGTTGCCGCCTTTTTTGCTGGGGCGGACTTTGTGGCCGGTGCGTTGGCTTTTGCCGCCTTCACTGGGACGGACTTCTTGGCCGGTGCGTTGGCCTTTGCTGCCTTCGCTGGGGCAGACTTCTTGGCCGGTGCGTTGGCCTTTGCTGCCTTCGCTGGGGCAGACTTCTTGGCCGGTACGTTGGCCTTTGCTGCCTTCGCTGGGGCAGACTTCTTGGCCGGTACGTTGGCCTTCGCCGGCTGCTTTGTTGCCGGTCTTCTCGCCGCCGTTGACTCCTTAGTCGTGGCGGACTTCTGGGGTGAATGAACCTTTCGCCTGGTCGTATTCTTCTCGGACGGAGTGCTGTCCGTTTCGAGATTACGTCCTTGTTTTGTGTCATTATGAGCTCTCCGGGCTCCATGACTGACTTGTTGTACTTGTGGCTGAACGGAGCGTGCTTGTCCGCGTCCACCTTGTACTGGGCGGCGATGTATCGCTTGCTCGCCTGCATCGACGAATCTCCGTTCTCCATGAGCTTGCAGATCGTGACGTTGCTTGTTTTGACCGTTAATCACTTGATCGTTGGTCATGGAGTTCCACTCCATCTTCCGCTGCGTTAGGGCCTCTCCCCCACGTGGCGGATTCCGCCGGCGACAACCAATCTCGAAGACTCCTTCGTAGGGGACTGCATTCTCCCTGGTGTACGCCGGTCTTTTATCGGCTTGCAGCCGGTATCCTTTTTTGTGGACAAGTCGCGATTGCTTCCCTTGACCGCGCTGTTCCTGGTCCATCATTGGCTCCTCTGCCAATGCTTCCAAACCTGCCGTCGGCCTGCTGTTTTTTGGCTGGTTTGGGCGTGTGCCGCTTTGAGGCGGTAGGTAGGAGATCCGTTCCCAGCAACATCTTTCCTCCTCCGTTTCTTCCCTCGTGCAGCAGAGCGGGCTCGTTGCCCATCGGTCGTTCTTCACTTGACTGACGGCATGGAAGCGGCTCCGGGGGGGCCTCTCCCCCTCGTGGCGCGAGTGCAGGCCCGTATCCCCACGGCCGTTCTCGAGGCGCCTCGTGGCAGCCATTGTGGCCTCCGCATCCTGATGACGTTTGTGTTGTGGCCTCCGCGCGGCCACATCTGCCTCGTCCGTACGCCGATAGTCGGTGTCTAGTTGATCTCCCGACTCCTTGTGCGTGTGATAAACTGCCGCTTTGTCCGATTTCTTCTGAACCTGTCCGCTGATCGTCCACCCGAGCAAGCTCCGGGTGGCGGTGGGCAACCCTGGTGGTCCCCAGACGATACTTCGTGGCGCTATAAGGCGGTAATTATCCATGCCGATAATCATTTGTGCCTTGCCCCGATATTCCGGTATCTGTATGCCATTAAGATGGGGCCATTTGTCCCATTTGCTTCCCAAAGATTCCTGCTCGGGTCCATTAAGCCTTTTAATAGTGTGGACGGACGTCATCTGATGCCACTCTGCGTTCAGGGCGTCCCTCACCTCAAGGTTCACCAGTCGGGAATTTTCCTTGCGTGGTCCCGCTAGGCTTTTTAGGACAATCGCGCTCTGCTTCCCGCAGACGCCGATTTCCCTCGCCACGCTGTCCTCAATCAGCGTGACGCTTGACCCTTCGTCAAGAAGAGCGAGTATCGGGATGCTGCTCTTGGGACCCCTTACTAGTATTGAGGCGACGCGCAGCAACCCCTCTCGTTTGGCAACACAAGCCTTGCCGTCTGTTGCTCGCGCCGCTTCGATGTGGTAGTTGTAGCCGGTGCTACTCTTCCGGTCTTCTTCCTTGTCTTCCGTTGGCGTTGGTGACTGCGCCGCCCTTCTGCTATCGGTGAGCAGTGGGTGTGTCGCCTTGGCGGTGCGGCAGTCCCGCGCGTAGTGCCCCCTCTTGAGGCACCGGAAGCAGGCTCCAGAAGTCTGCACCCATCTTGAGCGCTGGCTTTCTGTCCATTTCAGAAACTTTTTGCACCGTGCTATTGCGTGTCCACGCGTGTAGCACACCTCGCACTTCGGGCCGTCTCCCTTTGGACCGGAAGCTGCGGGCGGTGTGTACTTGGTGTCACTCTCTGGCTGTGGTGCGGACGTCGACTGCTGTGTATCAGCAGTCGTCGCATACACCCGCTTCGGTGCCGGCATCGACTCGTACCCCTTCGGCTTGGACGGCTTAACTCCCCAGTTGGCTCGATTCACCGCCGTGGCCTGTCGTCCGAGTTTGTCCATGTACTCTGAGAAATCAAATAGTGACGGATTGCCTCCGTGTCTCTCTATAATGGCTTCACTCCAGCCCGACAGGTGATGGCCCGACAGCTTGGCTTCCAGTTCGCGCAGTATCTCCAGGTTATACGCGTACTCTGGCCGCTTCAGGGACCTCATTGAAGCTATGAGGTGGCCAACTGTCACCGTGAAATCGATCACTTCTTCGCTTGTCGTTGAAGTGCTGGTCAATGGTCGCAAGCCGCGCACCTGGTTGATAAGGCGCCCGATGAGAAGGTCTGGTCTTCCGAATCGTCGCTCTAGTATCTCTCTTATCCGTGGTAGTTGCTCTGAATCGGAGAGGAGAGCGGACACAGTTTGATACGCCTTTCCCTTCAGGCACCGCTGTAGTCTCATTATTACTTCAGCTCGCGTCAAGATCTGGGTCTGCTGCTCCAGCTGTGACGCGAAGACCAGCCACCGTTCTGGGTCACCGTCGAACACCGGCAATTCCCGCGGCAGTCCATGCCGCAAGAGAATCCCTTCGCACGCAGTGGTTGCGTGCGGTGTCGGTGGTTGTGGCGGGCCTGGTGCTGGCGGGAAAGCGCCTGCGAAGTCGTCCATATTCCTCGCTCGTTGCCGCTGTGCCGTGTCCCCTACCGCCTGGTTTGAGTGGTCGATCCACTGCGGTATGGGAGTTTTCTCGAGGGGAATCCGAGTGCGTGCCATCGAACGTCCAAGGCTTGGAGCGTCCTCGGCCTCTTCTTCCTCAGCGACGATGATATCTTGCTCGAGTTCCGTGGCTCGGCGCAGATCGGCGAGTCTCGCCTGCAGCGTCTCCGTTCGGTTACGGATTGAAGCATCGCGCAGCTCGGATATCTCGTCCTCAATTCGCTGTTTCTCGTGGAATGCTCGCTGTGCTGCCTCGGCGAAGCGACGCTTGCATCTACTGTGCGGCGTCATGCCGGTCTCACGGCTGCATAGACTCGCCGTCCAGTCGGCGGGCCTTCCTGTCGCACCCCCTTGAGTTGTAGCGGCTGCATTGTCCACGACGTACGGCGTGCCGCGCTCCGGGTATGCGCCTGCTACCCGAGCTGCTGGCGTTAGTGGCTGCGCTGTCGGTGGGCCCATCGCCCCCTGAGGCGAGTTGCCAACTCGTGTTACCGTGACGCTCGTGGTTGCTAGGTCGCTCATCTGTGAATCTTGGATTGTGACCTCTGTCACGGTGTCGCCGTCCCTCGCAGCGCTGCGGTCAGCTGCTTGTGGGTCGCGACGACTTTTTCCACTACGAAGGCTCATCGTGATTTACTGGTGCAGGACGGGAGAGTAACGGTATTTTACTGATGGCTATCCGGCTCGAAGGACCAGCTTCTATGTTGCGCCCGTTGCCCAACATATGCAGTGCCCTGTGGCACGGACCGACCCAGCGCTGTGTGGACCCAGGACTGTAAAAAGAGGTCCACCGCTTGGTCGCCGCTTGCCCCGTAACGGGCGGCCACGACACCTGCTGCAAGCCTCGATACGCCTCAGTCTGTCTCTATTACCACCGTTTTACTCCCCGTCCCCTGCACCAATAAAACACGCCTTCCCTTTCAAGTGCCAACACGGCATATTATTTTTTCGATTATTTTAGCGTCTAGGAATATCTTAACCTAGATACAAGGTATATACATTAAATCTTACAACCAGTATATAACACTTAACCTAGGTACATACAATATTATCAACATCTTTATTTTTCAGTAAATATAACCAACGTACATAAAATACAATAAACCTTATAATCTACATGTCTTTATCTTGTTCTTCCCGGGCAGCGGGTCGAACAAGATCTCTCGTGGTCCGTTGTCGAGCGGCGTCTCTGTGCGCCTGCGTGCTCCTGAGTGCGCCTGAGTGCGCCTGAGTGCGCCTGTGTGCGCCTGCGTGTGCCTGCGTGTGCCTGACTGCGCCTGAGTGCGCCCGTCTGTGCTGCGTCCGCCTGTGCTGCGTCCGCCTGTGCTGCGTCCGCCTGTGCTACGTCCGCCTGTGCCGCGTTCGCCTGACTGCGCCTTTGTGCGCCCGTCTGCGACCGCGTGCGTCCGACTGCGCCTATGTGCGCCCGTCTGACCGCGTGCGTCTGACTGCGCCTGTGTGCGCCGTCTGACCGCGTGTGCGCCGCGTGGGTGCCGCGTGTGCGCCGATGCGCACCAGACTGCGCCTTTGTGCGCCCGTCTGCGCCCGCGTGCGTCTGACTGCGCCTGTGTGCGCCGTCTGACCGCGTGTGCGCCGCGTGGGTGCCGCGTGTGCGCCGATGCGCAAAAGACTGCGCCTTTGTGCGCCCGTCTGCGCCCGCGTGTGTCGGACTGCGCCTGTGTGCGCCGTCTGACCGCGTGTGCGCCGCGTGGACCCGACTCTCCGAAGGTCCCAACTTGGACCGGCGCTCGAACTCCACGACTGGAGCGAGCGTCCCCGTCGACCGTAAATCGCGAGTCGGACCGTAATTCCCGACTCGGACCGGCACTCAACTCCCCGAATAGGAGAGAGTGTCTCGTCGACCGTAGTGTCCGTTACTTGGACCGCGCTCAATACTGCACGGTGCAGTAGAGCCGCTCGCGACTGGCTTCCAGACTGCAAGGGCAGCGGAGCGGTTCCATGGCGCGGTCCGTGTAGTCGTTGGGGTTCCTTCCTTCCTTCCTTCCTAGTCGGTTGACTGTTTGCTGTGGAACTGAGAGAGCGAGTGATTTGGTATGGCCCAGGGGCCCATATTTGTACTCACTTCCGCGGTTCTCGCCGTGCACTTGCTGTGCACCTGCTTTCGTGTCCACCAATGGACACGCCGCGGACAGCTTTCCGTGACAGGTGGGGATCTTCCCTTTTCTATTGACCTCTCGCACTCTCCTAGGAGAAAAGCTATCTCCTCTCCTCTAAAAGCCGTTACGGTACGCTACGTGTTTGTCCAGACTTCAGGGCCGACCAACAGTTTCTGGTTGGCGGCTACTGGCTCGTTAGAGCGCATTCCTGATTGGTCGGCAACCAACCAATCAGAGAATGGCTAAAAACCCATCCTTTTCTTCGGAGTGGATTCTTCGGGTTCCAAACATCATCAGAGTCTGGCCCGGTACCTCACGTATACGTTCCCGTTATTTTCGCGTCTGCTAGTGTCTTCGAAATCGGCTGAGGGCAGTTTTCCGGCCACGTAAACTAGAATCGACGATTCCTGTGTTTCTGTTTACTTGCCGGTGGTCGGTGGTGATGGTGCCTTGTTTTCTACTCCCGTTTAACAGTTTTTCACTATTTTTGGGAGTAGAAAATACCACGTGTTTTCTCTCGTGTTTCACGGTTTCTTGCTGTAAACACGTGAATTTTCACGGCAGGTCGTAAGAGGGGGGCTATATACGTATACCTTGACTCTTATACGACTGTTTCGGGCAGTATTACCCGCTTTCATTTTCGTTTTGACGAGTTCAAAACTGTCCGTTTTCGGCACCAAAGTTCGTCTCCTAGCTATGTTAGAGCGGGCGGTCGTAGGAAGTCTCGCTCGCTCGATTTCCGTGTGGGAGCGGGCGGTCGTAGGCCGTCTCGCTCGCTCGGTCCGCTCTAAGCGGCGCCTGTGATGTCTATAAAGGTAACCCGAGGCGATTTTGCCATTTTTCTCGTAAAAATGATTTTTCTGCAAATTCTTATGCTTCCTCGGGCCCTTTCATAGCGGCCGTAAATTATCTATTTTACGGCCGGCGACGTCGCTACTGACGGCGTCGCAACAGACGCCGTTAGGAACCTCCAAAAATCTCGGTCATCAGGAATAACCACAAAAGACATGGGCCTAAACACAGTTCCAACCAGAATATACGTATCAGACAGGCTGACTTTGCTGAATCGTATTCTTTATAAAAAAACGAGGGACCTAGCAAAAGAAATGAAATTCAGATTTGTATGGCTAAAAAACTGCAGAATCTATGTCCGACAGAAAGAAGGTACAAATATTATTCCTATTCTAGGCGAGCAAGACTTAAAGCTAATTCACTAACAAACAACATAAATATGCCTCTCCTTAAGACAATAGCTGGAGTGTTCTGTTATTACCAATTATGCGTATCTTTTTATTTATTAGATGTTATTTCATCAAATTGTATTTATTATAAACAAAAGTATGTTTTTATTTATATTAGAATGTATTATATATATGTAAATTTATTCACTGATGTTATAATTTCTATCTATCTATCTAGGTATCTATCTATCTATTATTTTCTTAATAATAAATATTATTATGAAACATTTTTATTTATTAAGAATAACATTTAAAAATATATATTTACACCTAGAGAACATTAATTACCAGGCGGTCGTCAACATGTCAATAAATTCCTTAATAGAGTATAATAATATCAACATCTGTAACCGTAAACTACTAATGCTTCTTTTGTTAGTTAACCCAACTCATATATTTACTTCACCAGCAGAAAAATACGTATATTATGAGTAGTTTATTAGAAGACATTACGGATACTACATTTGTCTCTACATGTTTTTTATTTAATTTAGTGTACTCGATGTATTCGTACACCATGCAACAATACAGTATTTATAATGACATTTTGTTAATATTTTCAAACGAAATGATTTTACGCGCGCGATGCGTCCTTCATCAGCGAGGCGGGCGAAAGAATGGTGTGCGATGACGTCACGCCGCGCGCAAACGACTTTCAAGGGAAAATTAGCGCTGGGTCATTTTTCGAATCTTTTAAAGATCATTTTTACGAATCTCTTAAAGTCATTTGAAGTGCAAGAGTGTTGCGCCAGAGCCGATAATTAGTGATGAAAATGAAACAAACTTTTCCAGACAGACAACGCGCCAATTGCTTCGGGCGGTTTTAGACCAGAGACAATCGCTCTTCTTTATTTGACAGCTCCAATACAGCGAATGTTGCCAGATGGGCATACATAATATGACTATTTTACAACACCCTAACTCATTGGGTCAAGTGATTTATTTAAGCAACTCTACTCCGATAATAAATGGAAATTAACAAAAAATCACTTTGGGCCAATGCAATGCCCATAGCATTCAGTCCTCGCTGCATGATGATCCGCGAAACAGCTTTCGTTAGCGAGTCCGCTGCGTTGGCCTCTGATGCGACGAAGTTGATGTTGATTGTACCATCGCCGATCCTGTCCCGAACGTGGTGATGGCGGATATCAATATGTTTCGTCCTCTTGCGAAACATGTCCTCCATCGCTAACGATATGGCACCCTGGTTGTCGCACTTGATCTCGACTGGCCCATGAATATCCTTGAGCGAGTCAACGAATTGACGCAACCAGATTGCCTCTTTAGTTGCCTCCGAGAGCGCCATGTACTCCGCCTCAGTGGATGATAAAGCAATCGTATGTTGCCGCGAGCTGCTCCAAGACACAGCACCATCGCTCATCGTGAATACGTATCCGGTGCATGAACGTTTTTGGTCAATGTCCGACGCCCAGTCCGAATCCGAGAAGCCTAGCAATTGACTTCCTCCATAGCGGTATAGAATGCGAAGATCCGTCGTTCCACGCAAGTATCGCATGATTCTCTTCACAGCAGTCCAGTGAGCCTCGCCGTAATTTAAGTTGAATCTGCTCACATCGTTCACAGCGAAGGCGATATCTGGTCTCGTCCCCTGGACCAGATACAGCAAACTGCCCACAGCTTCCTGGTATGGAATGCTTGGCATCCTTTCGCTCGAATTCGCCATCGTGATTGACAGCTTTTGACTCGGGTCGCTAGGCGTTGGTGCAGCCTTGCAATTTGTCATCCCGAATCGGTCAAGTACCTTCTCGATATAGTTGATTTGGTGAATAGCTATACCGTCAGCGCCGTATTCGATCTTCAGCCCTACGCATTGCTCTGCTCGTCCAAGGTCCTTCATCTTGAATGCGGCACACAGCTGAGACTTGATCATCTCTAGGGTATGTTGATCCCTCCAAAAGATCAAAACATCATCAACGTAAATGGCCACAATCACATTCTCCTTAGATGACACGTAGATGCACGGATCGAGTTTCGACTTTGCCAACCCAAATCCGATCAAGGCCCGATCCAGCTTACGATTCCACTGTCTTCCGGCTTGTTTGAGACCATACATGGCCCGCTTCAATTTGCACACAAGCCCTGTGCCATCGTCATATCGCTCCGGTTGTTCTGTGTAGATCTCCTCGTCCAGGTCTCCTTGCAGAAATGCAGTCACCGCATCCATTTGATGGATTCCCATCCGATGTCTAGCAGCAAACGCAATCAAAATTCGTATAGATTGATATCTCACCACTGGCGAGAAAGTCTGTACGTAGTCGATCCCATATTTCTGGGAGCAACCTTTCGCCACAAGTCTGGCCTTGTAACGAGCCACACGTCCATCAGCTCCGACTTTGGCTTTGAACACCCATTTGGTCTTGATTGTTTTGCGACCGGGTGGCAACCTGACCATGCTCCAAGTTCCGTTTTCAGCATGAGCCTCCATTTCCTCGTTCATTGCAGCAATCCAGTGCTGCCTGTTGCCGGATTCCATCGCATCGCGCACGGTTTCGGGTTCAACCGCTTCAGCGATATATGCCGATGCCAGCAAAGTTTTAGCGGCTTTCTTGGCAAGCCGCTCCGACTTCTGACGTTCTTGAATTGGTGATGAATCGGATGAGGTCGGAACAAAATCCTCATCATTTGGATCGTCGATGTAGGTCATGTTTGCATCCTCGAAATCCTCAGATCTTCCCGAAATCGTTGAACCTTTCGTGTCATCTACCGTGTGTTCATCGGATTCATTCGCCTCTGTCGAATTCCCCAACTGAATCGAATTCTCCGAATCGCCTGTCAACTTTGGTTTTTTATCATTGCTCTCGGGGGGAGGTTCGGTTTTGAATTCCTCCGCTAGAACGATATCATTCGGGGTATCAATTAATTGAATAGACCGATTTTCCTTGACTCCAGGCGGATCCATGAATTTGACATCACGGCTGATGCAGACATCGTTCGTTTCTTTGTTGAAACATCGCCAGCCCTTTTGATTCGCCGCGATTCCAACAAATAACATCGATTTTGACTTCGGGTCCCACTTGCGACGCTTTTCCTTGGGTACATGCACCATCACCTCGGTGCCGAAAATGTGTACATCGGAAATGTTCACTTTCCGTCCGGTCCAGATCTCTTCAGGCACTTGCTGCCCCAAGGTCCGATTGACCGTACGATTCGTTACATATGCAGCCCAACTGACCGCCTCGGCCCACATAGGTTTTTCCAAATCGGCATCGTACAACATGCATTTGGCCCGTTCAACCAATGTTCTATTCATTCTCTCGGCAACACCATTTTGTTGTGGCGTGTACGAGCAGCTTGTTTGATGAATGACACCACTCTCCTTGCATATACGATCAAACTGACCAAAATACTCTTTGCCATTGTCTGAACGAATCACCTGCAACCTGGTTTCGGTCTGTGTCTCAACCATCGCCTTCCATTCCGCGAACAGCTGCTGAATGTCACTCTTCTTTTTGGCAAAGTAGACAAACACTTTCCGCGAGAAATCATCGACAAATGTCACGAAATACAATGCACCACCAACTGAAGGATTTTCCATCGGACCGCAGACATCCGTGTGCACTAACTCCAACACGCGCTTCGATTTGATTACAGTGTCTGAGTACTGAAATGGTTCACGGCTCTGCTTTCCCTTCAAGCACGACACGCACTTAGATAGGTCACTTATTTCTCCATTGATGTGGATTCCATCTACTAAGTTCTTCAGCTTGATTAAATTACCGTATGCCAAATGTCCGAGTCAAAGATGCCATGTCATCAAGTCAGCACTACTGTGTGTCGCCGCTTTCCGATCCAGTACCAAGCACTTTCAAATGCGTATTATCAGCCGTCGAAATATCTGTGTATGCTGCATTCTCTGTGAAATTCTTGAATAAACTTCGATTCCCCGTCATGTGTTGACTTGCACCACTGTCGACGTACCACACGCCATCCGAGTGATCCACGTCACTGGCCGCCATTGCAGGAAGTGCCACTGACTTCGATGTCACTGCGAGAAAGGCTTTATTCGATTTCGCGCACTTTGCATCGGCGCCCTTCGATCGTTCTGGACAATCGCGACGCATGTGACCGGTGTTGTGACACTGGAAACATTTGAACTGGAATTCACTCTTTTTTGCACCACTTTTTGGTCCATATTTGTTTGGTTTGGCCCCTCTGTGATTCACTGATGCTTTGAACACATTTCCGGTTCCGCCTTCGTTGTTGATCGCCCGCTTCGCGCGCTCCGTATCAATTAATCGTCGCTTCAAGGTGTTTGAGGTTAGACTCGTCATCGTCTTTTTGTCGTTGATGAGCATGCCGCCATCCAATCCAGTAATGAATGACTCGTAATCGGATGTGAGTCCGAACAGGATGATGCCGCAAATCACCTCATCCTGCATCGTGAGGCCTAAGTCCGCCAACACTCGTGTCGCAGTTGTGATTTTCTTCAAATATTCGTCCATCGTTGCCGATGTCTCCAGACGTGTCGTCACCAATTCACCGATCGTGCGGGCCAGTCTGATCCAGCTCACATCATCGTACAATTCCCGACACTTGTCCCAAACTTCGCGTGCCGTTTTCAAATCGCCGATATCATCGTACAATGTACGATTGATGTTGATGAGAATTTTGGCTCGGCGCGAGCCAAAATTCTCATCAACATCAATCGTACATTGTACGTACATTGTACGCGCGTACATTGTACGCGCAAGAAGGCGCTTCTTGAGCTTGAGCGCATCCGATGTTTCAACAGGACACATTATTGCTCCATCCAAATCGTGCCATTCCAACAGCACTCTCATTTCCCGAGCCCATGTAGAGTAATTTGACGCGCCGATCAGCTTTTCAATTCTGTCTTCGCCTTTTTCCGCCATTCTGCATTCACACTGGCAAAATTCCAACCTCAAAGTTCGTAATGCCGTATGTTTATCGATGCACCTGTCAGAATTTTGTTTCACAAAATCCGCCGCGGAAATTACCGAAATCCAGAAAATAGCTCTTCTGTCGCAAAGCCGAAACAATTTCTAACAATCTAGTACGGGACTGGGCCCATAACCTGTTGCGCCAGAGCCGATAATTAGTGATGAAAATGAAACAAACTTTTCCAGACAGACAACGCGCCAATTGCTTCGGGCGGTTTTAGACCAGAGACAATCGCTCTTCTTTATTTGACAGCTCCAATACAGCGAATGTTGCCAGATGGGCATACATAATATGACTATTTTACAACAAAGAGAAAAAATAAAAATACCTTATTTTAAGTTAAAACAAGTAAGTACTTAATTTTAGGAAAAAAAAAACCCTTTCCCAAACTCATTATGAAATAGCTAGATATTAAACCAACTAAGACTAATATACAGGTTGTTTTTACTGCACAGGCATTTTTAGTGGGTTAATCAGTACAACGAAGTAAGCAACTTTTAATAAAAAAAATATAAAAAACCTCAGGATTTAAAAAAAAAACGATTTTTGATTTATTTTAATTTGAAAGTTTGAAGAAGTTGACTATTAAACGAAGGTTTGAGAAAAATTTGAGCGCGCTGCGCCGTCTAGCGGTAGGTATTATATCGTAAATAAACAATATTAGCGATATTTTACTCACCGCTAGATAGCGCATAGTGATCATTACTGTTTACACTAATAAACACAAACGATATTTAAAAAAAAAAAAAACTTTTTTTTTGTTTTACTTTTTTTTTTAAGTTGCTTATTTTGTTGTACTGATTAACCCACTAAAAATGCCCATGCAGTAAAAACAACTTGTATAAATATTGAATTTTATATTCCCATAGGTATGTGGCAATACTAAACACGAAACGTCAAAATAATCACATAATGTTTACGATGTAGATCGTGTAAGTTTCTGCAGTTTTCCGCTTTGTTTTACCTCTATACATAATAAAAATTATAAATATTCACCATGGAAAGGCAGGAAAATGATGAAAATCATGCAGACATTAAAGTGAAAATAGAATTAGAGTCCGATGTCGAAAACAGGATGCCAAGTTGCTCTGACAATAAATACAGTGAAACGTTGAAACCAGAAAGCGATATTTGCTTCAAAGAGGAACAACCAAACTCTTCTTATATGGAAGAAAATATTCCGGAATTTGAAGAAGAGGCAGTGGCTTTCATAAAACCCGAAGGAAGCGTGATGAAAGAGATCAAAGTATTATTAACGAAATTTGATAAATTCACATGCGTTGTCTGCGATCGCCATCTAGACAGAAGCGTGCCAATGGGAGCATGTAAGCATAACAAAGAAATTGTGTTAGTTTGCAAAGATTGTATTAAGCCAAATGGGAAGAAATATATTTGTGTCAAATGTACATTTGAAACAAAAAGTAGATTTAATCTAATTAAGCATGTTGATATAGTGCATAGGAAATTTAAGAAATATACGTGTGAACAGTGTGACAGGGCATTTTCACGCAGAAGCAGTTTGAAAATACACGTCCAATCGATCCATCGCAAACTAAAGCATGCGTGTCAGCAGTGTAAGAAAGTCTTTTCTTCTCGCGACTACTTACTACAGCATGTAAATTTCACTCACCGGCAGTTGAATGTATTCAGGTGTGATTTATGCAACAAAGAATTTCCAGATCAAACACGCTTTAAACGGCACATCGATGGCGTTCATAGAAAAATGAAGGAATTTGAATGTACGGAATGCAAACGCGCTTTCTTTGCGAGTGATAGTTTAATTAAACATGTCAATTCTGTCCACCGGAAATTGAAGCCTTTCGCGTGCGACAAAATTAAATGCAATCGCAGTTTTGCAATGCGTGGAAATTTGAAGGACCATATAAACTCAGTCCATCTCAGAATTAAGTATAGTTGTGCGGAATGTAACGGAGCTTTCACACAAAAGTCTCACTTAATCGGACATATAAATGTAGTACACCGAAAAATTAAGCCATTTGTTTGTACAAGATGCAAGCATGCATTTGGTCGGGAAAATGATCATAAAAAGCACATGACTGCTGCAAAATGCCAATTAAAAGATATTAAACAATCGAAAAGCAACGGTCGACGGTAGACCTTTGATGAGTAATCTTCGTCTTCAAAGCAAGCAGAACATAGTGCATCGGTGGAGCACGAACACCTTTTTAGATGAAATCGAACAATGCGATCTTCATTTGGTAGTATATTCTATTGTATGTATGCATTTTATTTTTCAGTTACTTTTTGTGTTTTTTTTATCTACGAACAGCCAATACGGAACAATCAAATGCTTCTATATGATATGATCCTAATTGCTTAAAAACCTAGATTTAAGTGTGTATGTTTATTATATTATTTATACAGATGACTTTAAATCTAATGACTTTAAATTTACCTAGATATAAGTGTGTATGTTTATTTTGAATTATAAGTCAGAAACCTAGTTTTTATCGACCAGTGGTGACTTGTTTCACTTATTTTATTTTCGGATATAAATCATGTATTGTATCATAGTTGAAATAATATAATGAGCAGGAGAGGGGTTTGTTACGACGCGGAGAAAATGTAAATATAATGTTTTTTTTTTTAAATAAGGATAATAAGTCTAATAAATTGGTAATATTATATTAAATATGCTTACTTACCAAGGTAATAGCAATTTGACAGTAGGTATATTTTATGGAATTTTCGTAAAATTTTGTAGTCCAGAGATGTTTTGCTGTAAGAAAGTACATTATAGAGTTTACAGCATCAATGGGACCGGTTGCGTTTCTTCGTGCACTAAAACTGAAATTAGTTCAAGCGAATGAGATAGAGCAATGCGTTAGAGCGGAATAGGAAACGAACGATCGTCTATAAAAACTACCTCTCGAACCGTCCGAATAAATTTGAACACATTTCGTGCGGTGTAAGATCGTTACGTTTAATAGTTATAAGTTATAGGATAAGTTTAATGGTTATAAGTTATAAGATATAGGTATAAGATCCATAGTGTTTTAATATTAAGTCGTTTGGTTCAATATTATTATTGTTTTATTCCACTTACCCCTTAATTACAAAAGGTGGTGATTTCTGCGATATGTTATAGTAGTTATTAGTGTAATAAAAATGTTATTATTAATATTAAATTTAACTTTTGCTACTATTCCGTGGTTTAATTTCATATCAAAATCTTGTCATTTGCCAGCTAATAATTCGAATTTCGTCTGCCGCTCAGTTCAACGAATGGAGTTCAAAACGGCAGATAAAATGAGTTATATCTAAGATATGTCTTTCTATCCGTTTCTTAATTTTTAATACGTTTTGAGGGTATTAATGAACAGTTTCGGTGACATGACATTCCATAATATTACGGACTTCGTTTCGTCGTCTAATAACTACTTGAATGGACTTAGATGGTCATCTATTGGATCTACATCTAATTGGATGGTCGTCATCATACTTGGTGTATTAGTAGAAAGAGTAGAACCTACGTTTTGGGAAAAAATATTATATTGCAACAGTAATGTGAGAATAGTAGGTAAGACTAAATATAACTTGGAGACCGATGTCTCAATACCGTCTCCTAAGAGGCGTGTTGTACTCATACTAATGTTTCTGCTCCTTTACTGATTCTATCACGTGACATCGACGTTTAAATTATTCAGCTTGAAAAATAAGAGTTAGTCGTGCCTCCGTTAACCCCTCCTACTTGAGTTAACCATTTTTGGTTTGACGCTTACAAACGCTAAGACTTGAGCTAATCAATTTTGGTTGGGGCGCTCCGCGCTGCGTAAAATGCGATTTATTACTCGAATTGCGATCCTATCCGCGTATAAAGTATGCGATATCGAAAACGTCGAACGGTCGAACTCAAATCGACGACTGTTGGCCGATAAATTATTTACCGTAATCAGTTTCGCTTCGTCGCCCGCCGCGACTCGCCGAGCCGCCGTCCGGCCGTTGTGCAACGCCCGAAGGGTCTGTGATTTTGTGATTTTCGTGTTATTTTTGTGCTATTTCCTGCAAAACCGTAAGTAATTTGCATTCTAGGAAGGTTTCCGAAAGAGAATTTCTAATTTGGGACAGCTCATCTGCTTTTTTTCACGAATTATCGAGTAAAATAGTTTGACATAGGTACGCGTTAGCGTTGCAAAAAATGTTCGTTTGTTTTTCGCGAATTATGACGAAAAATCGCGAATTATGACGTAATATTCGTTTAATTCGCTTATGAAACAGCTATTATTTCATTTATATCGTATATAATCACAAAATTGGCTATATTTTGCTCAATTCAACTTGATTTCTAATTTGACATCGGACATTTTTTTATCCGCCGCTCCTCGTTACCACATTTTGATTGGGTTTTTTTATTGTTTTTCTATGAAATGTGACTCTCTGGAGTATAATATTTAGTTACTAGACATATAATAAGCATATAATAAGACATATTATTTGAAAATCCGTAACCATTTTTGTATTATCAAAGTTTCCGTCAAAGTTACCAAGTTTACAATGCTAACTCAAAAAAGTTTAGATTTTTCTGTAATATCAGACAAAGATGAAAGTTCTGGTGTGTTTTCTAAGAAGAATGATATAGTGAAAAAGTTATTTTGAAAGAATTTCATATAATAAACAACTTTTAAGTAATCACAAAAATAATTTTTTTTTTTTTTTTTACGAGAATACATCGATTTTTTCTTGGCTGAGTAACTAAATGGTTTTGTATGCAAATAAGTAAAACAAATTACAAGTTTTGGTAAAGTATTACATAAAGAACATAACTGTATTTACAATTTTTGCATATTTTACGTATTTTGTGATAAAAACATCGAAATGAATTGAATAGGCGAATTTTTTTCAGTTCGCCAACTTTGTAATATTTATTCAATATTATCTTAATTGTTTTACGAGATAATTTTACAATGTTTTATATTTCAAATTTCAATGCGATCATTTTAAAGTTATTCTTTTTATGATCCGTGTAGTGGTTTACAAGTTATAGTCGTTTTACTCAACGCGAAAATGTGGCCGACGTAAGTGACAGCTGAATTTTTACTTCGCGATTGGAGGGGTTAAATAATCATTACTTTTGAATACTATTGAGACAGGTAGGTACCGACAATTTGTTGTTAAGCTATACGAAATGTAAGACAAAACATAACCTCAAAATGTATCTAGAAGTACATTTTGAGTCTCTGAAAACGACTTCTCTAGATCCGCTTTGATTAGTTTGGGTATTTTTTTTAGCAATGAATATGAATAGGTAACGAGGATTAATGGCAAAATGAACGCGATTTATAGACTCTTTCAGCAACTAGTCAGAGTGCACAACCGATTGGTGTCGCCGAACGGTGCGCAAACCGTTCAGTAGCTTCGGGCCATGCATTCCCACTATGGGTCCACAAGCTGTGAGACCTGAGACACGAGAGTCTTACCCGGGGTAGCCTTTCGCACGTGGAGACTTCTGAATAGGAGCTAAATCGTGAGTTGAACTGATCAGAGAAAATAAGGATTTTATGGCCCAAGCTGCACGAAACCATTCGCTGCCCAATATAATCAATTAGTCCTTGATTAAAAGTCATTCGTTATCAATTTTATTATAGACGACCAAATAAATTGCTATTAGTTTCGCAGTCAATGCCTTCTGTGCCACCTACATTTCACCGACGCAGAAGGGTTGCCAGCATGTACTATAGAGTTGAGCAATCTAATATGCAATTCAATGACGCTACAAGGCCCGGTGGCATGGTGGTTAGGACGCCTGATCTTACATTGTAAGTTCCCGGGTTCGAATCCCTGCTAGGTCACCATTTTCCGTTGGGATAAAATTAACGGAATTGCATTCTCGATTTTGTCGATTGAATGCAATAACAAGACATTAACGTACACACATATATATGCACACGTAATAGTAGGGTTGGTTGTAAGAGAATGTCATATGACAATAAACCCGCCGTTTGTGGTTTCACAATAAGGAGTAAAAACAAACAAATAAACAATTATATTATTAAGATTCAAATCGTTCCGTCGGAAATACGATTGTTCAAATTACAGTAATAAATCACATGCGATAGTTCATGTTTCGTTTCTTGAAAATCAAACTCTAATTGGCAACTGAAACGTCTAATGTAATGTTACGTTTCGAGGTGCTAAATGGCATAATATTTAACGTTGTAATTCGTGATTTCCTGTTGAATTATTTGAAAATGACGATCAAGAAGACTTAAAGCTGCTCGCAAACCCCTATTACTAGGTGACTATCCTGTCGAGTCTCTCGTATTTGAAGGTGAAGCGAGTATCGGCATAATATCTCATCAACAAACCAATCCTACCATCACTGATTATATACCACCCATACCTAACTAGAGTTGGCAACTACAACGGGCAAACCCGTCACCTCAGGAAGTTTTAACGATTAGTCGTTCTGTCTCCCTGAAGTGATCGCAGAAGACTTGGAAAAAACAGTCCACCGTCAAGCTCCGCCACATGCCCGTAAGAGGCCAACGCCTTAACCGCGAGATAGCCAGGAGTGCTACCCAGCAGGCTTACACTCACGCCCTTACTTCCAATTGCGACCAGATTACTTCAGTCTCTCGATTGGTTCCGAGTTCGAGGTCGCTTGCGCGGTCCTCTCCCTTACGAAGTGGTGAAACGGTGTGTACCGAATCTATCGCGGACCACGGCATTCTTTGCTTGGCTGTTCACCCAGGACCGGGTAGCCGATGGTCGTTTCAAGAGCAGTCGCCGTAAGGTCCGCAACCACCCCCGCTCGATTGGCTTACGCCGCACAGTGCCCAAACCGTCCAGGAGCGCCAGAAGGTTGATTCCTAGGGGAAACTAGCCCTAAGGCCAGAGTCCTGCCCAGGCTCGCTCTTCATGCGTGGAGGCCGCCGGATGGGTGTTGACCCGTGAGTGTGACCAGCCCTGAACAGAATGGGTATTCGTGGCCAACTCAGCAAGCGCCCATTAGCTATCCAACCACCCATACCAGCAACCACCCATACCTAGCATATTCGGTTGCTAAACTACATAGTACGATTTGGCAACACTGCTACCCTGGCGAAATGCAGGTGGCGTTGATAGCATTGGCGGCCAAACTATAGCGATTTATTTAGCCATCTATAATAACATTGATAACGAATGGCTTTTTATGTTTAGGAAAAATGTGAGATAATAGGTCGTGTTCGAGTTGGCCACGAAGACCCATTTGTTCAGGGTCGGTCACAGCCAGCCTGGCAAGCCTTGCCAGGTGTTCGGTTTTTTACCGAACTGTTTGGTATTTCAGTCCCTTGTTCGGTGTTCGGTATAAAGAAAATACTGAAGTATGGGTGGTTCGGTATTTGCGAAAGTCCTTTCATATAATCACATCATACGATTGAGCTATACATATGTTACATGTCGCCAGCCGGCGCGTGCTGTATTCGTGACCTTAATTGATCGTTGTCCATCCCATTTAGTGTAAAAACAGATGGGGTGAAGGCTCTTATTCAACAGAGTAACGGTAAGAAACACTGTTGATTGGTGCGATCAAAAAATGTCTCAAGCAACATTAGCAAATTTTTTGTTCCACCTTCTGGTGATTTAGAAGAGAAAGTACCTAGCTGCAGTTGAACTCACTAAAACCTATCACTCCGTTAAACATGGGCACAGCTACAATTCCTCTAACTGTGATTAATAATTAAATAAGATTCCAATAATTAGATATATTTTTGGCGTTTCCAATAAAAAGGCGCGACCGCAAATGCGATAATATAAGCATGCGATAGTTACTGTTTCTGGAAGTGCTCATCCCTAACTGTCAACTGAAACGTCAAATGTAATTTTAATTTTCGAGGCGCTAAATGGCCTATTTAAAAATTTTCAGTGTCACGATTGCACCGCGAGTGCTGAGGGTTGCAAACATGCTATAGCGTTTTTGTTATGGGTGCATCGTAGAAATGAAGACCCAGCTCCTACGTCAGTAAAGTGCTACTGGTGTAGGGCTAAATTATCATGCGTGGGCATAATTTATCATGTGAAGTTTATAAAGATAAAAGAAATAGGAGAACACCAACAGATGCAAATCATGCATTGGCATGATAGCAAATTGCCATCTGTATCGACAGATGGCAGTTTTATGAAGTCTGTTATAGAAGAATACAGAAAAAGAAATATAGAAACACAGTTAAGTAAATATTACAATGGCCTTTGAACCCTCGATCCACTTATTGTATCTTAGCTTTAAAACTGCAACAAATAATTTAGACGACAAGCTGTTCTTAGAATACTGTTCAGAAAATATAGATAGTAGTGCTTGTAACGTTATCTCCAAACAAACAATAGAAAAAGCCGATAGTATATTATGGCATGAAAGAACTTTACAGTCGAATCACCGCCTCGGAGGCCTACGAAGTAGCCCACTGTAAAACTTTAAAAGGATCGCTAGTGGAATCTATATACTTAAAGCATCAAAGACACTCCAGCCATGAGAAGGGGAAGGGTTTTGGAATCACATGTTTTTTATTTAATTTAGTGTACTCGATGTATTCGTACACCATGCAACAATACAGTATTTATAATGACATTTTGTTAATATTTTCAAACGAAATGATTTTACGCGCGCGATGCGTCCTTCACAAGCGAGGCGGGCGAAAGAATGGTGTGCGATGACGTCACGCCGCGCGCAAACGACTTTCAAGGGAAAATTAGCTCTGGGTCATTTTTCGAATCTTTTAAAGATCATTTTTACGAATCTCTTAAAGTCATTTGAAGTGCAAGAGAAAAAATAAAAATACCGTATTTTAAGTTAAAACAAGTACTTTTAGGAAAAAAAAACCCTTTCCCAAACTCATTATGAAATAGCTAGATATTAAACCAACTAAGACTAATTACAGGTTGTTTTTACTGCACAGGCATTTTTAGTGGGTTAATCAGTACAACGAAGTAAGCAACTTTTAATAAAAAAAATAGAAAAAACCTCAGGATTTAAAAAAAAAACGATTTTTGATTTATTTTAATTTGAAAGTTTGAAGAAGTTGACTATTAAACGAAGGTTTGAGAAAAATTTGAGCGCGCTGCGCCGTCTAGCGGTAGGTATTATATCGTAAATAAACAATATCAGCGACATTTTACTCACCGCTAGATAGCGCATAGTGATCATTACTGTTTACACTAAAAAACACAAACGATATTTAAAAAAAAAAAATTTTTTTTTTGTTTTACTCTTTATCTAAAGTTGCTTATTTTGTTGTACTAATTAACCCACTAAAAAATGCCCGTGCAGTAAAAACAACTTGTATAAATATTGAATTTTATATTCCAATATGTGGCAATACAAAAACGAAACGTCAAAATGTTTACGATGTAGATCGTGTAAGTTTCTGCAGTTTTCCGCTTTGTTTTACCTCTATATATAATAAAAATTATAAATATTCACCATGGAAAGGCAGGAAAATGATGAAAATCATGCAGACATTAAAGTGAAAATAGAATTAGAGTCCGATGTCGAAGACAGGATGCCAAGTTGCTCTGACAATAAATACAGTGAAACGTTGAAACCAGAAAGCGATATTTGCTTCAAAGAGGAACAACCAAACTCTTCTTATATGGAAGAAAATATTCCGGAATTTGAAGAAGAGGCAGTGGCTTTCATAAAACCCGAAGGAAGCGTGATGAAAGAGATCAAAGTATTATTAACGAAATTTGATAAATTCACATGCGTTGTCTGCGATCGCCATCTAGACAGAAGCGTGCCAATGGGAGCATGTAAGCATAACAAAGAAATTGTGTTAGTTTGCAAAGATTGTATTAAACCAAATGGGAAGAAATATGTGTGTGTCAAATGTAACTATGGATTGAGTAGTAGATTCCGGCTGATTGAGCATGTCAATATAGTCCATAGGAAATTTAAGAAATATACGTGTGAACAGTGTGACAGGGCATTTTCATATAGACAACATTTGAAAACACACGTCAGATCGATCCATCGCAAACTAAAGCATGCGTGTCAGCAGTGTAACAAAGTCTTTTCTTATCGCAACAAATTACTACAGCATGTAAATTTCACTCACCGGCAGTTGAATGTATTCAGGTGTGATTTATGCAACAAAGAATTTCCAGATCAAACAAGCCTTAAACTGCACATCGATGGCGTTCATAGAAAAATGAAGGAATTTGAATGTAAGGAATGCAAACGCGCTTTCTTTGCGAGTGGTAGTTTAATTAAACATGTCAATTCTGTCCACCGGAAATTGAAGCCTTTCGCGTGCGACAAATGCAATCGCAGTTTTGCAAGGCGTGGAGATTTAAAGGTCCATGTAAACTCAGTCCATCTCAGAATTAAGTATAGTTGTGCGGAATGTAACGGAGCTTTCGCACAAAAGTCTTACTTAATCGGACATATAAATGTAGTACACCGAAAAATTAAGCCATTTGTTTGTACAATATGCAAACATGCATTTGGTAAGAAAATTGATCATAAAAATCACATGACTGCTGCCAAATGCCAATTGAAAAATATTAAACAATCGAAAAGCAACGGTCGGCGGTAGAACTTTGATAAGTAATCTTCGTATTCTAAGCACGCAGAACATAGTGCATCGGTGGAGCACGAACACTTTTAGACGAAATCGAACAATGCGATCTCCAGTAGATTCTATTGTATGTATGCATTTTATTTTTTAGCTACTTTTTGTGACTTTTTTTATCTATTAACAGCCAATACGGAATAATCAAATGCATTTACTGATATGATTCTAATTGCTTAAAACCTAGATTTAAGTATGTATGTTTATTATATTATTTATACGGAACAGTCAAATGCATTTATTGATAATTCTAATGCCTTTACATTTACGTAGATTTAAGTGTGTGTGTTTATTATGGATTGTAAGTTAGAAACCTAGTTTTTATCGAATAGTGGTTACTTACTTGTTTAACTTATTTTATTTTCGGTTATAAATCATTCATTGTATCTTAGTTGAAATAATATAATGAGCAGGAGAGGGGTGTTATACGACGCAGAGGAAATATAAATATTTTTTAAAAAAATAAAGATATTAAGTCTAATAAATTTGTAATATTATATTCAATATGCCTACTTACCAAGGTAATAGCAATTTGACAGTATATTCTATGGAATTTTCGTAACATTTTGTATAGTGTTTTAATATTATGTCGTTCGGTTCAATATTATTAGTGTTTTATTCCACTTACCCCTTAATTACAAAGGTGGTGATTTCTGCAATAGGTTATAGTAGTTATTAGTGGAATAAATAATGTTATTATTAATATTAAATTTAACTTTTGCTACTATTCCGTGGTTTAATTTCATATCAAAATCTTGTCATTTGGCAGCTAATAATTCGAATTTCGTCTGCTGCTCAGTTCAACGAATGGAGTTCAAAACGGCAGATAAAATGAGTTATATCTAGGATATGTCTTTCTATCCGTTTCATAATTTTTAATACGTTTTGAGGGTATTAATGAAGTTTCGGTGACATGACATGCCATAAATTACGGACTTCGTTTCGTTCTTTAATAACTACTTGGATGGTCTTAGATGGTCATCTATTGGATCTACATCTAATTGGATGGTCATCATCATACTTGGTGTAAAGAGTAGAACCTACGTTTTAGAACAAAATATTATATTGCAACAGTAATGTGAGAATAGTAGGTAAGACTAAATATAACTTAGAGACCGATGTCTCAATACCGTCTCCTAAGGGGCGTGTTGTAGGTACTCATACTAATGTTTCTGCTCCTTTACTGATTCTATCACGTGACATCAACGTTTAAATTATTCACCTTGAAAAATAAGAGTTAGTCGTGCCTCCGTTAAATAATCATTACTTTTGAATACTATTGAGACAGGTAGGTACCGACAATTTGTGGTTAAGCTATACGAAATGTAAGACAAAACATAACCTCAAAATGTATCTAAAAGTACATTTTGAGAAGGGTTGCCAGCATGTACTATGGAGTTGAGCAATCTAATATGCAATTCAATGACGCTACACGGCCCGGTGGCATAGTGGCTAGGATGCCTGATCTTACATTGTAAGGCCCGGGTTCGAATCCCCGCTGGGTCACTCTTTCCCGTTGGGATAAAATTAACGGAATTGCATTCTCAATTTTGTCGATTGAATGCAATAACAAGACATTTACTTACACACAGTTATTCGCACACATACATATGCACACGTAATAGTAGGGTTGGTTGTAAGAGATTGTCATATGACAATAAACCCGCCCTTTGTGATTTCACGATAAAGAGTAGAAACAAACAAACAAACAATTTAAGATTCAAATCGTTCCGTCGGAAATACGATTGTTCAAATTACAGTAATAAATCGCATGCGATAGTTCATGTTTCGTTCATGTAAGGTCAAATGTAATTTTACGTTTCGAGGTGCTAAATAGCATATTTAATTCGTGATTTCCTGTTGAATTATTTGAAAATGACGTTCAAGAAAGACCGTAAAGCCCTATTACTAGGTGACTATCCTGTCGAGTCTCTCGTATTTGGAGCAAGTATCGGCATAATATCTCATCAACAAACCAATCCTACCATCACTCATTATATACCAATCATACCTAACTAGAGTTGGCAACTACAATGGGCAAACCCGTAACCTCAGGAAGTTTTAACGATTAGTTGTTCTGTCTCCCTGAAGTGAGCGCAGAAGACTTGGACAAAACAATCCACCGTCAAGCTCCGCCACATGCCCGTAAGAGGCCAACGCCTTAACCGCGAGATAGCCAGGAGTGTTACCCAGCAGGCTTACGCTCACTCCCTTACTTCTAATTACGACCAGATTACTCAAGTCTCTCGATTGGTCCCGAGTTCGAGGTCGCTGGCGCGGTCCTTTCCCTTACGAAGCGGTGAAACGGTGTGTACCGAATCTATCGAGGACCACGGCATCCTTTGCCCGGCTGTTTCACCCAGGATCGGGTAGCCGATGGTCGTTTCAAGAGCAGTCGCCGTAAGGTCCGTAACCACCCCCACTCTATAGGAAACAGTACTGCTTCCAGACTCCCCCGTCTATTAGTCAGAGTGTACAGTCGATTGGCTTACGCCGCATGGTGCGCAGACCGTCCAGGATCGCCAGAAGGTTGATTCCTAGGGGAAACTAGCCCTAAGGCCAGAGTCCTGCCCGGGCTCGCACTTCATGGGTGGAGGCCGCCGGATGGGTGTTGACCCGTGAGTGTGACCAACGCTGAACAGAATGGGTCTTCGTAGCCAACTCAGCAAGGGCCCATTAGCTATCCAACCACCCATACCAGCAACCACCCATACCTATAGCATATTCTGTTGCTAAACTACATAGTACAATTTGTGAACTTCTACGCTGGTGAAATGCAGGTGGCGTTGATAGCATTGACGGCCAAACTATAGCGATTTATTTAGCCATCTATAATAACATTGATAACGAGTGGCTTTTTATGATTAAGAAAAATGTGAGATAATAGGCCGTGTTCGAGTTGGCCACGAAGACCCATTTGTTCAGGGTCGGTCACAGCCAGGCTTGCCAGGTGTTCGGTTTTTTACAGAACTGTTTGGTATTTCAGTCCCGTGTTCGGTGTTCGGTATGAAGAAAATACTGAAGTATGGGGGGTTCGGTATTTGCGAAAGTCCTTTCATATAATCACATCACACGATTGAGCTATACATATGTATGTTACATGTCGCCAGCCGGCGCATGCTGTATTCGTGACTTTAATTGATCGTTGTCCATCCCATTTAGTGTAAAAACAGATGGGGTGAAGGCTCTTATTCAACACAGTAACGGCAATAAACACTGTTCATTGGTGCGATCAAAAAATGTCTCGAGCAACAATAGCAAATTTTTTGTTCCACTTTTTGGTAATTTAGAAGAGAAAGTAGCTGCAGTTGAACTCACTAAAACCTATCACTCCGTTAAACATGGGCACAGCTACAAATTCTCTAACTGTGGCAATAAATTAGATTCCATACATTACCTATTGGATTTTTACGAAGAACCGGACGAGACATCAGAGTCTATTACGAATACGATTATCAAAGCTTTAGAAAAACTTCGTTTGGAGCTAAATAATGTTGTTGCATGTAGTGCTGACAATGCTTCGGTCAATTATGGCCGCAACTGCACGGTCTTTCAGAAGTTACAAATTCTGCAACCAAATATCCTTAAAGCAAAAAGCAATTGCCACGTCCAGCATAATGCAACAAAACACAGTATGACATTTTATTATCCTTCGATGTTGAAAGCCTTGTGCTAAAGGTTTTTGGTGAATTTTCATTCAGCGCCAAAAAAGTGGAGGCGCTTAGGATTGCTTTGCTTTTGTTAGTTACTAAGTGCTTCTTTGTGTTCACCCTAAACAATTCCCTTAGTCAGGTAATATTCCCAAGTTTGATCTAACCAAATCAAATTTTGACGGAAAAAAACCAAAGGGTTTTTCGACAAATTTTTACCCAAAAAATTAAAGGGAGACCTTTTGATAGAAAATGTTCGGTTTTTTATATAGACCACCTGGCAACTCTGGTCACACCACTGTCGGGCCAAATTTAGTCGATTGACGATTGAATCGCGATTGACGACTAACGATTGATTAGTCGACGATCGTTAGTCACGATTGACGATTAATCGATAGACGATTAAAAAGGCGCGACCGCAAATGCGATAATATAAGCATGCGATAGTTACTGTTTCTGGAAGTGCCCATCCCTAACTGTCAACTGAAACGTCAAATGTAATTTTAATTTTCGAGGCGCTAAATGGCCTATTTAACGTTGTAATTCGTGATTTCCGGCTGAATTTTTCGAAATGACGTTCAAAAAAGACTTGAAGCTGCTCGCAAAGCCCTATTACTGGGTGAATATCTTGTTGAGCCTGTCATATTTGATGGTGAAGCGAGTACCGGCGCTGTGCGCTGTCGTTTTCAACGAAGACGACTGCGAGTTGGACGGCCGGGAGACGGAAATCCTGTTTTTCCTCGTGATAGTCGTGATGATAAGGACCAGGAAAGCCGGAAGCGTCACCATGATCAACTATCTGACGTCTTCTTTCATCTACGCCAAGATAGCTAATATGATACTGTGGTTCTACGCTGATCCGAGGATGGGGCTGGCGTTTTTCGTCGTTTTTATCTTGTGCGGACTGCTGCTGCCCGAACCGACTTATTCCGGGCCTGAGAACATCATCTACTTTCGAGGTAAGCGAGCGAAAAACTTGGCCTATAGGCTAGTCGCGTACTGCTGTTAAATTCAGTGCGTTTTATTTTCGAAAAATCTATAGAATCACATGGTAGCGTGTGCGGTGCGGGAAAAAATCCGACTGGATTTAAATTCTGTGGATCACTACAGATTTTCTGCGGTGCATCGCCGGTTTTTTTTTCAGATTCTAGAGCAGTGTTCCGCAAAGTGTGTGCCGCGGCACTCTGGTTCACCATGGTCATTAGTTGGTCTGCCGCGGAAAAATGACAAGTTTTATGAAAAAAGTGCAGGCTTTGATAGTGAAACACTTGGAGCTATTAGGAGAAAAAATTAACTCTTATTTTTCTAAGTGTGCAACCTATGGACTGGGTACGAAATCCATTCTCAGATGGAATTTCCCTTAGACACCTATCAATAAAGGAGTAGGAAGAATTCATGGGTTAAAAACTGATCCGACATTAACCCTTGGAGTAGCGGCATAATTTCATAGCAGACCGCGGCAATTTATTGGAATTTCTTGCAATATCGCCGCGCTCGACAAAAAGTACTATAACTATGAAACTACTATAGCAATCATAAAAAGAATAACTGTGCAATGATCGCATTGAAATTTCGTATCTATATAATAAAAATGAGTCGGGTTTTATGTATGTTACCTAATAACTCACGATCGGCTAACCCGATTTGGATGATTCTTTTTTTGCTTTGTTCATAATCACTTCGGTCTTACTATAGGCAATAAAAAATCCGGAAAATCTCTCGGAAATGTGAGAAAAATGTGAAAAACCGAAAATTATTTTAGTACTAAGCTTGATCATAGATGGCGTTGCTTGACAAGAATAAAAATTCGAAAATCAAGATGGCGGTACAGTTAACATTTGACAGTTAAGTTGAATTTTACGATTTCTTGATAGCGTTTTCGTGATTCTGAAGGTAAATCAACTGAATTAAATGAATTTGTGTAACTCGTGAAGAGAGGTTCGAGCAACTGAAAGCGATGAGCGTCGCCAAAAATTGAATAAATAGGCACGGATCCGTAATGTTGCAGTGCGAAGACGATTGAATTTGAGACGAAACACATACAGAGAGGCAATCTATTATGACCTGACGAAACATTACAGCGATTATAAATGCATGCAAATTGGAGAAATGGACCATTTGTGCCAATATTGCAATGCATTGAAGTACCGCCACGAACCACTCGCTTTGTGTTGCGCAGGGGGTAAAATGAGATTGACACCATCGGTTCCATTAGGATCGTTCGTGTCTGGAAATGCACCAGATTCTAAGCATTTTATGTCTAACATTCTCTGTCAAACAAAATCGTACTTTTTACACACTTTTCTCCTCCATTTAAGACACAACGAGCACTAGCAATCCACAAATGGCAATTGATGAAACTGCTCTTTTGGTGAGACAAAAAATAAACAATCAGACTGCTTTCAATGAAGAATTTAAACAAACAATGCAAATTTCAAACAACTGTCGATGAAAATTACCTATGTTAACGCCATCTGCTGCTAAGCGAACAAATTCGTGGCGAGACGAAGTTCGCCGGGTTCCGCTAGTATAGAATATTAAAATCTCATTTTGTAAAACCGTTATATAATTATGAGAAAGTCGAAAAAGTGAAAAAAACTCGGCATTTCTAACTTGTACTTGTCTTACGGAAAAATACGGTACCCTATTTAGAAATTGTAAATGCTATCGGGATCTCTATTAGATTCTCTATCAAAGGTAATATTTCGTTTTACTTATTTACATACAAAAATATTTAGATATTAGCTCATAAAAACCAATAAAAATTTTGATGATTTCTCGAAAAAAAATCTTACAAAAAATAACCTCATTAATTTATAAATACACCGAAAACTTGATATATTTCAGCGAAAAACTAAATAATATATATTTTGTCAACGAATTAGGCAGACATTAGGCAGACACAGACACCAACGGCTACCAACCAGCGATGTTTGACAATGGAATTTTACCATAAATATCCATTAAATCCAAAAATAGTTTTACCGCCAACGAAGTGGGTACGGGTCAGCTAGTATCTAATAAGGAAGGCTTTCCAACATCTGTCAATAGAGGTTTTTATCAAGATCTACAAGGCATATGTGAGACCTATTCTTGAGTATGGCTATCAGCTCTGGAGGCCCTACTTATGCAAATATGTAGATATCCTGGAAGAGGTTCAGCGAAGGGCATCTTGCGGTGTCAACTACAACGGGCGAGCCCGTCACCACAGGACGTTTTAACGATTAGTCGTTCTGTCGCCCTGCAGTGAACGTAGAAGACTTTGGACAGTACATTCTACGTCCAGCTACGTCACAACCCATGAGAGTCCAACGCCTTACCGCGAGTGAGCCAGGAATAAACCCGGCGGGCTCGAGATACTCGCGCCCTCACTTCCAATTGTGACCAGATTTCTCCGGTCTCTCGATTGGTTCCGAGTTCGAGGTCGCTTGCGCGGTCCTCTCCCTTACGAAGCGGTGAAACGGAGTGCACCGAATCTGTCGCGGACCAAGGCGTCCTTTGCCCGACTCTGAACCGGGATCGGATGGCCAATGGTCATTTCAAGAGCAGTCGCCGTAAGGTAGACAACTGCCCCCGCTCTATAGGAAACAATACAGTTCCCAGACTCCCCCGATTGTTAGTTGGAGAGCACAATCGATTGGCTTGCGCCGCTCGGTGCGCAGACCGTCCAGGAGCGCCAGAGGATTGTTCCCAGGGGAGACTGGTTTACCCAGTGTCCTACCCAGGCTCGCACCCCATGCGTGGAGGCCATCGGATGGGTGTTGACCCGTGAGTGTGACCGACCCTGAAACAGAATGGGTCTTCGTGGCCAACTCAGCAAGGGCCCATTAGCTCCCAAAGGCCCATTAGCTCCCTAGCGAAGGGCAACCAAAATGCCAGTGGGCCTGAAGAATAGGAATTATGGAGATTGCTTGGAATGACTACTCTCAAACAAAGAAGATAAAGAGGGGACCTGATTGACACATATAAAATTTTAACGGGTTATTATGATGTACTGTAGAATATTTACAAATTCTACATCAATACAAATCTTCGAGGTTACAACAAAAAACTTAACCGTGCAAAATTTAAATCTAATCCTTTTAAGAACGTTCTGCAAAATAGAGTGGTGGACATGTGGAATAGACTACCACTTAAAGTGATTAGTGCAAGCTCTGACAATCAATTTAAAAACAGACTCGATTTGTACCTAAACACTTGAATGGTTGAATCAAATAAAGCACCAAGTACCCCGACCCCCAATCCGAGGAAAGTAAGAAATAGTCGATAATGATTAACAATTGAATATTTTTTGGTTGTTCTTTGAACATCCATTAATACAATAAATTTTAAAAGTAAACATTTCAACAACTCCTAAGTACTTAGCATGGTTTCCTATGAATGGCACTAAGTCCAACGTTTGTGTATTATAACATTGGTTAAGTGCCGTACGCTTACTCAAACGCCAAACTTAGCTAGTGATGTGCTAATGACAGGTCAAAAAACGAAAGGTTTATTGAAACAAGTTTTTGTGATAGTATATATTTTTACATATTTTTAACACATATTTTTTATTTAAAATTTCTAATTGTTTACACACTAAGCTTACATTATATGTTAATAAACTAATTAACATTAGAGAAATAAAATAAAACTTAAGTTCTTAAAACAATAAGCTTCCATACATACATCGTTTACAAATGTGGAATTATTAGCATTTTTATATGCTAATAATTTAATTAAAATTAAAGAAATAAAAACCTATTAATTAAAGATGGAAATTCTAGGTAGGTACCTTGGATATTAGGTGATTGTTTTAGTCTTATCAAAATTAAAATAAAATTAACACAGAATACAAACATAAGAATCACATTTTATGTGCAGAGGCATTTGTAGAAATCTTGGTGTTCTTGTTTTCCAGATATGGCACCATTTGAAGTAAGTCATTTTTCTTTGCGTTTGAAATCTTTGAAGAGCAGCCAAGTTGTGGGATCATGATTCTTCTTAAGTCGGCAGGACTCTTATTTCGTTTTAAGATGTTGATCACTTTCCAAGGTTCCATGGTATTTAAAGTATATCTTACTCGTACTTTGTGAATTTCGTCGCTTCGTACCTTTATCCATTGAGCTTTTGAAATGCTCATCTTGTCAGTGTTAATTAGACTATTTGCTGCTTGTTGAAAGTCTTAGAAATCGGCAGGATTCATTTCAATGACATGAAAGGGTGTTTGTCTAGCTTCTTTTATCATTTTTACAAGATCTTCAGGGACCATGGGATTGCATACGCGTTTCCTCTTTTCTATAAGGGCAAAGTCCCTATCACAACTCAAAAAAGAGTGTCCAGTTATAAGAAACTTTTGCTGTATTTCTTCGAATATACCGAGCTGTATCAGATAAATCCACAGAAGGATAATCATGCGATTTTTATTTTGGCCAGCACAATTATCGCTCCACATTATCAATTTCTTTTTATATGTAGATCCTTGGGTGAATACTTTCGCAACGCACGAAGCAATTTCGTTTCCTCCCCTACCTGTAATGCCCTCATGCCAAAGACACATATAGGCATCATTAGTATCCCCAATATGTACCCCGAGATTAAAATTTGAAAGCTGACGACTGTAGTAGATTTGAGAATGTGTTAGTGTGGGTGTCACAAGCACTTGCTGCAGATCCATTGTCGCAGTACAGGTATCGCTATTTGGTCGTTGCGATAAAATTATGTCATGTTTTAGGGTATCCAATGCTTTGTTTGCTTTAGCTTGATGAAGTTTAAGCTTTACGCTTAACTCATGTTTGTTGGCAACATTAGCTCGAACTTGTGTGCTCAGCAAATCACACATAGAGCATGTGTCGACTCGTTTGCGTCCAAATTTTAAATTTTTGAAGTACTTTCTGAAAGTGTCTCTGTAAAATTTATACGTGACGATACTCTCTGGATGCAATGCCTTTAAAGCTCTGTATAGACGATTCATGTTTAGATCAGGGCTCAGATATTCTTTTCGGGAATCAGCCCTGCCATAGTGTGATTCTTGCCTTGGAAATGTGTCTATGTGTTGCTTGATGTCTTCTTCGATTTGTAGGCCGAACTTCCGAAATTTAGTTTTGTTGCCCCTTTTTTCGATATACGTCATTTCTCCATTCATTATACGTTGAACGATGCCATGAATCTTCTTTTGTTTCAAATCAAAAACAGAAGCAAATGTTTTTCTACAAACTGGGAGAATGTTCCCTGAACCATCTGGCAAACAGTAACTAACTGTGCATTGACGTTTGCTTTCTTTTGGATCAGTATATGTTCCATTTCGCCTTCTTTTAACGTCTACTATGTTTATTAAACTCATCAGGTATGACCCTTGCTTTTCATTGCTGTCGAGTTTGTAGAATTCGCGAAATAGGTAATTTTTTTGGTCAGGATTTATTTCGTTACACTTTTTGAAACATTTGCAATTGATCTGTAAGAGAGAAAAATATACATTAGAAAAATATACGATATTTTGCAAAATTTTAAATGGTCAGGGTGTCATACAATTTCTATCTTTATCTATATATTTATTTCGATTAGTCATTAGTCGTAATTTGAATTAACTATAATTGAAACTACCTGCCATGATTTAGGTATCGAGGAGATTAACCCATCTGTGTTTACATAAATGTGACACAAGCAGCGAGGACGCCTTGCTTGATAGGTTCCAACCAACCAAAAGAAAATCAACATAATTTCATCTCAATATCAGAATCATAATGTACCTATTTAATATATAGATGGAACAGATTGACATATAGAATAAACCTACAACATTTTAGCCCGATCGGCCGAACCGTTTAGGAGTTAACAATGAAAATTTCAAACGAAGGTTCTTGCCAGTTCTTCTAGATATTTGAGAATTGGTGTGACGATATTGACATATATAATAAATCTAATAAATCTCAGCCCGTTCGCCGAACCGTTTAGGAAAACTTTCCAGCGAAGTTTCTTGCCAGTTCTTCTAGGAAGTTAAAAATTAGCTAAGAACACTCTCGATCAAGTCACTTTTCTGACAAAAAACTTTGATAGCTACGATGCCACGAGATTGATACAGATCCACAGATACACAAGTTAAACACCCCTCTTTTGGTCGGGGGTTAAAAACAATTTTACTCAATCATCATTAAATGTTTTGTAAAGTTTTCAAACTAAATCAAGAATTTGAAATAATAATCGCAATATGTAATATTTGCACATCACTAGCCCCGCGACATGGCGCGCGAATGAACCTGACAAGAAAACACAAAATGAATCATACCTCGCTTCCTGGTGGATTTTTTGCTGAAATGGTCTTCGTGGTAGTGGAAGTATACTCCATTCCTTGGATTTTGCGCTTTTTATTTGCACTGTAGTCAGTAAAACACCTTTTTTTGTTGAGATCTTTCGGGAGAGTGCGCGAAGCCTGCGCATCTCGGTCGGTCATTTTGGTACAAACTGAAGTTATTCACGCGTGGCATTTAGTGCCGTTTAAAGTTCCTCTGTGATGGCGGTTGGCGAACTCGCGATGTTCATACCAGTTTCTTTGGTAGACTGAGGCACGCAGGGACTAAGTGCGGTGTTGGGGTTAATAGCGATGGTATATAGAACCAAACCACATACTTAGTTTGAAAAGTGAATTTTTGGTACTTCAACCATTCACTTGTTAATATTGTCTATATTATATTGTTAATAATGTTTAGCTTTACAAGGTCAGATCTGGAGGTATCAGCGAAGCTGCCGGTCCAGAATAAATAATAATAATATTTATTATAAAACTTGCAGATAGGTGTAGTATAAAAAACAAACTGCTTAATTTAATTGCCTGAAGTTGAAGGCCCTGGCTCGGGAGGTGTATGTGAAACATGGAACTGCTTTGGAATGACGACGATGCCTTCGTAAGCGGGTCCGAGCTAAGACGATGATATGTTTAATAGTAAGAAAAGGCGTTTGGCAGTTAGCCTGCTTCGAAGACTGTTTTTTTTCACATCTTCATGTTGGAGAATTTTTGTTCGCAAACGTACGATGATGCAAACATTGTCATAACTTTTTGGAATTAGCAATTAGCTTTGGAAATTGTGCTTTTTGGGCAGTAATTTATAAAAATTAAATACTCAAACTTAATAATTAAATACTCGTACTTTAAAGTAGTTGGCGTTGCGGGCGGGCCGAATTTACCCCCTGGGTGGCCACCCTCGCCGATCGGCGTTTTTCGTATTATCCGTGTTATATCCGTATTTATTCAATTATCGGCTCTATTTGTCCATCCACTGCGGTAAAAGCCTATCATTAAAGCCTGCTATCGAATAAGCCACCATTGTATATTATAGTATGCTTGCACACACTTTTACAAAGGGCTTTGAATTTTTTGTGTGGAATCTTCCATAAGGTTAAAGCCCGTCGCGGGCCAGAGTTGGCCCGCGGGCTGTACTTTGCCCATCGCTGCTCTAGAGTTATATATAAAAGACTTGCGTAAATCACGAATGGCAAAAATGACCAAAAATTCCACTACAGCTGACAGCTCTTTCAGTCTACCCTAGACAACGGCGGCTGCAACGTCACCGAAACGTCGGGTCCTACAAATTTCACGCGGTAAATTCGTTTTCTATCCTATTTATAATGTCAAACAACCGCGATAGTCTTCGATTTTATAATTCCACTACAGTTCTGTACCACATAAATGCGGTATTATCCCCGTGCGGCGTTAAAAACGTACCGCAACCACAGTATATCGAGAGAATTCCAAATTCGAAATTCGAAGTGACAGCAGCAAATTGTGAATTTTCCTAAATAAAATCGTAAAATAATATTAAATTGGACACAGAAGAAGCCTGCCTCCCCGAAGATTATACACATTTTTGACTATCATCGCGGTGAAACGAAAAAGCACAAGTTTTCGACAAACAAGGTTACTCCAGCCGGAATTTTAAATTTTCAAACACGAAAAAGCACAAGTTTTCGACAAACCAGGTTACTCCAGCCGGAATTTTAAATTTTCAAACTCAAAAAAGCTCTACAAATCTCTCACCTGTGGCTCAAAATAGCTGTTGTACACGCAGCAGCCACACCACGGTAAACCACGTCGGCTCGTGGACTAAACCTGGTCGAGGGGGGCCTGCACGCTTCGGCAGACAGGTCTGATTGCGGATACCTCCTGCATAGTGTACGAAGACTGGCCCGGCGAAGAAGGCAACTCGACAGCTGATAAGCGACGGATGTTGGCGGAAGCGGCGGGACAGCACGGCATCGTGGAAGGCCTAGGGCGTCCGGTTGAGGGCTAAAAACCGGCGGCCAGAAACTGCATCCCTCTTTCCTCCAATCGTGGCGGATCTCCGCCCCATTGGCGCACGGATTGCAGGGACGAGAGAGTGAGTCTGCACCAGCGCAACCGCTTACTCACTATAAATCATTCACGCGCAGATGACCTCTAGTTTTTGAATATCGGACCGGACTTGTACCCAAGATCTGCGGCGATAGTGCACTGGTGGTGGGGTCGTGACTTCTTCAAAAACAAACTGGGATTCACGAGTCACTTTCGCGCGCATATTCGAAGAAGTCCTGTCAACGAAGAGGTCGCCGTCGTCGGATCACGACGAGGAGGACATCATCATCATCATCATCATCATCATCATATCGAGACAACAGTAGACTATCTCTCGAGCGACAGGGCGTTGCGGGAAGAGGGCGCGAGGATTGTGGCCAGAGGAATTAGTTAGTTAGTTAGTTTGTCTGGGCTTTTTTCTCGCACTTGGCCTCTTGATTGGGCCGTTGTGCGTGGCTCATGTTTCTATTTATGTTTATGTTACTCCAGCGAACCCAGGCTGTCCCAGAAGGTTAGCAGCCTGTTTGGGTTGCTACAGGCCTCCGGGACAGATGCTGGAGGTTGTAGTATTTTTGCCCGTTGCTCTGCCACGCTCCTGCGTTCCATGAGCACATGCTGTGGCGTTTCTTCTTCCTCCATGCATCCTCTGCATAGAGGGCTGTCTGTCACACCTATGGTAAATAGGTGTTTGTTTAGGGGACAGTGGCCTGTCATAGTACCTATGACTTTACGCATTTTGTCCCTTTTTAATCTGGTGAGGTTGCGGGCAAGTTTTTTAGACGCTTCCAGAACCGCGTTCTTTGTTTGCCTGCATCCTGCGTTTTTTTTCCATACTGTAAGGTGGGTTTCATCGGTGTTCCTGCGTAGCCATGTTTTTATTTGGGCCTGGGGTATGGGCATCGAGGGTTCAGGTCCATATACTATTTTCTTTGATCCCCTTCTCTGGCCAGAGAACGTTTCGACGAACGCCTTTGGTTAGCGTTTTCAGTCAGGTGAAGGCTGGCGACGTTTTCGAACGTTTGGGGCCAAGTAGCCGACATCTGGCGGCCATATCCGAGCCCTTACGACTCGTGACGTATTCGCTTCGATTTCAATTTTGTTCTAAGAGAAGCTACTGTCTGGTATACTATGCCACAACGCACCGCACTGGCCTTATACAGTTTGGCAAACTCGTCTACATCGAAGTCGTTTTTGTATTAATGTACAAATAGAGTTGTGAACTACAATGGGCGAACCCGTCACCTCAGGAAGTTTTAACGATTAGTCGTTCTATCTCCCGTGAAGTGAGCGCAGAAGACTTGGACACTGTCAAGCTGCGCCACATACCCGTAAGAGGCCAACGCCTTAACCGCGAGATAACCAGGTATGTTACCCAGCGGGCTCACACTCACGCCTTTACTTTCAATTGGGACCAGATTACTCCTGTCTCTCGATTGGTTACGAGTTTGAGGTCGCTTACTCGGTCCTCTCCCTTACGAAGCGGCGTAAACCAAATCTATCGCGGACCACGGCATCCTTTGCCCGGTTGTTCACCCAGGATCGGGTAGCCGATGGTCGTTTCAAGAGCAGTCGCCGTAAGGTCCGTAACCACCCCCGCTCTATAGGAAACAGTACTGCTTCCAGACCTCCCGACTGTTAGTCAGAGTGCTAACGGGCCCATGATGAGTTGGCCACGATGACCCATGTGTCCAGGGTCGGTCACACTCACGGGTCAACACCCATCCGACGGCCTCCTCGCATGGGGTGCGAGTCCTGGGTAGGACACTGGGTCAACCAGTCTCCCCTGGGAATCAAACCTCTGGCGCCCCTGGACGGTCTGCGCACCGTGCGGGGTTTGCTCCAATCGGTTGTGCTCTCCGACTAACAGTCGGGGGAGTCTGGGAACTGTACTGTTTCCTATAGAGCGGGGGTGGTTGCGTACCTTATGGCGACTGCTCTGGAATTGACCATTGGCCATCCGATCCCGGGTAAGAGGCGGGCAAAGGACGCCTTGGTCCGCGAAGATTGTACGGTCTGCGCACCGTGCGGGGTTTGCTCCAATCGGTTGTGCTCTCCGTTTCACCGCTTCATAAGGGAGAGGACCGCGCAAGCGACCTCGAACTCGGTACCAATCGAGAGACTGGAGAAATCTAGTCACAATTGGAAGTGAGGGCGCGAGTATCTCGAGCCCGCCGGGTTTACTCCTGGCTAACTCGCGGTAAGGCGTTGGACTCTCACGGGTTGTTGACGTAGCTGGACGTAGAATGTACTGTCCAAAGTCTCTACGTTCACTGCAGGGCGATAGAACGACTAATCGTTAAAACGTCCTGTGGTGACGGGCTCGCCCGTTGTAGTTGACACCGCAAGATGTTAGTCAGAGTGGGAGCTAACGGGCCCATGATGAGGTGGCCACGATGACCCATGTGTTCAGGGTCGGTCACACTCACGGGTCAACACCCATCCGATGGCCTCCACGCATAGGGTGCGAACCTGGGTAGGACACTGGGTCAACCAGTCTCCCCTGGGAATCAAACCTCTGGCGCTCCTGGACGGTCTGCGCACCGAGCGGCGCAAGCCAATCGATTGTGCTCTCCGACTAACAGTCGGGGGAGTCTGGGAACTGTATTGTTTCCTATAGAGCGGGGGTGGTTGCCTACCTTACGGCGACTACTCTTGAAATGACCATTGGCCATCCGATCCCGGTTCAGAGTCGGGCAAAGGACGCCTTGGTCCGCGATAGATTCGGTGCACACCGTTTCACCGCTTCGTAAGGGAGAGGACCGCGCAAGCGACCTCGAACTCAGAAATCTGGTCACAATTGGAAGCAAGGGCGCGAGGGTCGGCCCGCCAGGTAACATTCTGGCTATCTCGCGGTAAAGGCGTTGGCTTCTTGCGGGTTGTGGCGTAGCTAGACGTCGGATTTGTTATGTCCAAAGTCTTCTACGCTCACTGCACGGTCGATAGAATGATGAATCGTTAAAACGTCCTGCGGTGACGGGTTCGCCCGTTGTGGTTGACATCTCAATATGTTAGTCAGAGTGCACAATCGATTGGCTTACGCTGCACGGTGCGCAGACCGTCCAGGAGCGCCAGAAGGTTGATTCCTAGGGAAAACTAGCCCTAAGACCAGAGTCATGCCCGGGCTCGCACTTTATGCGAGGAGGCCGCCGGATGGATGTTGACAATACCAACCTTGTGAACATTGTTCAATTAGAACTATTCTACGTTGTTGATGTTTTACTGTCGCCTGACTATTCACGACGCTGATTCCGAAACTGCAATAATCTTTATTCAGTCTCAATAAATAGCGAGATATAGGCATTCAAAGAAGCGTCAAACTCAAACGCATCAAACGTTAGTTTTTTTTTAAATAATACGTAGACACCTACAAGCGGCAGGTTAAGATAGTTTTTTTTAAAACATCCTGAACTGAGTAAACATTTTTTTTTTGGTATGTCAATTTTTTTTAATTTAAATATTGCACGTTTCATGCTTTTTTCTATCACAGTACAATTATCGAATCTAGAAGATTTCCTAGAAGGGTCCTATATATGTATATATTCCTTTTAATGTCACCCGACTATATTTTTTTTATTTTTTTTAAATTTATTTTTTTAAATCCAAAATAAAAATTTACAATGTTGACATAAATAACACAGTGTAAAAAAGAGCAAATACTTAGTCATTGTTTGTGAAGCAAAGAAAGTACAGATTTGATGGATTTTATCAGCTCCACTAGACTACAGTCTGTTCTGGAGTGATACCACACTTATATTTGTTACATAGTACAATTTTTTATAAATTTTCGGTTAAAATAAAAAATAAAAAAAAATAGCAACATAATTAAGAAAATTTGAAGAAAAAGACATCTAATATTAGTTAGTAAAGCGGTATTAATAAAAGGATAAAAGGGTAATTACCTACATAGGCATTATAATATATAGATATATTTATATATAAATACACACTTATACATATAAAATATATATACACATACACACACATACATATATACAAAATGTATCTACCTATATTCAATATATACTGTATATATACTTACATAATAATATATAAAAAAACAAAAATAAATCATTGCAAAAACTTTTCTTTTTTAATATTTTAAGACACAATTTCCATGAGCTGCCTTTCGCATTCGCCTCTACTTTTTCCACGTAACCATTTTGTGACCTCAGCTTTGAAAGCGGTACTAGTTCTCAGCTTCTGCCCTTCGGTGAGTGTCGCAAGGAATGCATCATACATCCGAGGGGCCAGAAACAAATAATGTCTCTGGGCAAACCTTGTGTTCGTCCGAATTTGCTTCTGGGTTTGCTTTTTTCTTGTGTCGTGTTTGTGATCTCGGCTGGAATGCCGATCTGTATCGTGGTGAAAATAAGTGACAATCGATTTTATGTACAGCTGTCTGATATCAATATTAAAATAGATAGATAGATAGTTCATATTCACCATGCTCAATGCAGGATTTACCTATAGGCTACACAAGTTTAGAGCCCCCGTCATCGTCAGAATGTTAGACAGCTCAAAAGGGCCCCGAAAAGTGCAAAGGGGGCCCCCTGAGATTTTGCCAATCTAAGGGCCCAATGGGTTTCTTCAGCACTGACCACGCTGATTCCAAAACTGCAATAATCTTTATTCCGCCTCAATAAATAAGCGAAATATAGGCATTTAAAAAGCGTCAAACAGCTACATCTCACATTAACACCTATATGGCTGTAGGTTAAGTTAGTTTTAAACTATTATAAATACCAATCGTATCGAATTGAATATTTTTCCACATCGGTTTCCACTGCTAACGTGCTTCCATTTTTCCACTGCTAACGTACGGCGCGGAGTTATGGGGGCGAGCAGCCGACAGGCAGAGGGCCTTTGTTATGCAGAAGCGTGCAGTCAGCACAATAGCGCGTGTGGCGCTTGATACACCAGCTAGGCCTCTGTTTAGAGATCTCTGCATCATGACGCTGCCGTCCATTTATATAATGGAAGTAGCGCTGTTCGTTCGCAGAAATCTAGCCGATTTCGAAGTGAATGGTGTGCATCACCATTATCCAACAAGATCCCGTAGCATGCTACGTTCGGTAAGTCATGCATTATCCAAGTCGGCGAGGCTAGCCTATATCGCCGGCCCAGCGGTTTACAACAAACTCAGCGAGCACATTAGGCAGGCGCAATCTCTTGACGTATTTAAGAGACGCCTTAAGAGGTACCCCACAGATAAGGCGTTTTACTCACTGGAGGAATATTACTCCAGTGAAGTCTAAAATGCTTTGGTGGCTAAAGTGTTTATTGATTTCTTTGCATTTTGTCTTGTATTTCCTCTTTTTACATTATTCTTGTATTTTTTTTGTTTATTGTTATTTTTTCTTTATGATAAAATAAAATGTTTGTTTGCTAATATGTATGGATGTTTGCCAATCTGTATCTGACTTGTATACCAGTATACTAATAAAATGAATATGAATATGAATAATATGTAAATTCGAAAATTTTATTTTGAAATATTGCATGTCCAAGGCAATATTTAAACTTAAAAATTTACACTTAACCCTTGGAGTAAATGGGTATTTTCATGGATGCATCTGTCTCTTTTGCAGGATTTTCGGCGACATCGACTTAAAGTACTATAACTACGAAACTACTACACCAATCATAAAAAGAACAACTGCACAATGATTGCATTGAAATTTCGAATATAGAATATTGAAATATCATTTTGTAAAACAATTAGATAATTATGAACAAATATGAGAACGTCAAAGAAGTGAAAAAAACGCGTAACCAGATCTGGTCGTATCATACTCAACGGATAATTGTTTCAGAACCAGATTTGGTCGTATCATACTCAACGGGTTAAGTGATCGAATGTAGGAGTTTTTTTTACAAATATAAGAATAATAGTGATGTTTTAAAACGTTTTGGCCAAGGCATCTTCAGGGTTCTGTCAATCTATTCTTGAAGTATTTGGCATGCTAAAAAAGAATGGGCATTTTGGGCCCACTTTTCCACTAGCTGTAAATAATATACCAATGGATAGATCTCTTTATGTAGAACATTTATTACTACAACAACTGATATCAATTATTAGCCAATTCTGAGTTATATCCCCTAAAAGCACCTGACACACATATTTTTTTAATTTGTTGTGTGGGGCTTTTCTAAGGACTTTATGAGCCTTGTAACACTCCTACCATTGCTGATCTATTGTATTCGCCACCTACTATAGTTCTGTGCTAAGCCTCGTGCCATTTAAGAACCGCAACAGGCTTTTGGCGCCAGATTATTTTACCTCCTCAGGTCCAAGTGGGTGTATCTTTTACGCATCGGCGGGTCACACTCTCGCATAAGGTGCAGGGAAGCTTCCTCTGCCTTTTGGCAGAACCTGCATATTTACGTGTCCCGGAGCTTAAGTTTACACATGTGTTCAGGCTACAACGCCCCGTGAGCGCCCTCACTAGTATGCATAGATTGTTCCTATTTAGCCATACGGCCTTACGGGCAGTCTTACGGTCGCAAGCCTTAATTAGCGCTTTTGAAAGATTCAAACCTGGTGTGTTGTTCCATTGGTTGACGGAGTGTAATCTAAACATATTTTTATATGCATTAGCTTTGCAAGGCTTTCATATTAGGGGTTCTTCCTCGGAGAGATAATAAGCTGGAAACTTGTATACATCTACATTTTAGCGGAATTCAGGTGCTAAGGGTTGCAAACATGCTATAGCGTTTTTGTCATGGGTGCATCGTAGAAATGAAGACCCAGCTCCTACGTCAGTAAAGTGCTACTGGTGCAGGGCTAAATTATCATGCGTGGGCTCAGATGTAAAGTTTATAAAGATAAAAGAAATAGAAGTAAACATCAACAGCTACAAATCATGCATTGGCATGATTGCAAATGCATGATTGCAAACTGCCATCTGTATCGACAGATGGTATAGTTTCATGAAGTCTATAATGGAAGAATACAGAAAAAGAAATATAGAAACACACACACAGCGTTCAGGCATCGCCCAGCATGGGCGATTTAGTACAGAACAAGTGACTTTGTTCTTGTTACATTTTCACTGTTGGCTAGTGTAATAATAAAGAGTTTATAAGATCAAGATGGAGATATTTTTACGTGTAGCATTGGCTCTTTGCTTGCAGGTTTACAAAATATGGAGGAGGAATTTCAGCGCGATAAGAAAGTGACGTGGCTGGTCTGTTTTTACACGGCGTGGCATCCGGCTTGTGTCAATTTTGCACCCGTTTTTGCGCAGATATCGGCCGATTTCAACCTGGAGAACTTGCGCTTTGGAAAAATCGATGTCGGAAGGTATTATTAATCTTATTATTAATCTTTTTAATAAAACTCTTTCAATTGGTAAAACCGGATGCACTCAGATTAGCAATAACAAATAGCGTTATTGATCCATGCTCTACTATCTCTATACTTTCGAATATAATGGATTGATACACAAACCACAAATATTTCATAAGAAAATCGTAATAAAAATAATTATAAGTATACTATAGTAAGTATACTTATAAAATAAGTATACTTATAAAGTAAGTATACTTATAAAATAATATACAGTAGTTCACTTTTTGTAATGGCAGTCGGGTTTTTTATTCCTTCTAATATATTTACTTGTTAATAATTGTATTTATGTTCAACGGGATACACCAAGAAGTATATTCTCAATAATCGAGCTAAACCTTTCTCAATAATCGAGAAAGCTTCAGATTGTATTATGGAGGTCGATTCGGTCTCTAAGCAGTATAAATTCCCTGAAAGTCTCGGATGCACAGCCCTGCGTCCAGATATGACTCTTTACTCTCTATCTCGGAAGGTGGTTCTTATTGTAGAATTAACTGTTCCACGGGAATCAAACGTCCAAACGTCCCAAAAGAGCACGAGTAAAAATTAAATAAATACCATGATCTCGCAAATGCCGTCACCAGGAACGGCTTCACTGTTCACCTTCACGCGGTGGAAGTAGGCGCTCGTGGCCTGCCAGCTAAATCTTTGTTTCACCTTTTTAAAGATCTTGGTCTCTCCAGGTATATAATCAACTCCTTTCTAGAAAAATTATCTAAAACTGCAATTTCTGCATCTCAAATTCAATGGCTTCGAAGGGGGAGTGAATGGGTGGTAAGGTGAACGCTCACATGTGGCAAGACAGCTGTCCTAAACCTATCACAGCCGGTCGTCAGTCCGGAATCCACCGCTCACCTCCCAAAAGTGTATTAATTATATATGATGGGCCCGATTTTTGGTCGGTGAATTCCATGGCAGCTTCGTTTGTATTTTATTTTAATTATATAGCACTTAGTAAGTGACAAGAAGTATATAGTAACTATATAGCACTTAGTAGATCTACTATCTAAAAGGCTTCCTCCAGGCTGCCACGAGCACAATTCTCTCTTGGCTTCTGCCATCTAGGATACGAGACAGCATGAACGCCAAATCAACGTATGCTGGCTCAACCTAGAGAACGGCTATGGGTCAATCTCACACAGTCTCCTCTACTTTGCACTCCGCTTGTACAGCATCCCACTTGTGAATGACATTGTAACCTCCTACTACAACTCTCTGACATTCCATATCAAAACGCAAGAATGTACTACCCGCTCTATATCATATTCAATTAGCCCATTCCAGGGCTGTTGCCTCTCTCTGGCAATATTTAATATCACTTCTAATATCCTGCTGGAAAGCCGCATCGGGTTCGATAGGAAGTGGGGTTACTGATTTAAAATGGATGATCAGTAACCTTATCGTGCCTCACTTTTGCCGACGACCTAACCTTCTACACCAGGAGCCCCAAGCAGCTCTCACTACTATAACATAAAGTGGGGCTGTTCAACAACTGCTCTGGTTGTATAAAGATGAAGCCTCCAAATGTTTTTGCTTTGGACTCACCCGCATAGACACAAGATTCACCTCATATGACCCGACACTAATCTATAAGGGCTCTAATATCTCCCTTATTGACACAAATAATCATCTTATATTCCTCAGCATGAAAATCACCCATCGCGGTAAAGATTTCTCTGCCGGGCCCGTTTGAATTTTTATTTTCTTGTAGATTTGCGGATGCCGCTGCGAAATACAGGATTATGGACGGGCCCTTAAGCCGGCAGTTGCCCTCTATCATACTGTTCAGAGAAGGGGTGGAGAGCGTGAGGAGACCTCAGCCGGACACCAAAAATAAACTGCTCAGGTAAATATGTATAAATGTTGATAGGGTGGCAATCAGAGAAGACTAGAACCAATACCTCATAGTACCCCAAACCTCATTGTAGCCGTTAGTCTTTGCGTAATCATCCTACGGTTGAAAGAATGATTATATATCGTTTTTACCTTCCTGGGGTGTCGGGTTCGCCTGTTGCAGTTGACAGCTCCAAAGTGTACCCTGCGTACAGTCGTCTACACTGGGCGAACCCGTCACCCCAGGATAGTATAACAATATTTATTTATTTTTAGGAAATCCAACAGCTAATTATAATTTTAACAAAAAGAGGAGTAGGATAACAGAGAGCCAATTAAGGGTTTTCACTTTTAAATAACTTTGTAGAAACATATGTGACCTTTCAATTGAAGCTATCGATTAAAAATACATCAAAAATTATTCACAATTAATGCTAAAGAATTCACTGTTCAGCTGCTGCCTAGCTGAGTTAATAGTCGTACAGAATAGATCAAAGTCAAAGCGTTTAATCAAATCATTGAAATCGTCACTTGTTCGCCACATAAATGCATTTTGCCTATAGTTGGTACCAGCATGAGGAACATGAAGAGCAGGGTTAAATCTATTGAGTTTGGAAGGAACACGGAGATTAGTTTTATTTAGTTAGTAGCATTGTGAGTGATAAATGAATGATTAAATATAAAACAATAAAATTAGTACGATCAGGGTAGGCAGATGATATAGGCGAGCATAGCTGACTAGTGAAAATGCAGTATGGAAACCGGTATCTGACGTGATCATCCTGAGCGAGTGAACGGCGAGTGAGCGGGGCAGCGGCGAATATGTGATCGTTCTGTTAGCCTGGAATCAGCGGAGAAGACCTAGAGACAGTGACAATCCACTATCTAGCTCCGCCAACTTGGGTTGTCGACTACAGCGGGCGAGCCCGTCACCTCAGGAAGTTTTAACGATTAGTCGTTCTATCTCCCTGGAAGTGAACGTAGAAGACTTGGGGACGAAACAGTCCACTATCTAGCTACGTCACAAGCCCGTAAGAGGCCAACGCCTTATCGGCGAGATAGCCAGGAATGTTACCTGGCGGGCCGACACTCACGCCCTTACTTCCAATTGTGACCAGATTACTCCGGTCTCTCGATTGGTTCCGAGTTCGAGGTCGCTTGCACGGTCCTCTCCCTTACGAAGCAGTGAAACGGTGTATACCGAATCTATCGCGGACCACAGCCTCCTTTGCCTCCGATGGTCATTTCAAGAGTAGTCGCCGTAAGGTCCGCAACCACCCCCGCTCTATAGGAAACAGTACTGCTTCCAGACTCCCCCGACTGTTAGTCAGAGTGCACAGTCGATTGGCTTCCGCCGCACGGTGCGCAGACCGTCCAGGAGCGCCAGAAGTTTGATTCTTAGGGGAAACTGACCATAAGGCCAGAGTCCTACCCGGGCTCGCACTTCATGCGTGGAGGCCGTCGGATAGGTGTTGACCCGTTAGTGTGACCAACCCTGAACAGAATGGATCTTCGTGGCCACCTCAGCAAGGGCCCATTAACTCCCAATCTAGCTCCGCCAACTGGCCGGCGATAATCCAACACCAAACCGCATGGCGCCTGGTGGTTACACAGCGGGCATCCACACGCCCTCGCTACCAGTTATGGCCGGATTTAACCCTCCCGGTTAAGTTTTCGAGGTCGATTGTGCGATTCTCTAACTGCCATATGTTCAGCTAATGGGCCCTTGCTGAGGTGGCCACGAAAACCCATTCTGCTCAGGGTTGGTCACACTCACGGGTCAACACCCATCCGGCGGCCTCCACGCATGAAGTGCGAGCCCGGGCAAGACTCTGGCCTTAGGGCTAGTTTCCCCTAGGATTCAACCTTCTGGCGCTCCTGGACGGTCTGCGCACCGTGCAGCGTAAGCCAATCGATTGTGCAATCTGACTAACAGTCGAGGGAGTCTGGAAGCAGTACTCTTTCCTATAGAACGGGGGTGGTTGCGGACCTCAAGGCGACTGCTCTTGAAACGACCGTCGGCTACCCGATCCTGGGTGAACAGCCGTAAAAAGGATGCCGTGGTCCGCGAAAGATTCGGTATACACCGTTTCACCGCTTCTTAATGGAGAGTACTGCGCAAGCGACCTCGAACTCGTAACCAATCGAGAGACCAGAGTGATCTGGTCGCAATTGGAAGTAAGGGCGTGAGTGTAAGCCCGCTGGGTAACACACCTGATTATCTCGCGGTTAAGGCGTTGGCCTCTTACGGGCATGTGGCGGAGCTTGATGGTGGATTGTTTTGTCCAAGTCTTCTGCGCTCACTTCACGGGAGATAGAACGACTAATCGTTAAAACTTTCTGAGGTGACGGGTTCGCCTGTTGTAGTTGACATCTCTATTTGCCATATATTCAGCGGTGATTCAGTTTGAATCTGGTCATTTCAAGAGTGAAAGACGACAACTGAAGGTGTCAACTACAACGGGCGTCCTGACTTAAGACGTCTAATTACGCCGCTGCCTGTCGGAGGCCAACGCCTTACGGTGAGGCACCTTGAAAGGTACCCAGCGGTCATCCTCGCCCTGACTACCAGTTTTGGGAGGATATCTCCTTCTGGAATTAACCTTCAGGATGCCTCCAACCTCCCTACTGGCCACGGGTTCGAAGTTACTTGCACGACCTCTTTTTTTTTTATTTGTTGAGTGGCTTTTCTAAGGTCTTTATGAGCCTTGTAACACTGCGACCATTGCTGATCTATTGTGTTCGCCACCTACTATAGTTCTGCTCTAAGCCTCGTGTCATTTAAGAACCGCAGCAGGCTTTTGGCGCCAGATTGTTTTACCTCCTCAGGTTGGAGGTAATGACCACCCAAGTGGGTGTATCTTTTACGCATCAGCGGGCCACACTCGCACATGAGGTGCTGGGGAGTTTTCTCTGCTCCTTGGCAGAACCTGCACGTTTTTGTGTCTCTGAGCTTGAGGTTGAACATGTGTTTGTTCAGGCCACAATGCCCCCTGAGCGCCCTCACCAGTATGCTTAGATTGTTCATATTTAGCGATAAGGCCTCACTGGCCGTCTAACGGTCGTAAGCCTTAATAAGCGCTTTGAAATGATTCAACCCTGGCGTGTTGTTCCAGTGGTTGACGGATTGTTCTAAACACATTTGTTTGAGCATTAGGTTTGCAAGGCTTTTTGGTACGCCACAGCAAGGTTCAGGGACGTATAACGTTCCCTTTGCTCCCGTCTTAGCAAGTTCGTCGGCTTTTTCATTTCCCTCGATTCCTGCATGTGAAGTGATTCCCTCGATTCCTGCAACAAGGGTTTGACAGTACCCTACAAACCCCCAATACAGTTTGTGCGGGATGGCTCTAAAGGCAAAAAACATTTCACTACAAAACCTTTCTCAATAATCGAGAAAGCTTCAGATTGGATTCTGGAGGTCGATTCGGTCTCTAAGCGGTATAAATTCCAAGAAAGTCTCGGATGCACAGACCTGCGTCCAGATATAACTCTTTACTCTCTATCTCAGAAGATGGCCATTATCGTAGAATTAACTGTTCCATGGGAATCCAATATCCCAAAAGACCACGATTACAAATTAAATAAATACCATGATCTCGCAAACGCCGTCACCCGGAACGGCTTCACTGTTCACCTTCACGCGGAGGAAGTAGGCGCCCGTGGCCTGCCAGCTAAATCTTTGTTTCACCTTTTTAAAGATCTTGGTCTCTCCAGGAAAATAATCAACTCCTTTCTAGAAAAATTATCTAAAACCGCAATTTCCGCATCTCAAATTCTATGGCTTCGAAGGGGGAGTGAATGGGTGGTAAAGTGGACGCTCACATGTGGCAAGACAGCTGTCCTAAACCTAGCACAGCCGGTCGTTAGTCCGGAATCCACTGCTCACCCCCCAAAAGTGTAATAACACTATATGATGGGCCCAACTTCGGTCGGTGAATTCCATGGCAGCTCTGTTTGTATTTTATTTTATTTTATTTATTTTGTTTGTCAGCAAAAACGTAATAAATTTGGAGGCAGAAGATGAATTCGCAACTTATTATGTTTGCAGATTCCTGTTCTCGGAAGACAATGTGAAGGCAGCCTTCGACCTGGTGGATCTCAGAAAGGAATGCCTGCAAAGACTCAGCGACAAGAATGCCAAAACCAAGTCAAAGAACGAATAAGAATCTTGTATTTCCATGGATCCTATCCTTCTAAATTTGATTAACTAATGATTATTTATACAGGATGTTTTTGCGGTTACTGCAGAGTCAAACAATCATTTAACTTGGTGCTGCCATTGATTATATTGGGAATTAGGTTGACCGATGCCATACTACGTTTTGGCAGCTAGGATTTTAATACGAAAAGCAGAGAAGTAGTTAGTTTTCCTGGGCTATTTACCGAACTTGGCCTCTTGATTGGGTCGTTATGCATGGCTCATGTTTCTATTTATGTTACTCCAGCCAACCCAGGCTGTCCCAGAAGGTTAGCAGCCTGTTTGGGTTGCTACAGGCCTCCGGGACAGATGCTGGAGATTGTAGTATTCTTGCCCGTTGCTCTGCCACGCTCCTGCATTCCATGAGCACATGCTGTGGCCTTTCTTCTTCCTCCATGCATCCTCTGCATAGAGGGCTGCCTGGCACACCTATGGTAAACAGGTGTTTGTTTAGGGGACAGTGGCCTGTCATAGTACCTATGACTTTACGGATTTTGTCCCTTTTTAATCTGGTGAGGTTGCGGGCAAGTTTTTTAGACGCTTCCGGAACCGCGTTCTTTGTTTGCCTGCATCCTGCGTTTTTTTTCCATTCTTTAAGGTGGGTTTCGTCTGTGTTCCTGCGTAGCCATGTTTTTATTTGGGCCGTATGGGCATCGAGGGCTCCGGTCCATATACTATTTCCTTTGATCCCCTTTTGGCCAGTTCGTCTGCCGCGTCGTTGCCCAGTGAGTCGCTGTGCCCTTTAATCCATTGCAGGGTCACTCTATTTGACATTGCAATGGATTGAAGCGCATTGTGGCATTCCAGTACAAGGACAGAGGTTATAGTATTTTTTGCTAGCGCTTGTAGCACGGAGGCACTGTCGGAGACAAATTTCAAGCTTATGTCTCCGACATCTTTGGCTGCAACTGCCTGTGCTGCTCTGGTGATGCCGATGCATTTTGCTTGGAAGATCGTATTTAAGTTGCCTAGGGTAGTTGATATTTTGATGTTTAGATCATTTGAGAAGACGCCGGCTCCGGTACCTTGAGTGGTTTTGGAGCCATCTGTGTATATCCTTACTTCATTTGTACCAGAGTGATCTGCTGGTTCTGCAATGAGTTGGATATTGTATCTACGATCAAAGACATGATGGCATATTATTCTGTCCATGGGTGCGTTCAGAAGAGGTAGTTGGCAGAGAAGTAGTTGACACCCTTAGCTCCAAACATTGATTCATCTTTTCTTATTCTTATTTTTACTATCAGTGCTCATCGCCGATTATCCCTTTCAATCTGGTCAACCTCCTTCCCGAAGGGACATAGTCCTTGGCTACTTGCTGGGAAAGGTTTGTGGTTACACAACCGATTTTTTGATACTGAAGTCAACGCAGAAACATCCTATATCCAACTGTATATAGTGATTCTTTATGTACATAATTATAAAGGCTATTAGGGGCCATCCACATATTACGTAATCAAGTTTTTGGGATTTTCGACCCCCTTCCCTTCCCCATGTCAACAAAACTCTTCGAGTAGCGGCATAATTTAATGGCAGGCCGCGGCAATATATTGGAACTTCTTGCAATATCGCCGCGCTGGACAAAAAGTACTAAAACTATAAAACTACTATAGCAATCATAATAAAACTGTGCAATGATCGCATTGAAATTTCGTACATAGAATGATAAAATCTCATTTTGTAAAACAATTAGATAATCTTCTTATATATAAAAATGAATCGCCGTAAGTTAGTCTCGCAGGATCTCGGAAATGACTCGACCGATTTGAATTATTTTTCTTTTATTTTGTTTTGCTTGATTCAGGGGTGGTTTACAAAAAAAAATATTTAGGAAAAATTAAAAGAAACAACTGAAAATCGAAATTGGTCATTTTCGGAAATGGGCCGCTTTCAATAGATGGCGTTCGCGGCGATCCTATCGTTTAACAGCTGCGCCATCCATAACTGTTATTCGTTCCGTGCAATTCTGTAAAATTTCAAAAGGTCAAGAGTCGAAACAGTCGAAAAAGTCGAAAACGACGAAAAAGTCGAAAAAGCCGAACAAGTCGAAAAACTCATACCGTACATGATTCGCCCATATTATAGATTTTAATGAATTGGATTTGGAAGGTTGATTACGATCAATAAACGCTTATGAAGAGTTACAATCAAATCAATTTTAGGTGGTACGAAGTTCACCGGGTCATCTAGTTATGAATAAATGAGAAAGCTGAAAAAGTGAAAAAAAAAACTCGGCATTTCTAACTTGTACTTGTCTAAGGACTAATGCGGAACCCTATTTAAAAATTGTAAATACTATCGGGATCTTTATTAGATTCTCTATCAAAGGTAATATTTCGTTTTGCTTATTTACATACAAAAATTTTAGATATTAGCTCATAAAAACCAATAAAAATTTTGATGACCTCGAAAAAAAAAAATATTTCACCAGAAATATCCGCAAAATGGCGGGCGAAATTATTCTAGCGGCCGTCTATGTATTTATGGTAATAATGAGATATTTGGTATGGATTTTAGGATGCGTTCGAATTATAAAATAATATTACTGTGCGCTCCGGCAGCAAGCTGCCAATATTGGTCGTTACGTAGTCAACGGTGTTCTGATGTGCAACCAAATTTGGTCGTTACGTAGCCGAAGGGTAATCAGCGGCCTCCCCCCCCCCCCCCCCTCCCAAGATTACGTGATCAACGGAAACTAAACAGAACATCCAAGAAAACGAAATAACTGAATAATGTTTAATTATGAACAATGACATTAAAGGACATCCTACTACTATTATAAAGGCGAAAGTTTGTAAGAATGGATGTTTGTTACTCTTTCACGCAAAAACTACTGAATGAATTTTGATGAAACTTTACAAATAATATAGCTTACACATCAGAATAACACATAGGCTATAATTTATAAAGATATAGTGTGAATTATCTATACTAATATTATAAAGAGGTAAAGTTTGTGACGTTGTAGGGAGTAATCTCTGGATCTACTGAACCGATTTTGAAAATTCTTTTTCCAATAGAAAGCCACGCTATTTGTGAGTGTCATAGGCTATGTATTAATCCGAGAAATGAAAAGACTTTTTCGTGGTGGTCGGATTTGCAAAGTAAGTCGGAGAATGAGCGGTCGAACGAAAACGTTTCTAACTAACGCTGCCTTAACGATGAGAGATACATGATTAAGTTCTAAAGAAAAGTTGCAGAGCTTGATAATGCCTACAAAAAAGTCAGCGACAGCATATGTCTAACTTTTATATTTAAGTCACAAAAAGTAGTATTTTAAATTAAAAAAATAATTTAAATTGTTAGGTCATGTTTATTGGTCATATCAAAACTATGAATTCTTATCAAAATAAGTAAATTTATGGTCTCAAGCGTTTAAAACAAAAGACTTCCCTTTTACTGCATATAATTGCCCTTTTACTGCATAAATAGTTAAAGAGATAATACGACATAGGTACGGAACTGCGACCGTATCTCGGGTTGGAACTCCTGAAACGCACACAAATAAGACACTCACAAGAAGACACTCACAAATAATGGTATTATAGTCAAATTAGCATGCAAATACATACATACATATGCAGTTAAAATATAACCCTTCTTTTGGTAGTCAGGAAATAAATCATAGCACTCATTACTAACCGAACCACACTCATAATTTCATCACAGGTAAAAAGTTTTACCGCCCAACGAAGTGGGCACGGGTCAGCTAGTAATATAAGAAGAAATGTTCATATACTGGCTCTCCTATATCGTGTACTCACCCAATTAACACCATCCTATCTCCAGAAGCTTTTTGAACCACTAAGTTCCCACGGTCTCGTACTTCGGTCAGCCTCTGACAGTTTATTAAAAATTCCGAGTCATAATAGTGATTTCTATTCCTATTCTTTCTGTGTCCATGGTGCAAGACTCTGGAACGATCTCCCAGCAAATATACGAAACTCGCCTTCTTTACCATCGTTTAAGACTCACCTTAAGGATTACTACCTTTCTAAGAAGTAACCAGTTCTTCCACTTGTCTGTATGTTATTTAATAATCTTTATTTTCACAATGCGCGCATGTACCACTATGTTTAGGTTAGCTGTAAGACATTGCCATGTGGCAATAAGCTCGCCTTTTTTGTATACTTATTAAGTGCAAATAAAGAGTTTATTATTATTATTATTATTAACCCGTTGAGTATGATACGACCAAATCTGGTTGTGAAACAATTATCCGTTGAGTATGATACGACCAGATCTGGTTCCGCGTTTTTTTCACTTCTTTGACGTTCTCATATTTATTCATAATTATCTAATTGTTTAACAAAATGATATTTCAATATTCTATATTCGAAATTTCAATGCAATCATTGTGCAGTTGTTCTTTTTATGATTGGTGTAGTAGTTTCGTAGTTATAGTACTTTAAGGTCGATGTCGCCGAAAATCCTGCAAAAGAGACAGATGCATCCATGAAAATACCCATTTACTCCAAGGGTTAATATATATATAGCTTGGCACCGACTTCATCTAGTTTGATTTTTCAAAGCCAAGGGATCCCTTAACCTTTCGGAAGCCAGTCATTCCACAAAATTTTCGAAGCCCTAGAAAATTTCTTTGTAGAAGCTGTGTGCAAACATACCAATATATAACGGTGGCTTATTGAATAATAGGCTTCAATGACAGGTTTTTACCGAATGGAGGAAGAAATAGAGCCGATAATTAAATAAATACGGATATTACGTTACATTACAACACCCCTTGCACAGCTAGACATATTCTAGCTGGCTGCAAGGTGGCCTTGGATCAAGGACGCTACACTTACTGCCACGACAAAGTCCTTGCTGTTATTCGCGAGGTACTTAGCCTCTCAGTGGCTCGTGCCAACGAGGGTTCTACAGTATCCTCCAAACCCCCAATACAGTTTGTGCGGGTAGGCTCTAAAGGCAAAAAACATCTCACTGCAAAACCTTTCTCAATAATCAAGAAAGCTTCAGATTGGATTATGGAGGTCGATTCGGTCTCTAAGCAGTATAAATTCCCTGAAAGTCTCGGATGCATAGCCCTGCGTCCAGATATAACTCTTTACTCTCTATCTCGGAAGATGGTCCTTATTGTAGAATTAACTGTTCCATGGGAATCAAATATCCCAAAAGACCACGAGTACAAATTAAATAAATACCATCACCTCGCAAATGCCGTCACCCGGAACGGCTTCACTGTTCACCTTCACGCGGTGGAAGTAGGCGCTCGTGGCCTGCCAGCTAAATCTTTGTTTCACCGTTTTAAAGATCTTGGTCTCTCCAGGAAAATAATCAACTCCATTCTAGAAAAAATATCTAAAACCGCGATTTCTGCATCTCAAATTCTATGGCTTCGAAGGGGGAGTGAATGGGTGGTAAGGTGAACGCTCACATGGGGCAAGACAGCTGTCCTAAACCTACCACCGCCGGTCGTTAGTCCAGAATCCACCCTTCACCTCCCAGAAGTGCAATAATTATATATGATGGGCCCGATTTTTGGTCGGTGAATTCCATGGCAGCTCCGTTTGTATTTTATTTATTCGTCGTGTCCAATTGACGGCTAAAGACCGCTCTTGGACGTGTCAAAATAATTGGGTTAGGTAGTAAGTTTCGTTACTGCTCTTTACTGAACATACATAGGTAGTCAAGAATTAACTACTAGATTGTCAAACTATAAATATAAATAATCAAAATAGAAGCCTAATATTTGAAGTAGTTAGTAATTCGAAAAGATACGTAGTAAAATTATTCATCGTAATATTCAAATCATCAGTAAAATGTTAAATAATCAAATTAAATCTACGTTATGCATTTTAAACTAAAGGTACAGATATAAGACCATATAAAATAATCAGGCAATAAGGCTACTTTTTTAAGTAATTTATATGGGTACAATATTTGAGCGGGTACAATACTGCGGGTAATTTATATGGGTACAATACTGGTCGATTCCACTGTATTACTTGGTATCACTTTAGATAAAAAGCTACAATGGGGCCCACACATTAAGAAATTGGCCGACAGGCTAAGTTCTGCGGCATATGCTGTAAAAAATATTCGTAATTTAACAGATATAGACACCGCGAGTCTGGTTTACTTTAGCTATTTTCACAGCTTGATGTCGTATGGCATCTTGCTGTGGGGTCATGCTGCTGACGCTGATAAAATATTTATACTACAGAAACGAGCCATCCGCGCTATTTATAAATTGGGTGCTAGACAGTCGTTACGCGGAAAATTTAAAGAAATCAATATTTTGACACTTGCATCTCATTACATCTATGAAAACTTAATGTATGTGCATAAAAATAAAGAACTGTTTTTAAAAAACTCTGATAGGCATGGTGTCAATACTAGAAATAAAAATAAACTTGCTGACCATAAAAGTCGACTCTCCAAAACCACAAAATCATTCAAAGGGCAATGTATACGCTTCTACAATAAAGTCCCAGTAAAAATGCAAAATTTATCTGTGATACAATTTAAGTCATTTATTAAGAAGAAGCTGTACTCAAAGGGCTACTATAAAATAAATGATTATCTAGACGACAAAGACCCTTGGAAATAAAATGGTTGTCTTGATTATTAATATCACGTTATATTTCACAATAATTTGTTATAATGTCACAATATCTTAATTTTTTATCATTTATGTATGTTTGTATGCATTATTGACGTCAAAAAGTTACGATTTCGTACTATTTTGAATAAAAAACTTATGATTATGATTATGATTAAAAATCATGACCCTCAAATTCGGCCAGATTATAGAAAGGGTGGCTGGCCTATCAGCATCTCCTTGATGTTTTTTTTTAATTTTATGTCCTCCAGCTGTTTGAATTTTGTAGGGAGTAGATTATGGAATTTAATGCTAAGGTAAAGTAGCTTTTCTGTACTTTTGCCAGTCGTATTCGGGGTACGCATAAAAAAGAGCTACCGCGGGTATGATGCCAGTAAATGTCTGCATTAATTGGTGTTTCTGTTAGGAGCTGTCTAGCATACATTAAACGCTGGTATATAAACGCCGAATACTTAGTCATTACCCTTGCCTTGATGAAATATTCTTTGCATGAGGTCCTAGTCGTTACCTGATACATGCTGCGCAGTGCTCTCTTTTGCAAAAGAAAGATTCTTTTACTGGTTGCAGTAATTGTAGTCGGTTGATATAATACGGATAATACGAAAAACGTCGATCGGCGTGCGTAGCCACCCAGGGGTTTAGGGCTCATTCACTGGAGACACTACCCTATCTACGCACATCGCGCGTGCGGGGCATCTTCGGCGCTTCACTGTGGTATTTCCTTACAGGTTTAGACCAAAAAAATTGCTATGTGGTGACCAAAGTTGATAACATAATCAGAAGGGGCAGCCCCCCCCCCTCACGTAATCAAGCGTAAGTCTCAGCTCCAACCCACCTCCCCCCTCGGGGATTACGTAATATGTGGACGCCCCTTACTGATTAAGACACCTTTCCACAGTGGGTAAGTTTTCTAAAATTTGAGAAGAAACGCATTGACATTCATGTTTAACAGTATATGGCTTTGTCAGAAATGCCAAGTTTTAACCAAGCTTTCCTTGCAATTTCTAGAAATCAGCCATCTTTTTGAGAAGAAAATTATGACACGCAATAACTTTTTATTTAGGAAAAAACTGCTTTTTAGAATGTAGGTACTAATTTAAATAATTAATTTGTAGTCGTCCTATAAAATAAACGTTTGTCTCAGTTTAGCATTTAACGTTATAATTATTATGTTGATTGGTAAAATAAAAATGTGAAAATAATAATGTTTTTATTTGCCTAATATATATTTTGAAAATTGCTGATATTTAGCACTAAACCACTAAAACGAGGCGCACTGATCGAGTAAATATCCTATGGAATATATCCACCAAAATCCTAAAGAGTTCTGTAACCGTAATCTCGCACAATCTATCTTTTATATTTAATCGATGCATGGAACATGGATTCTTTCCCACCAAAATGAAGATGGCCAAAGTAGTGCCGATATTTAAAAAAGGTTGCCCTGAAAACAGAGATAATTATCGACCCATATCTCTTTTACCAGTTTTCAGCAAAATTTTTGAAAAATTACTTCTTATCCGACTTGTTAATTTCTTTGCTGAAAACCAAATCCTGTCTAAAAAACAATTTGGATTTCAATAAAATCTCTCTGCGCAAGATGCAATCGCCAGTCTCATTAAAAAAACACTGCTTGGGCTAGACAATATGAAAAAAACCGTAGGCATTTTCTGTGACCTCTCTAAGCTTTTGATTGCGTAGACCACTCAATTCTACTTGAAAAATTGGAATACTACGGCATTAGGAATAAGGAACAGCAACTCATGGAATCTTATTTGCAAGAACGCACTCAGATTACGCAAGTCGAAAATAGCAAGAGCGTGCCACATAATATCCGCAAAGGTGTTCCTCAAGGATCGATACATGGACCTTTTCTCTTCCTCGTCTATATTAATGACATCCCAGAGTGCCTGAAATCCGTGGAGGATGAAATCATTTTATTCGCCGATGATACTTCACTTCTTTTTAGCGATAAAAATAAAGACACTTTGGCCCAAAGAATAAATGAAACAATAGACAGGCTTAGTATATGGTTCCAAGTTAATAAATTGTCACTTAACGTAAATAAATCAAAATCGATATGCTTCTCTTTGCGGCCGTCTGATTATAATGAAATAGACGTATACTTTGAGTCTGACCAACTAGAAAATGTCTCCTCCACGAAATTTCTCGGATTAGAAATTGATCAAAAATTACAATGGTCTGATCATTTAAATCAGCTTTACTCAACCTTTTTTTTTTCTTGGGCCAAATACGAGTGAGTGCTACATCAGACGGGCCGCAACAACCTATATTACAACAAATCCACAAAAGACGTTAATAAAACTCAACTTTTAAACCTAATCATTTTTGTTGACATTGCCTACTTTTGACAATTTTATCTAGATCCGGCTTATAATTGCTACATGCTACTCTCAACACGTCATCAAGGTGTGAATCAGTAAGCCGACAATGTAGGCATTTTTTGCATATTTCATTTTAGAATAAAACGATTCACAGAGGTAAGTTGATGCAAACAACGTCAACAGCAAATGTGCACAATGTTTCAAGGTTTTGTAATTAACGGGTGCTAATTTCCAAAATTCTTCATATTCTTTTACTTCTCTTTTCTCTTTAAAAATTGCTTCCAAATTTCTGTCGTTTTTAAATTCAATAAATTCATCCAATAATTTGCGTTCTCAAATCCAAATGCAGTCAGTTGCGTGATAGTGGCTATTTGTAAGTGTCAGGGATTTTCGACTAGCAAAAAACATTTCTTGATTTTTCCTTAATCCTGAAATCTGCGCTTGAATTCCTTGCTTGAGGAATCTAAGTAATTAAAAATTAATACATAGTTTTCTAGGGAAACATCAATGCCATCTTGTTGAGCCTTTACCATTATTGGAAAATTGTGCAGTTTTTTATTTTGTATTTCTTCTATGTACAGGTCCAATTTATCTTCGAAAGCAAATACTTTACTTGTCATCCGAGAAATAATTTTATTTCTCCCTGTAAACCACGATTGAGTTCACCAGGTTTTTCTGTCACATAGCAAAGAAAAGCTAGAATACATTACCAACTGTCATTTTTAAGTTCACTGTAAACTTGTTGTAAAAATAAAATCATTTCATTTCGGAAAGAGTAAAACCGTTCCCGGACTTTTCCTCTACTGAGCAACCTTCGGGCCGCAAAGAAAAGGTCGGCGGGCCGCAGGTTGAGTATGGCTGATTTAAATGATCTCAGTAAAAAAATGTGCAGTGCCATATTCGCCATTAGAAAGATAAGTTTATGCGGTTTTGAAGCAGCTAAATCCGTTTATTTTGCATATTTCCCTAATAACGTATGGCCTACTGTTTTGGGGAATGGCACCAAACTCAAAAAGAATTTTTCTCATCCAGAAAAGAGCGGTACTCACTTTATATAGAGTCTCACCAAGAAGTTCTTGTAAGCCGCTATTTGTAAAATCAGGAATAATGATTCTATTTTCTTCTTACATCTACCAAAATATTATGTACGCTCGTAAACACCTAACAGAAGCTCCGGTGAATAGTGATTTTCATCATCACGATACGAGGAATAAATCCAATCTCCACATAAACCGACAGCGACTTAGCAAAGTGCGACACAGTTTTATTCATCAAAATTTGTCCTTCTATAATAAGATTCCAGAGCAATTTTTTTAATTTGCTTTTGTCTTGGAGGCTTTTGCTTGTCCAAGGCTTTTGCCTTGGAGAGGACCAATTTAAAAAGATAATTATACATAATTTGGTAAGAAACCCAATTTATGGTATAAGGGAGTTTGAAAATTCTGAGTTTATTTTCCATGTTGATGATTAATGAAATGCGTAAAGTTTTAAACATAATGGTATTATGATAGCTGACATTCTAATTTTCATATAATTTATTATACATCTAGGTATTCATTTTAAAAAAAATACGAAAGCATATTGCTGGATTGACAATAAAATATATATTTTTGATTATTCTACATAGAATTTGCATTTCTATTTTAATATATTATCCTCTCTGACTCTTAAATCACATTAGTATATTTTGATTAATGTAGGTAATATTGAATATAATATTACAGTCATGACAACTATCACGATAGTTATGTTTTTAATAATTAAATTTTTAGCATTTAATTTTGTGACGCATCCAAGTGTAGGAATGCCTATCTACTGGAGTAGTTGATTGTATTGTATTGTATTGTAAGAAGGAGTTGATGATTTTCCTGGAGAGACCACGATCTTTAAAAAGGTGAAACGGAGATTTAGCAGGCAGGCCACAAACACCAATTTCCACCGAGTGGTAAACCGCAATAAAATGTCTTAATGATTATATTTCAAATAAAAATAGTCAAGATATATAATTAATATGAGCCTACCTAATAATAAAAATAGTCAATACATTTTAGTCAAAGTGAAAATTGATTAAAAACCTATTACAGAAAGAGATATAGTCGAGATGCATACAGTTTTTGTACAATTTTCTTTAATGAGATATAGCTTGAGTTTATTTTTAAATTGGGGCATTTTTCCTTCGCGGCATATTTTTTTGATACCAGAGGGCAGCTTATTGTAGCATATAATTCCGACGAAGTTCGGATCCCTTTTAAAAAATTTTAGATTTGAACGAGGAAAAATCAGATTATTTCTCCCCCTGGTAAAGTGTTTATAGGTATCTGATTGTATCGGCAGTTGAGCTAGGTTTTTTATGATCGATTTAACGCATTATAAAACGTATAGAGATGGAAGGGTGAGGATTTTAAGCCTTCTGAAATGACCACGGCATGATTCTACATAACCATTCTTCATTGATGATAGCAACTTCCAAGTTCCACCATGACATGGCTGATGTGCCCTGGGCTGGCCTCCGAAGAGGGAACTCCTCCACGGTCAACAGCAGAGACCCAAAATGTTGTGTAAGCATTCAATTATGATAGCAGCTTCCAAGTTCCACCATGACATGGCTGATGTACCCTGGGTTTGCTCCCGATGAGGGAGCTCCTCAACGGTCAACCACAGAGACCAAAATTTTTGCGTACGCATTCAATTATAATAGCAACTTCCAAGTTTCACCATGACATGGCTGTTGTACCCTGGCTGTTGTAGCTGGTGTACCCTGGGTTAATACCCTCAAAAACGTCTTGAAATTGTTGAAGCGGAGCGAAAGGGTTGTCAAGATTAACGGAAAACACATCTAGTGCAGTAGTCAGGTTGCTAAGTTATTACGTTGAAGTGTTGAAATGTTTCTACGAAACCACCAACTATGATAATGATGACCATCCAAGTAGACATTGATACAAATAGATGACCGTCGATGGCCATCCAAGTAGATATTAGACGACGAAACAAAGTCCGTAATATAAGGGAATGTCAACTTACCGAAACTGTTCATTAATAGGTACCCTCAAAGCGTCTTGAAATTTATGAAACGGAAAGAAAAATATATCCTAGGTATAACTCATTTTATCTGCCGTTTTGAACTTCATTCGTTGAACTGAGCGGAAGACGAAATTCGAATTATTAGCTGGCAAGATTTTGATATGAAATTAAACCACGGAATAGTAGCAAAAGTTAAATTTAATATTATAATAACATTAATTATTCCACTAATAACTACTATAACATATTGCAGAAATTACCGCCTTTTGTAATTAAGGGGTAAGTGGAATAAAACACTAATAATATTAAACCGAACGACATAATATTAAAACACTATGGATCTTATAACTATATCTTATAACTTATAACCATTAGACTTATCCTATAGCATAACTATTAAACATAATTAATTATGGAAATTACACCGCACGAAATGTGTTTAAATTTATTCGGACGAGTTTAAGTTCGAGAGGTAGTTTTTATAGATGATTGTTCGTTTCGTATTCCGCATTTCGTATCTCGTTCGCTTGAACTCATTTCAGTTTTAGTTCACGAAGAAACGCAATCGGTCCCATTGATGCCGTATCTGTAAACTCTATATGTACATTCTTACAGAAAAACATCTCTGGACTGCAAAATTTTACGAAAATTCCATATACTGTCAAATTGCTATTACCTTGGCAGGTAGGCATATTTAATATAATATTACCAATTTATTAGACTTAATATCCTTATTTTTAAAAACATTATATTTACATTTTCTCCGCGTCGTAACAAACCCCTCTCCTGCTCATTATATTATTTCAACTAAGATACAATAAATGATTTATATCCGAAAATAAAGTAAGAAACAAGTAACCACTGTTCAATAAAAACTAGGTTTCTGACTTATAATCCATAATAAACACACACACACACATCTATCTAGGTAAATTTAAAGGCATTAGAATAATCAATAGGTAAATGCATTTGACTGTTCCGTATAAATAATATAATAAGATAATAAACATACACACTTAAATCTAGGTTATTAAGCAATTAGAATCATATCAGTAAATGCATTTGATTGTTCCATATTGGCTGTTCGTAGATAAATAAAATTTCACAAAGAGTAACTGAAAAATAAAATGCATACATACAATAGAATATACTATCTACTTGAGATCGCATTGTTCGATTTCATCTAAAAAGTGTTCGTGCTCCACCGATGCACTATGTTCTGCTTGCTTAGAAGACGAAGAGTACTCATCAAAGGTCTACCACCGACCGTTGCTTTTCGATTGTTTAATATCTTTCATTTGGCATTTGGCAGCAGTCATGTGATTTTTAAGATAAATTTTACGACCGAATGCATGTTTGCATATTGTACAAACAAAGGGCGTGTTTCGGTGTATTACATTTATATGTCTGATTAACTGCGACTTTTGGGTGAAAGTTCTATTACAATCCGCACAACTATATTTCATTCCGAGATGGACTGAGTTTATATGGACATTTAAATCTCCACGCCTTGCAAAACTGCGATTGCATTTGTCGCACGCGAAAGGCTTCAATTTCCGGTGGACAGAATTGACATGTTGAATTAAATCACCACTCATAAAGAAAGCGCGTTTGCATTCCTTACATTCAAATTCTTTCATTTTTCTATGAACGCCGTCGATGTGCAGTTTAAAGCTTGTTTGATTTGGAAATTCTTTGTTGCATAAATCACACGTGAATACATTCAACCGCCGGTGAGTGAAATTTACATGCGCATATAAGTTACTGCGATTAGAAAAGACTTTCTTACACTGCTGACACGCATGCTTTAGTTTGAGATGGATCGATTGGACGTGTTTTTTCAAATTTTGTCTATATGGAAATGCCCTGTCACACTGTTCACACGTATATTGCTTAAATTTCCTATGTACTATATCAACATGCTGAATTAGATTCCCTCTTCTACTTGATTCGTAGCTACATTTGACACACATATATTTCTTCCCATTTGGCCTAATACAGTCTTTGCAAAATAACACAATTTCTTTGTTATGCTTACATGCTCCCATTGGCACGCTTCTGTCTAGATGCCGATCGCAGACAACGCATGTGAATTTATCAAATTTCGTTAATAATACTTTGATCTCTTTCATCACGCTTCCTTCGGGTTTTATGAAAGCCACTGCCTCTTCTTCAAATTCCGGAATATTTTCTTCCATATAAGAAGAGTTTGGTTGTTCCTCTTTGAAGCAAATATCGCTTTCTGGTTTCAACGTTTCACTGTATTTATTGTCAGAGCAACTTGGCATCCTGTCTTCGACATCGGACTCTAATTCTATCTTCACTTTAACGTCTGCATTGTTTTCATCATTTTCCTGCCTTTCCATGGTGAATATTTATACTTTTTATTAAATATAGAGGTAAAATAAAGCGGAAAACTGCAGAAACGTACACGATCTATATCGTAAACAGATGTAATTATTTTGACGTTTCGTGTTTAGTATTGCCACATCTTGGAATATGAAATTCAATATTTATACAAGTTGTTTTTACTGCACGTGATTTTTTTAGCGGGTTAATCAGTAAAACAAAGTAAGCAACAAAAAAAAAAAAACAAAAAAAATTTTTTTTTCAATTAACGTTTTGTGTTTTTTTAATATTGTAAAAAGCTATGATAACGATGCGATATCTAGCGGTAAGTAAAATGTCGCTATTATTGTTTATTTACGATATTTAAACCTACCGCTAGACGGCGCAGCTCACTGAAAATTTTCTCAAACCCTTATCTAATAGTTAATTTCTTCAAACTTTCAAATTAAAAAATAAAACAAAAATCCGTTTTTAAAAAAAAAACCTTCGTTTTTTTCTAGTTTCTTTATCAAAAGTTGCTTACCTCGTTTTACTGATTAACCCACTAAAAATGCCCGTGCAGTAAAACCAACGGCGGATCCAGTGGGGGGGGTCATTGGAGTCATGCCCCCCCCCCTGGGGCCTGGGCTGGGCATAGTCGACCACTGATATTTTTTGTAAAATCTATTGATTGTATTTATTTTTTAAACTATTTGATTTGTATTTATTTTTGTAATTTTGGAGCCTCTCCTGGCTGGACCTCGACTATGTGACCCCCCCCCCCCCCTGACTCGAAGGCTGGATCCGCCCTTGAGTAAAACCATCCTGTATATTAGTCGTAGTTTATATATCTATATTAGTTATAGGTTTAATATCTATCTTTTTCATAATGAGTTTGGGAACGTTTTTTTTTATTATTTTCCTTAAGAATTAATAAATAATGTTGGTTATAATACTTTTGTTTTTAACGGTAAGATTCTTTTTTTTTTAATTAAGAATTAAGATTTCATCTCTTTTAATACTCTTTTTTTAATATCGTTATTATACTCCCTATAATTATAGGGAGAGTGTCAAGGTACGAGTAATCGTATGTGTTGAAATATTGAAATCGCGTGAGTGTGAATTATTGGTATACCTTAACAAAATCTATACAAATAAAACAAAGTCGGATTTGTTAGAACACTTAGAACTCGAAAGCGGCTGCACCGATTTTCATGGTTTTTGATTTGTAGTTGTTGCGGGATAAATAAATTGTGCATACAGTAATATTATAGTTTTATTTCATACTAGCTGACCTCTGCCCACTTCGTTGGGCGGTAAAACTTTTTACCTGTGATGAAATTATGAGTGTGGTTCTTTTAGTACTGAGTGCTATGATTTATTTCCTGACTGCCAATAGAATAATATTTTTACTGAATATGTATGTAGGTATGTATTTGCATGCCAATTTGACTGTAATACCGTTATTTGTGAGTGTCTTCTTGTGAGTAGTAACTATTTATGCAGTAAAAGGGAAATTATATGCAGTAAAAGGGAAAAGTATTTTGTTTTAAACACTTGAGACGACAAATTTACTTATTTTGATATGAATTCATAATTGTTGATAATATGACCAATAAATATGACCTAACGATTTAAATTATTTTTTTAATATAAAATACTACTTTTTGTGACTTAAATATATAAGTTAGACATATGCTGACGCTGACTTTTATGTAGGCATTATAAATCTCTACAACTTTTCTCTAGAACTTAATCATATATCTCTCATCGTTAATGCAGCGTTAGTTAGAAACGTTTTCGTTCGACCGCTTATTCTCCGACTTACTTTGCAAATCCGACTACCACGAAAAAGTCTTTTCATTTTTCGGATTAATAATAGCCTATGACACTCACAAATAACGTGGTTTTTATTGGTAAAAGAATTTTCAAAATCGGTTCAGTAGATCCAGAGATTACTTCCTACAACGTCACAAACGTTACCTCTTTATAATATTAGTATTATAGTATTATAGATACCGCTTCACCTAAATTAGCGACATTTTCTGCAAAATATTATGATAGGTGTTAGTGGATTTATTATTATTAATATAAATAGTGTTTTTGCATTATTTGGTGTATTTTCATATTAATACGCCATACGCCAACTAATAATTTGAATTTCTTCTGCCACTCAGTTCAACGAATGAGTCCAGACGGCAGATAAAATGGTTTTGATCTCGGATAAAAGATGTATTCTTCATTAAAATAAAATTTATAACTTTAATTCCCCTCCACTTCCTCCTATCCCATTCCTAGGCGACTGTATATTTTTACGATCTTTAAGTGGAAACTTTTAACTGGCATTGTAGTCTATAAATACAATTCAGATATTTCTCCTGTAATAGCTGTAAGTTTCCTTAATAATAATAAAAATTTAAAAAATACGTGTGGCACTCGGGGACTGCCTCGGTAAAGCTATTGCATAGCATTTTTAACAACTTATGCAATTATAATTATTTATTTATTTTTTTTTCTGATATCGGATAAGTGCGCTCTATCGGAAAACGTTGGAATTATTCCGAATCATTTGCGGCTGCGGAAGCAAATAATTCGAAATAATTTCAACGTCTTCCGATAGATCGCCGCGCACGAATTTTATTCTATAAAGCAAAAAAACGGATATTATTCTATTCTTTGACTATTCGAAAAAAATCGTAGATAAAAAGATAGATAATTAAATTATCTTTAAAATGGTGCAGGTTTCATAATAATACGTCAGATAGTATTTGCGTAGTAGTCGTTTTTGTGTTCGGTTAGACCTAATTACACAAATTAATTACACTATGTAATATAAACAAAATCTAAAATATTCAAAGCTAAGAATATTAGTAAAATGTTCTTGTTTAACATATATTTTTTTCTAATCGTAAGCAGTACTCGTTTAGACGTAATTATCAGTTTAAAATTTTCGTTAAGAAATTTCTTCATTCGGTCGCAGTGCAAACGAAAATAGGCCTCCGTCTATGGCGCTCCGCTGCACTTTCGTGTGGCAAGTTCATTGCGCGTTTGGTCGCACGCCAACGCGGTCGTGTCAGGCCCTGCGTCGTTTTTTATAGCTCCAGAGCGAGATGGCAACAGGCAGTAGGGCTTCTCAAGTGGCAGCCCAGCGATATTTTTTAATTCTTTGTTATAAATACCAGTTTTTAGTACCAAGAGGGCTCGGTTGGTTGACCGTACACAAATTAACTGCAATGACATACCGGGTAAGTATTGATTAACAGGCATCCTTGAAGGGGGCTATTCTGTACGAGCAGATAAGCAACTTTTGATATAAAAGTGAGGGTAAAAAAAAAATATTTGAAAAAAAAAATCTTCTTTTGAAAAATAGTATAAAAGGCTCTAAGCACGATGCGCTATCTAGCGGTAAGTCGAATATCTCTAATATCGTTTCTAAGCGACATTTTACCTACCAATAGATGGCGCAACGCACTCACACTGTTTTTTAACAGTCAAGTTCTTCAAATTTGTAAATTTAAAAAAAAAACACTAAAATCAACATTTATTGGGCTCAAATTTGGGCTGTTAACTTTGATAATAAAGTACTTGGATTAGCTCCGCCGCGCGCGTCGTCAGATAGTTCTTAACAGTCCTAGATATGTGGCACTGAGCCCCTTCATGCAGGGAAATAAAACAACGATGAACATCCATGTGAAGTTCCAACTTGTAACAAATTGAGGTACCGACGTCCATTTATAGTAATTTTAGACGACATTAAATAATAGCGACAGACAGTACCAGACACGGACATTGCACCACATATCATCTGGCTTGGAGGACGTTTCACAGTTGGTTGTATTTATACTTCCTCAACTCTTTTGCCTTTTGGGAAGAGATCACTTCTAACACGTGCAGGTAGATAGTTGCTAGATACTGTCTAATTCTTATGTTTTCGGACGAACATCAGTTGTTTCTTTTTCATAGTAGTCGGCCGAGATGTAGTCGGCATATTTTGTGACCCTTTCAAGGCCTTTGACTGCGTACCTACAGCACGAAACGTTGGTTAGGAAACTTGAACACTACGGCATTACAGGTAGTTCATTAGCCCTTCTTAAAAACTACTTAAATGACAGGGTTCAGAAGGTTTACGTTGGCGGAGAGAGATCATCCGGCTCGTTAGTATAGGTACATGGGAGTACCACAAGGTTCAATACTTGGACCGTTCCTTTTTCTTATTTTTATTCGCAGATGATACCTCTTTGCTATTCAAAGTAGGTAGACAACAACATAATTATGACGATGTGAATGATTCTATCTCGAATGTTGTGGAATGGTTCACAGCAAACTATCTGCTACTAAATGAAAAGAAAACAAAATGTATAAAATTCTCACTTCCAAATGTAAAGCAGATAGGGCCAAATATTATCATAAAAAATGAGCGCCTAGAACTGGTCAATTCCACTGTATTCCTTGGTATTACTTTAGATAAAAAGCTACAATGGGGCCCACACATTAAGAAATTGGCCGACAGGCTAAGTTCTGCGGCATATGCTGTAAAAAAATCGTAATTTAACAGATATAGACACCGCGAGGCTGGTTTACTTGAGCTATTTTCACAGCTTGATGTCGTACGGCATCTTGCTGTGGGGTCATGCTGCTGACGCTGATAAAATATTTAAACTACAGAAACGAGCCATCCGCGCTATTTATAAATTAGGTGCCAGACAGTCGTTACGTGGAAAATTTAAAGAAATCAATATTTTGACACTCATTACATCTATGAAAACTTAATGTATGTGCATAAAAATAAACAACTGTTTTTAAAAAGCTCTGATAGGCATGGTGTCAATACTAGAAATAAAAATAAACTTGCTGACCATAAAGGTCGACTCTCCAAAACCACAAAATCATTCAAAGGGCAATGTATACGTAATACGCTTCTACAATAAAGTCCCAGAAAACATGCAAAATTTATCTGTGATACAATTTAAGTCATTTATTAAGAAGAAGTAATACTCAAAGGGCTACTATAAAATAAATGATTATCTAGACGACAAAGACCCTTGGAAATAAAATAGTTACCTCAATGATTTATATCACGTTATATGTCACAATAATTTGTTATAATGTCACAATAATTTAATTTTTATATCATTTATGTTTGTATGCATTATTGACGTCAACAAGTTACGATTTCGTACTATTTTTTTTAATAAAAAAAACTGGCAGCTCCGTTTGTATTTATTTATATGATTATGATTATTGTCTGATTTCAAATATTCTTCTAATTAAAGGTTGTATTCATCAATGGGAAGGACTGGGGAGATGTAGGGTTCCGTACCTACGCTATGGCAGCAACCATTTTTATAGAAATGGTTGCTGCCACAGAAACGTAGCTCTTTGACGTATGTACCTGTGTGCACGATTTCGGCCCAACAAGGCATATATCTACCAAATTTCTAGCCGATAAGTCCAATATTTGAAGATTGAAATATGAGTAGGGCGCTCCTTGGTGAACTAATTTCAACCACAAACATTAGAACTCCTGCCATGACCAGATGAAGCTATTGAGCTGAATAATCCGATTAAGCTGAACTTTTAATGCAAGCATCAATTGATTATTACAAGAGTTAACCATATTATGGTTGAAATCAATCCATCAGGGGGTCGCACAAGTCATATATAATTTATTATTATTATTATTATTAATCAGGACAGGCAGCTTTGCTGATACGTCCAGATCAGATCTTGTAAAGCTAAACATTATTAACAATATAATATAGACAATTATAACAAGTTTTTAGGTACAAATCGAGTCTGTTTTAAAATTGATTGACAGAGATTGCACTAATCACTTCAAATGGTAGTTTATTCCACATGTCCACCACTCAATTTGGCAGAACGTTCTTAAGAGGATTAGATTTAAATTGTGTACGGTTGAGTTTTTTGTTGTGACCTCGAAGATTTGTGTTGACGTTGAATTTGTAAATATCCTTCAGTGCAGGTACATCGTAATAATGTGTTAGAATTGTATATGTCTTAATCAGGTCCCCTCTCTGTCTTCTTTGTTTGAGTGTAGTAATTCCAAGTAATTTCAAGCAATCTTCATAATTCCTATTATTCAGGTCCACTGGCATTTTGGTTGCCCTTCACTGAACCTTTTCCAGGATATCTACATCTTTGCATAAGTAGGGTTCCAGATCTGACAGCCATACTCAAGAATAGGTCTCACATATGCCTTGTAGATCTTGATAAAAAAACCTCTATTGACAGATGTTGGAAAGCCTTCCTTATTAGATAGAGAGTAGAGTTCCTCGAAATAGGGTTCCTAGAATATAGAGTTCTTTGTTGATCTTGCGCGACTATACGCCAGATTTTTGTTGATCCGTTTGCATTTGTTGATCCGGACATGATTTGTTGATCTAATACTCCAACCACCATACATACGTTGATCCGATCGGATCAACAAGTGAAATCGGTTTCTTCCTCTAAGCCCCGCCCACTTTTAGCATCATTTATACAGATCACTCTTTATAGTTTGTTGATCCAATTCAAATGGACCAATCAGAACGCACTGTCCCGACAAAAAACAAAACAAACAATTCCTCATCGAAATAAATCGATCTGTCAGTTTGACTTTGAAGTTTGTTGTTTCATATCCTTTTTTTAGGGATATGCCAATAGATGTCAGTCTTTTAGCCAATATGATATCGTAAACAAATATGAGAAAAATATAAAAAATATATTAAATAAATAAGAAAAATAAAATATGAAAATAGAAATAGGAAAAATATAAAAATTAAAATTATGCAAAATAAAAATATTATAACATTATCTTCTGCACTGAACCATCGATGATGATTCGTATATATATATAGAAATACCAGCCCGACGAGGGAACTCCTCAACGGTCAAAAGCAGAAACCTAAAATTTTGAGTACGCATTCAAATCAAATCAAATAATGTATTATCCTAAAAACTAATACATAGTTGTATAGACAGTTGTATTACATTTACATTTGGCCGTGATATTATTTAATTCTTCATTAATGATCAAATTCTTCTATTAATAATCAAAACATAAAAGGTTACTCGTAAGAATAAAGAAGGTATTATTGTAGAAAATAAATCTAGTCTCATCATTTAGTTTACTAGATAATAAACACGGAGTAAGATATGTAGAAAGTAAGATACAGATATGCAAAGTATAGAGAAGATATGTAGAAATTAACTCAATAAGTAGTGATTCTATTACATTGAATATAATGAAGTAATGAGAAAAAAAAGAAGGTTATAATGGACATAATTAATTCTTTACAATACCGATACAAATAAGTTTTTTTTAGTATAAAATTAATAAATGTAATGTCAAAAAGAACAAAAAAAATGTGACGATTGTCAAAAAGTAAAATAAAATGTCTTAATGATTATATTTCAAATAAAAATAGTCAAGATATATAATTAATATGTGCCTACCTAATAATAAAAATAGTCAATACATTTTAGTCAAAGTGAAAATTGATTAAAAACCTATTACAGAAAGAGATATAGTCGAGATGCATACAGTTTTTGTACAATTTTCTTTAATGAGATATAGCTTGAGTTTATTTTTAAATTGGGGCATTTTTCCTTCGCGGCATATTTTTTTGATACCAGAGGGCAGCTTATTGTAGCATATAATTCCGACGAAGTTCGGATCCCTTTTAAAAAATTTTAGATTTGAACGAGGAAAAATCAGATTATTTCTCCCCCTGGTAAAGTGTTTATAGGTATCTGATTGTATCGGCAGTTGAGCTAGGTTTTTTATGATCGATTTAACGCATTATAAAACGTATAGAGATGGAAGGGTGAGGATTTTAAGCCTTCTGAAATGACCACGGCATGATTCTACATAACCATTCTTCATTGATGATAGCAACTTCCAAGTTCCACCATGACATGGCTGATGTGCCCTGGGCTGGCCTCCGAAGAGGGAACTCCTCCACGGTCAACAGCAGAGACCCAAAATGTTGTGTAAGCATTCAATTATGATAGCAGCTTCCAAGTTCCACCATGACATGGCTGATGTACCCTGGGTTTGCTCCCGATGAGGGAGCTCCTCAACGGTCAACCACAGAGACCAAAATTTTTGCGTACGCATTCAATTATAATAGCAACTTCCAAGTTTCACCATGACATGGCTGTTGTACCCTGGCTGTTGTAGCTGGTGTACCCTGGGTTAATACCCTCAAAAACGTCTTGAAATTGTTGAAGCGGAGCGAAAGGGTTGTCAAGATTAACGGAAAACACATCTAGTGCAGTAGTCAGGTTGCTAAGTTATTACGTTGAAGTGTTGAAATGTTTCTACGAAACCACCAACTATGATAATGATGACCATCCAAGTAGACATTGATACAAATAGATGACCGTCGATGGCCATCCAAGTAGATATTAGACGACGAAACAAAGTCCGTAATATAAGGGAATGTCAACTTACCGAAACTGTTCATTAATAGGTACCCTCAAAGCGTCTTGAAATTTATGAAACGGAAAGAAAAATATATCCTAGGTATAACTCATTTTATCTGCCGTTTTGAACTTCATTCGTTGAACTGAGCGGAAGACGAAATTCGAATTATTAGCTGGCAAGATTTTGATATGAAATTAAACCACGGAATAGTAGCAAAAGTTAAATTTAATATTAATAATAACATTAATTATTCCACTAATAACTACTATAACATATTGCAGAAATTACCGCCTTTTGTAATTAAGGGGTAAGTGGAATAAAACACTAATAATATTAAACCGAACGACATAATATTAAAACACTATGGATCTTATAACTATATCTTATAACTTATAACCATTAGACTTATCCTATAGCATAACTATTAAACATAATTAATTATGGAAATTACACCGCACGAAATGTGTTTAAATTTATTCGGACGAGTTTAAGTTCGAGAGGTAGTTTTTATAGATGATTGTTCGTTTCGTATTCCGCTCTATCTCGTTCGCTTGAACTCATTTCAGTTTTAGTTCACGAAGAAACGCAATCGGTCCCATTGATGCCGTATCTGTAAACTCTATATGTACATTCTTACAGAAAAACATCTCTGGACTGCAAAATTTTACGAAAATTCCATATACTGTCAAATTGCTATTACCTTGGCAGGTAGGCATATTTAATATAATATTACCAATTTATTAGACTTAATATCCTTATTTTTAAAAACATTATATTTACATTTTCTCCGCGTCGTAACAAACCCCTCTCCTGCTCATTATATTATTTCAACTAAGATACAATAAATGATTTATATCCGAAAATAAAGTAAGAAACAAGTAACCACTGTTCAATAAAAACTAGGTTTCTGACTTATAATCCATAATAAACACACACACACACATCTATCTAGGTAAATTTAAAGGCATTAGAATAATCAATAGGTAAATGCATTTGACTGTTCCGTATAAATAATATAATAAGATAATAAACATACACACTTAAATCTAGGTTATTAAGCAATTAGAATCATATCAGTAAATGCATTTGATTGTTCCATATTGGCTGTTCGTAGATAAATAAAATTTCACAAAGAGTAACTGAAAAATAAAATGCATACATACAATAGAATATACTATCTACTTGAGATCGCATTGTTCGATTTCATCTAAAAAGTGTTCGTGCTCCACCGATGCACTATGTTCTGCTTGCTTAGAAGACGAAGAGTACTCATCAAAGGTCTACCACCGACCGTTGCTTTTCGATTGTTTAATATCTTTCATTTGGCATTTGGCAGCAGTCATGTGATTTTTAAGATAAATTTTACGACCGAATGCATGTTTGCATATTGTACAAACAAAGGGCGTGTTTCGGTGTATTACATTTATATGTCTGATTAACTGCGACTTTTGGGTGAAAGTTCTATTACAATCCGCACAACTATATTTCATTCCGAGATGGACTGAGTTTATATGGACATTTAAATCTCCACGCCTTGCAAAACTGCGATTGCATTTGTCGCACGCGAAAGGCTTCAATTTCCGGTGGACAGAATTGACATGTTGAATTAAATCACCACTCATAAAGAAAGCGCGTTTGCATTCCTTACATTCAAATTCTTTCATTTTTCTATGAACGCCGTCGATGTGCAGTTTAAAGCTTGTTTGATTTGGAAATTCTTTGTTGCATAAATCACACGTGAATACATTCAACCGCCGGTGAGTGAAATTTACATGCGCATATAAGTTACTGCGATTAGAAAAGACTTTCTTACACTGCTGACACGCATGCTTTAGTTTGAGATGGATCGATTGGACGTGTTTTTTCAAATTTTGTCTATATGGAAATGCCCTGTCACACTGTTCACACGTATATTGCTTAAATTTCCTATGTACTATATCAACATGCTGAATTAGATTCCCTCTTCTACTTGATTCGTAGCTACATTTGACACACATATATTTCTTCCCATTTGGCCTAATACAGTCTTTGCAAAATAACACAATTTCTTTGTTATGCTTACATGCTCCCATTGGCACGCTTCTGTCTAGATGCCGATCGCAGACAACGCATGTGAATTTATCAAATTTCGTTAATAATACTTTGATCTCTTTCATCACGCTTCCTTCGGGTTTTATGAAAGCCACTGCCTCTTCTTCAAATTCCGGAATATTTTCTTCCATATAAGAAGAGTTTGGTTGTTCCTCTTTGAAGCAAATATCGCTTTCTGGTTTCAACGTTTCACTGTATTTATTGTCAGAGCAACTTGGCATCCTGTCTTCGACATCGGACTCTAATTCTATCTTCACTTTAACGTCTGCATTGTTTTCATCATTTTCCTGCCTTTCCATGGTGAATATTTATACTTTTTATTAAATATAGAGGTAAAATAAAGCGGAAAACTGCAGAAACGTACACGATCTATATCGTAAACAGATGTAATTATTTTGACGTTTCGTGTTTAGTATTGCCACATCTTGGAATATGAAATTCAATATTTATACAAGTTGTTTTTACTGCACGTGATTTTTTTAGCGGGTTAATCAGTAAAACAAAGTAAGCAACAAAAAAAAAAAAACAAAAAAAAATTTTTTTTCAATTAACGTTTTGTGTTTTTTTAATATTGTAAAAAGCTATGATAACGATGCGATATCTAGCGGTAAGTAAAATGTCGCTATTATTGTTTATTTACGATATTTAAACCTACCGCTAGACGGCGCAGCTCACTGAAAATTTTCTCAAACCCTTATCTAATAGTTAATTTCTTCAAACTTTCAAATTAAAAAATAAAACAAAAATCCGTTTTTAAAAAAAAAACCTTCGTTTTTTTCTAGTTTCTTTATCAAAAGTTGCTTACCTCGTTTTACTGATTAACCCACTAAAAATGCCCGTGCAGTAAAACCAACGGCGGATCCAGTGGGGGGGGTCATTGGAGTCATGCCCCCCCCCCTGGGGCCTGGGCTGGGCATAGTCGACCACTGATATTTTTTGTAAAATCTATTGATTGTATTTATTTTTTAAACTATTTGATTTGTATTTATTTTTGTAATTTTGGAGCCTCTCCTGGCTGGACCTCGACTATGTGACCCCCCCCCCCCCCTGACTCGAAGGCTGGATCCGCCCTTGAGTAAAACCATCCTGTATATTAGTCGTAGTTTATATATCTATATTAGTTATAGGTTTAATATCTATCTTTTTCATAATGAGTTTGGGAACGTTTTTTTTTATTATTTTCCTTAAGAATTAATAAATAATGTTGGTTATAATACTTTTGTTTTTAACGGTAAGATTCTTTTTTTTTTAATTAAGAATTAAGATTTCATCTCTTTTAATACTCTTTTTTTAATATCGTTATTATACTCCCTATAATTATAGGGAGAGTGTCAAGGTACGAGTAATCGTATGTGTTGAAATATTGAAATCGCGTGAGTGTGAATTATTGGTATACCTTAACAAAATCTATACAAATAAAACAAAGTCGGATTTGTTAGAACACTTAGAACTCGAAAGCGGCTGCACCGATTTTCATGGTTTTTGATTTGTAGTTGTTGCGGGATAAATAAATTGTGCATACAGTAATATTATAGTTTTATTTCATACTAGCTGACCTCTGCCCACTTCGTTGGGCGGTAAAACTTTTTACCTGTGATGAAATTATGAGTGTGGTTCTTTTAGTACTGAGTGCTATGATTTATTTCCTGACTGCCAATAGAATAATATTTTTACTGAATATGTATGTAGGTATGTATTTGCATGCCAATTTGACTGTAATACCGTTATTTGTGAGTGTCTTCTTGTGAGTAGTAACTATTTATGCAGTAAAAGGGAAATTATATGCAGTAAAAGGGAAAAGTATTTTGTTTTAAACACTTGAGACGACAAATTTACTTATTTTGATATGAATTCATAATTGTTGATAATATGACCAATAAATATGACCTAACGATTTAAATTATTTTTTTAATATAAAATACTACTTTTTGTGACTTAAATATATAAGTTAGACATATGCTGACGCTGACTTTTATGTAGGCATTATAAATCTCTACAACTTTTCTCTAGAACTTAATCATATATCTCTCATCGTTAATGCAGCGTTAGTTAGAAACGTTTTCGTTCGACCGCTTATTCTCCGACTTACTTTGCAAATCCGACTACCACGAAAAAGTCTTTTCATTTTTCGGATTAATAATAGCCTATGACACTCACAAATAACGTGGTTTTTATTGGTAAAAGAATTTTCAAAATCGGTTCAGTAGATCCAGAGATTACTTCCTACAACGTCACAAACGTTACCTCTTTATAATATTAGTATTATAGTATTATAGATACCGCTTCACCTAAATTAGCGACATTTTCTGCAAAATATTATGATAGGTGTTAGTGGATTTATTATTATTAATATAAATAGTGTTTTTGCATTATTTGGTGTATTTTCATATTAATACGCCATACGCCAACTAATAATTTGAATTTCTTCTGCCACTCAGTTCAACGAATGAGTCCAGACGGCAGATAAAATGGTTTTGATCTCGGATAAAAGATGTATTCTTCATTAAAATAAAATTTATAACTTTAATTCCCCTCCACTTCCTCCTATCCCATTCCTAGGCGACTGTATATTTTTACGATCTTTAAGTGGAAACTTTTAACTGGCATTGTAGTCTATAAATACAATTCAGATATTTCTCCTGTAATAGCTGTAAGTTTCCTTAATAATAATAAAAATTTAAAAAATACGTGTGGCACTCGGGGACTGCCTCGGTAAAGCTATTGCATAGCATTTTTAACAACTTATGCAATTATAATTATTTATTTATTTTTTTTTCTGATATCGGATAAGTGCGCTCTATCGGAAAACGTTGGAATTATTCCGAATCATTTGCGGCTGCGGAAGCAAATAATTCGAAATAATTTCAACGTCTTCCGATAGATCGCCGCGCACGAATTTTATTCTATAAAGCAAAAAAACGGATATTATTCTATTCTTTGACTATTCGAAAAAAATCGTAGATAAAAAGATAGATAATTAAATTATCTTTAAAATGGTGCAGGTTTCATAATAATACGTCAGATAGTATTTGCGTAGTAGTCGTTTTTGTGTTCGGTTAGACCTAATTACACAAATTAATTACACTATGTAATATAAACAAAATCTAAAATATTCAAAGCTAAGAATATTAGTAAAATGTTCTTGTTTAACATATATTTTTTTCTAATCGTAAGCAGTACTCGTTTAGACGTAATTATCAGTTTAAAATTTTCGTTAAGAAATTTCTTCATTCGGTCGCAGTGCAAACGAAAATAGGCCTCCGTCTATGGCGCTCCGCTGCACTTTCGTGTGGCAAGTTCATTGCGCGTTTGGTCGCACGCCAACGCGGTCGTGTCAGGCCCTGCGTCGTTTTTTATAGCTCCAGAGCGAGATGGCAACAGGCAGTAGGGCTTCTCAAGTGGCAGCCCAGCGATATTTTTTAATTCTTTGTTATAAATACCAGTTTTTAGTACCAAGAGGGCTCGGTTGGTTGACCGTACACAAATTAACTGCAATGACATACCGGGTAAGTATTGATTAACAGGCATCCTTGAAGGGGGCTATTCTGTACGAGCAGATAAGCAACTTTTGATATAAAAGTGAGGGTAAAAAAAAAATATTTGAAAAAAAAAATCTTCTTTTGAAAAATAGTATAAAAGGCTCTAAGCACGATGCGCTATCTAGCGGTAAGTCGAATATCTCTAATATCGTTTCTAAGCGACATTTTACCTACCAATAGATGGCGCAACGCACTCACACTGTTTTTTAACAGTCAAGTTCTTCAAATTTGTAAATTTAAAAAAAAAACACTAAAATCAACATTTATTGGGCTCAAATTTGGGCTGTTAACTTTGATAATAAAGTACTTGGATTAGCTCCGCCGCGCGCGTCGTCAGATAGTTCTTAACAGTCCTAGATATGTGGCACTGAGCCCCTTCATGCAGGGAAATAAAACAACGATGAACATCCATGTGAAGTTCCAACTTGTAACAAATTGAGGTACCGACGTCCATTTATAGTAATTTTAGACGACATTAAATAATAGCGACAGACAGTACCAGACACGGACATTGCACCACATATCATCTGGCTTGGAGGACGTTTCACAGTTGGTTGTATTTATACTTCCTCAACTCTTTTGCCTTTTGGGAAGAGATCACTTCTAACACGTGCAGGTAGATAGTTGCTAGATACTGTCTAATTCTTATGTTTTCGGACGAACATCAGTTGTTTCTTTTTCATAGTAGTCGGCCGAGATGTAGTCGGCATATTTTGTGACCCTTTCAAGGCCTTTGACTGCGTACCTACAGCACGAAACGTTGGTTAGGAAACTTGAACACTACGGCATTACAGGTAGTTCATTAGCCCTTCTTAAAAACTACTTAAATGACAGGGTTCAGAAGGTTTACGTTGGCGGAGAGAGATCATCCGGCTCGTTAGTATAGGTACATGGGAGTACCACAAGGTTCAATACTTGGACCGTTCCTTTTTCTTATTTTTATTCGCAGATGATACCTCTTTGCTATTCAAAGTAGGTAGACAACAACATAATTATGACGATGTGAATGATTCTATCTCGAATGTTGTGGAATGGTTCACAGCAAACTATCTGCTACTAAATGAAAAGAAAACAAAATGTATAAAATTCTCACTTCCAAATGTAAAGCAGATAGGGCCAAATATTATCATAAAAAATGAGCGCCTAGAACTGGTCAATTCCACTGTATTCCTTGGTATTACTTTAGATAAAAAGCTACAATGGGGCCCACACATTAAGAAATTGGCCGACAGGCTAAGTTCTGCGGCATATGCTGTAAAAAAATCGTAATTTAACAGATATAGACACCGCGAGGCTGGTTTACTTGAGCTATTTTCACAGCTTGATGTCGTACGGCATCTTGCTGTGGGGTCATGCTGCTGACGCTGATAAAATATTTAAACTACAGAAACGAGCCATCCGCGCTATTTATAAATTAGGTGCCAGACAGTCGTTACGTGGAAAATTTAAAGAAATCAATATTTTGACACTCATTACATCTATGAAAACTTAATGTATGTGCATAAAAATAAACAACTGTTTTTAAAAAGCTCTGATAGGCATGGTGTCAATACTAGAAATAAAAATAAACTTGCTGACCATAAAGGTCGACTCTCCAAAACCACAAAATCATTCAAAGGGCAATGTATACGTAATACGCTTCTACAATAAAGTCCCAGAAAACATGCAAAATTTATCTGTGATACAATTTAAGTCATTTATTAAGAAGAAGTAATACTCAAAGGGCTACTATAAAATAAATGATTATCTAGACGACAAAGACCCTTGGAAATAAAATAGTTACCTCAATGATTTATATCACGTTATATGTCACAATAATTTGTTATAATGTCACAATAATTTAATTTTTATATCATTTATGTTTGTATGCATTATTGACGTCAACAAGTTACGATTTCGTACTATTTTTTTTAATAAAAAAAACTGGCAGCTCCGTTTGTATTTATTTATATGATTATGATTATTGTCTGATTTCAAATATTCTTCTAATTAAAGGTTGTATTCATCAATGGGAAGGACTGGGGAGATGTAGGGTTCCGTACCTACGCTATGGCAGCAACCATTTTTATAGAAATGGTTGCTGCCACAGAAACGTAGCTCTTTGACGTATGTACCTGTGTGCACGATTTCGGCCCAACAAGGCATATATCTACCAAATTTCTAGCCGATAAGTCCAATATTTGAAGATTGAAATATGAGTAGGGCGCTCCTTGGTGAACTAATTTCAACCACAAACATTAGAACTCCTGCCATGACCAGATGAAGCTATTGAGCTGAATAATCCGATTAAGCTGAACTTTTAATGCAAGCATCAATTGATTATTACAAGAGTTAACCATATTATGGTTGAAATCAATCCATCAGGGGGTCGCACAAGTCATATATAATTTATTATTATTATTATTATTAATCAGGACAGGCAGCTTTGCTGATACGTCCAGATCAGATCTTGTAAAGCTAAACATTATTAACAATATAATATAGACAATTATAACAAGTTTTTAGGTACAAATCGAGTCTGTTTTAAAATTGATTGACAGAGATTGCACTAATCACTTCAAATGGTAGTTTATTCCACATGTCCACCACTCAATTTGGCAGAACGTTCTTAAGAGGATTAGATTTAAATTGTGTACGGTTGAGTTTTTTGTTGTGACCTCGAAGATTTGTGTTGACGTTGAATTTGTAAATATCCTTCAGTGCAGGTACATCGTAATAATGTGTTAGAATTGTATATGTCTTAATCAGGTCCCCTCTCTGTCTTCTTTGTTTGAGTGTAGTAATTCCAAGTAATTTCAAGCAATCTTCATAATTCCTATTATTCAGGTCCACTGGCATTTTGGTTGCCCTTCACTGAACCTTTTCCAGGATATCTACATCTTTGCATAAGTAGGGTTCCAGATCTGACAGCCATACTCAAGAATAGGTCTCACAAATGCCTTGTAGATCTTGATAAAAAAACCTCTATTGACAGATGTTGGAAAGCCTTCCTTATTAGATAGAGAGTAGAGTTCCTCGAAATAGGGTTCCTAGAATATAGAGTTCTTTGTTGATCTTGCGCGACTATACGCCAGATTTTTGTTGATCCGTTTGCATTTGTTGATCCGGACATGATTTGTTGATCTAATACTCCAACCACCATACATACGTTGATCCGATCGGATCAACAAGTGAAATCGGTTTCTTCCTCTAAGCCCCGCCCACTTTTAGCATCATTTATACAGATCACTCTTTATAGTTTGTTGATCCAATTCAAATGGACCAATCAGAACGCACTGTCCCGACAAAAAACAAAACAAACAATTCCTCATCGAAATAAATCGATCTGTCAGTTTGACTTTGAAGTTTGTTGTTTCATATCCTTTTTTTAGGGATATGCCAATAGATGTCAGTCTTTTAGCCAATATGATATCGTAAACAAATATGAGAAAAATATAAAAAATATATTAAATAAATAAGAAAAATAAAATATGAAAATAGAAATAGGAAAAATATAAAAATTAAAATTATGCAAAATAAAAATATTATAACATTATCTTCTGCACTGAACCATCGATGATGATTCGTATATATATATAGAAATACCAGCCCGACGAGGGAACTCCTCAACGGTCAAAAGCAGAAACCTAAAATTTTGAGTACGCATTCAAATCAAATCAAATAATGTATTATCCTAAAAACTAATACATAGTTGTATAGACAGTTGTATTACATTTACATTTGGCCGTGATATTATTTAATTCTTCATTAATGATCAAATTCTTCTATTAATAATCAAAACATAAAAGGTTACTCGTAAGAATAAAGAAGGTATTATTGTAGAAAATAAATCTAGTCTCATCATTTAGTTTACTAGATAATAAACACGGAGTAAGATATGTAGAAAGTAAGATACAGATATGCAAAGTATAGAGAAGATATGTAGAAATTAACTCAATAAGTAGTGATTCTATTACATTGAATATAATGAAGTAATGAGAAAAAAAAGAAGGTTATAATGGACATAATTAATTCTTTACAATACCGATACAAATAAGTTTTTTTTAGTATAAAATTAATAAATGTAATGTCAAAAAGAACAAAAAAAATGTGACGATTGTCAAAAAGTAAAATAAAATGTCTTAATGATTATATTTCAAATAAAAATAGTCAAGATATATAATTAATATGTGCCTACCTAATAATAAAAATAGTCAATACATTTTAGTCAAAGTGAAAATTGATTAAAAACCTATTACAGAAAGAGATATAGTCGAGATGCATACAGTTTTTGTACAATTTTCTTTAATGAGATATAGCTTGAGTTTATTTTTAAATTGGGGCATTTTTCCTTCGCGGCATATTTTTTTGATACTAGAGGGTAGCTTATTGTAGCATATAATTCCGACGAAGTTCTGATCCCTTTTAATTTTTTTTAGATTTGAACGAGGAAAAAACAGATTATTTCTCCCCCTGGTAAAGTGTTTATAGGTATCTGATTGTATCGGCAGCTGAGCTAGGTTTTTTATGATCGATTTAACGCATTATAAAACGTATAGAGATGGAAGGGTGAGGATTTTAAGCCTTCTGAAATGACCACGGCATGATTCTACATAACCATTCTTCATTTATGATAGCAACTTCCAAGTTCCACCATGACATGGCTGATGTGCCCTGGGCTGGCCTCCGAAGAGGGAACTCCTCACGGTCAACAGCAGAGACCCAAAATGTTGTGTAAGCATTCAATTATGATAGCAGCTTCCAAGTTCCACCATGACATGGCTGATGTACCCTGGGTTTGCTCCCGATGAGGGAGCTCCTCAACGGTCAACCACAGAGACCAAAATTTTTGTGTACCTACTCATTCAATTATGATAGCAACTTCCAAGTTTCACCATGACATGGCTGGTGTACCCTGGCTGGTGTAGCTGGTGTACCCCGGGTTAATACCCTCAAAAACGTATTGAAATTGTTGAAGCGGAGCGAAAGGGTTGTCAAGATTAACGGAAAGCACATCTAGCGTAGAAGTAACAACAAAGTACTTAATTATCTAATTTTTAATTCCTTGCAGTAGTCAGGTTGCTAAGTTATTACGTTGAAGTGTTGAAATGTTTCTACGAAACCACCAACTATGATAATGATGACCATCCAAGTAGATGCTGATCCAAATAGATGACCGTCGATGACCATCCAAGTAGATATTAGACGACGAAACAAAGTCCGTAATATAAGGGAATGTCAACTTACCCAAACTGTTCATTAATAGGTACCGTCAAAGCGTCTTGAAATTTATGAAACGGAAAGAAATATATATCCTAGGTATAACTCATTTTATCTGCCTTTTTGAACTCCATTCCTTGAACTGAGCGGAAGACGAAATTCGAATTATTAGCTGGCAAGATTTTGATATGAAATTAAACCACGGAATAGTAGCAAAAGTTAAATTTAATATTAATAATAACATTAATTATTCCACTAATAACTACTATAACATATTGCAGAAATTACCGCCTTTTGTAATTAAGGGGTAAGTGGAATAAAACACTAATAATATTAAACCGAACGACATAATATTAAAACACTATGGATCTTATAACTATATCTTATAACTTATAACCATTAGACTTATCCTATAGCATAACTATTAAACATAATTATGGAAATTACACCGCACGAAATGTGTTTAAATTAATTCGGACGAGTTTAAGTTCGAGAGGTAGTTTTTATAGATGATTGTTCGTTTCGTATTCCGCTCTATCTCGTTCGCTTGAACTCATTTCAGTTTTAGTTCACGAAGAAACGCAATCGGTCCCATTGATGCCGTATCTGTAAACTCTATATGTACATTCTTACAGAAAAACATCTCTGGACTGCAAAATTTTACGAAAATTTCATATACTGTCAAATTGCTATTACCTTGGCAGGTAGGCATATTTAATATAATATTACCAATTTATTAGACTTAATATCCTTATTTTTAAAAACATTATATTTACATTTTCTCCGCGTCGCAACAAACCCCTCTCCTGCTCATTATATTATTTCAACTAAGATACAATAAATGATTTATATCCGAAAATAAAGTAAGAAACAAGTAACCACTGTTCGATAAAAACTAGGTTTCTGACTTACAATCCATAATAAACACACTCACTTAAATCTACGTAAATTCCATAGAATATACTGTCAAATTGCTATTACCTTGGTAAGTAGGCATATTTAATACAATGTTACCAATTTATTAGACTTAATATCCTTATTTTTTAAAATATTATATTTATATTTTCTCCGCGTCGTAACAAACCCTTCTCCTGCTCTTATATTATTTCAACTAAGATACAATAAATGATTTATATCCGAAAATAAAATAAGAAACAAGTAACCACTGTTCGATAAAAACTAGGTTTCTGACTTATAATCCATAATAAACACACACACACATCTATCTAGGTAAATTTAAAGGCATTAGAATTATAAATGCATTTGACTGTTCCGTATAAATAATATAATAATATAATAAACATACACGCTTAAATCTAGGTTTTTAAGCAATTAGAATCATATCAGTAAATGCATTTGATTGTTCCATATTGGCTGTTCGTAGATAAATAAAATTTCACAAAAAGTAACTGAAAAATAAAATGCATACATACAATAGAATATACTACCTACTGGAGATCGCATTGTTCGAATTCATCTAAAAAAGTGTTCGTGCTCCACCGATGCACTATGTTCTGCTTGCTTAGAAGACAAAGATTACTCATCAAAGGTCTACCGCCGTCCGTTGCTTTTCGATTGTTTAATATCTTTCAATTGGCATTTGGCAGCAGTCATGTGATTTTAAGACAAATTTTCCAACCAAATGCATGCTTGCATATTGTACAAACAAAGGGCTTGATTTTTCTGTGTATTACATTTATATGCCCGATTAAGTTCGATTTGTGGGTGAAAGCTCTGTTACATTCCGCACAACTATACTTCATTCTGAGATGTACTGAGTTTATATGGACCTTAAACTGCCCTCGTGATGCAAAACTGCGATTGCATTTGTCACAAGCGAAAGGCTTCAATTTCCGGTGGACAGAATTGACATGTTTAAATAAATTAGCACTCTCAAAGAAAGCGCATTTGCATTCCTTACATTCAAATTCCTTCATTTTTCTATGAACGCCATCGATGTGCCGTTTAAAGGTTGTTTGATTTGGAAATTCTTTGTTGCATAAATCACAGGTGAATACGTTCAACCGTCGGTGAGTGAAATTTACATGCCGTAGTAAGCATTTGCGATCAGAAAAGACTTTCTTACACTGCTGACACGCATGCTTTAGTTTGCGATGGATCGATTGGACGTGTGTTTTCAAACTTTGTCTATATGTAAATACCCTGTCACACTGTTCACACGTATATTTCTTAAATTTCCTATGCACTATATTAACATGCTTAATTAGATTAAATCTTCTACTTGATTGATATCTACATTTGACACAAATATATTTCCTAACATTTGGCCTGATACAGTCTTTGCAAAATAGCACAATTTCATTGTCATGCTTGCATGCTCCCATTGGCACGCTTCTGTCTAGATGGCGATCGCAGACAACGCATGTGAATTTATCAAATTTCGTTAACAATACTTTGACCTCTTTGGTCTCCTCAATATCATCTTCCTGTTCCTTGCTGACTGATTCGACAGGATCGCTTCGTTCGGGTTTTATGAAAGCCACTGCCTCTTCTTCGAATTCCATTATATTTGCTTCCATATAAGAAGAGTTTGGTTGTTCCTCTTTAAAGCAAATATCGCTTTCTGGTTTCAACGTGTCACTGTATTTATTGTCAGAACAACTTGGCATCCTGTCTTCGACATCGGACTCTAATTCTATCTTCACTTTAATGTCTGCATGATTTTCATCATTTTCCTGCCTTTCCATGGTGAATATTTCTACTTCTTATTATATATAGAAGTAAAATAAAGCGGAAAACTGCAGAAATTTACACGATCTACACCGTAAATAAATGTCATTATTTTGACGTTTCGTGTTTAGTATTGCCACATCTTGGATTATGAAATTCAATATTTATACAAGTTGTTTTTACTGCACGTGATTTTTTTAGCGAGTTAATCAGTAAAACAAAGTAAGCAAAAAAAAAAACAAAAATATATATATTTTTTTTAATTACCATATTTTTGTGTTTTTTTTTAATAGTGTAAAAAGCTATGATAACGATGCGATATCTAGCGGTAAGTAAAATGTCGCTATTATTGTTTATTTACGATATTTAAACCTACCGCTAGACGGCGCAGCGCACTGATTTTTTTCTCAAACCCTTATCTAACAGTCAACTTCTTCAAACTTTCAAATAAAAAAAAAACAAAAATCCGTTTTAAAAAAAAACCTTCGTGTTTTTCTAGTTTCTTTATCAAAAGTTGCTTACCTCGTTTTACTGATTAAACCACTAAAAATGCCCGTGCAGTAAAACCAACGGCGGGTCCGAAGGGGGGGGGGTGGTTATTGGGGTCATGACCCATCCCCCCCTGGGGCCTGGGCTAGGCATACGTCAACCAATGTTATTTTTTTTTAAATCTATTGATTGTATTTATTTTTTAAACTATTTGATTTGTATTTATTTTTGTAATTTTGGAGCCTCTCCTGCCTGGACCTCGACTATGTGACCCCCCCCCCCCCTGACTCGAAGGCTGTATCCGCCCTTGAATAAAACCACCTGTATATTAGTCGTAGTTTATATATCTATATTAGTTATAGGTTTAATATTTTTTTTATATATACTCTAAGTTTAATATCTATCTTTTTCATAATGAGTTTGGGAACGTTTTTTTAAATTATTTTCCTTAAGAATTAATAAATAATGTTGGTTATAATACTTTTATTTTTAACGGTAAGATTCTTATTTTTTTTTAAATAAGAATTAAGATATAATCTCTTTGATTACTCTTTTTATTAATATTGTTATTATACTCCCTATAATTATAGGGAGTGTGTCAAGTTACGATTAATCGTATGTGGAAATCGTGTGAGTGTGAATTATTGGTATACATTAACAAAATCTATAGAGTAAGGTCGGCAAATATGGACCACCACAAGGACTTTTTGAAATAAAACTCAAGGCTATTACACAATATCAGTATCATGAACTTTAATCAGTAGAGTACTTACCTATCTGGTTAACATAATTCAGTCAATTTACTCATCCTCATTGTAATTTACTTAGCTTAAATTTGTCAAATACCAATGCAGTCGAGAAAAAGAAGTCTGTGGAATGGTTGGTAAATATGGACCATATTTGCATTAGATTCCGTAGATTACTTTTTCTTTTTTTTCTACTTAATCGAGTCTTCCAAATCTTTTTTGTACGGTGAAGAAGTGATAATTTGTGCTTTTCAAGCTTTCCTGCCTCGTTAGATTTGTTTAAGGAAAGAATTAAGGAGGCCCATCTTTTTGTCGCTTATCGCAGAAATTGCTGCCTGCATATCCGCCCCATCCCATATTTTTCTCGGCCCTGCTTTTGAAGAAGGGCGTGGAGACATCTTCTGTAATAAAAAAAAATAGGGTTTAATACAGACCACTGGGCCATATTTACCTACGCTCTGGTGGTCCATATTAGCCGCACCCAGTACTTTATCATAATAATATTTTTGATAATACTTCTGACTTTGTCTTACTTCTATAAATTACAGTATTGAATAGGCAGGAGACATACCAACGCAAGCATGTTGGCGACAAACAATTTAAGCAACAAGTTGATGTATAAAAAAATTACAAACTTACCAGAAAATAACATCGATTTGTCACAAAATACAAAAATCGCCAGAGGTGACGCGAACACGGTGCGAGAGTGACAGCAGACAACTGGCGGCGTCGCGATGCAACATCATTCGACTCGCGACTAACTGTAGGCGTGTTCGGTCGCTAGGTTCGTGGAGAAACCATATTAGCCGACTGGGCCATATTGGGAGCTAATGGGCCCATGATGAGGCGGCCACGATGACCCATGTGTTCAGGGTCGGTCACACTCACGGGTCAACACCCATCCGATGGCCTCCACGCATGGGGTGCGAACCTGGGTAGGACACTGGGTCAACCAGTCTCCCCTGGGAATCAAACCTCTGGCGCTCCTGGACGGTCTGCACACCGAGCGGCGCAAGCCAATCGACCGTGCTCTCCGACAAACAGTCGGGGGAGTCTGGAAACTGTATTGTTTCCTATAGAGCGGGGGTGGTTGTCTACCTTACGGCGACTGCTCTTGAAATGACCATTGGCCATCCGATCCCGGTTCAGAGTCGGGCAAAGGACGCCTTGGTCCGCGATAGATTCGGTGCACTCCGTTTCACCGCTTCGTAAGGGAGAGGACCGCGCAAGCGACCTCGAACTCGGAACCAATCGAGAGACCGGAGAAATCTGGTCACAATTGGAAGTGAGGGCGCGAGTATCTCGAGCCCGCCGGGTTTATTCCTGGCTCACTCGCGGTAAGGCGTTGGACTCTCACGGGTTGTGACGTAGCTGGACGTAGGATTGTACTGTCCAAAGTCTTCTACGTTCACTGCAGGGCGACAGAATGACTAATCGTTAAAACGTCCTGTGGTGACGGGCTCGCCCGTTGTAGTCGACACCGCAAGATGTCCCCATCGACATGACCAGTCCAATCATCTATTTTGATTATTTATATTTATAGTTTGACAATTATTATTATTTATTTATTCTGGACAGGCAGCTTTGCTGATACGTCCAGATCAGATCTTATAAAGCTAAACAATATTAACAATATTATATAAACAATATTAACAAGTTTTTAGGCACAAATTGAGTCTGTTTTTAAATTGATTGACAGAGCTTGCACTAATCACTTCAAATGGGAGTTTATTCCACATGTCCACCACTCTATTTGGCAGAATGTTCTTTAAATTTTGTACGGTTGAGTTTTTAGTTGTGACCTCGAAGATTTGTGTTGACGTTGAATTTGTAAATATTCTTCAGTGTAGGTACATCGTAATAATGTGTTAGAATTTTATATGTCTCAATCAGGTCCCCTCTTTGTTTTTTTTGTTTGAGTGTAGTAATTCCAAGTAATTTCAAGCGATCTTCATAATTCCTATTCTTCAGGCCCACTGGCATTTTGGTTGCCCTTCGCTGAACCTTTTCCAGAATATCTACATCTTTGCAAAAGTAAGGGTTCCAGATCTGACAGCCATACTCAAGAATAGGTCTCACATATGCCTTGTAGATCTTGATAAAAAACCTCTATTGACAGATGTTGGAAAGCCTTCCTTATTAGAGAGATAGTAGAGTTCCTCGAAATAGGGTTCCTAAAATATAGAGTTCTTTGTTGATCTTGCGCGACTATACGCCAGATTTTTGTTGATCCGTTTGCATTTGTTGATCCGGACATGATTTGTTGATCTAATACTCCAACCACCATACATACGTTGATGCGATCGGATCAACAAGTGAAATCGGTTTCTTCCTCTAAGCCCCGCCCACTTTTAGCATCATTTATACAGATCACTCCTTATAGTTTGTTGATCCAATTCAAATGGACCAATCAGAACGCACTGTCACAAATAGCGTAATATGGGCATTCTTAACGCATTATTTGTAATAATATGATGAAACCTCTTCATAACGAGATAAATGAACCACTTTTGGCATTTTTATATGAAACGCTTTATCCGATTTAGCTGAAATTTGGCATGCTGGCATTGTTTTGTCATGGCATGAGCTGAAAAGATTGTAGTTAAGATCCGTCCACCTAGGGTTGGCTCCCGACGAGAGAACTCCTCAACGGTCAAAAGCAGAAACCTAAAATTTTGAGTACGCATTCAAATCAAATCAAATCAAATCAAATAATGTATTATCCTAAAAACTAATACATAGTTGTATAGACAGGTGTATTACATTTACATTTGGCCGTGATATAATTGAATTCTTCATTAATGATCAAATTCTTCTATTAATAATCAAAACATAAAAGGTTACTCGTGAGAATAAAGAAGGTATTATTGTAGAAAATAAATCGAGTCTCATCATTTAGTTTACTAGATAATAAACACGGAGTAAGATATGTAGAAAGTAAGATATAGATATGCAAAGTATAGAGAAGATATGTAGAAATTAACTCAATAAGTAGTGATTCTATTACATTGAATATAATGAAGTAATGAGAAAAAAAGAAGGTTATAATGAACATAATTAATTCTTTACAATACCGATACAAATAAGTTTTTTTTAGTATAAAATTAATAAATGTAATGTCAAAAAGAACAAAAAATATGTGACGATTGTCAAAAAGTAAAATAAAATGTCTTAATGATTATATTTCAAATAAAAATAGTCAAGATATATAATTAATATGTGCCTACCTAATAATGAAAATAGTCAATACATTTTAGTCAAAGTGAAAATTGATTAAAAACCTATTACAGAAAGAGATATAGTCGAGATGCATACAGTTTTTGTACAATTATCTTTTAATGAGATATAGCTTGAGTTTATTTTTAAATTGGGGCATTTTTCCTTCGCGGCATATTTTTTTGATACCAGAGGGCAGCTTATTGTAGCATATAATTCCGACGAAGTTCGGATCCCTTTTAAAAAATTCTAGATTTGAACGAGGAAGAATCAGGTTATTGCTCCCCTTGGTAAAGTGTTTATGGGTATCTGATTGTATCGGCAGCTGAGCTAGGTTTTTTATGATCGACTTAACGCATTATAAAACGTATAGAGATGGAAGGGTGAGGATTTTAAGCCTTCTGAAATGACCACGCCATGATTCTACATAACCATTCTTCATTTATGATAGCAACTTCCAAGTTCCACCATGACATGGCTGATGTGCCCTGGGCTGGCCTCCGAAGAGGGAACTCCTCCACGGTCAACAGCAGAGACCCAAAATGTTGTGTAAGCATTCAATTATGATAGCAACTTCCAAGTTTCACCATGACATGGCTGGTGTACCCTGGCTGTTGTAGCTGGTGTACCCCGGGTTAATACCCTCAAAAACGTCTTGAAATTGTTGAAGCGGAGCGAAAGGGTTGTCAAGATTAACGGAAAACACATCTAGCGTAGAAGTAACAACAAAGTACTTAATTCTCTAATTTTTAATTCCTTGCAGTAGTCAGGTTGCTAAGTTATTACCTTGAAGCGTTGAAATGTTTCTACGAAACCACCAACTATGATAATGATGACCATCCAAGTAGATGCTGATCCAAATAGATGACCGTCGATGACCATCCAAGTAGATATTAGACGACGAAACAAAGTCCGTAATATAAGGGAATGTCAACTTACCCAAACTGTTCATTAATAGGTACCGTCAAAGCGTCTTGAAATTTATGAAACGGAAAGAAATATATATCCTAGGTATAACTCATTTTATCTGCCTTTTTGAACTCCATTCGTTGAACTGAGCGGAAGACTAAATTCGAATTATTTAGCTGGCAAGATTTTGATATGAAATTAAACCACGGAATAGTAGCAAAAGTTAAATTTAATATTAATAATAACATCAATTATTCCACTAATAACTACTATAACATATTGCAGAAATTACCACCTTTTGTAATTAAGGGGTAAGTAGAATAAAACACTAATAATATTGAACCGAACGACATAATATTAAAACACTATGGATCTTATAACTATAACTTATAACCATTAAACTTATCCAGCATAACTGTTAAACATAATTATGGATATTACACCGCACGAAATGTGTTTAAATTTATTCGGACGATTATAAGTTCGAGAGGTAGTTTTTATAGATTTATTTATTTATTTATTTATTTATTTGCAGCTGTTATACAAAACATATACAAAAAAAAACAAGAACACACAGATTAAAAATTAAAACTATAAATAGACAAAGACTATGAAATAAAGCTACAAACGCTGCAAATTAGGGGTATCCTCAGGATATCTCTTATCCTGGTTTTCAGGACACACCTATTAATTATTGATACATAGGTATATGATTTTTAAAATAAAATAACCAAATCAAATAAATCTTAAAACAAAAAATCCAAATAATCATAATCAAATAAATACACAAATCGAAATAATCAAAATCAAGATATTTAACATCAAATGATATTAAAAGAAAATAACGTAATTACATAAATTTAATAATCTACATATAATAAATCAAAAATAATCAAAATCAAAATATTTAACATTAAATAATCAGGTTACAAATTAATAAATAAACGAAGACAATAGTAATAATCCAATTAGCAATAGTTATTTTAAAATAAAATCAAATTATGACATCTAAATATCTTCCTTTAATAATAAACTTTTAAAGTGGTATTTAAATACTGCAATTGATGATTGTTCGTTTCGTATTCCGCTCTAACGCATTGCTCTATCTCGTTCGCTTGAACTCATTTCAGTTTTAGTTCACGAAGAAACGCAATCGGTCCCATTGATGCCGTATCTGTAAACTCTATATGTACATTCTTACAGAAAAACATCTCTGGACTGCAAAATTTTACGAAAATTCCATATACTGTCAAATTGCTATTACTTTGGCAGGTAGGCATATTTAATATAATATTACCAATTTATTAGACTTAATATCCTTATTTTTAAAAACATTATATTTACATTTTCTCCGCGTCGCAACAAACCCCTCTTATAATCCATAAAAAACGCACACACACACACATCTATCTAGGTAAATTTAAAGGCATTAGAATTATCAATAAATGCATTTGACTGTTTCGTATAAATAATATAATAATCTAATAAACATACACACTTAAATCTAGGTTTTTAAGCAATTGGAATCATATCAGTAAATGCATTTGATTGTTCCATATTGGCTGTTCGTAGATAAATAAAATTTCACAAAAAGTAACTGAAAAATAAAATGCATACATACAATAGAATATACTACCTACTGGAGATCGCATTGTTCGAATTCATCTAAAAAAGTGTTCGTGCTCTACCGATGCATTATATTCTGCTTGCTTAGAAGACGAAGAGTAGTTATCAAAGGTCTACCGCCGACCGCTGCTTTTCGATTGTTTGATATCTTTCAATTGGCATTTGGCAGCAGTCATGTGATTTTTAAGACAAATTTTCCAACCAAATGCATGCTTGCCAACCAAATGCATGCTTGCATTTTGTACAAACAAAGGGCTTGATTTTTCGGTGTATTACATTTATATGTCTGATTAACTGCGACTTTTGGGTGAAAGCTCCGTTACATTCCGCACAACTATACTTCATTCTGAGATGGACTGAGTTTATATGGACCTTTAACTCTCCTCGCGATGCAAAACTGCGATTGCATTTGTCGCACGCAAAAGGCTTCAATTTCCGGTGGACAGAATTGATATGTTGAATTAAATGACCACTCCTAAAGAAAGCGCGTTTGCATTCCTTACATTCAAATTCCTTCATTTTTCTATGAACGCCATCGATGTGCCGTTTAAAGCTTGTTTGATTTGGAAATTCTTTGTTGCATAAATCACACGTGAATACATTCAACTGCCGGTGAGTGAAATTTACATGCCGTAGTAAGTTGTTGCGATAAGAAAAGACTTTCTTACACTGCTGACACGCATGCTTTAGTCTGCGATGGATCGATTGGACGTGTGTTTTCAAATGTTGTCTATATGAAAATGGCCTGTCACACTGTTCACACGTATATTTCTTAAATTTCCTATGCACTATATTAACATGCTCAATTAGAACAAATCTACTACTTGATTCATATCTACATTTGACACAAATATATTTTTTAACATTTGGCCCGATACAGTCTTTGCAAAATAGCACAATTTCCTTGTTATGCTTGCATGCTCCCATTGGCACGCTTCTGTCTAGATGGCGATCGCAGACAACGCATGTGTATTTATCAAATTTCGTTAACAATACTTTGATCTCTTTCATCACGCTTCCTTCGGGTTTTATGAAAGCCACTGCCTCTTCTTCAAATTCCATTATATTTGCTTCCATATAAGAAGAGTTTGGTTGTTCCTCTTTGAAGCAAATATCGCTTTCTGGTTTCAACGTGTCACTGTATTTATTGTCAGAACAACTTGGCATCCTGTCTTCGACATCGGACTCTAATTCTATCTTCACATTAATGTCTGCATGATTTTCATCATTTTCTTGCCTTTCCATGGTGAATATTTCTACTTCCTTTTATATATAGAGGTAATATAAAGCGGAAAACTGCTGAAATGTACACGATCTACACCGTAAATAAATGTCATTATTTTGACGTTTCGTGTTTAGTATTGCCACATCTTGGAATATGAAATTCAATATTTATACAAGTTGTTTTTACTGCACGTGATTTTTTTAGCGGGTTAATCAGTAAAACAAAGTAAGCAACAAAAAAAAAACAAAAAAAATAAATATTTTTTTTAATTTACGTTTTGTGTTTTTTTAATAGTGTAAAAAGCTACGATAACAATGCTAAAACTAGCGGTAAGTAAAATGTCGCTATTATTGTTTATTTGCGATATTAAAACCTACCGCTAGACGGCGCAGCGCACTGAATTTTTTCTCAAACCCTTATCTAACAGTCAACTTCTTCAAACTTTCAAATTAAAAAAAAAAACAAAAATCCATTTTTAAAAAAAACTTGGTTTTTTTCTAGTTTTTTTATCAAAAGTTGCTTACCTCGTTTTACTGATTAACCTACTAAAAAAGCCCGTGCAGTAAATCCATCCCGTATATTAGTCGTAGTTTATATATCTATATTAGTTATAGGTTTAATATCTATCTTTTTCATAATGAGTTTGGGAACGTTTTTTTTTCATTATTTTCCTTGAGAATTAATAAATAATGTTGGTTATAATACTTTTATTTTTAACGGTAAGATTGTTATTTTTTTAATTAGGAATTAAGATTTCATCTCTTTTATTACTCTTTTTATTAATATTGTTATTATACTCCCTATAATTATAGGGAGAGTGTCAAGTTACGAGTAATCGTATGTGTTGAAATATTGAAATCGCGTGAGTGTGAATTATTGGTATACCTCAACAAAATCTATACAAATTCAACAAAGTCGGGTTTGTTAGAACACATAACTCGAGAACGGCTGCACCGATATTCATGGTTTTTGATTTGTAGTATTTGTCTGCGTTCCGAATAGCAGAATATTAAAACTATTAAAAACAAAAATTGAAAAGTTGGCGAAAACTTACAGCTATTGGAAAAGTGGGCCTAAAATGCCCGTTCTCTTTTGTAATAGTAATATTAGTTGTAGTCAGTTAGCCTACTTACCAACGTAATAGTAGTTTTATAGCACAATGTATGTTTTTTTTTATTCTCTATGTTTTGTAGTCTAGAAACATTTTGATATAAGAATGTACATATTTAGGTTTACCAATACCGCATTGATACATTTTTATTAATATTACCAGCGTTTTATTTCATACTAGCTGACCCCTGCCCACTTCGTTGGGCGGTAAATTTTTTTACTTGTGATGAAATTATGAGTGTGGTGCGGTTAGTACTCAAAATCAAAATCAAAATCAAAATGTTCTTTATTCATATCGACACAATTAAATATTATTTTTAATTTAGTTCTTATGATGCGTCCAAGCCTTACTCCCAAGCGGTTTTGTCATTTACATAATCAGATATTGTTACAGTATGCTTTTTTATACAATTTTGCTTTGATGGTAGCTTTAAACTTATTTACAGAATCAGATAGTTCTCTAATAGTATGAGGAAGTTTGTTATAGAAGCGTATACATTGTCCCAAAAAAGAATTGCTTATTTTGTGGAGACGAGTAGCACGTACAACAAGGTTATGCTTATGTCTAGTATTAAAATTATGAGTGTCGCTTTTTATTTTAAACTTGTCAATATTCTTGTGGACATACAACAGATTTTCGTATATATATTGTGATGCAACAGTAAGAATATTTATCTCTTTGAATTTTTCTATAAGTGAAACTCGAGGACCAAGTTTATATATAGCTCTTATAGCACGTTTCTGTAGTATAAAGATGTTATTGATGTCCGCACAGCTTCCCCAGAGAAGAATCCCATAGGACATAATGCTATGAAAGTAACTAAAGTATACTATTCTTGCTGTATCTACATCAGTCAGCCGCCTTATTGTTTTAACTGCGTATGCCGCAGAGCTAAGTTTTCCTGACATTTTCTCAATTTGTGGGCCCCATTGTAATTTGGAGTCAATTGTTATCCCTAGATACACAGTTGAAGCAACAGGCTCCAGTCTAGTTCCATTTATTTCTACATTGGTTTGTAACTGCTAAACATTAGGTGTAGAAAATTTAATCACTTTGGTTTTTCTTTCATTTAATAGTAGGTTATTTACATTAAACCAATGGACAACTTTGAGAGTGCATTGTTAACTTCGTCATAATTGTACAATTTTCGACTAATTTTAAACATCAAAGAAGTATCATCAGCAAACAATACAATTTCGTGATTATTCCTTATGTGAAAGGGTAAATCATTGATGTATATTAAGAAGAGAAATGGGCCAAGAATGGAGCCTTGTGGGACACCCATGGTGACCATTGATCCTGGTGATCTTTTACCGTTTACATCAACCTTCTGAATTCTATTTCCCAAGTAAGAAGTAAGAAGATCAAGAGCCTTGTTCCTAATTAAAAGTGATGTAATTTTCTAACTAGTGTATCATGGTGTACACAATCAAATGCCTTAGACAAGTCACAGAAGATGCCTAATGCGTCTTGTGACTCTTCCCAGGCATTCAATATACCTGTCAATAGCTCGGTTCCCGCATCTATGGTTGAGCAACCCTTTGTAAATCCAAACTGTTTCTTATGAAGTAAATTATATTTGTTAAAATGAGTGTGCAATTGTCTAAGAATTAATTTTTCGAAAATTTTACTCAAAGTGGGAAGTACGGAAACTGGTCGAAAATTCGAGGGATCAGAAGTATCGCCAGATTTAAATAATGGTATAACTTTACTATGTTTCATCAGATCAGGAAATACTCCAGAAGTAACACAACAATTGAATATATATGCTAGATAAGGTGCGATTATTTCTATGATGTATGAAATAGTTTTTACAGAATATCCCCAAAGGTCCATAGTTTTCTTTATCTCAATTGTTTTTGTTGCGCCCGTTGCCCAACATATGCAGTGCCCTGTGGCACGGACCGACCCAGCGCTGTGTGGACCCAGGACTGTAAAAAAGAGGTCCACCGCTTGGTCGCCGCTTGCCCCGTAACGGGCGGCCACGACACCTGCTGCAAGCCTCGATACGCCTCAGTCTGTCTATTACCACCGTTTTACTCCCCGTCCCCTGCACCAATAAAACACGCCTTCCCTTTCACAAGTGCCAACACGGCATATTATTTTTCGCTGAACTTCAATGACACACCATAAATTTACAAATATGAGATCTTAGTCTAGGATGCATAACAAAGTGCATACGGTGTATAAATACAATTTTACAATAGGACATAGCCTAGGTACCGCAATTAACCTAGGTACATACACAATTTATAAAATTCTTTATTGTACAGTAAACATAAGTATATAACAATTAATCTTATTTTCTAAGTGTCGCTATCCTGTTCTTCCCGGGCAGCGGGTCGAACAAGATCTTTCGTGGTCGGTTGTCGAGCGGCGTCTCTGTGCGCCTGCGTGCTCCTGAGTGCGCCTGAGTGCGCCTGGGTGCGCCTGTATGCGCCTGTGTGCGTCTGCGTGTGCCTGACTGCGCCTGGGTGCGCTCGTCTGTGCTGCGTCCGCCTGTGCTGCGTCCGCCTGTGCCGCGTTCGCCTGACTGCGCCTATGTGCGCCCGTCTGCGACCGCGTGCGTCCGACTGCGCCTGTGTGCGCCGTCTGACCGCGTGTGCGCCGCGTGGGTGCCGCGTGTGCGCCGATGCGCACCAGACTGCGCCTATGTGCGCCCGTCTGCGCCCGCGTGTGTCTGACTGCGCCTGTGTGCGCCGTCTGACCGCGTGTGCGCCGCGTGGACCCGGCTCTCCGAAGGTCCCAACTTGGACCGGCGCTCGAACTCCACGACTGGAGCGAGCGTCCCGTCGACCGTAAATCACGAGTCGGACCGTAATTCCCGACTCGGACCGGCACTCAACTCCCCGAATAGGAGAGAGTGTCTCGTCGACCGTAGTGTCCGTCACTTAGACCGCGCTCAATACTGCACGGTGCAGTAGAGCCGCTCGCGACTGGCTTCCAGACTGCAAGGGCAGCGGAGCGGTTCCAGGGCGCGGTCTTCGTAGTCGTTGGGGTTCCTTCCTTCCTTCCTTCCTAGTCGGTTGACTGTTTGCTGTGGAACTGAGAGAGCGAGTGATTTGGTATGGCCCAGGGGCCCATATTTGTACTCACTTCCGCGGTTCTCGCCGTGCACCTGCCGTGCACCTGCTTTCGTGTCCACCAATGGACACGCCGCGGACAGCTTTCCGTGAAAGGTGGGGATCTTCCCTTTTCTATTGACCTCTCGCACTCTCCTAGGAGAAAAGCTATCTCCTCTCCTCTAAAAGCCGTTACGGTACGCTCCGTGTTTGTCCAGACTTCAGGGCCGACCAACAGTTTCTGGTTGGCGGCTACTGGCTCGTTAGAGCGCATTCCTGATTGGTCGGCAACCAACCAATCAGAGAATGGCTCAAAACCCATCCTTTCCTTTGGAGTGGATTCTTCGGGTTCCAAACATCATCAGAGTCTGGCCCGGTACCTCACGTATGCGTTCCCGTTGTTTTCGTGTCTGCTAGTATCTTCGAAATCGGCTGAGGGCAGTTTTTCGGCCACGTAAACTTGAATCGATGATTCCTGTGTTTTTGTTTACTTGCCGGTGGTCGGTGGTGATGGTGCCTTGTTTTCTACTCCCCTATAACAGTTTTTCACTATTTTTGGGAGTAGAAAATACCACGTGTTTTCTCTCGTGTTTCACGGTTTCTTACTATAAACTCGTGAATTTTCACGGCAGGTCGTAAGAGGGGTGCTTTATGCATATACCTCGACTCTTATACAACTGTTTCGGGCAGTATTTCCCGCTTTCATTTCCGGTTTGACGAGTTCAAAACTGTCCGTTTTCGGCACCAAAGTTTGTCTCCTAGCTATGTTAGAGCAGGCGGTCGTAGGGAGTCTCGCTCGCTCGCTCTCAGTGTGGGAGCGGGCGGCCGTAGGCCGTCTCACTCGCTCGGTCCGCTCCAAGCGACGCCTGCGATGTCTATAAAGGTAACCCGAGGCGATTTTGCCATTTTTCTCGTAAAAATGAGTTTTCTGCAAATTTCTTATGCTTTCTCGGGCACCCTCATAGCGGCCGTAAATCATCTATTTTACGGCCGGCGACGTCGCTACTGACGGCGTCGCAACATCCTCCCCCTCGACACGTCCCGTGTCTTCATTTTCGGCCTCTAGTATCACGGCCACTTTGGTGATGGGTCTTCGGCTGATCCGTCCGGTTGCGGTGCGGAGGTCGACCACTCGTACCAACCCGTCTGCGCCCGGGTGTACAGCGGTTACGACACCTCTAGTCCACGTCCCGCGAGTCGTGTTTGGTTCCGCCATAAACACGACGTCATTGATGGCTATGTCGCGGTTGCGCTCGTGCCATTTTGTTCGTTTGGCTAGAGTGGGAAGGTATTCCTTCACCCATCTCTTCCAAAACTGGTTTGCCAAGGCTTGGCTGTACCGCCACTGCTTCCGTAGGTCCACCCTTTCGTTTGGGGGACATAACGGTAGCGCTGGCTGCGGTGACCCAATGAGAAAGTGACTCCTTTCGCCAGTAGTTCGTCGGCTTGCTTGCCCTCGTTGATGTCTGCGGCGTGGCATGACGATTGCTGTCCATGCTTATCGGAGCTTCTCACTGCTTCATGGTTCCGGTTGCGCACTGCTGTGTTGCTTCCGGGATTTCATCCCTTGCTGGGGTATCTCTTGCTTCGGCTTGCTTGCCAGGACCTCCTTGGCCCTCCTCCGACTCTGTTGCATGGTGTCTGCTCTCACCCGTGCTGACTTGCTGGCGGCAATATCGTTGTGGAAACCGTACGCACCTCTGCGTCGGGCACTCCTTGTGCTCCACGTTTTCGATCGCCAGGCTTCCTCAGCTTGCAACAGGACGTCGGGCTTGCTGCCTTAGCGTGTCGCTTGATTCTCGGCCGCTGTCGCGCTGTGGACTGCGGCCGGCTTCGTTGCGGCTGGTTTCTTTGCCGTCGCTGACTTGGCAGTTGCCGCCTTTTCAGCTGGGGCGGACTTTATGGCCGGTGCGTTGGCCTTTGCCGCTTCTACTGGAGCGGACTTCTTGGCCGGTGCGTTGGCCTTTGTTGCCTTCGCTGGGGCAGACTTCTTGGCCGGTACGTTGGCCTTTGCTGCCTTCGCTGGGGCAGACTTCTTGGCCGGTGCGTTGGCCTTTGCTGCCTTCGCTGGGGCAGACTTCTTGGCCGGTACGTTGGCCTTTGCTGCCTTCGCTGGGGCAGACTTCTTGGCCGGTGCGTTGGCCTTTGCTGCCTTCGCTGGGGCAGACTTCTTGGCCGGTACGTTGACCTTTGCCGGCTGCTTTGTTGCCGGTCTTCTCGCCGCCGTTGACTCCTTAGTCGTGGCGGACTTCTGGGGTGAATGAACCTTTTGCCAGGTCGTATTCTTCTCGGACGGAGTGCTGTCCGTTTCGAGATTGCGTCCTTGTTTTTTGTCATCATGAGCTCTCCGGGCTCTATGACTGACTTGTTGTACTTGTGGCTGAACGGAGCTTGCTTGTCCGCGTCCACCTTGTACTGGGCGGCGATGTATCGCTTGCTCGCCTGCATCGACGAATCTCCGTGCTCCATGAGCTTGCAGATCGTGACGTTGCTTGTTTTGACCGTTAATCACTTGATCGTTGGTCATGGAGTTCCACTCCATCTTCCGCTGCGTTAGGGCCTCTCCCCCACGTGGCGGATTCCGCCGGCGACAACCACTCTCGAAGACTCCTTCGTAGGGGACTGCATTCTCCCTGGTGTCCGCCGGTCTTTCATCGGCTTGCAGCCGGTATCCTTTTTTGTGGACAAGTCGCGCTTGCTTCCCTTGACCGCGCTGTTCCTGGTCTATCATTGGCTCCTCTGCCAACGTTTCCAAACCTGCCGTCGGCCTGCTGATTTTCGGCTGGTTTGGGTGTGTGCCGCTGTGAGGCGGTAGGTAGGAGATGCGTGACCAGCAACATCTTTCCTCCTCCTTTTCTTCCCTCGTGCAGCAGAGCGGGCCCGTTGCCCATCGGTCGTTCTTTACTTGACTGATGGCATGGAAGCGGCTCCGGGGGGGCCTCTCCCCCTCGTGGCGCGAGTGCAGGCCCGTTTTCCAACGGCCGTTCTCGAGGCGCCTCGTGGTAGCCATTGTTGCCTCCGCATGCTGATTGTCGGTATCCAGTTGATTCCCCGACTGCTTGCGTGTGTGGTAAACTGCCGCTTTGTCCGATTTCTTCTGGACCTGTCCGCTGATCGTCCACCCGAGCAAGCTCCGGGTGGCGGTGGGCAACCCTGGTGGTCCCCAGACGATACTTCGTGGCGCTATGAGGCGGTAATTGTCCATGCCGATAATCATTTGTGCCTTGCCCCGATATTCCGGAATCTGTATGCCATGAAGATGGGGCCACTTGTCCCATTTGCTTCCCAAAGATTCTTGCTCGGGTCCATTGAGCCTTTCAATGGTGTTCACGGACGTCATCTGATGCCAGTCTGCGTTCAGGGCGTCCCTCACTTCAAAGTCCACCAGTCGGGAATTTTCCTTGCGTGGTCCCGCTACGCTCTTAAGAACAATCGCGCTCTGCTTCCCGCAGACGCCGATTTCCCTCGCCACGCTGTCCTCAATCAGCGTGACGCTTGACCCTTCGTCAAGAAGAGCGAGTATCGGGATGCTGCTCTTGGGACCCCTTACTAGTATTGAGGCGACGCGCAGCAACCCCTCTCGTTTGGCAACACAAGCCTTGCCGTCTGTTGCTCGCGCCGCTTCGATGTAGTAGCTGTAGCCGGTGCCACTCTTCCGGTCTTCTTCCTTGTCTTCCGTTGGCGTTGGTGACTGCGCCGCCCTTCTGCTATCGGTGAGCAGTGGGTGTGTCGCCTTGGCGGTGCGGCAGTCCCGCGCGTAGTGCCCCCTTTTGAGGCACCGGAAGCAGGCTCCAGAAGTCTGCACCCATCTTGAGCGCTGGCTTTCTGTCCATTTCAGAAACTTCTTGCACCGTGTGATTGCGTGTCCACGCGTGTAGCACACCTCGCACTTCGGGCCGTCTTCCTTTGGACCGGAAGCTGCGGGCGGTGTGTACTTGGTGTCACTCTTTGGCTGTGGTGCGGACGTCGACTGCTGTGTATCAGCAGTCGTCGCATACACCCGCTTCGGTGCAGGCATCGACTCGTACCCCTTCGGCTTGGACGGCTTAACTCCCCAGTTGGCTCGATTCACCGCCGTGGCCTGTCGCCCGAGTTTGTCCATGTACTCTGAGAAATCAAATAGTGACGGATTGCCTCCGTGTTTCTCTATAATGGCTTCACTCCAGCCCGACAGGTGATGGCCCGACAGCTTGGCTTCCAGTTCGCGCAGTATCTCTAGGTTATACGCGTACTCTGGCCGCTTCAGGGACCTCATTGAAGCTATGAGGTTGCCAACTGTCACCGTGAAATCGATCACTTCTTCGCTTGTCGTTGAAGTGCTGGTCAATGGCCGCAAGCCGCGCACCTGTTTGATAAGGCGCCCGATGAGAAGGTCTGGTCTCCCGAATCGTCGCTCTAGTATCTCTCTTATCCGTGGTAGTTGCTCTGGATCGGTGAGAAGAGCGGACACAGTTTGATACGCCTTTCCCTTCAGGCACCGCTGTAGTCGTGTCATGACTTCAGCTCGCGTCAAGAGCTGGGTCTGCTGCTCCAGCTGTGCCGCGAAGACCAGCCACCGTTCTGGGTCACCGTCGAACACCGGCAATTCCCGCGGCAGTGCTTGCCGCAAGAGAATTCCTTCGCACGCAGTGGTTGCGTACAGTGTCGGTGGTTGTGGCGGGCCTGGTGCGGGCGGGAAAGCGCCTGCGAAGTCGTCTATATTCCTCGCTCGTTGCCGCTGTGCCGTGTCCCCTACCGCCTGGTTTGAGTGGTCGATCCACTGCGGTATGGGAGTTTTCTCGAGGGGAATCCGAGAGCGTGCCATCGAACGTCCAAGGCTAGGAGCGTCCTCGGCCTCTTCTTCCTCAGCGACGATGATGTCTTGCTCGAGTTCCGTGGCTCGGCGCAGGTCGGCGAGTCTCGCCTGCAGCGTCTCCGTTCGGTTACGGATTGAAGCATCGCGCAGCTCGGATATCTCGTCCTCAATTCGCTGTTTCTCGCGAAATGCTCGCTGTGCTGCCTCGACGAAGCGACGCTTGCACCTACTGTGCGGCGTCATGCCGCTTTCACGGCTGCATAGACTCGCTGTCCAGTCGGCGGGCCTTTCTGTCGCACCCCCTTGAGTTGTAGCGGCTGCATTGTCCACGACGTACGGCGTGCCGCGCTCCGGGTATGCGCCTGCTACCCGAGCTGCTGGCGTTAGTGGCTGCGCTGTCGGTGGGCCCATCGCCCCCTGAGGCGAGTTGCCAACTCGTGTTACCGTGACGCTCGTGGTTGCTACGTCGCTCATCTGTGAATCTTGGATTGTGACCTCTGTCACGGTGTCGCCGTCCCTCGCAGCGCTGCGGTCAGCTGCTTGTGGGTCGAGACGACTTTTTCCACTACGAAGGCTCATCGTGATTTACTGGTGCACGACGGGAGAGTAACGGTATTTTACTGATGGCTATCCGGCTCGAAGGACCAGCTTCTATGTTGCGCCCGTTGCCCAACATATGCAGTGCCCTGTGGCACGGACCGACCCAGCGCTGTGTGGACCCAGGACTGTAAAAAAGAGGTCCACCGCTTGGTCGCCGCTTGCCCCGTAACGGGCGGCCACGACACCTGCTGCAAGCCTCGATACGCCTCAGTCTGTCTATTACCACCGTTTTACTCCCCGTCCCCTGCACCAATAAAACACGCCTTCCCTTTCACAAGTGCCAACACGGCATATTATTTTTCGCTGAACTTCAATGACACACCATAAATTTACAAATATGAGATCTTAGTCTAGGATGCATAACAAAGTGCATACGGTGTATAAATACAATTTTACAATAGGACATAGCCTAGGTACCGCAATTAACCTAGGTACATACACAATTTATAAAATTCTTTATTGTACAGTAAACATAAGTATATAACAATTAATCTTATTTTCTAAGTGTCGCTATCCTGTTCTTCCCGGGCAGCGGGTCGAACAAGATCTTTCGTGGTCGGTTGTCGAGCGGCGTCTCTGTGCGCCTGCGTGCTCCTGAGTGCGCCTGAGTGCGCCTGGGTGCGCCTGTATGCGCCTGTGTGCGTCTGCGTGTGCCTGACTGCGCCTGGGTGCGCTCGTCTGTGCTGCGTCCGCCTGTGCTGCGTCCGCCTGTGCCGCGTTCGCCTGACTGCGCCTATGTGCGCCCGTCTGCGACCGCGTGCGTCCGACTGCGCCTGTGTGCGCCGTCTGACCGCGTGTGCGCCGCGTGGGTGCCGCGTGTGCGCCGATGCGCACCAGACTGCGCCTATGTGCGCCCGTCTGCGCCCGCGTGTGTCTGACTGCGCCTGTGTGCGCCGTCTGACCGCGTGTGCGCCGCGTGGGTGCCGCGTGTGCGCCGATGCGCACCAGACTGCGCCTATGTGCGCCCGTCTGCGCCCGCGTGTGTCTGACTGCGCCTGTGTGCGCCGTCTGACCGCGTGTGCGCCGCGTGGACCCGGCTCTCCGAAGGTCCCAACTTGGACCGGCGCTCGAACTCCACGACTGGAGCGAGCGTCCCGTCGACCGTAAATCACGAGTCGGACCGTAATTCCCGACTCGGACCGGCACTCAACTCCCCGAATAGGAGAGAGTGTCTCGTCGACCGTAGTGTCCGTCACTTAGACCGCGCTCAATACTGCACGGTGCAGTAGAGCCGCTCGCGACTGGCTTCCAGACTGCAAGGGCAGCGGAGCGGTTCCAGGGCGCGGTCTTCGTAGTCGTTGGGGTTCCTTCCTTCCTTCCTTCCTAGTCGGTTGACTGTTTGCTGTGGAACTGAGAGAGCGAGTGATTTGGTATGGCCCAGGGGCCCATATTTGTACTCACTTCCGCGGTTCTCGCCGTGCACCTGCCGTGCACCTGCTTTCGTGTCCACCAATGGACACGCCGCGGACAGCTTTCCGTGAAAGGTGGGGATCTTCCCTTTTCTATTGACCTCTCGCACTCTCCTAGGAGAAAAGCTATCTCCTCTCCTCTAAAAGCCGTTACGGTACGCTCCGTGTTTGTCCAGACTTCAGGGCCGACCAACAGTTTCTGGTTGGCGGCTACTGGCTCGTTAGAGCGCATTCCTGATTGGTCGGCAACCAACCAATCAGAGAATGGCTCAAAACCCATCCTTTCCTTTGGAGTGGATTCTTCGGGTTCCAAACATCATCAGAGTCTGGCCCGGTACCTCACGTATGCGTTCCCGTTGTTTTCGTGTCTGCTAGTATCTTCGAAATCGGCTGAGGGCAGTTTTTCGGCCACGTAAACTTGAATCGATGATTCCTGTGTTTTTGTTTACTTGCCGGTGGTCGGTGGTGATGGTGCCTTGTTTTCTACTCCCCTATAACAGTTTTTCACTATTTTTGGGAGTAGAAAATACCACGTGTTTTCTCTCGTGTTTCACGGTTTCTTACTATAAACTCGTGAATTTTCACGGCAGGTCGTAAGAGGGGTGCTTTATGCATATACCTCGACTCTTATACAACTGTTTCGGGCAGTATTTCCCGCTTTCATTTCCGGTTTGACGAGTTCAAAACTGTCCGTTTTCGGCACCAAAGTTTGTCTCCTAGCTATGTTAGAGCAGGCGGTCGTAGGGAGTCTCGCTCGCTCGCTCTCAGTGTGGGAGCGGGCGGCCGTAGGCCGTCTCACTCGCTCGGTCCGCTCCAAGCGACGCCTGCGATGTCTATAAAGGTAACCCGAGGCGATTTTGCCATTTTTCTCGTAAAAATGAGTTTTCTGCAAATTTCTTATGCTTTCTCGGGCACCCTCATAGCGGCCGTAAATCATCTATTTTACGGCCGGCGACGTCGCTACTGACGGCGTCGCAACAGTTTTAAAGGCATTTATTATATCATTGCAGTTAACAATATAGAAAGCGAAGTCGGTAACACATGCGGAAACGCTTTCTTTAAGTAGCATCTCAGCTGAAATGGAAGACGACTTGAGGGCGTTAGTCGTTATTAACGGTATATTCGTAAAAAATCGCTCAAACTCAGTCGCAACTTCCATATCCGCTTTAATGTCTAAATTATTTATCTTTAAATGAAAGTCCCTTGTGCGAGCTATAACCCTATTTGTTTCATTATTAATAATATTCCATGTAGCTTTAATTTTGTTTGTAGAGTTTTTGATCTTATTCTTCAAATAAATTGACTTCGCAGTGGAACAGGCTCGTTTGAATATTTTGGAATAGTTATTTACATAGTTCTTAAAAGTCGCACTATGATTATAAGTTTTTTCGTTATACAGTTCATACAGTTCATACAATTTATTACGACTTTTGTAAATACCAACAGTTGCCCAATCACTAAAGCATAAGCGATCACTGATCGATTTCGTTTTAGGTATGAAGATTCTATTAAATTCAACTCTAATTAATTCAAAGAATGAGTCATAAAGTTGGTCAGGATTGTCATGAATTGGCAACCTTTGTAATTTGCTAATTAAGCTAGATTTAAATTCCCCTAGACGGCACTCAGTAATTGGAATAAAAATAATATTTTTTCTTAGAACCCTAGTGCTTTTCTTAGGAAATGATACTAACTGACCACAGTGATCAGAGTGCAAAATATTAATTAGTGATTTATAATTGGGTTTTATGTTTGTGAATATATTATCTATACAAGTAGCACTTGAGGCAGTTATCCTCGTAGGTTCAAGAAAAACATTATATAAGTTAAATGATCTAAATAAATTTAAAAAGTTACATGTAAAGGATTTTTTTTCTAATATATTGATGTTAAAGTCTCCACAAATAACAATTGTTTTAGGACTATTGGTTATTTTGAATAAGGCATCTTCCATAATTTTATAAAAAGCTTCATAAGGCGCACATGGTGGTTTGTATACACTCATAACAATGGTTTCCTCCAATTCTATACATGCAATCTCTAAAACTCGTTTGACAGAGAGGCTCACAATATGACGTCTTTCTTTAAATTTCAAGCATTTCTTTGTAATTATTAAAGAGCCACCACGTATCAACCGATCTTTGTTAAATGAGCTGGCAATCTGATGGTTATTGGAACTGAAAATGATCTGATGGCTTTTGAGCCATGATTCTGCTATACATAGAATGTCGATATGATTACAGTTCAAGAACAATTCTAATTCTAGCTCTTTGCCTATTATCCCCTGAATATTCTGATGCACCAGATTTATACAATTTTTTGGCATATTTTCTTGAGTAATAACCACTGATGGGGATATCAGAGTATTTATATTATTAATTTTCTATGAAGACAATTGTATTAAATTACCATTATTGCTACTTAAGTTTTCATTTTCATTAATTACATAGCCAGAGTTTCGCTCTATTGTCTTAAAGTCTAATTTAAAGAATATGCAACATATTCTGAATTGTCATTACTTAATGTCAAATCGTTTAACTGCTCATTAGTAGCAGTGGTGTTTGACAATGTTTTGCCTGAGTAATTCAAACAATATGATAGCCCATTTGCTAACTGTTTTTTGCAAAAATTTGAAAGATAAACATTATCTATTGTGAAAGAGTAAAAATACTTATTAAAAGTATTTATGTCAAACAATTGGAATTTGTCATCATACAATGTCAACGTATGTAATTTATTATTTAGTTTATATCTAGACATATTTTCCATTTCGGGCAACAATTTACTATAAGGAAAAGCAAATAAGACAATTTTTTTCACATTTAACTGTGCCAATAATTCAAAATATTTTATTAATACATGTATATTTGCGTTTCCCCTTCTCCCAATAAAAATAATTAAAGTAGTGTCAGGACAATAACAACTATTAACTATTTCTTCTAATATTTGAGTAAAACTGGCGCCGGGAAAGCAATGATTAGCTACCAGTTCTCCGGATGTTTGTAACATTAATTGGCCCATATTTTTACCTATTTCATCACTGTACATAATAACTTTGGTGTTATTTTCTTTGCTATCTTTATGTAATATTTTTTGGGAAGTAAAATTACTAAGACTATCATTCAACTCCACACCCTGGGTGTGCAATAGAGATATTGTAGTTCCATCTTCAACACTCTGGTTATTTACTTTATTTACAACCTGTTTGGTTGATTTTCCAGAATCTTCGTAGGACAAGTCAATTGTCATGACAGGAAGGCTGCTCATATTTGAGCAGGCAGAAACTGACGCTATGCCTGGAGCGCTAACGATCAGTTCCTCAAATAGCGACTGTGAATGTGCAGCCGTGGAATTCTGCTTCGTGCGCTCCATCTGTTCTATAGTATTATGTGCCTCTCTCAGCTTATTATTCAGCTCAGCGTTGTTTTGGAGAGTCGTCTCGACCTCAACGCGGCACTGGTCAAAGTTAGATACTATTGATTGAAGGTTACCCCTCTCCTGAATGATATTTTCAAGTTGTAAACTCATTTCTGCCATCTCTTTTTTGAGGTTGGAGTTCTTTTTAATCATTGCTAATACTTCCAACTCATTGTCAGCTCGTTCCTTTTGCAATTTCTCACTCTCAGTTTTATAAATTTTCAATTGTTTTAAAGTTAATAAAAAATTACTGTTTAAGTCTTTATAGTGAACTTCTGCAGCTTCTAGGTCTTTTAAAACGGTTACGTATTTATCGTTCAACTCCACATAGCATGCCTCTGCGACTGCTCTTCTAGTCATCATGTTTAATTACTTCAAATTAGTACAGAGTAGGAAAATGCTGACAATATTCAGTAATACGATAAGTCAAAAAAAATATTTAAAAAATCAGAACAAACAGAAATGATTAATTTGTGTATAGTCCCCGATTATTCGCCGACTTATAAATTTTACAAATTATATTAAATATAAAATTATATTTTAGTACTTATTATTAGTTGTCTTATTATTAGTTGCCTGGCAACGCCGTTTTACGGGCGTACAGGCGGCGCAGGCGGCGTTGTTTGGTGGGTAGTTACCGCTCGCAGGACGATATTTAAATTTGTGCACTGTTTCAGAAGTTTAAAACAATGTTTCTCACCCAAATGTCCACTAATTTCAATAATGAATGATGCAAAATGAAGCCTATTTCTTGAATAAGTTGACGATTTCGTTAGATGTAAAGATATTGTAACTTCACTACTTTTTTTGTATTTTAAGCTATTGCATAGCTTTTATCGCGGGCCTAGGCCAGCGCGGCGACCGAATGAAGAAATTTCTTAACGAAAATTAATGATTTTAAACTGATAATTACGTCTAAACGAGTACTGCTTACGATTCGAAAAAAATATATGTTAAACAAGAACATTTTGCTATGATTCTTAGCTTTGAATATTTTAGATTTTGTTTATATTACATAGTGTAATTAATTTGTGAAATTAGGTCTAACCGGACACGAAAACGACTACTACGCAAATACTATCTGGCGTATTATTATGAAACCTGCACCATTTTAAAGATAATTTAATTATCTATCTTTTTATCTACGAGTTTTTTCGAATAATCCGGTTTTTTTTTGCTTTATCGAATAAAAAATTCGTGCGCGGCGCTCTATCGGAAGACGTTTAAATTATTCCGAATCATTTGTTACCGCAGCCGCAAATGATTAGGAATAATTTCAACGTTTTCCGATAGAGCGCAGTTATCTGATATCAGAAAAAATAAAATAAATAAATAATTATAATTGCATAAGTTGTTAAAAATGCTATGCAATAGCTTTACCGCGGCAGTCCTTGAGTGCCACACGTAGTTTTTGTATTTAAAAGGAAGGAACGACAATTTGACGTTTAAATAGCAGCAGCGTTGCCAGACCACCTGATTGCCATGATTTATTTCCTGACTGCCAATAGAATAATATTTTTACTGCATATGTATGTATGTATTTGCATGCCAATTTGACTATAATACCGTTATTTGTGAGTCTTCTTGTGAGTGTCTTATCTCTTTAACTATTTATGCAGTAAAAGGGAAATTATATGCAGTAAAAGGGAAAAGTCTTTTGTTTAAAGTCTCAAGTTTTACACTTGAGAGGATAAATTTACTTATTTTGATAATAATTCATAATTGTTGATAATATGACCAATAACCATGACCTAACTATTTAAATTATTTTTTAAATATAAAATACTTACTACTTTTTGTGACCTAAATATAAAAGTTAGACATATGCTGTCGCTGACTTTTTTGTAGGCATTATAAATTTCTACAACTTTTCTCTAGAACTTAAACATATATCTCTCACGTTAAGGCAGCGTTAGTTAGAAACCTTTTCGTTCGACCGCTTATTCTCCGACTTACTTTGCAAATCCGACTACCACGAAAATGTATTTTCATTTTTCGGATTAATAATAGCCTATGACACTCACAAATAACGTGGCTTTCTATTGGGTGTTAGTGGATTTATTATTATTAATATAAATAGTGTTTTTGCATTATTTGGTGTATTTTCATATTAATACGCCATACGCCAACTAATAATTTGAATTTCTTCTGCCACTCAGTTCAACGAATGAGTTCAGACGGCAGATAAAATGGTTTTGATCTCGGATAAGAGATGTATTCTTCGTTAAAATAAAATTTATAACTTTAATTCCCCTCCACTTCCTCCTATCCCATTAATAGGCGACTGTATATTTTTACGATCTTTAAGTGGAAACTTTTAACTGGCATTGTAGTCTAGAAAAAAAAACAGATATTTCTTCTGTAATAACTGTAAGTTTCCTTAATAATAATAAAATGACAAAAATTAAATTAATATTGGTAACCGTTTCTCTTGTTTTAATATTTTTAAGGCGTTTTCGAGGGTAGAATTGAACATTATAAATAGGATAGAAAACGAATTTACCGCGTGAAATTTGTAGGACCCGACGTTTCGGTGACGTTGCAGCCGCCGTTGTCTAGGGTAGACTAAAGAGCTGTCAGTCCGTTGTTTTGCGGGTAGGCCGCAAACCGCTGCCGCCACTGCGTAGGTTATAACGGTGGTGGGGGGCCGGGCTCGGAGCGCGGGAATTTTTAAAATCCGTCTTGCACACAACACTCACTGTATCCTGTTTTACGTCTTTGCATTCGGCGTTCGGCGGCGGGAACATTTTAAGAAGAGGGTTCCACGTAGAAGAGAGTTTGTAGCCGTCATCTCTATTGAAGTTCGGAGTTCTTCTTATTTCAATGGCTTCCCGGATCATGCGAGGAAAGTAGAATTGTTCCTTGGATAGAACAATGGGATTTTGAAACTGCATCCAGTGGTTACTTCCGCTATCCAATATATGTTCGCAGATCGCCGATTTTTCACGCTGAACGTTTTTAACAGCTTTGATGTGTTCTGTCAGTCGCGTGGCTATGGGCCGTTTCGTTTGTCCAACGTAGGCTAGACCGCAGCTGCATTCGACTTTATACACACCCGGGGTTTGCAGTGGTATTACATCCTTTACAGGCCTCAAAAATCGAGCTATATTTTGGGTCGGTTTGAAGATCGTTTTTATATCGAATCTGTTTAGCATCTTACTTATTCGATCAGTCACGCCCTTGACGTATGGTAAGAATGCTCTTGATCTGCTCGGTTTTTGAGTTTCGTCCGTATTAGATCGTGTGCGTGTCTCGTGATATTTTCCGTATCCATTTTTCCTCAGGACATCATTGACATGTTCCATCTCCTTCGGAAAATGCTCAGTGTCGCATAGATCGCGTGCTCGATTCACGAGCGACGTTTGCACTGAACGTAGATGGTAGGGATGATGGTGTGAGCTTGCATGCAAATATCTGTCCGTATGTGTGGGCTTCCGATATACCGTATGTCCGAGAGTATTGTCACTTCTCCTCGTCACTTTGACATCCAAAAATGGTAAGGAGCCGTCTTTCTCTACTTCATAGGTGAAACTGAAAATCAGTTTCACCTATGAAGTAGAGAAGGACGGCTCCTTACCATTTTTGGATGTCAAAGTGACGAGGAGAAGTGACAATACTCTCGGACATACGGTATATCGGAAGCCCACACATACGGACAGATATTTGCATGCAAGCTCACACCATCATCCCTACCATCTACGTTCAGTGCAAACGTCGCTCGTGAATCGAGCACGCGATCTATGCGACACTGAGCATTTTCCGAAGGAGATGGAACATGTCAATGATGTCCTGAGGAAAAATGGATACGGAAAATATCACGAGACACGCACACGATCTAATACGGACGAAACTCAAAAACCGAGCAGATCAAGAGCATTCTTACCATACGTCAAGGGCGTGACTGATCGAATAAGTAAGATGCTAAACAGATTCGATATAAAAACGATCTTCAAACCGACCCAAAATATAGCTCGATTTTTGAGGCCTGTAAAGGATGTAATACCACTGCAAACCCCGGGTGTGTATAAAGTCGAATGCAGCTGCGGTCTAGCCTACGTTGGACAAACGAAACGGCCCATAGCCACGCGACTGACAGAACACATCAAAGCTGTTAAAAACGTTCAGCGTGAAAAATCGGCGATCTGCGAACATATATTGGATAGCGGAAGTAACCACTGGATGCAGTTTCAAAATCCCATTGTTCTATCCAAGGAACAATTCTACTTTCCTCGCATGATCCGGGAAGCCATTGAAATAAGAAGAACTCCGAACTTCAATAGAGATGACGGCTACAAACTCTCTTCTACGTGGAACCCTCTTCTTAAAATGTTCCCGCCGCCGAACGCCGAATGCAAAGACGTAAAACAGGATACAGTGAGTGTTGTGTGCAAGACGGATTTTAAAAATTCCCGCGCTCCGAGCCCGGCCCCCCACCACCGTTATAACCTACGCAGTGGCGGCAGCGGTTTGCGGCCTACCCGCAAAACAACGGACTGACAGCTCTTTAGTCTACCCTAGACAACGGCGGCTGCAACGTCACCGAAACGTCGGGTCCTACAAATTTCACGCGGTAAATTCGTTTTCTATCCTATTTATAATGTCAAACAACCGCGATAGTCTTCGATTTTATAGAATTGAACAGTTTTGGGGAGATAGCATTCTCCAATATTACGGTTCGCGGATCTATCTTTCAGCCTGGATGAACGTAGGGACTTAAGGACGAAACAGTCCACCGTCTAGCTACCCCATCACACCCGTACGAAGACAACGCCTTATCGCGATACACTAAAAATGATCCGAGCGTGCCGACCATGCGCCTTTACTACCAGTTATGTCCGGATTTATCCGTACTCACGACTCCGTACACCAGTCGTGGCCCGGGGTACAGAGTCCTTTCCGGGGTAGACTCTAATTTGAGGAGGCTACTGGATATGAGCTGAGCCGTGTGTTAAGTCGACCTCAAAGAATGAGGTTTGGTCCTATTGGCCCGACAGGCGCGCACAGCTGGCTGCTTAGGTGCCTTAAGCGCAGAGTATGAAATAGGCGCGATCTTTGATTTTTCCGGGGTATTTTTTGACAACGGGAAGCGATCGAATCGCATTCCTGCGAGGGGAAAAATCCTCCATTGAGGCGAAACGGTCTGAGCGATTATGAGCGTATCGACTAAGACGCAGCAGTTAAAATGTATTTTAGGCGTTTATCCAACCTATTTTAAAGTTGTAATTTTGATAGGCTCACTCGAAAATTTTCTATTACATTACATTTTCGTCGTGTCCAATTGACGGCTAAAGACCGCTCTTGGACGTGTCAAAATAATTGGGTTAGGTAGTAAGTCTCGTTACTACTCTTTACTGAACATACATAGGTAGTCAAGATTAACTACTAGATTGTCAAACTATAAATATAAATAATCAAAATAGAAGCCTAATATTTGAAGTAGTTAGTAATTCGAAAAGATACGTAGTAAAATTATTCATCGTAATATTCAAATTGTCAGTAAAAGGTTAAATAATCAAATCAAATCTACGTTATGCATTTTAAACTAAAAGTACAGATATAAGACCATATAAAATAATCAGACAATAAGGCTCTACTTTTTTAAGTACATACTTTAAATGGGCACAATATTTGAAAAAATATTTCCTTCAAATTCGGCCAGATTATAGAAAGGGCGGCTTATCAGAATCTCCTTGATTTTTTTTTTCAATTTTATGTACTCCAGCTATTTAAATTTTGTAGGGAGTAGATTATAAAATTTAATGCTAAGGTACAAGTAGCTTTTCTGTACTTTTGCCAGTCGTATTCGGGATACGCATAAAAGATATTAAAGATACAGATAAAGATATAGAGTATTTATTTCTATTACAACCATTAGGTATGTGTAAGAATGGCATTAAATTAGTTACACAATTTAAAGTAAACTTAAAGCTAAAGTAAAACTAAAGGGCATTTAAATTAAACTCAATTTAAAAAGATCATATAACATTCCTCCAAACTTTTCAATTAACAAAAACAAAGGCTATAAAGTAACAATTTACAATAAAAACAATTGACAATAAAAGACAATATATTGAATGAAATTGTTATGTACGATATGCTGTTTTTGCAATATTTTAAAATTTCGTTATATACATATTGATTTTAAGAAGATTCACGCGGATGGATCTCTTGAAAATTTCGATTTTTTTAATCGCCATAAATGTATCAGGCAATTTATTAAATGCACGCGGGAGGCGTGCATTTAAATAATAATGAAAATATGAATCTTGTTGCAAATTTCTCAACCTTTCGTGCCAAGATGCCAAATTTCATTGTTTTGATTTTTTTCCTAATAAAAATAAATAAAATCTGAACTCATCACCTTTTTGTAATTAGCATTTTTCTTGCAATTGATAGGGGTAAACATTTTGAAACTATATTGGTAATACGTATCAAGAAAATGCATAAAATGTGGCGATGCTATTTTTTTTTTATTTTATTTTTCTTTTAAAATCTTCCAAACAACAAAATAAAAATATTTAATAAGCGAGATTTCAGTAGAATAGTCAAGCAGTGCAAACGAAAATAGGCCTTCCGTCTATGGCGTTCCGCTGCACTTTCGTGTGGCAAGTTCATTGCGCGTTTGGTCGCACGCCAACGCGGTCGTGTCAGGCCCTGCGTCGCTTTTTATAGCTCCAGAGCGAGATTGCAACAAAAGCGAGATGGCAAAAACTTGCGGTGTCAACTACAACGGGCGAGCCCTTCACCACAGGACGTTTTAACGATTTTCTCGTTCTGTCGCCCTGCAGTGAACGTAGAAGACTTTGGACATAACAAATCCAACGTCCAGCTACGTCACAACCCGCAAGAAGCCAACGCCTTACCGCAAGATAGGCAGTGTTACCTGGCGGGCCGACCCTCGCGCCCTTGCTTCCAATTGTAACCAGATTTCTCCGGTCTCTCGATTGGTTCCGAGTTCGAGGTCGCTTGCGCGGTCCTCTCCCTTACGAAGCGGTGAAACGGTGTGCACCGAATCTATCGCGGACCAAGGCGTCCTTTGTTAGACTCTGAACCGGGATCGGATGGCCAATGGTCATTTCAAGAGCAGTCGCCGTAAGGTAGACAACCACCCCCGCTCTATAGGAAACAATACAGTTCCCAGACACCCCCGACTGTTAGTCGGAGAGCACAGTCGATTGGCTTGCGCCGCTCGGTGCGCAGACCGTCCAGGAGCGCCAGAGGTTTGATTCCCAGTGGAGATTGGTTGACCCAGTGTCCTACCCAGGTTCGCACCCCATGCGTGGAGGCCATCGGATGGTTTTTGACCCGTGAGTGTGACCGACCCTGAACACATGGGTCATCGTGGCCACCCCATCATGGGCCCATTAGCTCCCGAGATGGCAACAGGCAGTAGGGCTTCTCAAGTGGCAGCCTAGCGATATTTTTTAATTCTTTGTTATAAATACCAGTTTTTAGTACCAAGAGGGCTCGGCTGGTTGACCGTACACAAATTAACTGCAATGACATACGGGGTAAGTATTGATTAACAGGCATCCTTAAAGAAGGCTAATCTGTACGAGCAGATAAGCAACTTTTGATTTAAAAAAAGGTATTTGTAAAAAAAAATCTTCTTTTAAAAAATAGTATAAAAGGCTGTAAGCACGATGCGCTATCTAGCGGTAAGTAGATATCGCTAATATCGTTTCTAAGCTACATTTTACCTACCAATAGATGGCGCAACGCGCTCAAACTGTTTTTTAACAGTCAAGTTCTTCAAATTTGTAAATTTTAAAAAAACACAAAAATCAACATTTATTGGGCTCAAATTTGGGCTGTTAACTTTGATAATAAAGTACTTGGATTAGCTCCGCCGCGCGCGCCGTCAGATAGTTCTTAACAGTCCTTCATATGTGGCACTCAGCCCCTTCATGCAGGGAAATAAAACAACGATGAACATCCATGTGAATATAAAATCGAAGACTATCGCGGTTGTTTGACATTCTACCCTAGACAACGGCGGCTGCAACGTCACCGAAACGTCGGGTCCTACAAATTTCACGCGGTAAATTCGTTTTCTATCCTATTTATAATCCATGTGAAGTTCCAACTTGTAACAAATTAAGGTATATACCGACGTCCATTTATAGTAATTTTAGACGACATGAAATAATAGCGACAGACAGTACCAGTCACGGACATTGCACCACATATCAGCTGGCTTGGAGGATGTTTCACAGTTGGTTGTATTTATATTTCCTCAACTCTTTTGCCCATCGGGAAGATATTACTTGTAACTCATTCAGGTAGATAGTTGCTAGATACTGTCTAATTCTTATGTTTTCGGACGAACATCAGTTGTTTCTTTTTCATAGTAGTCGGCCGAGATGTAGTCGGCATATTTTTAAACCTTTCCAAGGCCTTTGACTGCGTACAGCACGAAACGTTGGTTAGGAAACTTGAATACTACGGCATTACAGGTAGTTCATTAGCCCTTCTTAAAAACTACTTAAATGATAGGGTTCAGAAGGTTGACGTTGGCGGAGAGAGATCATCCGGCTCGTTAGTATAGGTACATGGGAGTACCACAAGGTTCAATACTTGGACCGTTCCTTTTTCTTATTTTTATTCGCAGATGATACCTCTTTGCTATTCAAAGTAGGTAGACAACAACATAATTATGACGATGTGAATGATTCTATCTCGAGTGTTGTGGAATGGTTCACAGCAAACTATCTGCTACTAAATGAAAAGAAAACAAAATGTATAAAATTCTCACTTCCAAATGTAAAGCAAATAGGGCCAAATATTATCATAAAAAATGAGCGCCTAGAACTGGTCAATTCCACTGTATTCCTTGGTATTACTTTAGATAAAAAGCTACAATGGGGCCCACACATTAAGAAATTGGCCGACAGGCTAAGTTCTGCAGCATATGCTGTAAAAAAATCGTAATTTAGCAGATATAGACACCGCGAGGCTGGTTTACTTCAGCTATTTTCACAGCTTGATGTCGTATGGCATCTTGCTGTGGGGTCATGCTGTTGATAAAATATTTATACTACAGAAAAAAGCCATCCGCGCTATTTATAAATTAGGTGCTAGACAGTCGTTACGTGGAAAATTTAAAGAAATCAATATGTTGACACTTGCATCTCATTACATCTATGAAAACTTAATGTATGTGCATAAAAATAAACAACTGTTTTTAAAAAACTCTGATAGGCATGGTGTCAATACTAGAAATAAAAATAAACTTGCTGACCATAAAAGTCGACCCTCCAATACCACAAAATCATTCAAAGGGCAATGTATACGTAATACGCTTCTACAATAAAGTCCCAGAAAACATGCAAAATTTATCTGTGATACAATTTAAGTCATTTATTAAGAAGAAGCTGTACTCAAAGGGCTACTATAAAATAAATGATTATCTAGACGACAAAGACCCTTGGAAATAAAATGGTTACCTCAATGATTTATATCACGTTATATGTCACAATAATTTGTTATAATGTCACAATAATTTGTTATAATGTCACAATAATTTGTTATAATATCACAATAATTTAATTTTAAGCTATTGCATAGCTTTTATCGCCGGCAGGCCAGCGCGGCGACCGAATGAAGAAATTTCTTAACGAAAATTAATGATTTTAAACTGATAATTACGTCTAAACGAGTACCTACTGCTTACGATTCAAAAAAAAAAATATGTTTAACAAGAACATTTTCCTAATATTCTTAGATTTGAATCTTTTAGATTTTGTTTATATTACATAGTGTAATTAATTTGTGAAATTAGGTCTAACCGAACACAAAAACAACTACTCGCAAATACTATCTGGCGTATTATTATGAAACCTGCACCATTTTAAAGATAATTTAATTATCTATCTTTTTAACTACGTTTTTTTTCGAATAGTCAAAGAATAATGTTTTTTTTTTTTGCTTTATTGAATAAAATTCGTGCGCGGCGCTCTATCGGAAGACGTTTAAATTATTCCGAATCATTTGCTTCCGCAGCCGCAAATGATTCGGAATAATTTCAACGTTTTCCGATAGAGCGCAGTTATCTGATATCAGAAAAAATAAAATAAATAAATAATTATAATTGCATAAGTTGTTAAAAATGCTATGCAATAGCTTTACCGCGGCAGTCCCCGAGTGCCACACGAATTTTTTATATCATTTATGTATGTTTGTATGCATTATTGACGTCAAAAAATTACGATTTCGTACTATTTTGAATAAAAAACTGGCAGTTCCATTTGTATTTATTTATATGATTATGATTATTGTCTGATTTCAAATATTCTTCTAATTAAAGGTTGTATTCATCAATGGGAAGGACTGGGGAGATGTAGGGTTCCGTACCTACGCTAGAAATGGTTGCTGCCCCAGCAACGCAGCTCTTTGGCGTATGTACCTGTGTGCACGATTTCGGCCCAACAAGGCATATAGGTATCTAGGTATGTCACAATCTCATTTAGGTAATGTTCACTCCAAATCCCCTACCCGCCTGTCCTGTCCCATTACACAGTGTTGCCAGTATGTAACATATTACACAGTGTTGCCAGTATGTAGCAGTTCCGTTTGTATTTATTTATAAGATTATGATTATTGTCTGATTTCAAAAATTCTTCTAATTAAAGATTGTATTCATCAATGGGAAGGACTGGGGAGATGTAGGGTTCCGTACCTACGCTAGAAATGGTTGCTGCCCCAACAACGCAGCTCTTTGGCGTATGTACCTGTGTGCACGATTTCGGCCCAACAAGGCATATATCTACCAAATTTCTAGCCGATAAGTCCAATATTTGAAGATTGAAATATGAGTAGGGCGCTCCTTGGTGAACCAATTTCAACCACAAACATTAGAACTCCTGCCATGACCAGATGAAGCTATTGAGCTGAATAATCCGATTAAGCTGAACTTTTAATGCAAGCATCAATTGATCATTACAAGAGTTAACCATATTATGGTTGAAATCAATCCATCAGGGGGTCGCACAAGTCATATATAATTTATTATTATTATTATTATTATTTATTCTGGACAGGCAGCGTTGCTGATACGTCCAGATCAGATCTTGTAAAGCTAAACATTATTAACAATATAATATAGACAATATTAACAAGTTTTTAGGTACAAATCGAGTCTGTTTTTAAATTGATTGACAGAGCTTGCACTAATCACTTCAAATGGTAGTTTATTCCACATGTCCACCACTCTATTTGGCAGAATGTTCTTGAGAGGATTAGATTTAAATTTTTAACGTTTGCGTTTTTAGTTGTGACCTCGAAGATTTGTGTTGACGTTGAATTTGTAAATATTCTTCAGTGCAGGTAGGTACATCGTAATAATTTTATGTGTCTCAATCAGGTCCCCTCTTTGTTTTCTTTGTTTGAGTGTAGTAATTCCAAGTAATTTCAAGCAATCTTCATAATTCCTATTCTTTAGGTCCACTGGCATTTTGGTTGCCTTCACTGAACCTTTTCCAGGATATCTATATCTTTGCATAAGTAAGGGTTCCAGATCTGACAGCCATACTCAAGAATAGGTCTCACATATGCCTTGTAGATCTTGATAAAAAACCTCTATTGACAGATGTTGGAAAGCCTTCGTTATTAGATAGAGAGTAGAGTTCCTCGAAATAGGGTTCCTAGAATATAGAGTTCTTTGTTGATCTTGCGCGACTATACGCTAGGTTTTTGTTGATACGTTTGCATTTGTTGATCCGGACATGATTTGTTGATCTAATAATCCAACCGCCATACATACGTTGATCTGATCGGATCAACAAGTGAAATCGGTTTCTTCCTCTAAGCCCCGCCCACTTTTAGCATCATTTATACAGATCACTCCTTATAGTTTGTTGATCCAATTCAAATGGACCAATCAGAACGCACTGTCACAAATAGCGTATATGGGCATTCTTAACGTATTATTTGTAATAATATGATGAAACCTCTTCATAACGAGATAAATGAACCACTTTCGGCATTTTTATATGAAACGCTTTATCCGATTTAGCTGAAATTTGGCATGCTGGCATCGTTTTGTCATGGCATGAGCTGAAAAGATTGTAGTTAAGAACCGTCCACCCAGGGTTGGCTCCCGACGAGAGTACTCCTCAACGGTCAAAAGCAGAAACCTAAAATTTTGAGTACGCATTCAAATCAAATCAAATCAAATCAAATAATGTATTATCCTAAAAACATACATAGTTGTATAGACAGTTGTATTACATTTACATTTGGCCGTGATATAATTGATGAATTCTTCTATTAATAATCAAAACATAAAAGGTTAGGTACCTACTCGTAAGAATAAAGAAGGTATTATTGTAGAAAATAAATCGAGTCTCATCATTTAGTTTACTAGATAATAAACACAGAGTAAGATATGTAGAAAGTAAGATGTAGAGATGTAATGTATAGAGAAGATATGTAGAAATTAACTCATTAAGTACCTAGTGATTCTATTACATTGAATATAATGAAGTAATGTAATGAGAAAAAAAAAGAAGATTATAATGGACATAATTAACTATTTACAATACCGATACAAATAAGTTTTTTTTGTATAAAATTAATAAATGTAATGTCAAAAAGAACAAAAAAAAATTTGACGATGGTCAAAAAGTAAAATAAAATGTCTTAATGATTATATTTGAAATAAAAATAGTTAAGATATATAATTAATATGTGCCTACCTAATAATAAAAATAGTCAATACATTTTAGTCAAAGTGAAAATTGATTAAAAACCTATTACAGAAAGAGATATAGTCGAGATGCATACAGTTTTTGTACAATTTTCTTTTAATGAGATATAGCTTGAGTTTATTTTTAAATTGGGGCATTTTTCCTTCGCGGCATATTTTTTTGATACCAGAGGGCAGCTTATTGTAGCATATAATTCCGACGAAGTTCGGATCCCTTTTAAAAAATTCTAGATTTGAACGAGGAAGAATCAGGTTATTGCTCCCCTTGGTAAAGTGTTTATGGGTATCTGATTGTATCGGCAGCTGAGCTAGGTTTTTTATGATCGACTTAACGCATTATAAAACGTATAGAGATGGAAGGGTGAGGATTTTAAGCCTTCTGAAATGACCACGCCATGATTCTACATAACCATTCTTCATTTATGATAGCAACTTCCAAGTTCCACCATGACATGGCTGATGTGCCCTGGGCTGGCCTCCGAAGAGGGAACTCCTCCACGGTCAACAGCAGAGACCCAAAATGTTGTGTAAGCATTCAATTATGATAGCAACTTCCAAGTTTCACCATGACATGGCTGGTGTACCCTGGCTGGTGTAGCTGGTGTACCCTAGGTTAATACCCTCAAAAACGTTTTGAAATTGTTGAAGCGGAGCGAAAGGCTTGTCAAGATTAACGGAAAACACATCTAGCGTAGAAGTAACAACAAAGTACTTAATTCTCTAATTTTTAATTCCTTGCAGTAGTCAGGTTGCTAAGTTATTACGTTGAAGTGTTGAAATGTTTCTACGAAACCACCAACTATGATAATGATGACCATCCAAGTAGATGCTGATCCAAATAGATGACCGTCGATGACCATCCAAGTAGATATTAGACGACGAAACAAAGTCCGTAATATAAGGGAATGTCAACTTACCCAAACTGTTCATTAATAGGTACCGTCAAAGCGTCTTGAAATTTATGAAACGGAAAGAAATATATATCCTAGGTATAAATCATTTTATCTGCCGTTTTGAACTCCATTCGTTGAACTGAGCGGAAGACGAAATTCGAATTATTAGCTGGCAAGATTTTGATATGAAATTAAACCACGGAATAGTAGCAAAAGTTAAATTTAATATTAATAATAACATTAATTATTCCACTAATAACTACTATAACATATTGCAGAAATTACCACCTTTTGTAATTAAGGGGTAAGTGGAATAAAACACTAATAATATTAAACCGAACGACATAATATTAAAACACTATGGATCTTATAACTATATCTTATAACTTATAACCATTAGACTTATCCTATAGCATAACTATTAAACATAATTATGGAAATTACACCGCACGAAATGTGTTTAAATTTATTCGGACGAGTTTAAGTTCGAGAGGTAGTTTTTATAGATGATTGTTCGTTTCGTATTCCGCTCTATCTCGTTCGCTTGAACTCATTTCAGTTTTAGTTCACGAAGAAACGCAATCGGTCCCATTGATGCCGTATCTGTAAACTCTATATGTACATTCTTACAGAAAAACATCTCTGGACTGCAAAATTTTACGAAAATTCCATATACTGTCAAATTGCTATTACCTTGGCAGGTAGGCATATTTAATATAATATTACCAATTTATTAGACTTAATATCCTTATTTTTAAAAACAATATATTTACATTTTCTCCGCGTCGTAACAAACCCCTCTCCTGCTCATTATATTATTTCAACTAAGATACAATAAATGATTTATATCCGAAAATAAAGTAAGAAACAAGTAACCACTGTTCAATAAAAACTAGGTTTCTGACTTACAATCCACAATAAACACACTCACTTAAATCTACGTAAATTCCATAGAATATACTGTCAAATTGCTATTACCTTGGTAAGTAGGCATATTTAATACAATGTTACCAATTTATTAGACTTAATATCCTTATTTTTAAAAATATTATATTCACAAACCCTTCTCCTGCTCTTATATTATTTCAACTAAGATACAGTAAATGATTTATATCCGAAAATAAAATAAGAAACAAGTAACCACTGTTCGATAAAAACTAGGTTTCTGACTTATAATCCATAATAAACACACACACACACATCTATCTAGGTAAATTTAAAGGCATTAGAATAATCAATAAATGCATTTGACTGTTCCGTATAAATAATATAATAATATGATAAACATACACACTTAAATCTAGGTTATTAAGCAATTAGAATCATATCAGTAAATGCATTTGATTGTTCCATATTGGCTGTTCGTAGATAAATAAAATTTCACAAAAAGTAACTGAAAAATAAAATGCATACATACAATAGAATATACTATCTACTTGAGATCGCATTGTTCGATTTCATCTAAAAAAGTGTTCGTGCTCCACCGATGCATTATATTTTGCTTGCTTAGAAGACGAAGAGTACTTATCAAAGGTCTACCGCCGACCGCTGCTTTTCGATTGTTTGATATCTTTCAATTGGCATTTGGCAGCAGTCATGTGATTTTTAAGACAAATTTTCCAACCAAATGCATGCTTGCATTTTGTACAAACAAAGGGCTTGATTTTTCGGTGTATTACATTTATATGTCTGATTAACTGCGACTTTTGGGTGACAGTTCTGTTACATTCCGCACAACTATACTTCATTCTGAGATGGACTGCGTTTATATGGACCTTTAACTCTCCTCGCGATGCAAAACTGCGATTGCATTTGTCGCACGCGAAAGGCTTCAATTTCCGGTGGACAGAATTGACATGTTTAATTAAATCACCACTCCTAAAGAAAGCGCTTTTGCATTCCTTACATTCAAATTCCTTCTTTTTTCTATGAACGCCATCGATGTGCCGTTTAAAGCGTGTTTGACCTGGAAATTCCTTGTTGCATAAATCACACGTAAATACATTCAACTGCCGGTGAGTGAAATTTACATGCTGTAGTAATTGGTTGCGACCAGAAAAGACTTTCTTACACTGCTGACACGCATGCTTTAGTTTGCGATGGATCGATTGGACGTGTATTTTCAAACTGCTTCTAAGTGAAAATGCCCTGTCACACTGTTCACACGTAAATTTCTTAAACTTCCTATGTACTATATCAACATGCTGAATTAGAATAACCCTTCTACTTGATTCGTAGCTACATTTGACACACATATATTTCTTCCCATTTGGCCTAATACAGTCTTTGCAAAATAGCACAATTTCTTTGTTATGCCTACATGCTCCCATTGGCACGCTTCTGTCTAGATGGCGATCGCAGACAACGCATGTGTATTTATCAAATTTCGTTAACAATACTTTGATCTCTTTCGTCACGCTTCCTTCGGGTTTTATGAAAGCCACTGCCTCTTCTTCAAATTCCATTATATTTGATTCCATATAAGAAGAGTTTGGTTGTTCCTCTTTGAAGCAAATATCGCTTTCTGGTTTCAACGTGTCACTGTATTTATTGTCAGAACAACTTGGCATCCTGTCTTCGACATCGGACTCTAATTCTATCTTCACATTAATGTCTGCATGATTTTCATCATTTTCTTGCCTTTCCATGGTGAATATTTCTACTTCCTTTTATATATAGAGGTAATATAAAGCGGAAAACTGCTGAAATGTACACGATCTACACCGTAAATAAATGTCATTATTTTGACGTTTCGTGTTTAGTATTGCCACATCTTGGAATATGAAATTCAATATTTATACAAGTTGTTTTTACTGCACGTGATTTTTTTAGCGGGTTAATCAGTAAAACAAAATATACAACAAAAAAAAAACAAAAGTATTTTTTTTTTAATTTACGTTTTGTGTTTTTTTAATAGTGTTAAAAGCTATGATAACGATGCGATATCTAGCGGTAAGTATGTAAAATGTCGCTGTTATTGTTTATTTACGATATTTAAACCTACCGCTAGACGGCGCACTGAAATTTTTCTCAAACCCTTATCTAACAGTCAACTTCTTCAAACTTTCAAATTAAAAAAAAAACAAAAATCCGTTTTAAAAAAAAACCTTCGTTTTTTCTAGTTTCTTTATCAAAAGTTGCTTACCTCGTTTTACTGATTAACCCACTAAAAATGCCCGTGCAGTAAAACCAACGGCGGGTCCGGGAGGGGGGGTTATTGGGGTCATCACCCCCCCCCCCCCCTGGGGCCTGGGCTAGGCATAAGTCGACCAATGTTATTTTTTTTTAAATCTATTGATTGTATTTATTTTTTAAACTATTTCATTTGTATTTATTTTTGTAATTTTGGAGCCTCTCCTGCCTGGACCTCGACTATGTGACCCCCACCCCCTCCCCCTGACTCGAAGGCTGGATCCGCCCTTGAGTAAAACCATCCTGTATATTAGTCGTAGTTTATATATCTCAAATTCAAATTCAAAATTCTTTATTTATCAATAATATTAATTTTCCTTAAGAATTAATAAATAATGTTGGTTATAATACTTTTATTTTTAACGGTAAGATTCTTATTTTTTTTTAATAAGAATTAAGATTTCATCTCTTTGATTACTCTTTTTATTAATATTGTTATTATACTCCCTATAATTATAGGGAGTGTGTCAAGTTACGATTAATCGTATGTGGAAATCGTGTGAGTGTGAATTATTGGTATCCATTAACAAAATCTATAGAGTAAGGTCGGCAAATATGGACCACCACAAGGACTTTTTGAAATAAAACTCAAGGCCATTACACAATATCAGTATCATGAACTTTCATCAGTAGAGTACTTACCTATCTGGTTAACATAATTCAGTCATTTACTCATCCTCATTGTAATTTACTTAGCTTAAATTTGTCAAATACCAATGCAGTCGAGAAAAAGAAGTCTGTGACATGGTTGGTAAATATGGACCATATTTGCATTAGATTCCGTAGATTACTTTTTCTTTTTTTTCTTCTTAATCGAGTCTTCCAAATCTTTTTTGTACGGCGAAGAAGTGATAATTTGTGCTTTTCAAGCTTTCCTGCCTCGTTAGATTTGTTTGAGGAAAGATTTAAGGAAGCCCATCTTTTTGTCGCTTATATCGCAGAAATTGCTGCCTGCATATCCGCCCCATCCCATATTTTTCTCGGCCCTGCTTTTGAAGAAGGACGTGGAGACATCTTCTGTAATAAAAAAAAATAGGGTTTAATACAGACCACTGGGCCATATTTACCTACGCCAGTGGTTCCCAAAGTGGGTGCCGCGGCACCCTGGGGTGCCACGGAGAGAGATCAGGGGTGCCGCGAGGCGCCCCTGATGTCTCTACTAAAATTTCTCTGTCTCTATCATACAAACATTTTATGGAATGGAAAATCACCCGCGTGGCTGGTCCGCGCCGCACTCTGGATACGGATTGGGTGGGAGGCACAGGTACCTACTATCTCATACGTTTGAACTGCGACAAGAAATTCACAATTTCCTGGAAGAAGATGATCATGTGAACGCCAACAATTTCGCGGATTAAGACTTTCTGCTGAAACTGGCATACTTATGCGACATATTCGAAAAACTAAATGTCTTAAATCTGTCTCTACAGGGCCACAACATGCACATAATTAAGCTTGTAGAGAAGATTTCATCATTCAGGAAAAAACTACAACTGTAGAAAAGAAAAATGAGTGATGATGGAGACAAAGATTGCTTTCCAATATTACAACAGTACATGGCCCATAGTGGAGCTAAGGTTTCACATAACTTGCTGACTCTTTTCACAGAGCACCTATCACAGTTAACTGACTGGTTTACAAAGTACTTCGCAGAAGACCAAGTGGAGGAGTTTGCGTGGATCCAAGATCCATTCCGTGCTCAAGCTCCACAAGATTTTGCTACGCAAGATGATGAAAATCTAATTGACCTCTCGAGCGACAACAGCCTAAAATCAAAATACGCTTGTTCGCATTTCACGGAGTTTTGGGTATCAGTCGAAAATGAGTATCCGATTCTAAGTGCAAAAGCTGTAAGGGTCCTCATTCCCTTTGTGACTTCATATCTGTGCGAAGCTGGATTTTCAGCGGTTGCTATTATAAAGAGCAAATATCGCTCGAAAATAAATGTGGAAACAGAAATGAGAGTAGCTGTATCAAGCCTTATTCCCCGATTTCAAAAAATGTGCAATGAGCAGCAGGCTCACCCGGCGCACTAAACACACACACCTCAAGAGTATGTGGAAAGTTTTTGTAATTATATTTGCATTTTCTTTGTATTTTCACGTATGTTTTCCTACCAATAAATGTACTTGTTCATTTTAAATACGAGTTGTATTAGATTCTTACCTGGTTTCTTCTTCATAGACGTACAAATATGAAATATAGCTATCACAGTTAGATATTATATGACTAGGGTGCCGTGAGAAAATTCAAATTTTCTAAGTGTGCCACGGCTTGGAAAAGTTTGGGAACCCCTGACCTACGCTATGGTGGTCCATATTAGCAGCACCCAGTAGGTACTTTATCATAATAATATTTTTGATAAATACTTCTGACTTTGTCTTACTTCTATAAACTACAGTATTGAATAGGCAGGAGACATACCAACGCAAGCATGTTGGCGACAAACAATTTAAGCAACAAGTTGATGTATAAAAAAATTACAAACTTACCAGAAAATAACATCGATTTGTCACAAAATACAAAAATCGCAAGAGGTGACGCGAACACGGTGCGAGAGTGACAGCAGACAACTGGCGGCGTCGCGATGCAACATCATTCGACTCGCGACTAACTTTAGGCGTGTTCGGTCGCTAGGTTCGTGCCATGGAGAAGCCATATTAGCCGACTGGGCCATATTCTCTATATTTTGTAGTCTAGAAACGTTTTGTGATGTAAGAATGTACATATTTAGGTTTACCAATACAGCATTGATACATTTTTATTAATATTACCAGCGTTTTATTTCATACTAGCTGACCCCTGCTCACTTCGTTGGGCAGTAAAACTTTTTACCTGTGATGAAATTATGAGTGTGGTTCGGTTAGTACTGAGTGCTATGATTTATTTCCTGACTGCCAATAGAATAATATTTTTACTGCATTTGTATGTATGTATTTGCATGCCAATTTGACTATAATACCGTTATTTGTGAATCTTCTTGTGAGTGTCTTATCTCTTTAACTATTTATGCAGTAAAAGGGAAATTATATGTAGTAAAAGGGAAAAGTCTTTTGTTTTAAACACTTGAGACGATACATTTACTTATTTTGATATGAATTCATAATTGTTGATAATATGACCAATAAACATGACCTAACGATTTAAATTATTTTTTTAATTTAAAATACTACTTTTTGTGACAAATATAAAAGTTAGACATATGCTGTCGCTGACTTTTTTGTAGGCATTATAAAGCTCTACAACTTTTCTCTAGAACTTAATCATATATCTCTCATCGTTAATGCAGCGTTAGTTAGAAACGTTTTCGTTCGACCGCTTATTCTCCGACTTACTTTGCAAATCCGACTACCACGAAAAAGTCTTTTCATTTTTCGGATTAATAATAGCCTATGACACTCACAAATAACGTGGCTTTTATTGGTAAAAGAATTTTCAAAATCGGTTCAGTAGATCCAGAGATTACTTCCTACAACGTCACAAACGTTACCTCTTTATAATATTAGTATTATAGTATTATAGATACCGCTTCACCTAAATTAGCGACATTTTCTGCAAAATATTATGATAGGTGTTAGTGGATTTATTATTATTAATATAAATAGTGTTTTTGCATTATTTGGTGTATTTTCATATTAATACGCCATACGCCAACTAATAATTTGAATTTCTTCTGCCACTCAGTTCAACGAATGAGTTCAGACGGCAGATAAAATGGTTTTGATCTCGGATAAAAGATGTATTCTTCATTAAAATAAAATGTATACCTAACTTTAATTCCCCTCCACTTCCTCCTATCCCATTCCTAGGGGGGGGGGCTAACGGGCCCATGATGAGTTGGCCACGATGACCCATGTGTTCAGGGTCGGTCACACTCACGGGTCAACACCCATCCGACGGCCTCCCCGCATGGGGTGCGAATCCTGGGTAGGACACTGAGTCAACCAGTCTCCCCTGGGAATCAAACCTCTGGCGCCCCTGGACGGTCTGCACACCGTGCGGCGCAAGCCTACCGATTGTGCTCTCCGACTAACAGTCGGGAGAGTCTGGGAACTGTATTGTTTCCTATAGAGCGGGGGTGGTTGTCTACCTTACGGCGACTGCTCTTGAATTGACCATTGGCCATCCGATCCCGTGCAAGAGGCGGGCAAAGGACGCCTTGGTCCGCGATAGATTCGGTGCACTCCGTTTCACCGCTTCATAAGGGAGAGGACCGCGCAAGCGACCTCGAACTCGGGACCAATCGAGAGACCGGAGAAATCTGGTCACAATTGGAAGTGAGGGCGCGAGTATCTCGAGCCCGCCGGGTTTATTCCTGGCTAACTCGCAGTAAGACGTTGGACTCTCACGGGTTGTGACGTAGCTGGACGTAGGATTGTACTGTCCAAAGTCTTCTACGTTCAGTGCAGGGCGACAGAACGACTAATCGTTAAAACGTCCTGTGGTGACGGGCTCGCCCGTTGTAGTCGACACCGCAAGATATCCCATTCCTAGGCGACTGTATATTTTTACGATCTTTAAGTGGAAACTTTTAACTGGCTTGTAGTCTATAAATAAAATTCAGATATTTCTCCTGTAATAGCTGTAAGTTTCCTTAATAATAATAAAATTTAAAAAAAAATAATATTGGTAACCGTTTCTCTTGTTTTAATATTTTTAAGACGTTTTCGAGGGTAGAATTGAACAGTTTAGGGGAGATAGCATTCTCCCATATTACGGTTTCATCCACCGGCTTTTTGGCAGCGGTGAATTGTCTCAACAGGCGAACCGGTCACCCTAAGTAGACATGACGATATTGATCTATCTTTCAGCCTGGATGAACGTAGGGGCTTAAGGACGAAACAGTCCACCGTCTAGCTACCCCATCACACCCGTAAGAAGACAACGCCTTATCGCGATACACTAAAAAACGATTCCAGCATGCTGACCTCGCGCCCTTACTACCAGTTATGGCCGGATTTATCCATACTCCCGACTCCGTACACCAGCCGTGGCCTGGGGTACAGAGTCCTTTCCGGGGTAGACTCTAATTTGAGGAGGCTACTGGATATGAGCTGAGCCGTGTGTTAAGTCGACCTCAAAGAATGAGTTTGGGTCCTATTGTTCCGATAGGCGCGCACAGCCGGCTGCTTAGGTGCCTGTAAAATAAGCGCAGAGTATGAAATAGGCGCGATCTTTGATTTTTCCGGGGTATTTTTTGACAACGGGAAGCGATCGAATCGCATTCCTGCGAGGGTAAAAATCCTCCATTGAGGCAAAACTGAGCGATTATGAGCGTATCGACTAAGACGCAGCAGTTAAAGAGTATTTTAGGCGTTTATCCAACCTATTTTAAAGTTGTAATTTTCATAGGCTCACTCGAAAAATTTCTATTACACAACATTTTCGTCGTGTCCAATTGACGGCTAAAGACCGCTCTTGGACGTGTCAAAATAATTGGGTTAGGTAGTAAGTCTCGTTACTACTCTTTACTGAACATACATAGGTAGTCAAGAATTAACTACTAGATTGTCAAACTATAAATATAAATAATCGAAATAGAAGCCTAATATTTGAAGTAGTTAGTAGGTTCGAAAAGATACGTAGTAAAATTATTCATCGTAATATTCAAATTGTCAGTAAAAGATTAAATAATCAAATTAAGTCTACGTTATGCATTTTAAACTAAAAGTACAGATATAAGACCATATAAAATAATCAGACAATAAGGCTCTACTTTTTTAAGTAATTTAAATGAGCACAATATTTGAAAAATTATTTCCTTCAAATTCGGCCAGATTATAGAAAGGGTGGCTTATCAGCATCTCCTTGATGTTTTTTTTCAATTTGATTTACTCCAGCTGTTTAAATTTTGTAGGGAGTAGATTATAGAATTTAATGCTAAGGTACAAGCAGCTTTTCTGTACTTTTGCCAGTCGTATTCGGGGTATGCATAAAAGATATTAAGGATAATATAAAGATAAAGAGTATTTATTTCTATTACAATCATTTGTGTTGTGTAAGAATGGCATTAAATTAGTTACTCAATTTAAAGTAAACTTAATGCTAAAGTATAACTAAAGGGCATTTAAATTAAACTCAATTTAAAAATATCATATAACATTCCTTCAAACTTTTCAATTAATAAAAACAAAGGCTATAAAGTAACAATTTACAATAAAAACAATTGACAATAAAAGACAATATATTAAATTCTAGGGGTTAACCCCTCAAATGTGAGGCGTCCCTTAAGGGATGCCTTGGCAAAATGTATACAAAATGTATATAAATTTATATAAATGTAAATATAAATGTAAATGTGCGCCGCTTTATAGTAATCCGCTCTATAGTAATGCTATAGCTCTATAGTAAACCCCGCTCTATGTAAATGTAAATGTAAATGTAAATATAAATTTATATACATTTTGCCGTAGGCAACCCGAGCTAATCGCCATTCATTTGAGGGGTTAAGAAGATTCACGCGGATGGATCTCTTGAAAATTTAGATTTTTTTAATCGCCATTAATCTATCAGGCAATTTATTAAATGCACGCGGGAGGCGTACATTTAAATAATAATGAAAATATGAATCTTGTTGCAAATTTCTCAACCTTTCGTACCAAGATGCCAAATTTCATTGTTTTGATATTTTTCCTAATAAAAATAAATAAAATCTGAATTCATCACCTTTTTGTAATTAGCATTTTTCTTGGAATTGATAGGGGTAAACATCTTGAAACTATATTAGTAATACGTATCAAGAAACTGTATAAAATGTGGCGATGCTATAATTTTATTTTTTTTATCTATTATATCTTCCAAAAACCAAAATAAAAATATTTGATAAGCGTGATTTCAGTAGAATAGTCAAGCAGTGCAAACGAAAATAGGCCTTCCGTCTATGGCGCTCCGCTGCACTTTCGTGTGGCAAGTTCATTGCGCGTTTGGTCGCACGCCAACGCGGTCGTGTCAGGCCCTGCGTCGCTTTTTATAGCTCCAGAGCGAGATTGCAACAAGAGCGAGATGCCAACAGGCAGTAGGGCTTCTCAAGTGGCAGCCCAGCGATATTTTTTAATTCTTTGTTATAAATACCAGTTTTTAGTACCAAGAGGGCTCGGCTGGTTGACCGTACACAAATTAACTGCAATGACATTCGGGGTGAGTATTGATTAACAGGCATCCTTGAAGGGGGCTAATCTGTACGAGCAGATAAGCAAGTTTTGATAAAAAAATGAGGGGAAAAATTATTTGAAAATAATTTCTTCTTTTGAAAAATAGTATAAAAGGCTCTAAGCACGATTCGCTATCAAGCGGTAAGTAAAATATCGCTAATATCGTTTCTTAGCGACATTTTACGTACCAATAGATGGCGCAACGCGCTCAAACTGTTTTTTAACACGCTTTTATTAGGTCGACCCGTATGTAACTATGTAATGTAATCTAAGGTAACTAGTTTAAACATCTTCCAAGGATCGTAGCGTCATGAAAATTATCAGCTATATGTAGTTCTGATGACAATACAATAATATGGTACTGTCGAACTGATCTGATGATGGAGTCGGAAGATATGAACTGGAACTTCATGATGGAACATCGTATCATAGCTGCGTTTGGACTTGTTAGGAAAGTCTCGGAATGAACTTTGACCACGATTACCTAGGTTTCAAAATATGATGATGAAGCCGGAAGATAGGCACTGGCATTCCATGATGGAATATCGTATCATAGCCGTGTTTGGACTTGTTAGAAAGGTCTTGTAATGAACTTTGACCACGCTTAAGTTTCAAGGTTTTTTTTTGGTTTTTAGGTGCATCTATAAAAGCGTGTTTTTAGTGTTTTTTTTAAACTATTAATTTATTAACAGTCAAGTTCTTCAAATTTGTAAATTTAAAAAATATTTGTAAATTTAAAAAAAACACAAAAATCAGCATTTAAAAAAAAGTATGTTTTGTTTTTCCCAAAAATGTTTATTAAAAGTTGTTCAGTTGCTCATACTGATTCTCGATTGGGCTCAAATTTGGGCTGTTGCCTTGCTAATCAAGTACTTGGATTAGCTCCGCTGCGCGCGCCGTCAGACAGTTCTTAACAGTCCTTGATATGTGACACTGAGCCCCATCATGCAGGGAAATAAAACAACGATGAACATCCATGTGAAGTTCCAACTTGTAACAAATTAAGGTACCGACGTCCATTTATAGTGATTTTAGACAACATGAAATAATAGCGACAGACAGGTAAGACACGGACATTGCACCACATATCAGCTGGCTTGGAGGACGTTTCCACAGTTTGTTGTATTTATATTTGCTCAACTCTTTTGCCCATCGGGAAGATATGTATTACTTGTAACACATTCAGGTAGATACTTGCTAGATACTGTCTAATTCTTATGTTTTCGGACGAACATCAGTTTTTTAAAAGGGATCCGAACTTCGTCGGAATTAATGTTACAATAAGCTACCCTCTAGTATCAAAAAAATATGAGGCGAAAGAAAAATGCCCCAATTTAAAAATAAACTCAAACTATATCTCATTAAAAGAAAATTGTACGACATTAACGATCTCTAAAAACTGTATTCATCTCGACTATATCTCTTTCTGTAATAGGTTTTTAATCAATTTTCCCTTTGATTGCATCGGCAGCTGAGCTAGGTTTTTTATGATCGATTTAACGCATTATAAAACGCATTATTATAGAGATGGAAGGGTGAGGATTTTAAGCCTTCTGAAATGACCACGGCATGATTCTACATAACCATTCTTCATTTATGATAGCAACTTCCAAGTTCCACCATGACATGGCTGATGTGCCCTGGGCTGGCCTCCGAAGAGGGAACTCCTCCACGGTCAACAGCAGAGACCCAAAATGTTGTGTAAGCATTCAATATTATGATAGCAGCTTCCAAGTTCCACCATGACATGGCTGATGTACCCTGGGTTTGCTCCCGATGAGGGAGCTCCTCAACGGTCAACCACAGAGACCAAAATTTTTGTGTACGCATTCAATTATAATAGCAACTTCCAAGTTTCACCATGACATGGCTGTTGTACCCTGGCTGGTGTAGCTGGTGTACCCTGGGTTAATACCCTCAAAAACGTCTTGAAATTGTTGAAGCGGAGCGAAAGGGTTGTCAAGATTAACGGAAAACACATCTAGCGTAGAAGTAACAACAAAGTACTTAATTCTCAAATTTTTAATTCCTTGCAGTAGTCAGGTTGCTAAGTTATTACGTTGAAGCGTTGAAATGTTTCTACGAAACCACCAACTATGATAATGATGACCATCCAAGTAGATGTTGATCCAAATAGATGACCGTCGATGACCATCCAAGTAGATATTAGACGACGAAACAAAGCCCGTAATATAAGGGAATGTCAACTTACCGAAACTGTTCATTAATAGGTACCCTCAAAGCGTCTTGAAATTTATGAAACGGAAAGAAAGATATTTCCTAGGTATAACTCATTTTATCTGCCGTTTTGAACTCCATTCGTTGAACTGAGCGGAAGCCAAAATTCGAATTATTAGCTGGCAAGATTTTGATATGAAATTAAACCACGGAATAGTAGCAAAAGTTACATTTAATATTAATAATAACATCAATTATTCCACTAATAACTACTATAACATATTGCAGAAATTACCACCTTTTGTAATTAAGGGGTAAGTAGAATAAAACACTAATAATATTGAACCGAACGACATAATATTAAAACACTATGGATCTTATAACTATAACTTATAACCATTAAACTTATCCAGCATAACTGTTAAACATAATTATGGATATTACCGCACCGCACGAAATGTGTTTAAATTTATTCGGACGAGTATAAGTTCGAGAGGTAGTTTTTATAGATGATTGTTCGTTTCGTATTCCGCTCTAACGCATTGCTCTATCTCGTTCGCTTGAACTCATTTCAGTTTTAGTTCACGAAGAAACGCAATCGGTCCCATTGATGCCGTATCTGTAAACTCTATATGTACATTCTTACAGAAAAACATCTCTGGACTGCAAAATTTTACGAAAATTCCATATACTGTCAAATTGCTATTACTTTGGCAGGTAGGCATATTTAATATAATATTACCAATTTATTAGACTTAATATCCTTATTTTTAAAAACATTATATTTACATTTTCTCCGCGTCGCAACAAACCCCTCTCCTGCTCATTATATTAATTCAACTAAGATACAATAAATGATTTATATCTGAAAATAAAGTAAGAAACAAGTAACCACTGTTCGATAAAAACTAGGTTTCTGACTTACAATCCATAATAAACACACTCACTTAAATCTACGTAAATTCCATAGAATATACTGTCAAATTGCTATTACCTTGGTAAGTAGGCATATTTAATACAATGTTACCAATTTATTAGACTTAATATCCTTATTTTTAAAAATATTATATTCACAAACCCTTCTCCTGCTCTTATATTATTTCAACTAAGATACAGTAAATGATTTATATCCGAAAATAAAATAAGAAACAAGTAACCACTGTTCGATAAAAACTAGGTTTCTGACTTATAATCCATAAAAAAACGCACACACACACACACATCTATCTAGGTAAATTTAAAGGCATTAGAATTATCAATAAATGCATTTGACTGTTCCGTATAAATAATATAATAATCTAATAAACATACACACTTAAATCTAGGTTTTTAAGCAATTAGAATCATATCAGTAAATGCATTTGATTGTTCCATATTGGCTGTTCGTAGATAAATAAAATTTCACAAAAAATAACTGAAAAATAAAATGCATACATACAATAGAATATACTACCTACTGGAGATCGCATTGTTCGATTTCATCTAAAAAAGTGTTCGTGCTCCACCGATGCACTATGTTCTGCTTGCTTAGAAGACAAAGATTACTCATCAAAGGTCTACCGCCGACCGTTGCTTTTCGATTGTTTACTTAATATCTTTCATTTGGCATTTGGCAGCAGTCATGTGATTTTTATGTTCATTTTTCCGACCAAATGCATGTTTGCATATTGTACAAACAAAGGGCTTGATTTTTCGGTGTATTACATTTATATGTCTGATTAACTGCGACTTTTGGGTGAAAGCTCCGTTACATTCCGCACAACTATACTTAATTCTGAGATGGACTGAGTTTATATGGACCTTTAACTCTCCTCGCGATGCAAAACTGCGATTGCATTTGTCGCACGCAAAAGGCTTCAATTTCCGGTGGACAGAATTTACATGATGAATAAAATGACCACTCCTAAAGAAAGCGCTTTTGCATTCCTTACATTCAAATTCCTTCATTTTTCTATGAACGCCATCGATGTGCCGTTTAAAGCGTGTTTTATTTGGAAATTCCTTGTTGCATAAATCACACGTAAATACATTCAACTGCCGGTGAGTGAAATTTACATGCTGTAGTAATTGGTTGCGACCAGAAAAGACTTTCTTACACTGCTGACACGCATGCTTTAGTTTGCGATGGATCGATTGGACGTGTATTTTCAAACTGCTTCTACGTGAAAATGCCCTGTCACACTGTTCACACGTAAATTTCTTAAACTTCCTATGTACTATATCAACATGCTGAATTAGAATAACCCTTCTACTTGATTCGTAGCTACATTTGACACACATATATTTCTTCCCATTTGGCCTAATACAGTCTTTGCAAAATAGCACAATTTCTTTGTTATGCCTACATGCTCCCATTGGCACGCTTCTGTCTAGATGGCGATCGCAGACAACGCATGTGTATTTATCAAATTTCGTTAACAATACTTTGATCTCTTTCGTCACGCTTCCTTCGGGTTTTATGAAAGCCACTGCCTCTTCTTCAAATTCCATTATATTTGATTCCATATAAGAAGAGTTTGGTTGTTCCTCTTTGAAGCAAATATCGCTTTCTGGTTTCAACGTGTCACTGTATTTATTGTCAGAACAACTTGGCATCCTGTCTTCGACATCGGACTCTAATTCTATCTTCACATTAATGTCTGCATGATTTTCATCATTTTCTTGCCTTTCCATGGTGAATATTTCTACTTCCTTTTATATAGAGGTAATATAAAGCGGAAAACTGCTGAAATGTACACGATCTACACCGTAAATAAATGTCATTATTTTGACGTTTCGTGTTTAGTATTGCCACATCTTGGAATATGAAATTCAATATTTATACAAGTTGTTTTTACTGCACGTGATTTTTTTAGCGGGTTAATCAGTAAAACAAAGTATACAACAAAAAAAAAAACAAAAGTATTTTTTTTTTAAATTTACGTTTTGTGTTTTTTTAATAGTGTACGATAACAATGTTAAAAGCTACGATAACAATGCTAAAACTAGCGGTAAGTAAAATTTCGCTATTATTGTTTATTTGCGATATTAAAACCTACCGCTAGACGGCGCAGCGCACTGAATTTTTTCTCAAACCCTTATCTAACAGTCAACTTCTTCAAACTTTCAAATTTAAAAAAAAAACAAAAATCCATTTTTAAAAAAAACTTGGTTTTTTTCTAGTTTCTTTATCAAAAGTTGCTTACCTCGTTTTACTGATTAACCTACTAAAAAAGCCCGTGCAGTAAAACCATCCTGTATATTAGTCGTAGTTTATATATCTATATTAGTTATAGGTTTAATATCTATCTTTTTCATAATGAGTTTGGGAACGTTTTTTTTTCATTATTTTCCTTGAGAATTAATAAATAATGTTGGTTATAATACTTTGATTTTTAACGGTAAGATTGTTATTTTTTTAATTAGGAATTAAGATTTCATCTCTTTTATTGCTCTTTTTATTAATATTGTTATTATACTCCCTATAATTATAGGGAGAGTGTCAAGTTACGAGTAATCGTATGTGTTGAAATATTGAAATCGCGTGAGTGTGAATTATTGGTATACCTCAACAAAATCTATACAAATTAAACAAAGTCGGGTTTGTTAGAACACATAACTCGAGAACGGCTGCACCGATATTCATGGTTTTTGATTTGTAGTATTTGTCTCCGTTCCGAATAGCAGAATATTAAAACTATTAAAAACAAAAATTGAAAAGTTGGCGAAAACTTACAGCTATTGGAAAAGTGGGCCTAAAATGCCCGTTCTCTTTTGTAATAGTAATATTAGTTGTAGTCAGTTATCCTACTTACCAAAGTAATAGTAGTTTTATAGCACAATGTATGTTTTTTTTCTTCTCTATGTTTTGTAGTCTAGAAACATTTTGATATAAGAATGTACATATTTAGGTTTACCAATACCGCATTGATACATTTTTATTAATATTACCAGCGTTTTATTTCATACTAGCTGACCCCTGCCCACTTCGTTGGGCGGTAAAAAATTTTACTTGTGATGAAATTATGAGTGTGGTGCGGTTAGTACTCAAAATCAAAATGTTCTTTATTCATATCGACACAATTAAATATTATTTTTAATTTAGTTCTTATGATGCGTCCAAGCCTTACTCCCAAGCCGTTTTGTCATTTACATAATCAGATATTGTATAGTATGCTTTTTTATACAATTTTGCTTTGATGGTAGCTTTAAACTTATTTACAGATAGTTCTCTAATAGTATGAGGAAGTTTGTTATAGAAGCGTATACTTTGTCCCAAAAAAGAATTGCTTATTTTGTGGAGACGAGTAGCACGTACAACAAGGTTATGCTTATGTCTAGTATTAAAATTATGAGTGTCGCTTTTTATTTTAAACTTGTCAATATTCTTGTGGACATACAACAGATTTTCGTATATATATTGTGATGCAACAGTAAGAATATTTATCTCTTTGAATTTTTCTCTAAGTGAAACTCGAGGACCATTTTTATATATAGCTCTTACAGCATATATCTCTCATCGTTAAGGCAGCGTTAGTTAGAAACCTTTTCGTTCGACCGCTTATTCTCCGACTTACTTTGCAAATCCGACTACCACGAAAATGTCTTTTCATTTTTCGGATTAATAATAGCCTATGACACTCACAAATAACGTGGCTTTCTATTGGGTGTTAGTGGATTTATTATTATTAATATAAATAGTGTTTTTGCATTATTTGGTGTATTTTCATATTAATACGCCATACGCCAACTAATAATTTGAATTTCTTCTGCCACTCAGTTCAACGAATGAGTTCAGACGGCAGATAAAATGGTTTTGATCTCGGATAAGAGATGTATTCTTCATTAAAATAAAATTTATAACTTTAATTCCCCTCCACTTCCTCCTATCCCATTCCTAGGCGACTGTATATTTTTACGATCTTTAAGTGGAAACTTTTAACTGGCATTGTAGTCTAGAAAAAAAAAACAGATATTTCTTCTGTAATAACTGTAAGTTTCCTTAATAATAATAAAATGAAAAAAATTAAATTAATATTGGTAACCGTTTCTCTTGTTTTAATATTTTTAAGGCGTTTTCGAGGGTAGAATTGAACAGTTTTGGGGAGATAGCATTCTCCAATATTACGGTTCGCGGATCTATCTTTCAGCCTGGATGAACGTAGGGACTTAAGGACGAAACAGTCCACCGTCTAGCTACCCCATCACACCCGTAAGAAGACAACGCCTTATCGCGATACACTAAAAAACGATTCCAGCATGCTGACCTCGCGCCCTTACTACCAGTTATGGCCGGATTTATCCATACTCCCGACTCCGTACACCAGCCGTGGCCTGGGGTACAGAGTCCTTTCCGGGGTAGACTCTAATTTGAGGAGGCTACTGGATATGAGCTGAGCCGTGTGTTAAGTCGACCTCAAAGAATGAGTTTGGGTCCTATTGTTCCGATAGGCGCGCACAGCTGGCTGCTTAGGTGCCTGTAAAATAAGCGCAGAGTATGAAATAGGCGCGATCTTTGATTTTTCCGGGGTATTTTTTGACAACGGGAAGCGATCGAATCGCATTCCTGCGAGGGTAAAAATCCTCCATTGAGGCGAAACGGTCTGAGCGATTATGAGCGTATCGACTAAGACGCAGCAGTTAAAATGTATTTTAGGCGCTTATCCAACCTATTGTAAAGTTGTAATATTCATAGGCTCACTCGAAAATTTTCTATTACATTACATTTTCGTCGTGTCCAATTGACGGCTAAAGACCGCTCTTGGACGTGTCAAAATAATTGGGATAGGTAGTAAGTCTCGTTACTACTCTTTACTGAACATACATAGGTAGTCAAGAATTAACTACTAGATTGTCAAACTATAAATATAAATAATCAAAATAGAAGCCTAATATTTGAAGTAGTTAGTAATTCGAAAAGATACGTAGTAAAATTATTCATCGTAATATTCAAATTGTCAGTAAAAGGTTAAATAATCAAATCAAATCTACGTTATGCATTTTAAACTAAAAGTACAGATATAAGAATATATAAAATAATCAGACAATAAGGCTCTACTTTTTTAAGTACATACTTTAAATGGGCACAATATTTGAAAAAATATGTCCTTCAAATTCGGCCAGATTATAGAAAGGGTGGCTTATCAGCATCTCCTTGATTTTTTTTTTCAATTTTATGTACTCCAGCTATTTAAATTTTGTAGGGAGTAGATTATAAAATTTAATGCTAAGGTACAAGTAGCTTTTCTGTACTTTTGCCAGTCGTATTCGGGATACGCATAAAAGATATTAAAGACTAAAGATATAGAGTATTTATTTCTATTACAACCATTAGGTATGTGTAAGAATGGCATTAAATTAGTTACACAATTTAAAGTAAACTTAATGCTAAAGTAAAACTAAAGGGCATTTAAATTAAACTCAATTTAAAAAGATCGTATAACATTCCTCCAAACTTTTCAATTAACAAAAACAAAGGCTATAAAGTAACAATTTACAATAAAAACAATTGACAATAAAAGACAATATATTGAATGAAATTGTTATGTACGATGCTGTTTCCGCAATATTTTAAAATGTCGTTATATACATATTGATTTTAAGAAGATTCACCCTAATGGATCTCTTGAAAATTTCGATTTTTTTAATCGCCATAAATGTATCAGGCAATTTATTAAATGCACGCGGGAGGCGTGCATTTAAATAATAATGAAAATATGAATCTTGTTGCAAATTTCTTAACCTTTCGTACCAAGATGCCAAATTTCATTGTTTTGATTTTTTTCCTAATAAAAATAAATCAAATCTGAACTCATCACCTTTTTGTAATTAGCATTTTTCTTGGAATTGATAGGGGTAAACATCTTGAAACTATATTGGTAATACGTATCAAGAAACTGTATAAAATGTGGCGATGCTATATATTTTTTTTCTAATATAATCCTCCAAAAAAACAAAAAAATATATTATTTGACAAGCGCGATTTCAGTAGAATATTCAAGCAGTGCAAACGAAAATAGGCCCTCCGTCTATGGCGCTACGCTGCACTTTCGTGTGGCAAGTTCATTGCGCGTTTGGTCGCATGCCAACGCGGTCGTGTCAGGCCCTGCGTCGCTTTTTATAGCTCCAGAGCGAGATTGCAACAAGAGCGAGATGGCAACAACTTGCGGTGTCAACAACAACGGGCGAGCCCGTCACCACAGGACGTTTTAACGATTTTCTCGTTCTGTCGCCCTGCAGTGAACGTAGAAGACTTTGGACATAACAAATCCAACGTCCAGCTACGTCACAACCCGCAAGAAGCCAACGCCTTACCGCAAGATAGGCAGTGTTACCTGGCGGGCCGACCCTCGCGCCCTTGCTTCCAATTGTAACCAGATTTCTCCGGTCTCTCGATTGGTTCCGAGTTCGAGGTCGCTTGCGCGGTCCTCTCCCTTACGAAGCGGTGAAACGGTGTGCACCGAATCTATCGCGGACCAAGGCGTCCTTTGTTAGACTCTGAACCGGGATCGGATGGCCAATGGTCATTTCAAGAGCAGTCGCCGTAAGGTAGACAACCACCCCCGCTCTATAGGAAACAATACAGTTCCCAGACTCCCCCGACTGTTAGTCGGAGAGCACAGTCGATTGGCTTGCGCCGCTCGGTGCGCAGACCGTCCAGGAGCGCCAGAGGTTTGATTCCCAGTGGAGATTGGTTGACCCAGTGTCCTACCCAGGTTCGCACCCCATGCGTGGAGGCCATCGGATGGTTTTTGACCCGTGAGTGTGACCGACCCTGAACACATGGGTCATCGTGGCCACCCCATCATGGGCCCATTAGCTCCCGAGATGGCAACAGGCAGTAGGGCTTCTCAAGTGGCAGCCTAGCGATATTTTTTAATTCTTTGTTATAAATACCAGTTTTTAGTACCAAGAGGGCTCGGCTGGTTGACCGTACACAAATTAACTGCAATGACATACGGGGTAGGTATTGATTAACAGGCATCCTTAAAGAAGGCTAATCTGTACGAGCAGATAAGCAACTTTTGATTTAAAAAAAGGTATTTGAAAAAAAAAATCTTCTTTTGAAAAATAGTATAAAAGGCTCTAAGCACGATGCGCTATCTAGCGGTAAGTAGATATCGCTAATATCGTTTCTAAGCGACATTTTAATTACCAATAGATGGCGCAACGCGCTCAAACTGTTTTTTAAAAGTCAAGTTCTTCAAATTTGTAAATTTAAAAAAAACACAAAAATCAACATTTATTGGGCTCAAATTTGGGCTGTTAACTTTGATAATAAAGTACTTGGATTAGCTCCGCCGCGCGCGCCGTCAGATAGTTCTTAACAGTCCTTCATATGTGGCACTCAGCCCCTTCATGCAGGGAAATAAAACAACGATGAACATCCATGTGAATATAAAATCGAAGACTATCGCGGTTGTTTGACATTATAAATAGGATAGAAAACGAATTTACCGCGTGTAATTTGTAGGACCCGACGTTTCGGTGACGTTGCAGCCGCCGTTGTCTAGGGTAGACAGTCTACCCTAGACAACGGCGGCTGCAACGTCACCGAAACGTCGGGTCCTACAAACTTCACGCGGTAAATTCGTTTTCTATCCTATTTATAATCCATGTGAAGTTCCAACTTGTAACAAATTAAGGTATATACCGACGTCCATTTATAGTAATTTTAGACGACATGAAATAATAGCGACAGACAGTACCAGACACAAACATTGCACCACATATTATCATCTGGCTTGGAGGACGTTTCCACAGTTGGTTGTATTTATATTTCCTCAACTCTTTTGCCCATCGGGAAGATATTACTTGTAACTCATTCAGGTAGATAGTTGCTAGATACTGTCTAATTCTTATGTTTTCGGACGAACATCAGTTGTTTCTTTTTCATAGTAGTCGGCCGAGATGTAGTCGGCATATTTTGTGACCTTTCCAAGGCCTTTGACTGCGTACAGCACGAAACGTTGGTTAGGAAACTTGAATACTACGGCATTACAGGTAGTTCATTAGCCCTTCTTAAAAACTACTTAAATGATAGGGTTCAGAAGGTTAACGTTAGCGGAGAGAGATCATCCGGCTCGTTAGTATAGGTACATGGGAGTACCACAAGGTTCAATACTTGGACCGTTCCTTTTTCTTATTTTTATTCGCAGATGATACCTCTTTGCTATTCAAAGTAGTAGTAGACAACAACATAATTATGACGATGTGAATGATTCTATCTCGAATGTTGTGGAATGGTTCACAGCAAACTATCTGCTACTAAATGAAAAGAAAACAAAATGTATAAAATTCTCACTTCCAAATGTAAAGCAAATAGGGCCAAATATTATCATAAAAAATGAGCGCCTAGAACTGGTCAATTCCACTGTATTCCTTGGTATTACTTTAGATAAAAAGCTACAATGGGGCCCACACATTAAGAAATTGGCCGACAAGCTAAGTTCTGCAGCATATGCTGTAAAAAAATCGTAATTTAGCAGATATAGACACCGCGAGGCTGGTTTACTTCAGCTATTTTCACAGCTTGATGTCGTATGGCATCTTGTTGTGGGGTCATGCTGCTGATAAAATATTTATACTACAGAAACGAGCCATCCGCGCTATTTATAAATTAGGTGCTAGACAGTCGTTACGTGGAAAATTTAAAGAAATCAATATGTTGACACTTGCATCTCATTACATCTATGAAAACTTAATGTATGTGCATAAAAATAAACAACTGTTTTTAAAAAACTCTGATAGGCATGGTGTCAATACTAGAAATAAAAATAAACTTGCTGACCATAAAAGTCGACTCTCCAAAACCAAAACATCATTCAAAGGGCAATGTATACGTAATGGGCTTCTACAATAAAGTCCCAGAAAACATGCAAAATTTATCTGTGATACAATTTAAGTCATTTATTAAGAAGAAGTAGTACTCAAAGGGCTACTATAAAATAAATGATTATCTAGACGACAAAGACCCTTGGAAATAAAATGGTTACCTCAATGATTTATATCATGTTATATGTCACAATAATTTGTTATAATGTCACAATAATTTAATTTTAAGCTTTTGCATAGCTTTTATCGCGGGCACGCCAGCGCGGCGACCGAATGAAGAAATTTCTTAACGAAAATTAATGATTTTAAACTGATAATTACGTCTAAACGAGTACTGCTTACGATTCGACAAAAAAAATATGTTTAACAAGAACATTTTCCTAATATTCTTAGATTTGAATGTTTTAGATTTTGTTTATATTACATAGTGTAATTAATTTGTGAAATTAGGTCTAACCGAACACAAAAACAACTACTACGCAAATACTATCTGGCGTATTATTATGAAACCTGCACCATTTTAAAGATAATTTAATTATCTATCTTTTTAACTACGATTTTTTTCGAATAGTCAAAGAATAATGTCTGTTTTTTTTGCTTTATTGAATAAAATTCGTGCGCGGCGCTCTATCGGAAGACGTTTAAATTATTCCGAATCATTTGCTTCCGCAGCCGCAAATGATTCGGAATAATTTCAACGTTTTCTGATAGAGCGCAGTTATCTGAGATCAGAAAAAATAAAATAAATAAATAATTATAATTGCATAAGTTGTTAAAAATGCTATGCAATAGCTTTACCGCGGCAGTCCCCGGGTGCCACACGTATTTTTTATATCATTTATGTATGTTTGTATGCATTATTGACGTCAAAAAGTTACGATTTCGTACTATTTTGAATAAAAAACTGGCAGTTCCATTTGTATTTATTTATATGATTATGAATATTGTCTGATTTCAAATATTCTTCTCATTAAAGGTTGTATTCATCAATGGGAAGGACTGGGGAGATGTAGGGTTCCGTACCTACGCTAGAAATGGTTGCTGCTACAGCAACGTAGCTCTTTGGTGTATGTACCTGTGTGCACGATTTCGGCCCAACAAGGCATATATCTACCAAATTTCTAGCCGATAAGTCCAATATTTGAAGATTGAAATATGAGTAGGGCGCTCCTTGGTGAACCAATTTCAACCACAAACATTAGAACTCCTGCCATGACCAGATGAAGCTATTGAGCTGAATAATCCGATTAAGCTGAACTTTTAATGCAAGCATCAATTGATCATTACAAGAGTTAACCATATTATGGTTGAAATCAATCCATCAGGGGGTCGCACAAGTCATATATAATTTATTATTATTATTATTATTATTTAATCAGGACAGGCAGCTTTGCTGATACGTCCAGATCAGATCTTGTAAAGCTAAACATTATTAACAATATAATATAGACAATAATAACAAGTTTTTAGGTACAAATCGAGTCTGTTTTAAAATTGATTGACAGAGATTGCACTAATCACTTCAAATGGTAGTTTATTCCACATGTCCACCACTCAATTTGGCAGAACGTTCTTAAGAGGATTAGATTTAAATTTTGTACGGTTGAGTTTTTTGTTGTGACCTCGAAGATTTGTGTTGACGTTGAATTTGTAAATATCCTTCAGTGCAGGTACATCTTAATAATGTGTTAGAATTGTATATGTCTTAATCAGGTCCCCTCTCTGTCTTCTTTGTTTGAGTGTAATTTCCAAGTAATTTCAAGCAATCTTCATAATTCCTATTCTTCAGGTCCACTGGCATTTTGGTTGCCTTCACTGAACCTTTTCCAGGATATCTACATCTTTGCATAAGTAAGGGTTTCAGATCTGACAGCCATACTTAAGAATAGGTCTCACATATGCCTTGTAGATCTTGATAAAAAACCTCTATTGACAGATGTTGGAAAGCCTTCGTTATTAGATAGAGAGTAGAGTTCCTCGAAATAGGGTTCCTAGAATATAGAGTTCTTTGTTGATCTTGCGCGACTATACGCTAGGTTTTTGTTGATACGTTTACATTTGTTGATCCGGACATGATTTGTTGATCTAATAATCCAACCGCCATACATACGTTGATCTGATCGGATCAACAAGTGAAATCGGTTTCTTCCTCTAAGCCCCGCCCACTTTTAGTATCATTTATACAGATCACTCCTTATAGTTTGTTGATCCAATTCAAATGGACCAATCAGAACGCACTGTCACAAATAGCGTATATGGGCATTCTTAACGCATTATTTGTAATAATATGATAAAACCTCTTCATAACGAGATAAATGAACCACTTTTGGCATTTTTATATGAAACGCTTTATCCGATTTAGCTGAAATTTGGCATGCTGGCATCCTTTTGTCATGGCATGAGCTGAAAAGATTGTAGTTAAGATCCGTCCACCTAGGGTTGGCTCCCGACGAGAGAACTCCTCAACGGTCAAAAGCAGAAACCTAAAATTTTGAGTACGCATTCAAATCAAATCAAATCAAATCAAATAATGTATTATCCTAAAAACTAATACATAGTTGTATAGACAGTTGTATTACATTTACATTTGGCCGTGATATAATTGAATTCTTCATTAATGATCAAATTCTTCTATTAATAATCAAAACATAAAAGGTTACTCGTGAGAATAAAGAAGGTATTATTGTAGAAAATAAATCGAGTCTCATCATTTAGTTTACTAGATAATAAACACGGAGTAAGATATGTAGAAAGTAAGATATAGAGATGTAATGTATAGAGAAGATAATGTAGAAATTAACTCAATAAGTAGTGATTCTATTACATTGAATATAATGAAGTAATGTAATGAGAAAAGAAAGAAGGTTATAATGGACATAATTAATTATTTACAATACCGATACAAATAAGTTTTTTTTTTGTATAAAATTAATAAAGGTAATGTCAAAGAGAACAAAAAAAAAATATGACGATTGTCAAAAAGTAAAATAAAATGTCTTAATGATTATATTTGAAATAAAAATAGTTAAGATATATAATTAATATGTGCCTACCTAATAATAAAAATAGTCAATACATTTTAGTCAAAGTGAAAATTGATTAAAAACCTATTACAGAAAGAGATATAGTCGAGATGCATACAGTTTTTAGAGATCGTTAATGTCGTACAATTTTCTTTTAATGAGATATAGCTTGAGTTTATTTTTAAATTGGGGCATTTTTCCTTCGCGGCATATTTTTTTGATACTAGAGGGTCGCTTACTGTAGCATATAATTCCGACGAAGTTCGGATCCCTTTTAAAAAATTCTAGATTTGAACGAGGAAGAATCAGGTTATTGCTCCCCTTGGTAAAGTGTTTATGGGTATCTGATTGTATCGGCAGCTGAGCTAGGTTTTTTATGATCGACTTAACGCATTATAAAACGTATAGAGATGGAAGGGTGAGGATTTTAAGCCTTCTGAAATGACCACGGCATGATTCTACATAACCATTCTTCATTTATGATAGCAACTTCCAAGTTCCACCATGACATGACTGATGTGCCCTGGGCTGGCCTCCGAAGAGGGAACTCCTCCACGGTCAACAGCAGAGACCCAAAATGTTTGTAAGCATTCAATTATGATAGCAGCTTCCAAGTTCCACCATGACATGGCTGATGTACCCTGGGTTTGCTCCCGATGAGGGAGCTCCTCAACGGTCAACCACAGAGACCAAAATTTTTGTGTACTCATTCAATTATGATAGCAACTTCCAAGTTTCACCATGACATGGCTGGTGTACCCTGGCTGGTGTAGCTGGTGTACCCCGGGTTAATACCCTCTAAAACGTCTTGAAATTGTTGAAGCGGAGCGAAAGGGTTGTCAAGATTAACGGAAAACACATCTAGCGTAGAAGTAACAACAAAGTACTTAATTCTCTAATTTTTAATTCCTTGCAGTAGTCAGGTTGCTAAGTTATTACGTTGAAGTGTTAAAATGTTTCTACGAAACCACCAACTATGATAATGATGACCATCCAAGTAGATGTTGATCCAAATAGATGACCGTCGATGACCATCCAAGTAGATATTAGACGACGAAACAAAGTCCGTAATATAAGGGAATGTCAATTTACCCAAACTGTTCATTAATAGGTACCGTCAAAGCGTCTTGAAATTTATGAAACGGAAAGAAATATATATCCTAGGTATAACTCATTTTATCTGCCTTTTTGAACTCCATTCGTTGAACTGAGCGGAAGACGAAATTCGAATTATTTAGCTGGCAAGATTTTGATATGAAATTAAACCACGGAATAGTAGCAAAAGTTAAATTTAATATTAATAATAACATTAATTATTCCACTAATAACTACTATAACATATTGCAGAAATTACCACCTTTTGTAATTAAGGGGTAAGTGGAATAAAACACTAATAATATTAAACCGAACGACATAATATTAAAACACTATGGATCTTATAACTACCTATATCTTATAACTTATAAATCTAATATCTATAATATCTTTAAACGAATATTTCTCATAATATTATATTGTAGGCATGCATTTTCATTTTGTTTTTAAATTAATTCAATTAGAAAGATTACAAATTTTCAATTATATACATTTCGTATTTATAGGCGGATTTTTGATTATTCCTTGATTTTGATTTTTTTCATTATTTTTTATATTATTGATGAATTATTTTTTATTAATTGTTTTCTACTGTTACATTTTAAATTATATACATTTCGTATTTATAGGCGGAATTTTGATTATTCCTTGATTTTTGATTTTTTCTTTATTTTTTATATTATTGGTGAATTATTTTTTCTAATTGTCTTCTATTGTTAGCTCTACTTATCCGGTCTGTTTAAATTTTTTTTCATGTTAAACCAGTGAAATAATTGCATTTTTAATAAGATATTATAATTAGCAGATAAGTCAATTTAGCAGATAAGTAAATTTGTCAATCTGTTTTAATAACAGGTAATTGTGAGATACATAGTTTTACGCATTATCACCATAAATGTACCACCACAATTTCGGACAATAAAAATATTTCTATTTCTATTTCTATTTCTATAACCATTAGACTTATCCTATAGCATAACTATTAAACATAATTATGGAAATTACACCGCACGGAATGTGTTTAAATTTATTCGGACGAGTTTAAGTTCGAGAGGTAGTTTTTATAGATGATTGTTCGTTTCGTATTCCGCTCTATCTCGTTCGCTTGAACCCATTTCAGTTTTAGTTCACGAAGAAACGCAATCGGTCCCATTGATGCCGTATCTGTAAACTCTATATGTACTTTCTTACAGCAAAACATCTCTGGACTGCAAAATTTTACGAAAATTCCATATACTGTCAAATTGCTATTACCTTGGCAGGTAGGCATATTTAATATAATATTACCAATTTATTAGACTTAATATCCTTATTTTTAAAAACATTATATTTACATTTTCTCCGCGTCGTAACAAACCCCTCTCCTGCTCATTATATTATTTCAACTAAGATACAATAAATGATTTATATCCGAAAATAAAGTAAGAAACAAGTAACCACTGTTCAATAAAAACTAGGTTTCTGACTTACAATCCACAATAAACAAACTCACTTAAATCTACGTAAATTCCATAGAATATACTGTCAAATTGCTATTACCTTGGTAAGTAGGCATATTTAATACAATGTTACCAATTTATTAGACTTAATATCCTTATTTTTAAAAATATTATATTTACATTTTCTCCGCGTTGTAACAAACCCTTCTCCTGCTCATTATATTATTTCAACTAAGATACAGTAAATGATTTATATCCGAAAATAAAATAAAAAACAAATAACCACTGTTCAATAAAAACTAGGTTTCTGACTAATAAACACACACATCTATCTAGGTAAATTTAAAGGCATTAGAATTATCAATAAATGCATTTGACTGTTCCGTATAAATAATATAATAATATAATAAACATACACACTTAAATCTAGGTTTTTAAGCAATTAGAATCATATCAGTAAATGCATTTGATTGTTCCATATTGGTTGTTCGTAGATTACTAAAATTTCACAAAAAGTAACTGAAAACTAAAATGCATACATACAATAGAATATACTACCTACTGGAGATCGCATTGTTCGAATTCATCTAAAAAAGTGTTCGTGCTCCACCGATGCATTATATTCTGCTTGCTTAGAAGACGAAGAGTACTTATCAAAGGTCTACCGCCGACCGCTGCTTTTCGATTGTTTGATATCTTTCAATTGGCATTTGGCAGCAGTCATGTGATTTTTAAGACAAATTTTCCAACCAAATGCATGCTTGCATTTTGTACAAACAAAGGGCTTAATTTTTCGGTGTATTACATTTATATGTCTGATTAACTGCGACTTTTGGGTGAAAGCTCCGTTACATTCCGCACAACTATACTTCATTCTGAGATGGACTGAGTTTATATGGCCCTTTAACTCTCCTCGCGATGCAAAACTGCGATTGCATTTGTCGCACGCAAAAGGCTTCAATTTCCGGTGGACAGAATTGATATGTTGAATTAAATGACCACTCCTAAAGAAAGCGCGTTTGCATTCCTTACATTCAAATTCCTTCATTTTTCTATGAACGCCATCGATGTGCCGTTTAAAGCTTGTTTGATTTGGAAATTCTTTGTTGCATAAATCACACGTGAATACATTCAACTGCCGGTGAGTGAAATTTACATGCCGTAGTAAGTTGTTGCGATAAGAAAAGACTTTCTTACACTGCTGACACGCATGCTTTAGTCTGCGATGGATCGATTGGACGTGTGTTTTCAAATGTTGTCTATATGAAAATGGCCTGTCACACTGTTCACACGTATATTTCTTAAATTTCCTATGCACTATATTAACATGCTCAATTAGAACAAATCTACTACTTGATTCATATCTACATTTGACACAAATATATTTTTTAACATTTGGCCCGATACAGTCTTTGCAAAATAGCACAATTTCCTTGTTATGCCTACATGCTCCCATTGGCACGCTTCTGTCTAGATGGCGATCGCAGACAACGCATGTGAATTTATCAAATTTCGTTAACAATACTTTGATCTCTTTCATCACGCTTCCTTCGGGTTTTATGAAAGCCACTGCCTCTTCTTCAAATTCCATTATATTTGCTTCCATATAAGAAGAGTTTGGTTGTTCCTCTTTGAAGCAAATATCGCTTTCTGGTTTCAACGTTTCACTGTATTTATTGTCAGAGCAACTTGGCATCCTGTCTTCGACATCGGACTCTAATTCTATCTTCACTTTAATGTCTGCATGATTTTCATCATTTTCCTGCCCTTCCATGGTGAATATTTCTACTTCTTATTATATATAGAGGTAAAATAAAGCGGAAAACTGCAGAAATTTACACGATCTACACCGTAAATAAATGTCATTATTTTGACGTTTCGTGTTTGTATTGACACATCTTGGAATATGAAATTCAATATTTATACAAGTTGTTTTTACTGCACGTGATTTTTTTAGCGGGTTAATCAGTAAAACAAAGTAAGCAAAAAAAAAAAAAAAAATTTTTTTAATTAACGTTTTGTGTTTTTTTTAATATTGTAAAAAGCTATGATAACGATGCGATATCTAGCGGTAAGTAAAATGTCGCTATTATTGTTTATTTACGATATTTAAACCTACCGCTAGACGGCGCAGCTCACTGAAAATTTTCTCAAACCCTTATCTAACAGTTAATTTTTTCAAACTTTCAAATAAAAAAAAAAAACTAAAATCCGTTTTTAAAAAAAACTTCGTTTTTTTCTAGTTTCTTTATCAAAAGTTGCTTACCTCGTTTTACTGATTAACCCACTAAAAATGCCCGTGCAGTAAAACCAACGGCGGATCCAGGGGGGGGGGTCATTGGGGTCATGCCCCCCCCCCCTGGGGCCTGGGTTGGGCATACGTCGACCACTGATATTTTTTGTAAAATCTATTGATTGTATTTATTTTTTAAACTATTTGATTTGTATTTATTTTTGTAATTTTGGAGCCTCTCCTGGCTGGACCTCGACTATGTGACCCCCCCCCCCCCTGACTCGAAGGCTGGATCCGCCCTTGAGTAAAACCATCCTGTATATTAGTCGTAGTTTATATATCTATATTAGTTATAGGTTTAATATCTATCTTTTTCATAATGAGTTTGGGAACGTTTTTTTATTATTATTTTCCTTAACAATTAATAAATAATGTTGGTTATATTACTTTTATTTTTAACGTTAAGATTCTTATTTTTTTATTTAGGAATTAAGATTTCATCTCTTTTATTACTCTTTTTATTAATATTGTTAATATACTCCCTATAATTATAGGGAGAGTGTCAAGTTACGAGTAATCGTATGTGTTGAAATATTGAAATCGCGTGAGTGTGAATTATTGGTATACCTTAACAAAATCTATACAAATAAAACAAAGTCGGGTTTGTTAGAACACTTAGAACTCGAGAGCGGCTGCACCGATTTTCATGGTTTTTGATTTGTAGTTGTTGCGGGATAAATAAATTGTGCATATTAGGTTAAGAATAGCATACGAAACCCTAAAGTAAGTTTCAATATCCATGACTCAAAAACAAATGCATCTTTCCACTAACAGCTTTGCATAAATTAAGGCAGCTGCAGATTAAGAAAAAAAGCTCCCTCGGCCTTCGTTTCTAGGAAAAAACCCGGAATATTCTACGCCGAAAGAAGAAACGGCAATAAAGCAAAATATTCCGACCCTAAAGCCATAAAACACCCGGCGCCATAGGCGAATCAGCACCACATGCGACGATGGAAAATACCGTCGCTGGAATGACTCGCCGAAATACAGTTTAACAATGAGCAAATGCCATACTTAGACAACCAAAAATTGAGACACTTAACGTCCTAATTAAGCTAGATTAAAACTAGAATAATAATTATTATTTTTTAATGTATTTTTTGATGTTTATAACGTAGAGATAGCTATAATATTACTGAATCTAACATTAAGATGAACAAACAATCACAAATTCACTAAATACGTAAAATATTGAAATAATTATTAGACAACCATTACCTAGGCTAGTTTAGAAATAAATTAGCGTAACTTAAGATATTGTAAAGGTTAAATTAGCTAGATTATAATTTAATCTTAAAATCGTCATAAATAGCGCATACTGGCATCTGTTGGAGAAAGCCGAAGGCTATAAGCCACGCCTCTGTAAAAGTGTAAGCGCGCGCTTTTCAAACGCAGCCAATGAAAATATTGGACCAGAATCGCCGCCAATAATAGGGAAACGCGCAAAAACACGATATGGAAGGATCCCGAAAGCCCTTAAAAGCAAGAGCGGATGGGACCAAACCAGTCTGAAATCTGTTAGCACCGTGTACAGTTGTCTAACGTCTAAAACGCGACACCATCAACACCGTTTGTTACGTGTATTTAGTGAGTGAACTTCGCGTTACCGAAAACTAAATTATTGACATTTTAGACTCGGGTATTTTACAATATGTAGATATCCTAAGAACAGTTTTGAGAAGCCGAATTGTACGATTTCTTTTGGACTTAAGTGTAAACATTTTTAAATAAACAATACTTGATATATTTTAAAATAAATCTTTTTTCTCCCGTAAGACTGAGTTTTTTGTTTACTGGTTAGTGGTCCCGTAAAAAAAATAGATAATTCTCCCTATTGAAGAAAGTGGAAGTGAACGATAGAGGATAGCCGATATACTGCCCCAGTAAAGAGCCACTGAGAAGCCGACGTGACCATAAATCACCCGACATCAGAAAGTATCTCTCACCGGAGCCGTATCCGACATCGCCTGCGATCAAACCACCTGAATATGGGGTAAGCCGTTCAACTCTCCTTTCGATGTGAATACGCCGTAGTCTGCTTTAGGAAAAGAAACCGCAGATTACGGACTATACTAAACGAACGCAGTAGAGTCTGCTGATTCGTCGGCCCCTTGAAAAAGGACGCCACAGTAGTATTTGTCTCCGTCCCGAATAGCAGAATAACTATTAACCCGCTGAGCACGTAACATCCATTTGGGGACATGAATGGCGGCCGCCGAAATTCTGAAACGTCCACTACTGGATATAGCGCTCGGCTCTTACGAAAATGTCGTTTAAATTTCGAAATGCGATTGTATATTCTATCGAATGATGCCATAATATAGCCAAATATGTCTCACTGTGAAATTGCTCGATTGCCGCATGCGATCATAGTTTTATGAATAACTACGTCCCTTACAAAAACATCGATGACATCATTTCTGACCGACGTGTGACCGACGAACTGCGACGCGAGCCGGCTACACTAAAAAGTGATTTTTTGTGCGATTTTGTGTGATTTGGTGATTAAAAGTGAGTGATTTCCTTTCTAAAACTCTTAATCAACGAGCATTACTTATTGTGCGTAGCCCATTTCCTTTTCTTCATTTGTTTTCGAGTGAAAAACTTTGTGCGGCCAGGCGCCTTGTTTATCAAAATGGCTGGTAATTTTCGTCACACTTTTGAAACGACGAAATATCACTTGATATGACGTAATATTTGTTTATTTCGCTAATTAAATAGTTATTACTTCATTTACATCAAAAATAATCATAGGATTAAACGTATTTTGTGAATACAAAGTGTTTGAAACTGTCACCAGTTTTTTTGAGTTTGTAATTTGGCGGCAAAAAGCGATATTTCTCAATGTGTATAGTGAAACATAGTATTTCTATCGATAATGAACTAAAAAAAAAAGCCGACGAAAAATTTTTTTTCGATATTTTATTTTTGAAGAAATTTGTATATTTGAATATTGGATTTTATAGTGAAACTAAAATAACATAAAACTTATCATGCATAAATAAATAAAAAATGCAGCAGTAACATAAAAGTTTTTTCAAAATTTGGGCTTATTTACTGAGAAAAAATTGGACTGTTTCGTCCTAAAGCTTCTGTATGCTCACCTGACCAGTCAAAACGATCTAATATCTTTATAACTTCCTGAAGTGACGGGCTCGCCTGTAGCTGCGCCCATGGTTGACTCACGGGCGAGGAACTCCTCAACGGTCAAAAGCACAGACGCATTGGGATGACTATTTTGACTTTTTTCTTAAAAAATGTGTTTTTGTTTTTTTAGATGTCAAGAAGATTCAATCTAAGCCCTGATCGGACCCCTCCTCGTGCCTTCATGGAGCTCCTGGAGGGGTCCGTGTCCGAATATTCGGACGAGGAAGCGGGTCCGGTATTTTGTTACGAGGACGGTGACGATGAATTGGACGACGATTACGCCTACGTCCCCTGCGATGTTGATATCGAGGAACGTCTCGATGCCACATCGCAGGCGATAGATCTGCCAATCGATCGGCAAGCCGTTGAAATCGAGGGCCATCTCGATCTCAACGACTTGCCGATAGATTGGCAGAGCCCAGGTGGTACTCTCCGACAATTGTAAGTATATATGTCAGTCTCTAGTCAGACTGTCAGACAGTATCAGTCAATTTATTTATTGTGTTTTTATCTTTCGATAGTCACTCGTCACCGTCCTCGGCGGACCCGCAACCGTCCACAAGTGCCGGCGCGTCGGCTGAGCCGCAACCATCGACCAGTGCCGGCGCGTCGGCTGCCGAGCCTCAGACGCCGTCGCCGTTCAAGAGGCCGACGATTCGCCGCCCGCCGCCCAGGACTGAACAGCGCTCGCCGCCCGGCACGGCCTACTACTGGCCGGACCATTTCCTCTCTCCAAGCTACAGAGAGGTAAGAAATACAAATATTTATTTATTTTCCAATATTATTATCCAATATCAATATTATATCAATATTTTCCAATATCAATATTATATCATAGTGGAACTTATAACAGCCGTAAGAGGCCAACGCCTTAACCGCGAGATAGCCAGAAGTGTAACCCAACGGGCTTACACTCACGCCCTTACTTCCAATTGCGACCAGATTCGAGAGTTCGAGGTCGCTTGCGCGGTCCTCTCCCTTACGAAGCGGTGAGACGGTGTAAACCGAATCTATCGCGGACCACGGCATCCTTTGCCAGGCTGTTTACCCAGGATCGGGTTGCCGATGGTCGTTTCAAGAGCAGTCGCCGTAAGGTCCGCAACCACCCCCGCTCTATAGGAAACAGTACTGCTTCCAGACTCCCCTGACTGTTAGTCAGAGTGCGCGATCGATTGGCTTATGCCGCACGGTGCGCAGACCGTATAGGAGCGCCAGAAGGTAGATTTCCAGGGGAAACTGACTAAAATATCCTCGTTTAAAACGACGTTATCAATTTAATCAATTATAATAAATAAATACAAACGGAGCTGCCATGGAATTCACCGACCGGAGTCGGGCCCATCATAATACTATTTTTTTACACTTCTGGGGGGTGAGCAGTGGATTCCGGACTTACGAACCGGCTGTGGTAGGTTTAGGACAGCTGTCTTGCCACATGTGAGCGTTCACCTTGCCACCCATTCACTCCCCCTTCGATTACTAATAAATACATGTACGTAAATGCAAATGTATGTAAATAATAATAGTATGTAAATAATAGAAGTAGGTAAATGTATATATTTATGTATAAATGAGAATATTATATGTATAATGTTAAATATTATATAAACAAGTAAAATATTACCATAGTTCTATAATTGCAGTATAAAATTACGTGCGCATCTTAATTTAAAAGAAAAGAATCTACCCTAGTACGTGCACCTAGTTGGGTAGTTTTTAAGACATAATTTTTGTACTACTTTCTCTTAAATAAAGCATTATCTATATAGCTATATCAAGCTCTCGCTAGCTCGTTCACAGAGCACCAACACGGGTTTCTTAAAAATCGGTCGGTTGTTACAAACCTCGCTCATTTTACTGATTATACTTTGGGACGTATGGATCGGCGTATTCAGGTGGACGCGATATATACTGACTTCTCAAAGGCCTTTGATCGTGTCAATCATGTTGAGCTAATAGCTCTTTTATATACAATTGGCTTTTATTATAATTACAATATACATAGACAATTGACTTTTATATATAATTAACTTTAAATATACAATTGGCAATGATGAAATTCTGGAAGTAGATCGAGTGCGTGATCTAGGAGTCATCTTAGATCGCAAGCTTTTATGAATAAGCACATTGATTCAGTCGTCAACAGGGCTTACAGCACCCTCGGTTTTATCATGAGAGTTTGTAGACCTCTTAAAAACACTCATTCTTTGACAACGGTTTATGTTGCATACGTACGCAGCCTGCTTGAATTTGCTTCTAATATTTGGTCTCCACAGTATGCTACATACAAGCTGAGGATTGAGCGTATTCAAAAACGATTTATACGTCATCTAAATTACCGCTTATTTTCCAGCGGCTTGTCGTACGCTGAAGGTCTGCAACGCTACGGTTTAGAGACATTAGAGGACCGGCGAGTAGTATCAGATATGTCGTTTCTACATAAAAGTGTGTAATGATATAAAATCGAACGCCTCCTGTCAAATAGAATACTTAATATCTAAACCAAACCATGCCAAGTAAGTACACCTATTGCCATCTATACGCAGCAACGGGAAGGCAAGGTGAATGGTCTTCAAAGCGTAAAAGTAGTAATTAGTCGATTCATTCATTATCCTAAAATTTAAATCAATTTCAAAACTTGTAGCGACATCTAGCGGAAAAGAAAAGCGAGAAATGTTACCGTCGATAAGCAGATAACTGTAAAAATGCCGACAAGAGAATATAAAATGTATTAAAATAAGATTAAAACTCAATAAAACAATAAAACGTTTATATATTCGTTAAAAATGAAGCGTAATAGCAATAAACCACTAAATAAAATAAAACTAAATAGACTGAGCTAAATCATAATTAGAAATTGATTCGATAGATCAGATGCAGCACTAACGGATGAACGAACGCAGTAAAGGAATACGCGAGATTGGCGCCTTGGTATAAATTTATCTCGTGATCCAATAAATATATAAAAAAAATAACTCCTGAGTTCACAACGCCCTGACGGAAGACTGTAGCATCCGTCAGTGTGATAAATAGTGCATCGACAAATCAAACGATGTCGGATATTCAGTAATGACAAATATCGTACTTATAAGTACCTTAAAAAATAAAAAAATCTCAGCTGATTGGAGCAATCGTCAACCGATATTGAGAAAGTGACTTAAAACTATTAGCATACATTGATCTGGAAGTATTTAACTATAGAACACCTTTGATAATCCACTAGATAAGAATTGTGTCATAGAACATCAAAAATCAATATTTCTCATCAAGACGAGATCTTAAAAGTGTAGGTTACAAGCCGATCTTAACTTATAAACCTCAAATTGATTCAAACTATCTAAAACCAAGTGCATAAGGGTCTAACAAATTGGTCTAGACACATAGAATACTCCTTATTATTCTTCTTCTTCTTTTGGAGAATACATTTTAGTCAGGACAGGAGAAATTCACATATGAAGGAGCGCGTACAAGAGGAAACAGGGCTATCCACTTGAAATCTTATTCTCTGCATACTTTGAATATCTTTATACATATATTAGCATCTTCCTCTTCGTTTAGTCACTTCTCCGTTCAATTTTATCTTCTTCATCAAGCGCTTATCGCTGATGACACATCGCGCGCACGTCTAAGTAAGTAATAATATAAAAATAAAAGTTATACGCTACAAATGTCTCCCAATTGGTGGGGCTGTTTGAAGGTTGTTTGAAGATTGGTTGAAGATTGATTAGCATAGATATTAAAATTATAATCCATAGACTCAAACAATATAACAAGAAATTAAATATAACAATAAAAGAAAATAAAAAGATAAATTTAAAAAAAATTGCTACAAAATGGCGTGCCCAAAGTGGGGCCAATAGAAGCAACAACAATAAGTAATGTAAATAAAAAATAATTCGCTACAAAATGGTGCCCAAAGTGGGGCCAATAGTAGCAAAGCAAACAATCATAATTAAAGAAAATAATCATAATAAATAATCATTATAAGAAGAAATTACAAGTAATATAAAAGATAATATTAAAAAAATTGCTACAAGTGTTCATACTGGGTTGGACAGTTCATACCTCCGGAGTAGGGTGAGCATATGAGCGCCTTCCCGACTCGCACGTGCTCACTCAACTTTTTACGTACCAAGGTTCAACACTAACTATGGTTCCAATTCGTTATTGCCGCGCGTTATGTATGCATACAATGTATGCTTTAACGATATTGACATATTTAACCATCAGAATAGTCGATCCTTTGTTAAGGAAGTACGTGAAAAGCTGATTATCAGATCGGATTGAATTAGCATGCACAAGCACTCACAAGCACATTCGCACTACAGATACACACACCCACACATACATACACGCACCATATTTTGTAATCCTTATATAGCAAATATAGTAAAGGCGGAATATTCTTACTTTCCAGAGGTCTCCGTTGCGCGCTCTTCGGTCTTCGCCCGCTGGCTCTGGCACATCATCACCTGCCTCTGTTTGGTCGCCGAGTGCTCTAAGGTTAGAACTTATTCATTTTATATTGACTTTTTGATCGATCGATTGGTGGGGGTAGGTACATCAAGACAGTAGACAAAGTACAAACGCGAGAATTAACCGAAGCGGCCAGACTACATTTGCCATTGTGCGTCGTAAGTGCGACGGGGTCGCACGTGTCTTCGTTCTCCCATAATCTCTCCTATATAAGCGCACTATAACGCTCGTCACCAGTTAAAGGTTATCTTATTTTTACTTTGTTTTCACCATCGAGTAAGTTTTCAGAAATTCACAAAACGATCACAAACAAATTTATTGAAATTTATGTTGGCAATTGCAATTTAGGGGCAATTGTAGCATTCGTTGAGGATCTTATATGTTTCAACGAGGTCACCCCTGGTCCGACGATCCTTAAGTGTAGGCAGCTGCAATCTGCGGAGTCGTTCTGCGTATTCCAGATTTTTGAACCCCATTGGCATCTCGGTCGCTCGGCGGTTTCAGGCTGTGACCTCTTAAGTGACGGTTTGAATTGAACACAAACATGCTTTCCAACTCTAGGCAGTCATAGTGTTGCCTCAGTATTTTGTATGTCTCTATGAGATCTCCTCTGCATCTCCGTCGCTCCAGAGTTGTCAGTTTGAGGATTTTTAATCTACGTTCATAGGGTGTTTTTCTTAAGGTTTTTGGCAGTTTTGTCGCTCTACGTTGTATACTTTCAAGCGGGTCGATGTCCTTGGCAAAATAAGGATTCCAGATTTGAAAACAATACTCAATCAGAGGACGACTGTAGGTTTTGTTAATTTTTTGAAATGTCTGTATCGTCAATACTTGAAAAGCTTTCTTTACCAAATATAGAAGTGAGTTTGCCCGTTTTACGATGTTTTCAATATGGTTTGCCCATTTCTAGTTGTCCGTTATCGTTATACCGAGATGCATTTCTTAGGGTTGATTTTAATAACCCAGACTTGAGTCCATTTTGTGATTTCATCTAAAGCTTCTCTTAACGTTCCACAACTCAAAACAGCATCTGCAGTAAGCTAACATCATTGTTTAAATTTGAATTTTCAGCGTCCCTTTGGCGGCGGCGGGGCGAGTCCAGGGGAGAGCAGCGGGCGGGCGGCGCTTGAGAGCCGGCGCACGGGGCAGAGCGGCGGGCAGCGGACGGGCCGGCGCGGCGGCTGGCGAAGGAGGCGGCGCAGTGGCTGGCGGGCGAGGCGGCGCGGCGGGCGCCGGGCGCCGGGGGCGGGCAGCCGGCGGGGGGCGACGGGGGCGAGCGGCGGCGGGGTCGAGGGGGTTTAGAGGCGGTAGGCACGCCGCCAACAGAGCTGTGCTCGGTGAGACTGTGTGGTGTCGAGGTGATCCGATTATTGAAGTATGTAAGAATGATGAAGACATCCCCGCGCCATTGAAAGAGTTAGTGGATAAGGCGGAGAAGGTTTCTCGTGATCGGCGCGCTAGGGAGACAGCAAGGTTATTGCGGCTGCGGGACGTCGGCACGAATGCGGACGAAAGCGACGAGAACGAGTTGTCAGTGGATGCGGAATCCATCATATCGCGGGAACTGTTCGAAGGAGATAGAACGGCAATGCAATTCCAGTGGTTCCCTATGGATACTTTTAGGGGCCGCCGGGAAGAATTTCATTGTCGCGCTGGTCCTACCGTTCAGGTCCAAAGTGAATATGAGGCGTTCCGCTCTTTTTGGGACGATCAAATTCTGGAGCATATCGTGCAGGAAACTAATCGGTATGCTATAGAACTGTCGGCTGCTTCGGAAAGGTTTGCTAGAGATTGGTACGAGACAAATGTGCATGAAATAATGATACTTCTTGCATTTTACCTTTTGAGTGGCATTGTTAGGCTGCCATCACAAAATGATAAATTTTCAAATCATCCCCTGTTGAAAAACCCCGTGTTTAGAAATCTAATATCAAAAGACCGTTTTTGGTATTTAAGCGGAGCCCTTCATTTTGTAGACAAGTCTACCCGCACGCCCGACTCACCCAGGACTTTCTGTCTTGGTCCATTGGTTGATCACTTCAACGAAAAGTTTCAAACTAATTACGTGATGGAACAAGACATATCGTTGGATGAGTCGTTGCTGTTATGGAAAGGTAACCTGCTCTTCAAGCAGTTCATTAAAACTAAATCCGCCAAATTCGGCATTAAAACATTTGAAATTTGCGAATCGACTACTGGTTACCTGTGGTCGTTTCATATTTATACGGGTAAAAATCACGCTGATCAATCTCCGCTTCCAAAGAGCACCGAGATTGTCGCACGCCTCATGAAGCCTCTTCTAAACAAAGGCTATATTTTGTACATGGATAATTGGTTCAATTCGCCTATGTTATCAAGGTTTCTGAAGCGGAACAAAACAGATTGTGTTGGCACTTTGCGTAGATCGCGCAAAAATGTGCCGGCACTGCTCCAACTGGCAAAGGTTGATCAAGGCACTTGTCTAGCACGGCATTCCGGGGATGTTGTTGTGATGGCTTACCAAGATAAGAACCAGATTTACGTAACGTCAACATACCATACCACTGAGTCTCTACTAATAGACGGTAGACCTGGACGTCCATCACACTATAGACCGGCGCTTATTGCGGACTACAATCTCAAAATGGGTGGTGTTGACAAGAAGGATCAACAGCTAGAGCCTTTCCTGGTTGAAACTAAAAAAAATATGAAGTGGTACAAGAAACTTTTCAAGAGACTCCTCAATGTATCTGTATTTAACAGTTGCATTGTCTTCAGAAAGTGTTTTCCCGAGAAGAGAATGATTTCTCACAAGGACTTTCGATTAAATTTGATTGAAGAGATTATGGAGCAGCATTTGGCTCATGTCCCTCTTCGAGCAAGTCATGTACGACCAACCAGAGACGTCCGCTTACCAGCTGTACGTTTTTCAGGCTCTGGGCATGGACATTACCCAGAGCTAATACCTGCCAATGCTGCAGGTAGTACTCCGCGAATTCAATGTATCTGGTGCAAACTACGTCGTCCTCGAGTACCAGGTAAGATTGGACCAAGAACCAGGTTCCAGTGTAAGAAGTGCTTAAAGCCACTGTGTTTGGAACCACCTTGTTTCGAGGAATTCCATACATTGGAGTAGGCTGATTCTCTGTTTTATAGTGATTTTTATAAAAATAGTTGACATTAGTTTACCTATAGTATCATTATTTCAGTACGATGGATGGATGGATGTGTGATGATTGATTGGATCTGTAGAATTTGGGGGGGGGGGTGTTGGCTCGGTGCTCGATACAAACTAAAAGTTATCCAAAATCGAAGACTATCGCGGTTGTGACATTATAAATAGGATAGAAAACGAATTTACCACGTGAAATTTGTAGGACCCGACGTTTCGGTGACGTTGTCTACCCTAGACAAAGGCGGCTGCAACGTCACCGAAACGTGGGGTCCTACAAATTTCTCGCGGTAAATTCGTTTTCTATCCTAAAAAATAAAAGTTATCCATCTCTGATACTTGGTAATAACTGTATTTCATCATTAGGTATAATTTTATGTACCAACTGATAAACTGTATGACTCACACTGAGAAAAATATTAGATTGATTCTTACATAATGTTTTATATAGAATAACGATGTTTTACTCTAAAATCGAAGACTATCGCGGTTGTTTGACATTATAAATAGGATAGAAAACGAATTTACCGCGTGAAATTTGTAGGACCCGACGTTTCGGTGACGTTGCAGCCGCCGTTGTCTACCCTAGACAACGGCGGCTGCAACGTCACCGAAACGTCGGGTCCTACAAATTTCACGCGGTAAATTCGTTTTCTATTCTATTTATGAGGTTTTACTCGAAATTTTGTTGTATTACAAGGAGTTTTGATGAAACTCCATTACTCGATTATATGTATCATTATATTTTAACATGATTCATGTGTCCGACTAACCGTACGTATACTACTACATGCTGCCATGTTAGAAGCGAGATCCCAAGTCGCACCTAATGAAATATACGTAATCCTTGTTGAAACATGCGTATTTCCGTGTATTACAGCGCTATATTTTTCTCAGTGTACAGCTTGTTTGTATCGGCAAGCCACAAGTTGCCGCCGTCGCTCACTACTCACTACCGTTGAATAAGCCGATACTCCGCAATTTTTTAATTGTTTATATTTTTCTATGTTTCGTTTGTATTCTATTTTTTTTATTCATACGTAATCACGCTGTGATGTAACATGATGTGTTTTTTGTGATACATTATAAGTTTTTATCAAATGTGGCAATTTTTAAACGTTCATGTATTTTGTACTGGAAATTTAGTACCAATAAAAAAATTGAAAGCATAAGTCGCATAAAATATAATTGATAAAATCCAATCTTGTCAACTTTTTTCACTTAGATTTTTTTTGTCAAATTTTTCTATGTTTCCTTTGTATATAAAGAAACCAATACATGTATACCTAATCCAACTGATGAAAGTTTTTATTTTAGTCGGTACAATTGTTTTATTTGTTTATTTTGTATTACATGTTTGTTTTATTTTTATCAAATGAGTGTTGTTACTATAAAATTTTGTACTGGAAATTTAGTAAATAAAAAAAAAATGGTTTGTTGAGTTTTCTTCTAGGATTTTTTAATAATAATAATTATTATTATTATAAATAGCTTTTAAAACGAATTTACCGCGTGAAGTTTGTAGCACCCGACGTTTCGGCGATGTTGCAGCGGCCGCTGTCCAGTCTACTCTGGATAACGGCGGCTGCAACGTCGCCGAAACGTCGGGTGCTACAAACTTCACGCGGTAAATTCGTTTTTTAACCACTTTGTATAATGCCTTTGCCATTATTATAAAATCAAAAACTTAACGCGTTTGTTTGACATTATAAATAGCTTTATAAACGAATTTACCGCGTGAAGTTTGTAGCACCCGACGTTTCGGCGATGTTGCAGCGGCCGCTGTCCAGTCTACCCTGGACAACGGCGGCTGCAACGTCGCCGAAACGTCGGGTGCCACATAGTTCACGCGGTAAATTCGTTTATAAAGCTATTTATAATGTCAAACAACCGCGATAATCTTTTTCATAATAATTGCAAAGGCATGATACAAATGTGGTTAAAAAACGAATTTACCACGTAAAGTTTAGACACCAACGTTTCGGCGACGTTGCAGCCGCCGCTGTCCAGTCTACCCTGGGCAACGTCGCCGAAACGTCGGGTGCTACACACTTCACGCGGTAAATTCGTTTATAAAGCTATAATGTGAAGCAACCGCGATAGTCTGATTTCATAATAATTGCAAAGGCATACAAAAGTGGTTAGAAGTTTTTCGAATGTATTGAAAACTTGACGCTTATTAGATGTCCAATAACTAATTATTATACTCCAGTCACATTTCATAGAAGAAACTAGAAAATCACACTCCGAATTTGCCTAAACAAATGAGCACGCACCGCGGCGATATTGCATAGACAGGCGCGCTGCCTAATTTTATCGATATTCGCGAAATCGCGGGGTGCGCATACCTATTTGTTTACGTAATTAGTATGAAAGAATTACCATATTTTGAGTGTGATTTCCTATAGTTTTTCTATGAAATGTGACTCTTTAGAGTATAATAATTAGTTATTAGACATATAATAAGCACATAATAACACAATATATTTGAAAAACTTTATCCACTTTTGTATTATGACCTGTCAAAATTAATACCAAATTTTCGTCACCGACTCGCAAAAGTTTGGATTTTTCTGTAATATCAGACAAAGTTGAAAAGTCTGGTATGATTTTATAAGAAGTGTAGTGTAGTGGAAAAGTTATTATGAAAGAATTTCATATAAATAAAGTCCCTAAATAGTCAGAAATACAAAATTAAAAAAAAAAATTTTTACGAGGAGACATCAAATTTTTCTTGGTTATTATGACTGAAAAACTAAATATTTTTGTATGCAAAGAAGTAAAACAAAATAATGGTTTTGGTAAAGCATTTAATAAAGAACATAACTGTAAATACAATTTCCGCATAGACTTTCGTGTTTTGTGATAAAAACATCGAAATGATAAATAGGCGAGTTTTTTCACTTCGCCAAATTTGTAATTTGTCGCCATTATTATCTTAATTGATTTACGAGATAAGATTATAATGTTTTATATGTCAAATTTCAATGCGATCATTTTACAGTTCTTCTTTTTACGATCCGTATAGTGGTTTACAAGTTATGGTCGTTTTTATCAAGGTCGTCGACTGGCGTTGATTTCGCGCGCGAAAATGTCGCGCGCAAAAGTGATGGGTGAGTTTTTACCTCGCAACAGGAGGGGTTAAAAACAAAAATTGAAAAGTTGGCGAAAACTTACAGCTATTGGAAAAGTGGCCCTAAAATGCACGTTCTCTTTGGTAATAGTACCTAATATTAGTTGTAGGCAGTTAGCCTACTTACCAAAGTAATAGTAATTTTATAGTACAATGTATGTTTTTTTAAATTCTCTATATTTTGTAGTCTAGAAACGTTTTGATATAAGAATGTACATATTTAGGTTTACCAATACAGAATTGATACATTTTTATTAATATTACCAGCGTTTTATTTCATACTAGCTGACCTCTGCCCACTTCGTTGGGCGGTAAAACTTTTTACCTGTGATGAAATTATGAGTGTGGTTCGGTTAGTACTGAGTGCTATGATTTATTTCCTGACTGCCAATAGAATAATATTTTTACTGCATATGTATGTAGGTATGTATTTGCATGCCAATTTGACTGTAATACCGTTATTTGTGAGTGTCTTCTTGTGAGTAGTAGGTAACTATTTATGCAGTAAAAGGGAAATTATATGCAGTAAAAGGGAAAAGTATTTTGTTTTAAACACTTGAGACGACAAATTTACTTATTTTGATATGAATTCATAATTGTTGATAATATGACCAATAAATATGACCTAACGATTTAAATTATTTTTTTAATATAAAATACTACTTTTTGTGACTTTAAATATATAAGTTAGACATATGCTGACGCTGACTTTTTTGTAGGCATTATAAATCTCTACAACTTTTCTCTAGAACTTAATCATATATCTCTCATCGTTAATGCAGCGTTAGTTAGAAACGTTTTCGTTCGACCGTTTTTTCTCCGACTTACTTTGCAAATCCGACTACCACGAAAAAGTCTTTTCATTTTTCCGATTAATAATAGCCTATGACACTCACAAATAACGTGGCTTTTATTGGTAAAAGAATTTTCAAAATCGGTTCAGTAGATCCAGAGATTACTTCCTACAACGTCACAAACGTTACCTCTTTATAATATTAGTATTATAGTATTATAGATACCGCTTCACCTAAATTAGCGACATTTTCTGCAAAATATTATGATAGGTGTTAGTGGATTTATTATTATTAATATAAATAGTGTTTTTGCATTATTTGGTGTATTTTCATATTAATACGCCATACGCCAACTAATAATTTGAATTTCTTCTGCCACTCAGTTCAACGAATGAGTTCAGACGGCAGATAAAATGGTTTTGATCTCGGATAAAAGATGTATTCTTCATTAAAATAAAATTTATAACTTTAATTCCCCTCCACTTCCTCCTATCCCATTCCTAGGCGACTGTATATTTTTACGATCTTTAAGTGGAAACTTTTAACTGGCATTGTAGTCTATAAATACAATTCAGATATTTCTCCTGTAATAGCTGTAAGTTTCCTTAATAATAATAAAAATTTAAAAAATACGTGTGGCACTCGGGGACTGCCTCGGTAAAGCTATTGCATAGCATTTTTAACAACTTATGCAATTATAATTATTTATTTATTTTATTTTTTCTGATATCGGATAAGTGCGCTCTATCGCAAAACGTTGGAATTATTCCAAATCATTTGCGGCTGCGGAAGCAAATAATTCGAAATAATTTCAACGTCTTCCGATAGATCGCCGCGCACGAATTTTATTCTATAAAGCAAAAAAAACGGATATTATTCTTTTCTTTGACTATTCGAAAAAAATCGTAGATAAAAAGATAGATAATTAAATTATCTTTAAAATGGTGCAGGTTTCATAATAATACGTCAGATAGTATTTGCGTAGTAGTCGTTTTTGTGTTCGGTTAGACCTAATTACACAAATTAATTACACTATGTAATATAAACAAAATCTAAAATATTCAAAGCTAAGAATATTCGGAAAATGTTCTTGTTTAACATATATTTTTTTCTAATCGTAAGCAGTACTCGTTTAGACGTAATTATCAGTTTAAAATTTTCGTTAAGAAATTTCTTCATTCGGTCGCAGTGCAAACGAAAATAGGCTTCCGTCTATGGCGCTCCGCTGCAATTTCGTGTGGCAAGTTCATTGCGCGTTTGGTCGCACGCCAACGCGGTCGTGTCAGGCCCTGCGTCGTTTTTTATAGCTCCAGAGCGAGATGGCAACAGGCAGTAGGGCTTCTCAAGTGGCAGCCCAGCGATATTTTTTAATTCTTTGTTATAAATACCAGTTTTTAGTACCAAGAGGGCTCGGCTGGTTGACCGTACACAAATTAACTGCAATGACATACGGGGTAAGTATTGATTAACAGGCATCCTTGAAGGGCGCTAATCTGTACGAGCAGATAAGCAACTTTTGATTAAAAAATTGAGGGTAAAAGAAAAATATAAAAAAAAAAAAAACTTTTTTTGAAAAATAGTATAAAAGGCTCTAAGCACGATGCGCTGTATAGCGGTAAGTAGAATATCGCTAATATAGTTTCTAAGCGACATTTTACCTACCAACAGATGGCGCAAAGCGCTCAAAATGTTTTTTAACAGTCAAGTTCTTCAAATTTGTAAATTAAAAAAAAACACAAAAATCAACATTTATTGGGCTCAAATTTGGGCTGTTAACTTTGATAATAAAGTATTTGGATTAGCTCCGCCGCGCGCGTCGTCAGATAGTTCTTAACAGTCCTTGATGTGTGGCACTGAGCCCCATCATGCAGGGAAATAAAACAACGATGAACATCCATGTGAAGTTCCAACTTGTAACAAATTAAGGTACCGACGTCCATTTATAGTAATTTTAGACGACATTAAATAATAGCGACAGACAGTACCAGACACGGACATTGCACCACATATCAGCTGGCTTGGAGGACGTTTCCACAGTTGGTTGTATTTATACTTGCTCAACTCTTTTGCCTTTGGGAAGAGATCACTTCTAACACATTCAGGTAGATAGTTGCTAGATACTGTCTAATTCTTATGTTTTCGGACGAACATCAGTTGTTTCTTTTTCATAGTAGTCGGCCGAGATGTAGTCGGCATATTTTGTGACCTTTTCAAGGCCTTTGACTGCGCACCTACAGCACGAAACGTTGGTTAGGAAACTTGAACACTACGGCATTACAGGTAGTTCATTAGCCCTTCTTAAAAACTACTTAAATGACAGGGTTCAGAAGGTTGACGTTGGCGGAGAGAGATCATCCGGCTCGTTAGTATAGGTACATGGGAGTACCACAAGGTTCAATACTTGGACCGTTCCTTTTTCTTATTTTTATTCGCAGATGATAGATACCTCTTTGCTATTCAAAGTAGGTAGACAACAACATAATTATGACGATGTGAATGATTCTATCTCGAGTGTTGTGGAATGGTTCACAGCAAACTATCTGCTACTAAATGAAAAGAAAACAAAATGTATAAAATTCTCACTTCCAAATGTAAAGCAAATAGGGCCAAATATTATCATAAAAAATGAGCGCCTAGAACTGGTCAATTCCACTGTATTCCTTGGTATTACTTTAGATAAAAAGCTACAATGGGGCCCACACATTAAGAAATTGGCCGACAGGCTAAGTTCTGCGGCATATGCTGTAAAAAAAATCGTAATTTAACAGATATAGACACCGCGAGGCTGGTTTACTATTTTCACAGCTTGATGTCGTATGGCATCTTGCTGTGGGGTCATGCTGCTGACGCTGATAAAATATTTAAACTACAGAAACGAGCCATCCGCGCTATTTATAAATTAGGTGCCAGACAGTCGTTACGTGGAAAATTTAAAGAAATCAGTATTTTGACACTTGCATCTCATTACATCTATGAAAACTTAATGTATGTGCATAAAAATAAACAACTGTTTTTAAAAACTCTGATAGGCATGGTGTCAATACTAGAAATAAAAAAAATACGTGTGGCACTCGGGGACTGCCGCGGTAAAGCTATTGCATAGCATTTTTAACAACTTATGCAATTATAATTATTTATTTATTTAATTTTTTCTGATATCAGATAACTGCGCTCTATCGGAAAACGTTGAAATTATTCCTAATCATTTGCGGCTGCGGAAGCAAATGATTCGGAATAATTTGAACGTCTTCCGATAGATCGCCGCGCACGAATTTTATTCGATAAAGCAAAAAAACGGATATTATTCTTAGACTATTCGAAAAAATTCGTAGATAAAAAGATAGATAATTAAATTATCTTTAAAATGGTGCAGGTTTCATAATAATACGCCAGATAGTATTTGCGTAGTAGTCGTTTTTGTGTTCGGTTAGACCTAATTTCACAAATTAATTACACTATGTAATATAAACAAAATCTAAAATATTCAAATCTAAGTATATTAGGAAAAGGTTCTTGTTTAACATATATTTTTTTCGAATCGTAAGCAGTACTCTTTTAGACAAAATTATCAGTTTAAAATCATTAATATTCGTTAAGAAATTTCTTCATTCGGTCGCCGCGCTGGCCTACTAGGCCCGCGATAAAAGCTATGCAATAGCTTAATAAACTTCCTGACCATAAAAGTCGACTCTCCAAAACCACAAAATCATTCAAAGGGCAATGTATACGTAATACGCTTCTACAATAAAGTCCCAGAAAACATGCTAAATTTATCTGTGATACAATTTAAGTCATTTATTAAGAAGACGTAGTACTCAAAGGGCTACTAGAAAATAAATGATTATCTAGACGGCAAAGACCCTTGGAAATAAAATGGTTACCTCAATGATTTATATCACGTTATATGTCACAATAATTTAATTTTTATATCATTTATGTATGTTTGTATGTAATGCATTATTGACGTCAACAAGTTACGATTTCGTACTATTTTTTTTAATAAAAAAAACTGGCAGCTCCGTTTGTATTTATTTATATGATTATGATTATTGTCTGAGTTCAAATATTCTTCTAATTAAAGGTTGTATTCATCAATGGGAAGGACTGGGGAGATGTAGGGTTCCGTACCTACGCTGTGGCAGCAACCATTTTTATAGAAATGGTTGCTGCCACAGAAACGTAGCTCTTTGGCGTATGTACCTGTGTGCACGATTTCGGCCCAACAAGGCATATATCTACCAAATTTCTAGCCGATAAGTCCAATATTTGAAGATTGAAATATGAGTAGGGCGCTCCTTGGTGAACTAATTTCAACCACAAACATTAGAACTCCTGCTATGACCAGATGAAGCTATTGAGCTGAATAATCCGATTAAGCTGAACTTTTAATGCAAGCATCAATTGATCATTACAAGAGTTAACCATATTATGGTTGAAATCAATCCATCAGGGGGTCGCACAAGTCATATATAATTTATTATTACTATTATTATTATTTAATCAGGACAGGCAGCTTTGCTGATACGTCCAGATCAGATCTTGTAAAGCTAAACATTATTAACAATATAATATAGACAATTATAACAAGTTTTTAGGTACAAATCGAGTCTGTTTTAAAATTGATTGACAGAGATTGCACTAATCACTTCAAATGGTAGTTTATTCCACATGTCCACCACTCAATTTGGCAGAACGTTCTTAAGAGGATTAGATTTAAATTTTGTACGGTTGAGTTTTTTGTTGTGACCTCGAAGATTTGTGTTGACGTTGAATTTGTAAATATCCTTCAGTGCAGGTACATCGTAATAATGTGTTAGAATTGTATATGTCTTAATCAGGTCCCCTCTCTGTCTTCTTTGTTTGAGTGTAGTAATTCCAAGTAATTTCAAGCAATCTTCATAATTCCTATTATTCAGGTCCACTGGCATTTTGGTTGCCCTTCACTGAACCTTTTCCAGGATATCTACATCTTTGCATAAGTAGGGTTCCAGATCTGACAGCCATACTCAAGAATAGGTCTCACATATGCCTTGTAGATCTTGATAAAAAAACCTCTATTGACAGATGTTGGAAAGCCTTCCTTATTAGATAGAGAGTAGAGTTCCTCGAAATAGGGTTCCTAGAATATAGAGTTCTTTGTTGATCTTGCGCGACTATACGCCAGATTTTTGTTGATCCGTTTGCATTTGTTGATCCGGACATGATTTGTTGATCTAATACTCCAACCACCATACATACGTTGATCCGATCGGATCAACAAGTGAAATCGGTTTCTTCCTCTAAGCCCCGCCCACTTTTAGCATCATTTATACAGATCACTCTTTATAGTTTGTTGATCCAATTCAAATGGACTAATCAGAACGCACTGTCACAAATGGCGTATATGGGCATTCTTAACGCATTATTTGTAATAATATGATGAAACCTCTTCATAACGAGATAAATGAACCACTTTTGGCATTTTTATATGAAACGCTTTATCCGATTTAGCTGAAATTTGGCATGCTGGCATCGTTTTGTCATGGCATGAGCGAAAAGATTGTAGTTAAGATCCGTCCACCCAGGGTTGGCTCCCGACGAGGGAACTCCTCAACGGTCAAAAGCAGAAACCTAAAATTTTGAGTACGCATTCAAATCAAATCAAATCAAATCAAATAATGTATTATCCTAAAAACTAATACATAGTTGTATAGACAGTTGTATTACATTTACATTTGGCCGTGATATTATTTAATTCTTCATTAATGATCAAATTCTTCTATTAATAATCAAAACATAAAAGGTTACTCGTAAGAATAAAGAAGGTATTATTGTAGAAAATAAATCTAGTCTCATCATTTAGTTTACTAGATAATAAACACGGAGTAAGATATGTAGAAAGTAAGATATAGATATGCAAAGTATAGAGAAGATATGTAGAAATTAACTCAATAAGTAGTGATTCTATTACATTGAATATAATGAAGTAATGAGAAAAAAAGAAGGTTATAATGAACATAATTAATTCTTTACAATGCCGATACAAATAAGTTTTTTTCAGTATAAAATTAATAAATGTAGTGTCAAAAAGAACAAAAAATATGTAACGATTGTCAAAAAGTAAAATAAAATGTCTTAATGATTATATTTCAAATAAAAATAGTCAAGATATATAATTAATATGTGCCTACCTAATAATAAAAATAGTCAATACATTTTAGTCAAAGTGAAAATTGATTAAAAACCTACTACAGAAAGAGATATAGTCGAGATGCATACAGTTTTTGTACAATTTTCTTTAATGAGATATAGCTTGAGTTTATTTTTAAATTGGGGCATTTTTCCTTCGCGGCATATTTTTTTGATACTAGAGGGTAGCTTATTGTAGCATATAATTCCGACGAAGTTCGGATCCCTTATAAAAATTTTTAGATTTGAACGAGGAAAAATCAGATTATTTCTCCCCCTGGTAAAGTGGTTATAGGTATCTGATTGTATCGGCAGCTGAGTTAGGTTTTTTATGATCGATTTAACGCATTATAAAACGTATAGAGATGGAAGGGTGAGGATTTTAAGCCTTCTGAAATGACCACGGCATGATTCTACATAACCATTCTTCATTTATGATAGCAACTTCCAAGTTCCACCATGACATGGCTGATGTGCCCTGGGCTGGCCTCCGAAGAGGGAACTCCTCCACGGTCAACAGCAGAGACCCAAAATGTTGTGTAAGCATTCAATTATGATAGCAGCTTCCAAGTTCCACCATGACATGTCTGATGTACCCTGGGTTTGCTCCCGATGAGGGAACTCCTCAACGGTCAACCACAGAGACCAACATTTTTGTGTACTCATTCAATTATGATAGCAACTTCCAAGTTTCACCATGACATGGCTGGTGTACCCTGGCTGGTGTAGCTGGTGTACCCCGGGTTAATACCCTCAAAAACGTCTTGAAATTGTTGGAGCGGAGCAAAAGGGTTGTCAAGATTAACGGAAAACACATCTAGCGTAGAAGTAACAACAAAGTACTTAATTCTCTAATTTTTAATTCCTTGCAGTAGTCAGGTTGCTAAGTTATTACGTTGAAGTGTTGAAATGTTTCTACGAAACCACCAACTATGATAATGATGACCATCCAAGTAGATGCTGATCCAAATAGATGACCGTCGATGACCATCCAAGTAGATATTAGACGACGAAACAAAGTCCGTAATATAAGGGAATGTCAACTTACCCAAACTGATCATTAATAGGTACCGTCAAAGCGTCTTGAAATTTATGAAACGGAAAGAAATACCTATATATCCTAGGTATAACTCATTTTATCTGCCTTTTTGAACTCCATTCGTTGAACTGAGCGGAAGACGAAATTCGAATTATTAGCTGGCAAGATTTTGATATGAAATTAAACCACTGAATAGTAGCAAAAGTTAAATTTAATATTAATAATAACATTAATTATTCCACTAATAACTACTATAACATATTGCAGAAATTACCACCTTTTGTAATTAAGGGGTAAGTGGAATAAAAGGGTCCCATCAAACTTGCAGAAGGCAAATTTGCAGACGGCAATCTTGCAGACGGCATTCTTGCAGGCGGCAGTTTTGCAGAAGGCAATCTTGCAAAAGGCAGTTTTGCAAATGTCAAAATGACCTAACCTAACCTAACAGAAAAACTTAAAACATTTTTTTTAATGATTAGTTTGATGTATAAAAGTCATCCACTACAAGGATGCCGGTAATTAATGTCACTTCGATTTTAGGGAAAGAAAAACCTAACCTAACCTAACCTAACAGAAAAACTTAAAAACTGTACTGAAGGTTGCCGCCTGCAAGGTTGCTTCCTGTAAGGTTGCCTCCTGCAAATCTGCCCTCAACAAATTTGGACCTGTCAAAAGTGACATTTGTGCAAAATTGCCGCATGCAAAACTGGCGCCCCCCGAATAAAACACTAATAATATTGAACCGAACGACATAATATTAAAACACTATGGATCTTATAACTATATCTTATAACTTATAACCATTAAACTTAGCCTATAGCATAATTATTAAACATAATTATGGATATTACACCGCATGAAATGTGTTTAAATTTACTCGGACGAGTATAAGTTCGAGAGGTAGTTTTTATAGATGATTGTTCGTTTCGTATTCCGCTCTAACGCATTGCTCTATCTCGTTCGCTTGAACTCATTTCAGTTTTAGTTCACGAAGAAACGCAATCGGTCCCATTGATGCCGTATCTGTAAACTCTATATGTACATTCTTACAGAAAAACATCTCTGGACTGCAAAATTTTACGAAAATTCCATATACTGTCAAATTGCTATTACCTTGGCAGGTAGGCATATTTAATATAATATTACCAATTTATTAGACTTAATATCCTTATTTTTAAAAACATTATATTTACATTTTCTCCGCGTCGCAACAAACCCCTCTCCTACTCATTATATTAATTCAACTAAGATACAATAAATGATTTATATCCGAAAATAAAGTAAGAAACAAGTAACCACTGTTCGATAAAAACTAGGTTATAAAATCGAAGACTATCGCGGTTGTTTGACATTATAAATAGGATAGAAAACGAATTTACCGCGTGAAATTTGTAGGACCCGACGTTTCGGTGACGTTGCAGCCGCCGTTGTCTAGGGTAGACTAGGGTAGTCTACCCTAGACAACGGCGGCTGCAGCGTCACCGAAACGTCGGGTCCTACAAATTTCACGCGGTAAATTCGTTTTCTATCCTATTTATAAAAACTAGGTTTCTGATTTATAATCCATAATAAACACATAGGTACATCTATCTAGGTAAATTTAAAGGCATTAGAATTGTCAATAAATGCATTTGACTGTTCCGTATAAATAATATAATAATATAATAAACATACACACTTAAATCTAGGTTTTTAAGCAATTAGAATCATATCAGTAAATGCATTTGATTGTTCCATATTGGCTGTTCGTAGATAAATAAAATTTCACAAAAAATAACTGAAAAATAAAATGCATACATACAATAGAATATACTACCTACTGGAGATCGCATTGTTCGAATTCATCTAAAAAAGTGTTCGTGCTCCACCGATGCACTATGTTCTGCTTGCTTAGAAGACAAAGATTACTCATCAAAGGTCTACCGCCGACCGTTGCTTTTCGATTGTTTACTTAATATCTTTCATTTGGCATTTGGCAGCAGTCATGTGATTTTTATGTTCATTTTTCCGACCAAATGCATGTTTGCATATTGTACAAACAAAGGGCTTGATTTTTCGGTGTATTACATTTATATGTCTGATTAACTGCGACTTTTGGGTGAAAGTTCTGTTACAATCCGCACAACTATACTTCATTCTGAGATGGACTGAGTTTATATGGACCTTTAACTCTCCTCGCGATGCAAAACTGCGATTGCATTTGTCGCACGCAAAAGGCTTCAATTTCCGGTGGACAGAATTGACATGTCGAATTAAATGACGACTCATAAAGAAAGCGCGTTTGCATTCCTTACATTCAAATTCCTTCATTTTTCTATGAACGCCATCGATGTGCCGTTTAAAGCGTGTTTTATTTGGAAATTCCTTGTTGCATAAATCACACGTAAATACATTCAACTGCCGGTGAGTGAAATTTACATGCTGTAGTAATTGGTTGCGACCAGAAAAGACTTTCTTACACTGCTGACACGCATGCTTTAGTTTGCGATGGATCGATTGGACGTGTATTTTCAAACTGCTTCTACGTGAAAATGCCCTGTCACACTGTTCACACGTAAATTTCTTAAACTTCCTATGTACTATATCAACATGCTGAATTAGAATAACCCTTCTACTTGATTCGTAGCTACATTTGACACACATATATTTCTTCCCATTTGGCCTAATACAGTCTTTGCAAAATAGCACAATTTCTTTGTTATGCCTACATGCTCCCATTGGCACGCTTCTGTCTAGATGGCGATCGCAGACAACGCATGTGAATTTATCAAATTTCGTTAACAATACTTTGATCTCTTTCATCACGCTTCCTTCGGGTTTTATGAAAGCCACTGCCTCTTCTTCAAATTCCATTATATTTGCTTCCATATAAGAAGAGTTTGGTTGTTCCTCTTTGAAGCAAATATCGCTTTCTGGTTTCAACGTGTCACTGTATTTATTGTCAGAACAACTTGGCATCCTGTCTTCGACATCGGACTCTAATTCTATCTTCACATTAATGTCTGCATGATTTTCATCATTTTCTTGCCTTTCCATGGTGAATATTTCTACTTCCTTTTATATATAGAGGTAATATAAAGCGGAAAACTGCTGAAATGTACACGATCTACACCGTAAATAAATGTCATTATTTTGACGTTTCGTGTTTAGTATTGCCACATCTTGGAATATGAAATTCAATATTTATACAAGTTGTTTTTACTGCACGTGATTTTTTTAGCGGGTTAATCAGTAAAACAAAGTAAGCAACAAAAAAAAAACAAAAAAAAATAAATATTTTTTTTAATTTACGTTTTGTGTTTTTTTAATAGTGTAAAAAGCTACGATAACAATGCTAAAACTAGCGGTAAGTAAAATGTCGCTATTATTGTTTATTTGCGATATTAAAACCTACCGCTAGACGGCGCAGCGCACTGAATTTTTTCTCAAACCCTTATCTAACAGTCAACTTCTTCAAACTTTCAAATTAAAAAAAAAAACAAAAATCCATTTTAAAAAAAAACTTGGTTTTTTTCTAGTTTTTTTATCAAAAGTTGCTTACCTCGTTTTACTGATTAACCTACTAAAAAAGCCCGTGCAGTAAAACCATCCTGTATATTAGTCGTAGTTTATATATCTATATTAGTTATAGGTTTAATATCTATCTTTTTCATAATGAGTTTGGGAACGTTTTTTTTTCATTATTTTCCTTGAGAATTAATAAATAATGTTGGTTATAATACTTTTATTTTTAACGGTAAGATTGTTATTTTTTTAATTAGGAATTAAGATTTCATCTCGTTTATTACTCTTTTTATTAATATTGTTATTATACTCCCTATAATTATAGGGAGAGTGTCAAGTTACGAGTAATCGTATGTGTTGAAATATTGAAATCGCGTGAGTGTGAATTATTGGTATACCTCAACAAAATCTATACAAATTAAACAAAGTCGGGTTTGTTAGAACACATAACTCGAGAACGGCTGCACCGATATTCATGGTTTTTGATTTGTAGTATTTGTCTCCGTTCCGAATAGCAGAATATTAAAACTATTAAAAACAAAAATTTAAAAGTTGGCGAAAAGTTACAGCTATTGGAAAAGTGGGCCTAAAATGCCCGTTCTCTTTTGTAATAGTAATATTAGTTGTAGTCAGTTAGCCTACTTACCAACGTAATAGTAGTTTTATAGCACAATGTATGTTTTTTTTTATTCTCTATGTTTTGTAGTCTAGAAACATTTTGATATAAGAATGTACATATTTAGGTTTACCAATACCGCATTGATACATTTTTATTAATATTACCAGCGTTTTATTTCATACTAGCTGACCCCTGCCCACTTCGTTGGGCGGTAAAATTTTTTACTTGTGATGAAATTATGAGTGTGGTGCGGTTAGTACTCAAAATCAAAATCAAAATCAAAATGTTCTTTATTCATATCGACACAATTAAATATTATTTTTAATTTAGTTCTTATGATGCGTCCAAGCCTTACTCCCAAGCCGTTTTGTCATTTACATAATCAGATATTGTTACAGTATGCTTTTTTATACAATTTTGCTTTGATGGCAGCTTTAAACTTATTTACAGAATCAGATAGTTCTCTAATAGTATGAGGAAGTTTGTTATAGAAGCGTATACATTGTCCCAAAAAAGAATTGCTTATTTTGTGGAGACGAGTAGCACGTACAACAAGGTTATGCTTATGTCTAGTATTAAAATTATGAGTGTCGCTTTTTATTTTAAACTTGTCAATATTCTTGTGGACATACAACAGATTTTCGTATATATATTGTGATGCAACAGTAAGAATATTTATCTCTTTGAATTTTTCTCTAAGTGAAACTCGAGGACCAAGTTTATATATAGCTCTTACAGCACGTTTCTGTAGTATAAAGATGTTATTGATGTCCGCACAGCTTCCCCAGAGAAGAATCCCATAGGACATAATGCTATGAAAGTAACTAAAGTATACTATTCTTGCTGTATCTACATCAGTCAGCCGCCTTATTGTTTTAACTGCGTATGCCGCAGAGCTAAGTTTTCCTGACATTTTCTCAATTTGTGGGCGCCATTGTAATTTGGAGTCAATTGTTATCCCTAGATACACAGTTGAAGCAACAGGCTCCAGTCTAATTCCATTTATTTCTACATTGGTTTGTAACTGCTAAACATTAGGTGTAGAAAATTTAATCACTTTGGTTTTTCTTTCATTTAATAGTAGGTTATTTACATTAAACCAATGGACAACTTTGAGAGTGCATTGTTAACTTCGTCATAATTGTACAATTTTCGACTAATTTTAAACATCAAAGAAGTATCATCAGCAAACAATACAATTTCGTGATTATTCCTTATGTGAAAGGGTAAATCATTGATGTATATTAAGAAGAGAAATGGGCCAAGAATGGAGCCTTGTGGGACACCCATGGTGACCATTGATCCTGGTGATCTTTTACCGTTTACATCAACCTTCTGAATTCTATTTCCCAAGTAAGAAGTAAGAAGATCAAGAGCCTTGTTCCTAATGCCATAGTGATGTAATTTTCTAACTAGTGTATCATGGTGTACACAATCAAATGCCTTAGACAAGTCACAGAAGATGCCTAATGCGTCTTGTGACTCTTCCCAGGCATTCAATATACCTGTCAATAGCTCGGTTCCCGCATCTATGGTTGAGCAACCCTTTGTAAATCCAAACTGTTTCTTATGAAGTAAATTATATTTGTTAAAATGAGTGTGCAATTGTCTAAGAATTAATTTTTCGAAAATTTTACTCAAAGTGGGAAGTACGGAAACTGGTCGAAAATTCGAGGGATCAGAAGTATCGCCAGATTTAAATAATGGTATAACTTTACTATGTTTCATCAGATCAGGAAATACTCCAGAAGTAACACAACAATTGAATATACATATATGCTAGATAAGGTGCGATTATTTCTATGATGTATGAAATAGTTTTTACAGAATATCCCCAAAGGTCCATAGTTTTCTTTATCTCAATTGTTTTAAAGGCATTTATTATATCATTGCAGTTAACAATAGTGAAAGCGAAGTCGGTAACACATGCGGAAACGCTTTCTTTAAGTAGCATCTCAGCTGAAATGGAAGACGACTTGAGGGCGTTAGTCGTTATTAACGGTATATTCGTAAAAAATCGCTCAAACTCAGTCGCAACTTCCATATCCGCTTTAATGTCTAAATTATTTATCTTTAAATGAAAGTCACTTGTGCGAGCTATAACCCTATTTGTTTCATTATTAATAATATTCCATGTAGCTTTAATTTTGTTTGTAGAGTTTTTGATCTTATTCTTCAAATAAATTGACTTCGCAGTGGAACAGGCTCGTTTTAATATTTTGGAATAGTTATTTACATAGTTCTTAAAAGTCGCACTATGATTATAAGTTTTTTCGTTATACAGTTCATACAGTTCATACAATTTATTACGACTTTTGTAAATACCAACAGTTGCCCAATCACTAAAGCATAAGCGATCACTGATCGATTTCGTTTTAGGTATGAAGATTCTATTAAATTCAACTCTAATTAATTCAAAGAATGAGTCATAAAGTTGGTCAGGATTGTCATGAATTGGCAACCTTTGTAATTTGCTAATTAAGCTAGATTTAAATTCCCCTAGACGGCACTCAGTAATTGGAATAAAACTAATATTTTTTCTTAGAACCCTAGTGCTTTTCTTAGGAAATGATACTAACTGACCACAGTGATCAGAGTGCAAAATATTAATTAGTGATTTATAATTGGGTTTTATGTTTGTGAATATATTATCTATACAAGTAGCACTTGAGGCAGTTATCCTCGTAGGTTCAAGAAAAACATTATATAAGTTAAATGATCTAAATAAATTAAAAAAGTTACATGTCAAGGATTTTTTTTCTAATATATTGATGTTAAAGTCTCCACAAATAACAATTGTTTTAGGACTATTGGTTATTTTGAATAAGGCATCTTCCATAATTTTATAAAAAGCTTCATAAGGCGCACATGGTGGTTTGTATACACTCATAACAATGGTTTCCTCCAATTCTATACATGCAATCTCTAAAACTCGTTTGACAGAGAGGCTCACAATATGACGTCTTTCTTTAAATTTCAAGCATTTCTTTGTAATTATTAAAGAGCCACCACGTATCAACCGAACTTTGTTAAATGAGCTGGCAATCTGATGGTTATTGGAACTGAAAATGATCTGATGGCTTTTGAGCCATGATTCTGCTATACATAGAATGTCGATATGATTACAGTTCAAGAACAATTCTAATTCTAGCTCTTTGCCTATTATCCCCTGAATATTCTGATGCACCAGATTTATACAATTTTTTGGCATATTTTCTTGAGTAATAACCACTGATGGGGATATCAGAGTATTTATACTATTAATTTTCTATGAAGACAATTGTATTAAATTACCATTATTGCTACTTAAGTTTTCATTTTCATTAATTACATAGCCAGAGTTTCGCTCTATTGTCTTAAAGTCTAATTTAAAGAATATGAACATATTCTGAATTGTCATTACTTAATGTCAAATCGTTTAACTGCTCATTAGTAGCAGTGGTGTTTGACAATGTTTTGCCTGAGTAATTCAAACAATATGATAGCCCATTTGATAACTTGATTGATCGAACGTCAGTCAGACAAGTCAGTCAGATAAGCAATCCGCTTTGTTTTAATTATTTCAACGAGTGAAAAGTGCAATCTACTCACGAATATTCGCCTCAAAATATAGCTGCAGCATCGGAGTATCCGCAGCCACTACAAAACATCACTAAATCGACATCACCACGAAACACTCAGGAAAGTAAAAAACTACACTTCTGCAAAATTTCAAATAGTGATTCGTTCAATTGAATCTCGTTCACAACTCACTTCGTTCATCAATCAAGAGACCGGTTCACTCCGTATATTATGACGGCTGCTTTCAGATAAAAATCAGAGTTTAACGGCAATACCGGCGACTATCGCTATTGTTTTCGTACTGACCGTCACCGTCACGTAATATAAAAATATGTATTTTTAATCGTCGCCAAATTGAATCGAGCTACCCGCAATCAGCACATATCTGTCGACCATAAGGGAGTTAAGGCAACTTTTCGACTTCGCTATTCCGTCGGAAAACAAGGAAATCAATACGATTTATGCAGCTATTCGTCGGCTCCGAAATATATCGTACGATTATTTAAATATCTAATTCTAACACTTTATTTTTGTTTCTAATACTCGTTGAAGAAAAATCGTATTTTAATCTAAATTGTTAAATACAGCACAACAGAAAAATAAGTTTATACTGAATTAACCATTATTTATAATTATATTTTCTGAGTCTCACCAAATTTTATATTCCTGACAGTTTGTACGTATAATTTCTCTAAGTACTTGACAAAATTGTTGTATTTTACCTTAATTTTATTGACATACTCTTTGCCATTTTGCAATTTTGCCCATATTTTATTTAAAAAAAGTGATAAATTAATAATGTCTCCCCCGAAAATTACAAGAAGCACACGTAGCAAAACTGCCAGTGGTTTGCCAATAATTAAAACAAACTCATGTGGTAAAGTAATGGCTCCCAAAAAAAACCCTGTTATTTTAAAGAATCCTAAGGCTACAAAATCTCGTAATGATCTACCCAATGCTACCAGCACAGCCAAGAAATCTGATAAAACCGGACCACTGCCTTCACCACAAAATATTACTGATATACATTCTGACAGCTTCAGCGACTGCAAATCTGACTCTATCATATCAGCTATGAGTACGAATAAATTGAACCTTACCCGCCGTTCTAGTGCCCCTAACCTAACACTAAATGATAACAAAGATTTTGAAAACCCAGCACTTCATGAAAAAGTAGAGTTAATGGAACTCGAATTACAGAGCGCCCACAATGAAGTATCGCTATTAAATGAAGAGATAACCCTTTTAACTGAAAAATTAAAACAGTCTGAAAACAGGGCCGATAAGTATAAAAATATGGTTATCACTTTATTAAAGGGAAATAAACCGAGCGCGAGTAAAGTTTCTTCAGAATTTAGCAATATTACCTCCTCTTCCTTAAAAGTTTCAGAAAATAACAATCCATGTATTTTAAACAATAATCCCGTAATTAGAAACGACGAATCTGAGGACAATCTATTATCAATAAACGATTCCACCATTGGAATACCGCCTGCTAAAGAGCTCCCACCAATTAATGCTAGAAAAATTGTTGTAATAGGTGACCAGCAGGCAAAAGGTATCACTATGGGTCTGAGGCATTTGTTGGGTAAAAAAGACTATTCGGTCACTGGATATGTTAAACAAAATGCTACATTCGAAAATATTGTCAATGACGTGGTGGTAAATGCTCAAAACATGACGTCGAGAGATCATCTCATAATAATGGGCGGATGCAATGACAAAAACCCCTATAGATTTTTGACTGAGCTCTCATTCAGCCTAAAAAGCTCACTTAAAACTAATGTTTATCTAACTGAAGTTTTATATAGCAATTACCTAAGAGAAATGGAACTAAATCGAAATATTGAGTGTTATTCTAAGCTGTTCCAACACTCAACCTTTATTAAAAATCTTAGTAACGCTCACGCCGAACCATGTACTCAATCAATTTGTCAGAAAATAATACAAAATATACAAGCCACGGAGTATAGGAAAGAATATCTAGGCTACACGGAAAATAATTGTTTACCGGTTTTGAATAATATTTTAAACAACCAAAAATACTGTAACGTTTTTACAACCAAAGCAATTTTCAAGCACGACGTTTTGAACTCAAAAATTTCTTTTTCAGCAAATCCACAAAAAAATCGGTTAAGAACACGTTTTTTTCGTCCAGCACAATACAACATATAAAAATATAGATCATTTTAAAAAACCAATAGCTACAGATTCACTTTCAATTTTTTATCAAAATATTAATAGCCTCAAAAATAAATTAATAGACTTAGAACTGTTGTTAGAAATAAATGACAAAATCAATATTGTCTGTTTGGTGGAGCATTCTGGAAAAAAAAATGAGAAGACATCGTTAAATCTGCTCGGTTTTTATATTGGCGCTTACCAGAATAGAAATATTTTTAAAATGGGTGGAACCATGGTACTAATCAAGAATAATCTAGATAGCGAGCAGTTACCGCAATGTGCTGATCTTTGTCTAGATCGCCATTTCGAATGCTGCGGAGTAAAACTATCAGAAAGTAACATGTACGTCTTCTCTTTATATCGATCTCCCAATGGAAATATCAGCATATTCTTAAAAAGATTTTCAAAACTCTTAGAAACATTTGCAGACAAGAAAATTATTATATGTACAGACGTTAATGTTAACTTCCTAGTAGATTCAGTAGCAAAATATAATATAAATAGTATACTCAATATGTATGGTTTAAAGTCATATATTCAATCCGCAACAAGAATCACCGATCACTCTGTAACTCTCATTGATAATATATTTTCAAATCTGTCTCCCACTTTGTTTTCTTCGAAGGTCTGCTCTACTGGGCTATCAGATCACGAAGGTATTTTTGTTTCATTAAATAACAGCGCTAAAAAGGAGATCCAGTTCAAAACTACTAGAATTTTCTCCAAAATTAACGAAGAAAACTTCATAAATAAACTTGTTAACGAGGACTGGGAAAAAAAATTAAATGCTAAAAACGAAAGTGCTAATGATCTGTTCACTATATTTTTCAATAGCTTTAAATCTAATTTTGACAATAGTTTTCCAGAGAAAGTCGTCAAGGTAAAACAATCTAGTCATGTAAAATGTTGGTTATCGAAAGGATTAAAAAAGTCTGCCAAAAATTTGCGCTTTCTTCGATACCTTCGCAAATTTGAATGCAATAAATATGTTTTAGGGTACATAAATAGGTACGAAATAGTATATAGGCGAGTAATAAGAAATGCTAAGAGAAACAGTATCAGAAAAAATATATTGAACTCCAAAAACAATTCTAAAGCACTATGGCAAGTCCTGAATGAAAAACTGGGCAAAAGGGAACAGACTCATTCTAATATCACACTCAGTGTAAATAATCACACAGTCGATAATCAATGCGAGGTGGCTAATATGTTTAATAGTTATTTTTCCCAAATCGGGCAAGTCAACAATTCTAACACGACACCCAGTCAGGTAGGCGGACACAATATTTGTTACAGCCGCCATATTTTCTTTATGCAACCAACCGATGCAGTTGAGATCACAAAAATTGTCAACTCAATGAAAATCACAAAATCTTCTGGGGTTGATGATATTACTATTGAAACAGTGAAACTTGCACTGCCTGTAATAGCCGAAGTACTAGCTAACTTATTTAATATTTCTCTGAGAGATGGCGTTTTCCCGGAGCAATTTAAAATTGCAAAAATTGTTCCATTATATAAAAACGGCCCGAAAACTGATATTGCTAACTACAGACCAATAGCCCTACTGCCGGTTTTTTCAAAAATTCTTGAGAAAATAGTTAATATCAGGTTAGTCAAATATCTAGAAAATAAAGATATTATATCAAAAACTCAATTTGGTTTTAGGAAAAATAAAGGAACAATAGATGCACTACATAATATTTTATCAACAATGTACAGTAATGTTGACGCGAAACTTTATTCAGGCACGGTCTTCTGCGATCTCTCAAACGCGTTCGACATGGTGAATCACAATATATTGCTTAGTAAACTTGACAAATACGGCATCCGAGGGAACAGTCTTAAGTGGTTCTCCAGTTACCTATCAAATCGGAAACAAGTAGTACAACTTTGTAACTACGAAGGCGGATTATTAAAGAATGTAATGTCCAATGAGTGCGAAGTAAAGTGCGGAGTTCCACAAGGGAGTATTCTGGGACCAACCCTTTTCCTTTTATACATAAATGACCTCCCAACTGCCTTAACACATTCCAAAGCAACATTATTTGCGGATGACACCAGCATAAACTATGCACATTCTAATATTGACCAAGTTGTTACAACTTTAAATGCTGAATTGATTTCACTAAATGCATGGTTTGAGAGAAACAAGTTATCCCTTAACACGTCCAAAACTGTTTCAATGTTTATATCCTCTCAGCAAAATAAAATACAAAATACTCCACAGGTACATATTGGGAAAAACAACATAGCCGATGTCAGTTCTCACAAATTTCTTGGTTTAGTTTTAGATAATCACTTGAGATGGAATGCACACGGAGAACAATTAAGTGACAAACTTTCTAGTGCCTGTTTTCTGCTGCGCCAAATACGAAAACTGATTAATTCTAAGGACACGAAAACGATTTATTTCGCTTATTTTGAGTCTTTTCTCCGTTACGGTATTCTCTTCTGGGCGCAATGCACCATCGATCTAAGGCAACATATTTTTTCATTGCAAAAACGGGCCATTCGAATTTTAAGTAATCTGGGTTATGTAGAATCATGCCGTGGCCATTTCAGAAGGCTTAAAATCCTCACCCTTCCATCTCTATACGTTTTAGAATGCGTTAAATTGATCACAAAAAACCTAGCTCAGCTGCCGATACATTCAGATACCCATAAACACTTTACCAGGGGGAGAAATAATCTGATTCTTCCTCGTCCAAACCTAGAACTTTTTAAAAGGAATCCGAGCTACGTCGGAATTATATGCTACAATAAGCTACCCTCTAGTATAAAAAATATATGCCGCGAAGGAAAAATGCTCCAATTTAAAAATAAACTCAAATTATATCTAATTGAAAGAGAATTGTACGACATTAACGATCTCTAAAAACTGTCTGCATCTCGACTATATCTCTTTCTGTAATAGGTTTTAAAACGATTTTCAATTTGACTAAAACGTATTAACTATTTTTTATTATTAGGTAGGCACATATTAATTATACCTTGACTATTTTTATTTACAATATAATCACTAAGACATTTTATTTTACTTTTTGACAACCGTCACTTTTTTTTGTTATTTTTGACATTACATTTATTAATTTTATACTAAAAAAACTTATTTTTATCGGTATTTTAAAGAATAATTTACTCTGTGTTTTTAATCTGGTAAACTAAATGGTGAGACTCGATTTTATTACAATAATACCTTCTTCATTCTTACGAGTAACCTTTTACGTTTTGATTAGTAGTAGAAGAATTCAATGTTATCACGGCCAAATGTAATACTACTGTCTATACAACTATGTATTAGTTTTTAAGACAATAAACAATTTGATTTGATTTGATTTGAACTGTTTTTTGCAAAAATTTGAAAGATAAACATTATCTATTGTGAAAGAGTAAAAATACTTATTAAAAGTATTTATGTCAAACAATTGGAATTTGTCATCATACAATGTCAACGTATGTAATTTATTATTTAGTTTATATCTAGACATATTTTCCATTTCGGGCAACAATTTACTATAAGGAAAAGCAAATAAGACAATTTTTTTCACATTTAACTGTGCCAATAATTCAAAATATTTTATTAATACATGTATATTTGCGTTTCCCCTTCTCCCAATAAAAATAATTAAAGTAGTGTCAGGACAATAACAACTATTAACTATTTCTTCTAATATTTGAGTAAAACTGGCGCCGGGAAAGCAATGATTAGCTACCAGTTCTCCGGATGTTTGTAACATTAATTGGCCCATATTTTTACCTATTTCATCACTGTACATAATAACTTTGGTGTTATTTTCTTTGCTATCTTTATGTAATATTTTTTGGGAAGTAAAATTACTAAGACTATCATTCAACTCCACACCCTGGGTGTGCAATAGAGATATTGTAGTTCCATCTTCAACACTCTGGTTATTTACTTTATTTACAACCTGTTTGGTTGATTTTCCAGAATCTTCGTAGGACAAGTCAATTGTCATGACAGGAAGGCTGCTCATATTTGAGCAGGCAGAAACTGACGCTATGCCTGGAGTGCTAACGATCAGTTCCTCAAATAGCGACTGTGAATGTGCAGCCGTGGAATTCTGCTTCGTGCGCTCCATCTGTTCTATAGTATTATGTGCCTCTCTCAGCTTATTATTCAGCTCAGCGTTGTTTTGGAGAGTCGTCTCGAACTCAACGCGGCACTGGTCAAAGTTAGATACTATTGATTGAAGGTTACCCCTCTCCTGAATGATATTTTCAAGTTGTAAACTCATTTCTGCCATCTCTTTTTTGAGGTTGGAGTTCTTTTTAATCATTGCTAATACTTCCAACTCATTGTCAGCTCGTTCCTTTTGCAATTTCTCACTCTCAGTTTTATAAATTTTCAATTGTTTTAAAGTTAATAAAAAATTACTGTTTAAGTCTTTATAGTGAACTTCTGCAGCTTCTAGGTCTTTTAAAACGGTTACGTATTTATCGTTCAACTCCACATAGCATGCCTCTGCGACTGCTCTTCTAGTCATCATGTTTAATTACTTCAAATTAGTACAGAGTAGGAAAATGCTGACAATATTCAGTAATACGATAAGTCAAAAAAAATATAAAAAAATAAATACGTGTGGCACTCGGGGACTGCCACGGTAAAGCTATTGCATAGCATTTTTTTCTGATATCAGATAACTGCGCTCTATCGGAAAACGTTGAAATTATTCCGAATCATTTGCGGCTGCGGAAGCAAATGATTCGGAATAATTTAAACGTCTTTCGATAGGGCACCGCGCACGAATTTTTTATTCAATAAACCAAAAAAACCGAATTATTCGAAAAAATTCGTAGATAAAAAGATAGATAATTAAATTATCTTTAAAATGGTGTAGGTTTCATAATAATACGCCAGATAGTATTTGCGTAGTAGTCGTTTTTGTGTTCGGTTAGACCTAATTTCACAAATTAATTACACTATGTAATATAAACCAAATCTAAAATATTCAAAGCTAAGAATCATAGCAAAATGTTCTTGTTTAACATATATTTTTTTCGAATCGTAAGCAGTACTCGTTTAGACGTAATTATCAGTTTAAAATCATTAACTTTCGTTAAGAAATTTCTTCATGCGGTCGCCGCGCTGGCCTAGGCCCGCGATAAAAGCTATGCAATAGCTTAAAAATATAAAAAAAATCAGAACAAACAGAAATGATTAATTTGTGTATAGTCCCCGATTATTCGCCGACTTATAAATTTTACAAATTATATTAAATATAAAATTATATTTTAGTACTTATTATTAGTTGTCTTATTATTAGTTGTCTGGCAACGCCGTTTTACGGGCGTACAGGCGGCGCAGGCGGCGTTGTTTGGTGGGTAGGTACCGCTCGCAGGACGATATTTAAATTTGTGCACTGTTTCAGAAGTTTAAAACAATGTTTCTCACCCAAATGTCCACTAATTTCAATAATGAATGATGCAAAATGAAGCCTATTTCTTGAATAAGTTGACGATTTCGTTAGATGTAAAGATATTGTAACTTCACTACTTTTTTTGTATTTTAAGCTATTGCATAGCTTTTATCGCGGGCCTAGGCCAGCGCGGCGACCGAATGAAGAAATTTCTTAACGAAAATTAATGATTTTAAACTGATAATTACGTCTAAACGAGTACTGCTTACGATTCGAAAAAAATATATGTTAAACAAGAACATTTTGCTATGATTCTTAGCTTTGAATATTTTAGATTTGGTTTATATTACATAGTGTAATTAATTTGTGAAATTAGGTCTAACCGGACACGAAAACGACTACTACGCAAATACTATCTGGCGTATTATTATGAAACCTGCACCATTTTAAAGATAATTTAATTATCTATCTTTTTATCTACGAGTTTTTTCGAATAATCCGGTTTTTTTTTGCTTTATCGAATAAAAAATTCGTGCGCGGCGCTCTATCGGAAGACGTTTAAATTATTCCGAATCATTTGTTACCGCAGCCGCAAATGATTAGGAATAATTTCAACGTTTTCCGATAGAGCGCAGTTATCTGATATCAGAAAAAATAAAATAAATAAATAATTATAATTGCATAAGTTGTTAAAAATGCTATGCAATAGCTTTACCGCGGCAGTCCTTGAGTGCCACACGTAGTTTTTGTATTTAAAAGGAAGGAACGACAATTTGACGTTTAAATAGCAGCAGCGTTGCCAGACCACCTGATTGCCATGATTTATTTCCTGACTGCCAATAGAATAATATTTTTACTGCATATGTATGTATGTATTTGCATGCCAATTTGACTATAATACCGTTATTTGTGAGTCTTCTTGTGAGTGTCTTATCTCTTTAACTATTTATGCAGTAAAAGGGAAATTATATGCAGTAAAAGGGAAAAGTCTTTTGTTTAAAGTCTCAAGTTTTACACTTGAGAGGATAAATTTACTTATTTTGATAATAATTCATAATTGTTGATAATATGACCAATAACCATGACCTAACTATTTAAATTATTTTTTAAATATAAAATACTTACTACTTTTTGTGACCTAAATATAAAAGTTAGACATATGCTGTCGCTGACTTTTTTGTAGGCATTATAAATTTCTACAACTTTTCTCTAGAACTTAATCATATATCTCTCATCGTTAAGGCAGCGTTAGTTAGAAACCTTTTCGTTCGACCGCTTATTCTCCGACTTACTTTGCAAATCCGACTACCACGAAAATGTCTTTTCATTTTTCGGATTAATAATAGCCTATGACACTCACAAATAACGTGGCTTTCTATTGGGTGTTAGTGGATTTATTATTATTAATATAAATAGTGTTTTTGCATTATTTGGTGTATTTTCATATTAATACGCCATACGCCAACTAATAATTTGAATTTCTTCTGCCACTCAGTTCAACGAATGAGTTCAGACGGCAGATAAAATGGTTTTGATCTCGGATAAGAGATGTATTCTTCATTAAAATAACATTTATAACTTTAATTCCCCTCCACTTCCTCCTATCCCATTCCTAGGCGACTGTATATTTTTACGATCTTTAAGTGGAAACTTTTAACTGGCATTGTAGTCTAGAAAAAAAAACAGATATTTCTTCTGTAATAACTGTAAGTTTCCTTAATAATAATAAAATGACAAAAATTAAATTAATATTGGTAACCGTTTCTCTTGTTTTAATATTTTTAAGGCGTTTTCGAGGGTAGAATTGAACAGTTTTGGGGAGATAGCATTCTCCAATATTACGGTTCGCGGATCTATCTTTCAGCCTGGATGAACGTAGGGACTTAAGGACGAAACAGTCCACCGTCTAGCTACCCCATCACACCCGTACGAAGACAACGCCTTATCGCGATACACTAAAAATGATCCGAGCGTGCCGACCATGCGCCTTTACTACCAGTTATGTCCGGATTTATCCGTACTCACGACTCCGTACACCAGTCGTGGCCCGGGGTACAGAGTCCTTTCCGGGGTAGACTCTAATTTGAGGAGGCTACTGGATATGAGCTGAGCCGTGTGTTAAGTCGACCTCAAAGAATGAGGTTTGGTCCTATTGGCCCGACAGGCGCGCACAGCTGGCTGCTTAGGTGCCTTAAGCGCAGAGTATGAAATAGGCGCGATCTTTGATTTTTCCGGGGGAATTTTTTGACAACGGGAAGCGATCGAATCGCATTCCTGCGAGGGTAAAAATCCTCCATTGAGGCGAAACGGTCTGAGCGATTATGAGCGTATCGACTAAGACGCAGCAGTTAAAATGTATTTTAGGCGTTTATCCAACCTATTGTAAAGTTGTAATATTCATAGGCTCACTCGAAAATTTTCTATTACATTACATTTTCGTCGTGTCCAATTGACGGCTAAAGACCGCTCTTGGACGTGTCAAAATAATTGGGTTAAGTAGTAAGTCTCGTTACTACTCTTTACTGAACATACATAGGTAGTCAAGAATTAACTACTAGATTGTCAAACTATAAATATAAATAATCAAAATAGAAGCCTAATATTTGAAGTAGTTAGTAATTCGAAAAGATACGTAGTAAAATTATTCATCGTAATATTCAAATTGTCAGTAAAAGGTTAAATAATCAAATCAAATCTACGTTATGCATTTTAAACTAAAAGTACAGATATAAGACCATATAAAATAATCAGACAATAAGGCTCTACTTTTTTAAGTACATACCTACTTTAAATGGGCACAATATTTGAAAAAATATTTCCTTCAAATTCGGCCAGATTATAGAAAGGGTGGCTTATCAGCATCTCCTTGATTTTTTTTTTCAATTTTATGTACTCCAGCTATTTAAATTTTGTAGGGAGTAGATTATAAAATTTAATGCTACGGTACAAGTAGCTTTTCTGTACTTTTGCCAGTCGTATTCGGGATACGCATAAAAGATATTAAAGATACAGATAAAGATATAGAGTATTTATTTCTATTACAACCATTAGGTATGTGTAAGAATGGCATTAAATTAGTTACACAATTTAAAGTAAACTTAATGCTAAAGTAAAACTAAAGGGCATTTAAATTAAACTCAATTTAAAAAGATCATATAACATTCCTCCAAACTTTTCAATTAACAAAAACAAAGGCTATAAAGTAACAATTTACAATAAAAACAATTGACAATAAAAGACAATATATTGAATGAAATTGTTATGTACGATGCTGTTTCCGCAATATTTTAAAATGTCGTTATATACATATTGATTTTAAGAAGATTCACGCGGATGGATCTCTTGAAAATTTCGATTTTTTAAATCGCCATAAATGTATCAGGCAATTTATTAAATGCACGCGGGAGGCGTGCATTTAAATAATAATGAAAATATGAATCTTGTTGCAAATTTCTCAACCTTTCGTGCCAAGATGCCAAATTTCATTGATTTGATTTTTTTCCTAATAAAAATAAATAAAATCTGAACTCATCACCTTTTTGTAATTAGCATTTTTCTTGGAATTGATAGGGGTAAACATTTTGAAACTATATTGGTAATACGTATCAAGAAAATGCATAAAATGTGGCGATGCTACTTTTTTTATTTTATTTTTCTTTTAAAATCTTCCAAAAAACAAAATAAAAATATTTAATAAGCGAGATTTCAGTAGAATAGTCAAGCAGTGCAAACGAAAATAGGCCTTCCGTCTATGGCGCTCCGCTGCACTTTCGTGTGGCAAGTTCATTGCGCGTTTGGTCGCACGCCAACGCGGTCGTGTCAGGCCCTGCGTCGCTTTTTATAGCTCCAGAGCGAGATTGCAACAAAAGCGAGATGGCAACAACTTGCGGTGTCAACTACAACGGGCGAGCTCTTCACTACAGGACGTTTTAACGATTTTCTCGTTCTGTCACCCTGCAGTGAACGTAGAAGACTTTGGACATAACAAATCCAACGTCCAGCTACGTCACAACCCGCAAGAAGCCAACGCCTTACCGCAAGATAGGCAGTGTTACCTGGCGGGCCGACCCTCGCGCCCTTGCTTCCAATTGTAACCAGATTTCTCCGGTCTCTCGATTGGTTCCGAGTTCGAGGTCGCTTGCGCGGTCCTCTCCCTTACGAAGCGGTGAAACGGTGTGCACTGAATCTATCGCGGACCAAGGCGTCCTTTGTTAGACTCTGAACCGGGATCGGATGGCCAATGGTCATTTCAAGAGCAGTCGCCGTAAGGTAGACAACCACCCCCGCTCTATAGGAAACAATACAGTTCCCAGACTCCCCCGACTGTTAGTCGGAGAGCACAGTCGATTGGCTTGCGCCGCTCGGTGCGCAGACCGTCCAGAAGCGCCAGAGGTTTGATTCCCAGTGGAGATTGGTTGACCCAGTGTCCTACCCAGGTTCGCACCCCATGCGTGGAGGCCATCGGATGGTTTTTGACCCGTGAGTGTGACCGACCCTGAACACATGGGTCATCGTGGCCACCCCATCATGGGCCCATTAGCTCCCGAGATGGCAACAGGCAGTAGGGCTTCTCAAGTGGCAGCCTAGCGATATTTTTTAATTCTTTGTTATAAATACCAGTTTTTAGTACCAAGAGGGCTCGGCTGGTTGACCGTACACAAATTAACTGCAATGACATACGGGGTAAGTATTGATTAACAGGCATCCTTGAAGGGCGCTAATCTGTACGAGCAGATAAGCAACTTTTGATTAAAAAAAAGGTATTTGAAAAAAAAAATCTTCTTTTAAAAAATTGTATAAAGGGCTGTAAGCACGATGCGCTATCTAGCGGTAAGTAGATATCGCTAATATCGTTTCTAAGCTACATTTTACCTACCAATCGATGGCGCAACGCGCTCAAACTGTTATTTAACAGTCAAGTTCTTCAAATTTGTAAATTTTAAAAAAACACAAAAATCAACATTTATTGGGCTCAAATTTGGCCTGTTAACTTTGATAATAAAGTACTTGGATTAGCTCCGCCGCGCGCGCCGTCAGATAGTTCTTAACAGTCCTTCATATGTGGCACTCAGCCCCTTCATGCAGGGAAATAAAACAACGATGAACATCCATGTGAATATAAAATCGAAGACTATCGCGGTTGTTTGACATTCTACCCTAGACAACGGCGGCTGCAACGTCACCGAAACGTCGGGTCCTACAAATTTCACGCGGTAAATTCGTTTTCTATCCTATTTATAATCCATGTGAAGTTCCAACTTGTAACAAATTAAGGTATATACCGACGTCCATTTATAGTAATTTTAGACGACATTAAATAATAGCGACAGACAATACCAGACACTGACATTGCACCACATATCAGCTGGCTTGGAGGACGTTTCCACAGTTGGTTGTATTTATACTTCCTCAACTCTTTTGCCTTTGGGAAGAGAACACTTCTAACACATTCAGGTAGATAGTTGCTAGATACTGTCTAATTCTTATGTTTTCGGACGAACATCAGTTGTTTCTTTTTCATAGTAGTCGGCCGAGATGTAGTCGGCATATTTTGTGACCTTTCCAAGGCCTTTGACTGCGTACAGCACGAAACGTTGGTTAGGAAACGAGTTCATTGGCCCTTCTTAAAAACTACTTAAATGATAGGGTTCAGAAGGTTAACGTTAGCGGAGAGAGATCATCCGGCTCGTTAGTATAGGTACATGGGAGTACCACAAGGTTCAATACTTGGACCGTTCCTTTTTCTTATTTTTATTCGCAGATGATACCTCTTTGCTATTCAAAGTAGGTAGACAACAACATAATTATGACGATGTGAATGATTCTATCTCGAGTGTTGTGGAATGGTTCACAGCAAACTATCTGCTACTAAATGAAAAGAAAACAAAATGTATAAAATTCTCACTTCCAAATGTAAAGCAGATAGGGCCAAATATTATCATAAAAAATGAGCGCCTAGAACTGGTCAATTCCACTGTATTCCTTGGTATTACTTTAGATAAAAAGCTACAATGGGGCCCACACATTAAGAAATTGGCCGACAGGCTAAGTTCTGCGGCATATGCTGTAAAAAAAATCGTAATTTAACAGATATAGACACCGCGAGGCTGGTTTACTTGAGCTATTTTCACAGCTTGATGTCGTATGGCATCTTGCTGTGGGGTCATGCTGCTGACGCTGATAAAATATTTAATCTACAGAAACGAGCCATCCGCGCTATTTATAAATTAGGTGCCAGACAGTCGTTACATGGAAAATTTAAAGAAATCAATATTTTGACACTCATTACATCTATGAAAATTTAATGTATGTGCATAAAAATAAACAACTGTTTTTAAAAAGCTCTGATAGGCGTGGTGTGGACTAGAAATAAAAATAAACTTGCTGACCATAAAGGTCGACTCTCCAAAACCACAAAATCATTCAAAGGGCAATGTATACGTAATACGCTTTTACAATAAAGTCCCAGAAAACATGCAAAAGTTATTTGTGATACAATTTAAGTCATTTATTAAGAAGAAGTAGTACTCAAAGGGCTACTATAAAATAAATGATTATCTAGACGACAAAGACCCTTGGAAATAAAATGGTTACCTCAATGATTTATATCACGTTATATGTCACAATAATTTGTTATAATGTCACAATAATTTAATTTTTATATCATTTATGTATGTTTGTATGCATTATTGACGTCAACAAGTTACGATTCCGTACTATTTTTTTAATAAAAAAGACTGGCAGCTCCGTTTGTATTTATTTATATGATTATGATTATTGTCTGATTTCAAAAATTCTTCTAATTAAAGGTTGTATTCATCAATGGGAAGGACTGGGGAGATGTAGGGTTCCGTACCTACGCTAGAAATGGTTGCTGCCCCAGCAACGCAGCTCTTTGGCGTATGTACTGTGTGCACGATTTCGGCCCAACAAGGCATATATCTACCAAATTTCTAGCCGATAAGTCCAATATTTGAAGATTGAAATATGAGTAGGGCGCTCCTTGGTGAACCAATTTCAACCACAAACATTAGAACTCCTGCCATGACCAGATGAAGCTATTGAGCTGAATAATCCGATTAAGCTGAACTTTTAATGCAAGCATCAATTGATCATTACAAGAGTTAACCATATTATGGTTGAAATCAATCCATCAGGGGGTCGCACAAGTCATATATAATTTATTATTATTATTATTATTATTATTATTTAATCAGGACAGGCAGCTTTGCTGATACGTCCAGATCAGATCTTGTAAAGCTAAACAATATTAACAATATAATATAGACAATTATAACAAGTTTTTAGGTACAAATCGAGTCTGTTTTAAAATTGATTGACAGAGATTGCACTAATCACTTCAAATGGTAGTTTATTCCACATGTCCACCACTCAATTTGGCAGAACGTTCTTGAGAGGATTAGATTTAAATTTTGTACGGTTGAGTTTTTTGTTGTGACCTCGAAGATTTGTGTTGACGTTGAATTTGTAAATATCCTTCAGTGCAGGTACATCGTAATAATGTGTTATAATTGTTTATGTCTTAATCAGGTCCCCTCTCTGTCTTCTTTGTTTGAGTGTTGTAATTCCAAGTAATTTCAAACAATCTTCATAATTCCTATTCTTCAGGTCCACTGGCATTTTGGTTGCCTTCACTGAACGTTGTCCAGGATATCTACATCTTTGCATAAGTAAGGGTTCCAGATCTGACAGCCATACTCAAGAATAGGTCTCACATATGCCTTGTAGATCTTGATAAAAAAAACCTCTTTTGACAGATGTTGGAAAGCCTTCCTTATTGGATAGAGAGTAGAGTTCCTCGAAATAGGGTTCCTAGAATATAGAGTTCTTTGTTGATCTTGCGCGACTATACGCCAGATTTTTGTTGATCCGTTTGCATTTGTTGATCCGGACATGATTTGTTGATCTAATATGATTGTTGTCGGTTTCTTCCTCTAAGCCACGCCCACTTTTAGCATCATTTATACAGATCACTCCTTATAGTTTGTTGATCCAATTCAAATGGACCAATCAGAACGCACTGTCACAAATAGCGTATATGGGCATTCTTAACGCATTATTTGTAATAATATGATGAAACCTCTTCATAATGAGATAAATTAACCACTTTTGGCATTTTTATATGAAACGCTTTATCCGATTTAGCTGAAATTTGGCATGCTGGCATCGTTTTGTCATGGCATGAGCGAAAAGATTGTAGTTAAGATCCGTCCACCCAGGGTTGGCTCCCGACGAGGGAACTCCTCAACGGTCAAAAGCAGAAACCTAAAATTTTGAGTACGCATTCAAATCAAATCAAATCAAATCAAATAATGTATTATCCTAAAAACTAATACATAGTTGTATAGACAGTTGTATTACATTTACATTTGGCCGTGATATAATTGAATTCTTCATTAATGATCAAATTCTTCTATTAATAATCAAAACATAAAAGGTTACTAGTAAGAATAAAGAAGGTATTATTGTAGAAAATAAATCGAGTCTCATCATTTAGTTTACTAGATAATAAACACGGAGTAAGATATGTAGAAAGTAAGATATAGATATGCAAAGTACAGAGAAGATATGTAGAAATTAACTCAATAAGTAGTGATTCTATTACATTGAATATAATGAAGTAATGAGAAAAAAAGAAGGTTAAAATAAACATAATTAATTCTTTACAATACCGATACAAATAAGTTTTGTTTAGTATAAAATTAATAAATGTAATGTCAAAAAGAACAAAAAAAATGTGACGATTGTCAAAAAGTAAAATAAAATGTCTTAATGATTATATTTCAAATAAAAATAGTCAAGATATATAATTAATATGTGCCTACCTAATAATAAAAATAGTCAATACATTTTAGTCAAAGTGAAAATTGATTAAAAACCTATTACAGAAAGAGATATAGTCGAGATGCATACAGTTTTTGTACAATTTTCGTTAATGAGATATAGCTTGAGTTTATTTTTAAATTGGGGCATTTTTCCTTCGCGGCATATTTTTTTGATACTAGAGGGTAGCTTATTGTAGCATATAATTCCGACGAAGTTCGGATCCCTTTTAAAACATTTTAGATTTGAACGAGGAAAAATCAGATTATTTCTCCCCCTGGTAAAGTGTTTATAGGTATCTGATATTATCGGCAGCTGAGCTAGGTTTTTTATGATCGATTTAACGCATTATAAAACGTATAGAGATGGAAGGGTGAGGATTTTAAGCCTTCTGAAATGACCACGGCATGATTCTACATAACCATTCTTCATTTATGATAGCAACTTCCAAGTTCCACCATGACATGGCTGATGTGCCCTGGGCTGGCCTCCGAAGAGGGAACTCCTCCACGGTCAACAGCAGAGACCCAAAATGTTGTGTAAGCATTCAATTATGATAGCAGCTTCCAAGTTCCACCATGACATGGCTGATGTACCCTGGGTTTGCTCCCGATGAGGGAGCTCCTCAACGGTCAACCACAGAGACCAAAATTTATGTGTACTCATTCAATTATGATAGCAACTTCCAAGTTTCACGGCTGGTGTACCCTGGCTGGTGTAGCTGGTGTACCCCGGGTTAATACCCTCAAAAACGTCTTGAAATTGTTGGAGCGGAGCGAAAGGGTTGTCAAGATTAACGGAAAATACATCTAGCGTAGAAGTAACAACAAAGTACTTAATTCTCTCATTTTTAATTCCTTGCAGTAGTCAGGTTGCTAAGTTATTACGTTGAAGTGTTGAAATGTTTCTACGAAACCACCAACTATGATAATGATGACCATCCAAGTAGATGTTGATCCAAATAGATGACCGTCGATGACCATCCAGGTAGATATTAGACGACGAAACAAAGTCTGTAATATAAGGTAATGTCAACTTACCGAAACTGTTCATTAATAGGTAGGTACCCTCAAAGCGTCTTGTAATTTATGAAACGGAAAGAAATATATATCCTAGGTATAACTCATTTTATCTGCCTTTTTGAACTCCATTCGTTGAACTGAGCGGAAGACGAAATTCGAATTATTAGCTGGCAAGATTTTGATATGAAATTAAACCACGGAATAGTAGCAAAAGTTACATTTAATATTAATAATACCTAACATTAATTATTCCACTAATAACTACTATAACATATTGCAGAAATTACCACCTTTTGTAATTAAGGGGTACCTAAGTAGAATAAAACACTAATAATATTGAACCGAACGACATAATATTAAAACACTATGGATCTTATAACTATAACTTATAACCATTAAACTTATCCAGCATAACTGTTAAACATAATTATGGATATTACACCGCACGAAATGTGTTTAAATTTACTCGGACGAGTATAAGTTCGAGAGGTAGTTTTTATAGATGATTGTTCATTTCGTATTCCGCTCTAACGCATTGCTCTATCTCGTTCGCTTGAACTCATTTCAGTTTTAGTTCACGAAGAAACGCAATCGGTCCCATTGATGCCGTATCTGTAAACTCTATATGTACATTCTTACAGAAAAACATCTCTGGACTGCAAAATTTTACGAAAATTCCATATACTGTCAAATTGCTATTACCTTGGCAGGTAGGCATATTTAATATAATATTACCAATTTATTAGACTTAATATCCTTATTTTTAAAAACATTATATTTACATTTTCTCCGCGTCGTAACAAACCCCTCTCCTGCTCATTATATTATTTCAACTAAGATACAGTAAATGATTTATATCCGAAAATAAAATAAGAAACAAGTAACCACTGTTCGATAAAAACTAGGTTTCTGACTTACAATCCATAATAAACACACTCAGTTAAATCTACGTAAATTCCATAGAATATACTGTCAAATTGCTATTACCTTGGTAAGTAGGCATATTTAATACAATGTTACCAATTTATTAGACTTAATATCCTTATTTTTAAAAATATTATATTCACAAACCCTTCTCCTGCTCTTATATTATTTCAACTAAGATACAGTAAATGATTTATATCCGAAAATAAAATAAGAAACAAGTAACCACTGTTCGATAAAAACTAGGTTTCTGACTTATAATCCATAAAAAACGCACACACACACACACATCTATCTAGGAAAATTTAAAGGCATTAGAATTATCAATAAATGCATTTGACTGTTTCGTATAAATAATATAATAATCTAATAAACATACACACTTAAATCTAGGTTTTTAAGCAATTAGAATCATATCAGTAAATGCATTTGATTGTTCCATATTGGCTGTTCGTAGATAAATAAAATTTCACAAAAAGTAACTGAAAAATAAAATGCATACATACAATAGAATATACTACCTACTGGAGATCGCATTGTTCGAATTCATCTAAAAAAGTGTTCGTGCTCCACCGATGCACTATGTTCTGCTTGCTTAGAAGACGAAGAGTACTCATCAAAGGTCTACCACCGACCGTTGCTTTTCGATTGTTTAATATCTTTCATTTGGCATTTGGCAGCAGTCATGTGATTTTTAAGACAAATTTTCCAACATTGTACAAACAAAGGGCTTGATTTTTCGGTGTATTACATTTATATGTCTGATTAAGTTCGATTTGTGGGTGAAAGCTTTGTTACATTCCGCACAACTATACTTAATTCTGAGATGGACTGAGTTTATATGGACCTTTAACTCTCCTCGCGATGCGAAACTGCGATTGCATTTGTCGCACGCAAAAGGCTTCAATTTCCGGTGGACAGAATTGACATGATGAATTAAATGACCACTCCTAAAGAAAGCGCTTTTGCATTCCTTACATTCAAATTCCTTCATTTTTCTATGAACGCCATCGATGTGCTGTTTAAAGCGTGTTTGACCTGGAAATTCCTTGTTGCATAAATCACACGTAAATACATTCAACTGCCGGTGAGTGAAATTTACATGCTGTAGTAAGTAGTTGCGATCAGAAAAGACTTTCTTACACTGCTGACACGCATGCTTTAGTCTGCGATGGATCGATTGGACGTGTGTTTCCAAAGTTTGTCTATATGAAAATGCCCTGTCACACTCGTTACACTTATATTTCTTAAGTTTCCTATGCACTATATCAACATGCTCAATTAGAATAAATCTACTACTTGATTCATATCTACATTTGACACAAATATATTTCTTAACATTTGGCCTGATACAATCTTTGCAAAATAGCACAATTTCATTGTAATGCTTGCATGCTCCCATTGGCTCGCTGCTGTCTAGATAGCGATCGCAGACAACGCATGTGAATTTATCAAATTTTGTTAATGATACTTTGATCTCTTTCATCGCGCTTCCTTCGGGTTTTATGAAAGCCACTGCCTCTCCTTCAAATTCCAGAATATTTGCTTCCATATAAGAAGAATTTGGTTGCTCTTCTTTGTAGCAAATATCGCTTTCCGGTTTCAACGTTTCACTGTATTTATTGTCAGAGCAACTTGGCATCCTGTCTTCGACATCGGACTCTAATTCTATCTTCACTTTAATGTCTGCATGATTTTTATCATTTTCCTGCCCTTCCATGGTGAATATTTCTACTTCTTATTATATATAGAGGTAAAATAAAGCGGAAAACTGCAGAAATTTACACGATCTACACCGTAAATAAATGTCATTATTTTGACGTTTCGTGTTTAGTATTGCCACATATTGGATTATGAAATTCAATATTTATACAAGTTGTTTTTACTGCACGTGATATTTTTAGCGAGTTAATCAGTAAAACAAAGTAAACAACTTTTGAAAAAAAAGTGAAAAAAAAAACAAAAAAAATATACATTTTTTAATTAACGTTTTGTGTTTTTTAATAGAGCTATGATAACGAAGCGATATCTAGCGGTAAGTAAAATGTCACTATTATTGTTTATTTATGATATTTAAACCTACCGCTAGACAGCGCAGCGCACTGAAAATTTTCTCAAACCCTTATCTAACAGTTAATTTCTTCAAACTTTCAAATTAAAAAAAAAACAAAAATCCGTTTTTAAAAAAAAAACTTCGCTTTTTCCTAGTTTCTTTATCAAAAGTTGCTTACCTCGTTTTACTGATTAACCCACTAAAAATGCCCGTGCAGTAAAACCAACGGCGGATCCAGGGGGGGGGGTCATTGGGGTCATGCCCCCCCCCCCCCCCCGGGTCTTGGGCTAGGCATACGTCGACCACTGATATTTTTTGTAAAATCTATTGATTGTATTTATTTTTTAAACTATTTGATTTGTATTTATTTTTGTAATTTTGGAGCCTCTCCTGGCTGGACCTCTACTATGTGACCACCCCCCCCCCCCCTGACTCGAAGGCTGGATCCGCCCTTGAGTAAAACCATCCTGTATATTAGTCGTAGTTTATATATCTATATTAGTAATAGGTTTAATATGTATCTTTTTCATAATGAGTTTGGGAACGTTTTTTTTTATTATTTTCCTTAAGAATTAATAAATAATGTTGTTTATAATATTTTTAACGGTTAGATTCATATTTTTTTAAATTACGAATTAAGATTTCATCTCTTTTATTATTCTTTTTATTAATATTGTTATTATACTCCCTATAAATAGGGAGTATAATCGGTGACAAACAAGGTACGAAATCGTATGTGTTGAAATATTGAAATCGCGTGAGTGTGAATTATTGGTATACCTTAACAAAATCTATACAAATAAAACAAAGTCGGGTTTGTTAGAACACTTAAACTCGAGAGCGGCTGCACCGATTTTCATGGTTTTTGATTTGTAGTATTTGTCTCCGTTCCGAATAGCAGAATAACTAGGTATTTTAAAAACAAAAATTGAAAAGTTGGCGAAAACTTACAGCTATTGGAAAAGTGGCCCTAAAATGCCCGTTCTCTTTTGTAATAGTAATATTAGTTGTAGTCAGTTAGCCTACTTACCAACGTAATAGTAATTTTATAGTTCAATGTATGTTTTTTTTATTCTCTATATTTTGTAGTCTAGAAACGTTTTGATGTAAGAATGTACATATTCAGGTTTACCAATACAGCATTGATACATTTTTATTAATATTACCATCGTTTTATTTCATACTAGCTGACCCCTGCTCACTTCGTTGGGCGGTAAAACTTTTTACCTGTGATGAAATTATGAGTGTGGTTCGGTTAGTACTGAGTGCTATGATTTATTTCCTGACTGCCAATAGAATAATATTTTTACTGCATGTGAATGTATGTATTTGCATGCCAATTTGACTATAATACCGTTATTTGTGAGTATCTTCTTGTGAGTGTCTTATCTCTTTAACTATGTATGCAGTTAAAGGGA